>BSBK01001755.1:2080000-2818487 GCA_027943335.1 Chamaecyparis obtusa | reverse complement strand
CTTCCTACAAGGTAGGTTGATCCAAAGACTTAACCCACCCTCTAAGTGGCTCAACCAAGCCCTCAATGAAGAGCATAACTCTCCTCTCAGAAATATCATATACCATCCTCGACAACCGCTGAATTTCACTGATAAAGGCCTCAAGGCCACCTGTCTGTCTCAACTGAGCCAACTCTTTGAAATAAGTCTCAGGGTCTTTCCTATCAAATCGCTCTATCAACCTGTCAACAATCTCTTGATAGTAAACGATCTGATCATGTTGTAAAGACACTAGCCCACGATACCACCAATCATGAGCTACTCCATCTAAATGTAGAACAATAAAGCGAATGGCATCCTCCTCAATCATGGGACGCAAAGCTAAGTACGTGTTGAGCTTATGAACCCAAGCTCGTGTTGTAACCTTGCCACTGCCATCAAAGTGGGCTAAGGTCATCTTGTTGGCTGCCTCTCTCAAATTTGTCTGTCTAGGCCTCTGTCTCTCAGGTGCAGGCCTACCTCTAGAATGCTCACTCTTCTATGTAAGGAATCTATCAAAGTTCAGATTCTTCTTGATGGTGTGTGGTAGAGCATCTCACTCAGCGTAGTGAGCAACAACGTCATCTACAAATGGCATGGCCTCAGTCTTGATACTAACTGTGTCAACCTCAGGTCTCAGAAAAGTAGGCCGTTGCGGCCTATCATAAACACCAATGTGCTCAATCCTGTCAAACCTATCATCAAATCTAGTCAAACCTCTCATCAAATCACAGACCTCTAGAGTGGAAATTGACCACTGGCTCTACTACACAACCCCCTCCAACATCTTGATTTGCCTACAAAGGTCACTGAAATAAGCTAATCCCATGTGCCTAAAAACGGGGTCATTACAAGATGACAAGTCTAGAGCAAGTGACAGGATTAGAGTTGAGGACCGGATCAGAGTTGATGACAGGATTGACAGGACTGGACATACAGGTGTTTATGATAGGCCGCAGTGGCCTACTTTTTTGAGACCTAAGGTTGATGCGGTCAGTACTGAGATTGAGGCCGCGTCATTTGTAGATGATGTGGTTTCTCACTACATAGAGTGGCATGCTCTACCACAGGCCATCAAGCAGAATTTGAGCTTTGATAAATTCCTTACACAGAAGCGCGAGCACACTAGAGGTAGGCCTGTACCTGAGAGACAGAGGCCTAGATAGATAGATTTACGAGAGGCAACCAGCAAGATGACCTTGGCCCACTTTGATGGAAGTGGCAAGGTTACAACACAAGCTTAGGTTCAAAAGCTCGATACTTAGCATTGTTTCCCATGACTGAGGGGGACGTCATTCTCTTTGTTGTGTTGCATTTGGATGGTATAGCCCATGATTGGTGGTACCATGGTTTGATTACTCTACACCATGACCAGATTACTTCATATCAGGTGTTCATGGATAGGTTGGTGGAGAGATTTGATTAGAAGGATCCATAAACTTACTTCTGGGATCTTTCTCAGCTCAGGAAGACAGGTACTCTAGAGTCTTTCATCAATGAGTTTCTGAGACAAATTGTCATGGTTCCTAATGTGACAGAGAAGCGCCTAGTGATGTTGTTTACAGAGGGGTTACAGGAGCCACTCTGAGGGTGGCTTAAGGCATTTGATTTTCCTTTCCTGCAGGGGGCCATCAATAAGGCCAGGAGTATGGAGCTTTCAACTCCTAAGAGCCAATCATTTCCTAAACCTATTACTACTCCTATAGATGAGGTACACCCACCAGTTGATGACAAAAGGAAATCAACAGTTAAGCATGATGAGGCTGATGGACATATTGTCATTGATGTCAAAATCAGAGACCGATGACATTAATTAATACAATGAAGAAGTTAATGCAATAAAGAAGTTAATATATTGACAGAGAATACTATGAAGCATATACAGCATATACAGATATATTATACAGAGAATACACAGAGATATATATAGAGCATATACAGCATATACAAAGAGAAAACCTTTAAAATCCGATCAATGGCAGATATTATACAACGGTTTGAATACTATGAAACAGCGGTTAAAGGAACGATGGCATATATATCGGCGGTACAAAACCTTTAATAAACAGCATATACGTATATAATAGATATACGTACAATGATACAACATATACGGCAATGGTGAACTTGATACGGCATACAACATACAGTAATGATATGGCAAATACGTATATTATATACATACTTATATTAATCGATGGCAAGCATATGATATAATAGCATGAAGATATGATATAACATACAGCATACATAGCAAAGGATAAAGAAAAGCATTGATTATGATTAAAGACAAAGCGACAATGTTTGACAATCTCTGCAGAATAACATTCAAGTATCGAACCTTAAGTGTGTTGGATAGAAGTTAGAAGAGACGGTATTATGTGAAACAGCGATAAATCACAAATACATACACGGCATATACACAACGATATACAACACATAAGATACTTTATAAGATACAGCATATACAGTATACATATACAGCGACGAACATGACCGGCGATAAGCATTTACAGACAAGCCCGATAAGACAAGAGAAAGGCATCGAACATGACCTGCGATAAGAGTTTCCAGCAGATACAATTAAATCTAGTCATCGATGAGTCAGCCATGAAGAAATAAAAGGCCATCGAAGTATTTAAGAAAATAATAAAAATGATAATAATAGTTTGATTAAAAAGAGGATTAACTTATTATAAATTATTTTTGAAGACACTCATTCGTAAATGAAAGGATATTATAAAAAGTCGTAACCGTTGAAAAGAGACATCTTTTCTTTGAGGATATGAGAATATAAATATTGAATCTACCATTTTTGAAAAAGTAAGGAAGTCAGCAATAAAAAGAATAGATGAAGATTTAAAAGGCAGGTTACATGAATATGACAAAATGAAGAATTGATTAAAATATATAAATAATCAGAATAAAATCTGATATACATAAAATGAGGTGTCATTAAAATAAATATTAAATATTTTGTAAAGGCTGACTTTGGAAAGGAGTATGTGCTAAAATGACCATCATCAGTTGAAGATAGCAACATTGCCAAGGTGGAAGAAAAATTTGTGTACAGTGAGTTGGTGCTCAGAATTTAGACAGAGGGAGTTGGTGCTTCCAGTGGGTCGGTGCCTGCGAAGTGTGAGAGTTGGAGCTTCCAGTGAGTCGGTGCTCATAAATATAGGGGTTGGAGCCTCTAGTAGGTCGGAGCCTACAAATCATTGTAAAAGAACAAGTTTATATAAAAGCAAATTATTTTGTGGTTTTCTCCCATATTGGGTTTCCACGTAAATATTGTGTTCATGTGCATGATTGTTTATTTGAGTATTTGAAGTTATTATTGGATAAAAGTTTTTAAATTGAAAAATAGTCATTATACTGATTCACCCCGCCCTCTCAGTATAATTGTGTGCTCTTCAGAGGCTACTCGAGAGGATTTGAGGAGGCAGCTTTGTTACTGGTGCAAAGAGCCTTATGACAGGGAGCATTCTTTCCCTATGAGGCCTAAGGGAAGGGAAAATCGTTCTATGGGTGTACTCTAGTGAGAGTGAGGTTGAATCTTCACATCAACCAGCTGGTTCAGATTTGGATGAGGTTCAGAGAGTCTCTACAGAGTTTGGTCCTAATGCTAAACTATCTCCTATAGTGTTGTCTACTACTATACCACTTCCCACTGCTTTCAGGATGAGGGGATTAGTGGAAGGGCAACACTGCATTGCTATGTTGGATACTGGAGCTACACATAATTTCATACACGAGAGTTTTGTCAGCCAGTGTGGTCTTCAGCCAGTTTTGTTGAGTTCCAAGTTAGGGTGGCAAATGGCTACACCCTTACCTGTACCAAGTGCATTCCTCATCTCTCTTTATTCCTTGGTGATTATGAGATGGAGTTTGATTTTTATGTGATCAATTTGGGAGATGGATGTGGTGTTAGGGATGCAGTGGTTACAAATGATTGAGGAGTTTTACCTTAGCCTACGTTCGATGGAGATGAGGTTTGAGTATCGAGGCAGGGAGTGTGTTACAGGGTCTCACTAAAGGGAGTCTATGCACTATGTCCTTTTGTGCAATAAATAGGAAGGATTTAGAGAGGTATGATTTAGTTCAAATAGAGCAGGTTACATATCATGTCTCTCACAATTCACAGTTACCTAGCTTGTATCAGCAGTCGAGTGTAGTTCACTTTGTGAACAATCCCTTGTTTGATATGGATGTCATTTTGTCTTATGGCAATCTGCTATTTGAGCTTGATGATGATCCCCCTCATGTGATGAGTGTTGTTGATGATGTCTAGGATCCTGCCAGTACACCAGGATGTCAATTAGTTCTTACAAGATGCCAGACAGGTCTTGCTGAGGAGTTTACAGAGGTATATATAGTGAGGAGTGCATACAACTTCATATTTGATCCTCGTACATGATATTCATTGTAGCCAAAGATCATCAGTACATGAGTTGGTAGATTTATTTGATGGCTTGGTTGGCACAAAGACAGGGGGCAAGTCTACTTTGCCAATTGAGTTACTTATATGTGATGTTCCTGTTTTTGCATCTTCGGTTCGAGCATTGAGTTTAGTTTCACAGACTCTGTTGTTTGTACAGATGGTGATGGTGTTGTCTTTATAGGAGTTTGGTGATGGCAGGGACATTACACGTCTATTTGTGGGATCCGGGTGGACTGTTGTGTTGCATTCGTTTCTGGTGATTGCTTGGGGACAAGCAATCTTGAGGAGGGAGGACTATAACGTCCCCATTTTGAGCGAGCATCTGAGCTAATAGATTTAGCCTATCACTGGGTCCTTGTAGGCTAATACTGGTGATTAGATGACCCTGATGTGGGTTTTGGCCCGTTTTGAGGGACTTACTATTTATAGTAAGTCAACAATTGGTTCCGATAAGCTCAGATGAATTAGAGGAATTAAATGATGGTCTTAGTTTTTATTTTTGACTTCCGGTTTGGGACTCCAAAACTCTTGGAGGGAGCGTCTACTTTTAGAAAGTTGCTCTGTCAGGTTCATTCATCGTCTTTCATCATCAGGATCATGCATGTGATGTTAGATTTCGATTTTGATGCTTCTTCAGTCATTTTCGCAAGACGGGTGAATTATGATTATTATTTAATTAAATTGGCTAAGGTTGCTATTTTTATTGGGATTGTATTTTGGGCACCTTGGTGTTATAGCTCGTTGGAACCGGGTTGAGAAGCTTTAAATCTTGAGCATATAAAATAGGGACCGTATGTGTCAGAATAGCATTATTTTAATGAAAGAGTCATTTTCATCATTAAAGTGGAGGGAAATATAATAGTTTATTATATTTCAAATGTGCAACCATAAAGCAAGTTGCTTTTAAGTGGAGGTTAGAAGGTGAAGTTAGTTGTTGGTGTAATTGGGAAGCTTTTACATCAAATTATCTATAAAAGCAATGGCTTGTTGCAAATGAATTCATTCTTGGCTATTTTTTTAATTTCATGGAGAATTTGTTGAAGGGTTTCAACAAGGGTTTTGTGAGGACTAATTCCTCTCTATCTACACTTTGAATCACTGAAAAATGTGATGAATTGTGCTCTGAATATCAGAGGAATTAATTCTGATCATGCTGGTTACAATTTTAGTGCTTCTGTATACCAAAATTGCTCATTATTTGTTGCAAGTCAGATAGGGTTTCTTGGCATCACATTGCCTTCAAAGTCTGTGACATATTGTGGTTTTTTGGAGGGCATTGGTTGTCTGATTTGGCTGGGACGTCATCATTATTGGTAGCAAGGAAATGTTTATGGCACACACACATCATACAAGGTGTTGCGATAATATGTGAGGAGGCTGCATTTCATTCCCAAGGCAGCGCAATCTCTCTCCAAGCTACGTTTGGAGCATTTTAGCAGCTGTAATAATCACTATAGCAATAAAGGTGCACATTAATTGTTATCTATTTGCAATTGCATCTCATGGTATACATTTGAAAAAATAATAAATTCAATGGTTTGCATTTAGTCTTGAATTTAGTTTTTTCCTATTTCAAATATTCGGAAAACACAAAAAAATTCATAAACTCTCAAAACACCAAAAAAAATTCCATTATTCAGTATGGCTAGAGAAAGAGCGAGTAGAGCTCTTCACAATTAATTAATTTACCTAGGAGGACTATAGACAAAAGGGTAGATTAATTAAATAGATGAATTATTTAATTAATGAGCTGGCTTTAGAAGAAGGGTTATAATGATTTAGTTTGATCAAATGTTTAGTGATCAGATTTAGGTGTCTAGACACATGGGGAACAAACAACCGGAAGTGCCTTCATGGAAATGGCTGGTGTTGATGGATGAGTTAATGCTACCATGATCGAAGAAGTGGTTAATGAACAAGCTAATGCTGCTAAGAATAATGCCAGTAACCAAATTAGTTAGCATGGAGTTGGTGTTTTGAAAGACCAAATGATTCAACTTTGACCGAATAGCAAGACTAAGAAAGGAGTGAACAATGAAGCTAGAAAGCTACATTTCCCATCCAAACTCAATAGCTCATGTAGATAGACTCCTAATTCACACATGGAGATGGTATATTGATAGCCACCACACTACCTCCATAGGTTGCATCTTATGAATATAACACCCTAGCCCCCATGAAGCAAGATGATTGAAGTCACCTTCAATGCTGGAAAAGCTAAACAAGTTCAACTTTGAATGCACTATGCTGAACTAGGAAGTCGCATAATGATAACCACTGCACTGCCTCCAAAGTTCACGACTCACAGCACATGAGTAAACACCATAGCCCCCATGAGGCAAGATGATTGGAGTTTCCTTCAATGCTAGAAAAGCTTGAACAAATTCAACTCTATACGATGCACTATCTTGAACTAGGGACATGTCAACCATGAGGAGCTCCTCTCCCTCGACCATAGGTGGAGAGGAGGAGAAAAAACCTGGTGTAGGTTGCAGCTGACTGCATTCTTCCCAAATCCACCCATTCCTACCATAGAGTTTGAATATTAGCATAACCTCGACAGAGGGAATGGTAGACTAATGATATTTTGAGGGTTCAAAATGCAACTAAAAATACTCATACCAGCCAACAAGTCGACAATAGAAAAGAAAATCACAACAATACAATGAAGTGACTAGGACAAAAGTTTTAGGTTTAAAAAAAAAACCTTTGTGAGACAACTAAAACTTTCAAAATTTTAGAACACTCCTAACAAACCCTATTATTGTAGTAATAGGCACCGGTTTGATAATTCAAG
Source organism: Chamaecyparis obtusa (assembly GCA_027943335.1). Classification (NCBI taxonomy): domain Eukaryota; kingdom Viridiplantae; phylum Streptophyta; class Pinopsida; order Cupressales; family Cupressaceae; genus Chamaecyparis; species Chamaecyparis obtusa. The sequence goes on along the minus strand of BSBK01001755.1, from coordinate 2,811,231 downwards.
GCTAGCCAAATCCAAATCATAAATGAGAAAATCCTTACCAAATAAACTCTGGTTTTTTTGCTTGTTCATGCTAGAGCATTAGAGTACAGGGGATGTGAAGAAATAAGAAAGATTTCAAGAACCCTTTCCTTGTACGCATGCAGTTCATCTGATTGTCACTGTGCCAATATTTGTGTCCTATTCAAAATCCAATGAACATTGACATGGATACCTACTAGGTCTTGTAGAGCTTAAAGTGCAGGAGAGATCCAGGTATCACTCATTTGTTGGCCCATCCTCTCAGTGATCAAAATCATAGAGATTCACAACCTCTTAGGAATCCCTGAAAATAGGTTGGAGAACCAACAATAAATTTGCAACTTCCCTTTAAAATTGAGCTTCCAAAACTCTACTTTCAGCTGCATTCTGAACATCACAAAGCCAATTATTATAAGAGTGTCTCACTGCCACTAAGCAATCCTTCTGTAGCCAGTACCTTGCAGGCCTGAGATGTTTTGGAGATTGTAAAATCTCCTCTCAAGAGAGGAGTCACCCTTGTGATTCTTAACAATCTATTGTGCATGTTTTTCTAGTAAACAGTCAGCAACCAAAAACAAATTTCAGGCAGAACATTTTTTGGAAGTAGAAAGTTAAAACACTTCAATTCAAAAAATATAAAAAATTAAACATACATCTTGGCATCAAATTTCTTCATTATTACGAATTTTCGAAGTGTAAACTGAATTAGATTTACCTTATAGCAACCTATTTATATTTTCAGGAGCTACATACCACACCGATTGGTCATTAACAATTACCATAGCCCCATATGAACATCTTGAATGCAAATTAAGAGGAAACGAGGACAACTGGGACTGCAACCAATAAGAATGGGGATGCAATTGCTTTTACAGATAATGCAACCAAAGCAAAGATGTGACTCAAGAATCACATCAGCTTTGTGAAACATGAGTATGATTGTAATTTTACGGAGTGATTTTAATCCAAATGCATAGGACATTCAAATATTCCTCATGGAATTGGAGTACGTTCGAAAATTCTTGGCCTGTTGTCCTCTCTAACACATGAAAGGAATAATAAACTAATGAGGGGATATTCAACAGAAATATACCTGCTATACATTTGAAAACTGAATTCTTGTTATTACCTTCTGTCTTCCGTGTTTGTCTGATGGATAGTTACTAGGAAAACACAATGGCTTCTGCTACTTGTGGAATTCATTTCTGGTCAATCGAATTAAGTGATCACAAATATAAAATGTATAATGTTTGTCAAAAGAATCAAACCACATCAAACCTTTCTTGTTTGTATTTCTTGCTCATGCAATCTTCAAGCTTTAATGTCTATACAGGAAACATAAACTGAAAATGGTAGAAATGGATACGGGTCTCTCCAACTGCTCTGTTGGCAATGCCTTCCTGCAGCTAAAATTTTAGTACTTAGGCAATAAAATTAAGTGTACACTTTTGGGATGTCATATCTTACAGATATATGCTTGAGTGTTTCTTGTACGTTTTGGACATAGATCTGTGACACAAGATAATAAATAAAAAATCAACATTAGAAAAACTAATAATGCCAATTGATTTAAATGGCACGTTCTCCTACAATTGGGAATTTAGAAGAATAATCCAATGCATTCAACAACTCCAGTTTCAAATTATGACTGATGAAAAGTAGCTTTCCATTCTTCTTCTATAATTAAAATTTTAAAAGTTAAAGCTCTTGCCAAGTGATAATGGATCATCATTATGTCATCATAATAGCCCATATTTACTACAAGTCCCTTCTTAATGGGCACTATTCGTTACCATAGAAACTTAAAATATGTTAGCTATGCTATTTGATTTCTTATCCCTGATGTTTTAATCCAAAACATCCTGTCACTTGTTCTGGCAAGGTTCATACCTCAGTTGCTCCTGAAACAAAGATTCCGTGTACTTTATCCTCTTTCACCTGTAGGTTGTCCTTTGAGGGATCAAATAAATCTCTGGTGAAAATTGCATGAAACATCAGTCGCCAAATTTCATAAAAATTAAGAAATCTTGTAATTGTGTATCTGAATATCATGCCCAGATGGCTGAAACAATCTATCTATAGATCTTGTTTATATTACCGTTTACATCTTATAATAAGCACAGAGGAACAAGTGTTTACTTCCTTCATAGTTGTAGTAGATTAGAAAAGAAAAAGAAAATAGATGCATAAAAAACTAAGATGAATTTTGAAAGTATTGAGGAATTTATCATCATTCTTAGCATATCTCCAACCTTATTCTTTCCATGTAGATTTCCACCTATGCAATTTAGAAGCAGAAGACGTGTGTTATAAATACGCCAGCATCTATATTATCTATATATGATATTAAAACAGATGTGCTAAAAAGGAGTTGCAGTTTTATCATCTATATATGGTATTGAAAGAAAGAATATCCATGGGAGTTTAGAAGAATACCATACTGAGTTTGATAATGAACTCAGAGGTAGTGTCAGCATCTTCTATGGATTTAAATATACATTCTATAACTCGAGGAAGAATGCCCTTTTGCTGCTGGTCAGTTGTTGAGATACTAGGACCCTGTTTCCATATCAGACTATTCCACTTCTTTAGTAAATCTGGAGTTGGAATATCCTTAAAAAAGTAAAATATTTATCAAGTCACAACAATTCAATCTGCTTTCCACGTTTTCAAACAGGGATATATGTAAGCCAAACTGGACTTGCACATTACTCTTAATTAGTATCAGGTCATTCTTTACTAGGCTGGCATTTAAATTAGTAGATAAAATAGCTACTGGTATCTGTGCCTTTTTAACTTCAATCCTTGTTATGGTAGCTCAAAGTTGGATGTGTAATGTCCCTTTCTCTTCAGTGATCACTCAATGAGATTATTAGCTTATTCAACATCCCGGTAGGCTAATTTGGAGATATGAGGGATGAAATGCAGGCTTAACATTAATAGAGAAATTAAAAGTGAAATATTATTTTATTGGGAGCTTATAAATAATATTATGTTAAAAGGTCACTTTTGGAATAAAATATAATATAAAAATAAAGTGACTTATTTTATTAAGTCATAAAGTGAATTTATGAAGGGGAAAATTATAAAAAAGAAAAAATGAAAAATAAATATTGCTCCTTGGAGTGGGACGACCCCTCAAAGAGAAGAGAAAATTTATTAAAAATAATTTAATGAGTTTTGGGGTCCAAAAGTGGTATGGAGAGTTTTATAAATACACCCCTACCCTCTCCAAGCATTATGATGTTGATTTATGTTATTCAAGAATTCTCCATTTTCAGCCGGTATGTTCATGCCTAGCCAATTCTAAGGATGAAAACCTTCAGAATTTAGTGGGTTGGATGGAAACCCAACACCACCTTGTGAGAAACCACCCAGGGTTCTTTATAAAGCACATTGTTGCAAGTTTCAGTTGGAGCAGCCAAGGGGCTAATTTACATATATTTGGCAGCTAGGGTTTTGGATATAGATAGAAATTGAAGATAATTGCAGATTTGATCATGACACGTCTAGCATCCATTTGGCATTTTCAGGGTGATTTCAAAAGTTTATGGACTGAAGTAATTTCATAATTGCAGAAGCTAGGGATTCAAACCCCATTTTGATGATTCATGCATTTTTTAAGGTGAACACAATTTCTTTGACATTTCCAGCTAGGGCGACTTGATTTGGACTGATGTTTGGAAGCCATTGGAGGCGGAATAACATTTTTATCATTGTTGGAATATTTTATGCAATTTTGGCATAAGGGTTTGCATATTTTGGGTGAGTTGAACAATGTTGAAATAGGGTTTGAAGGCCAGCACTTTATATCAGATCTTCAGAGACATTTGTTGCTGTTTAGCAGCCATTTCGGTCACCATTTGAGGCAGGTGTACCTTCTACAAGATGTTGGGCTTCTATCCTTGCTTCTGGGTTGTTGTGGCCTTTTCTCACATCTCCCCATTGCAAATGGGAACCCCCTACTTTTTAGTCCACATGGCTCTTTTGGCTTTGGTTCCTACTATTCTGAACGAACTGAGTCCTTTTTGCTAAGTATAGAAGAGAAATGTCACTTGCCTTTGGTTCTTAAAGTGGAAATCTTGTGAAAAACAGTGAATTTAGCCAAGTATAAAGACAAATTGGTCTTCGAGGGGGAATGCATGTGACATTGTAAGAGTTTTGGTGAACTTTCCATTTTTAGCAATGTCTATTTTTAGTAAGTTTCACTGTGTCTCGGTTTTCCCTGATTTTGCATTTAACAAACTTACTATTTATAGTGAGTCTATTTTTGGCAGGTCTAATGTGATGGTCCCAACCGGTGCTGAGAGGGGAGGGGTGAATTAACACCCACTAAAATTTGAAAACACTCTAATATAAATTAACTATTGCTGCATGCAAAACATATCCTATAAAAGAAATAACTAACACAAGATCATAGCAACATAGAACACCAGATGTATCACATGGAAACCCAAAGTGAGAGAAAACCATGGTGAGTAGAACTCACAAATTTTGCACTCTTCTGAAGTGCACCTTGTGAAAAGCCTTCTCTATTAAGGGATTACAAACGCACTATTAGATGCGACCCAGTTAAGGGATTTAAAATAAGGTCTGTTAAACCCTGCCTTGTTAGAGGACTTTAGAACATCTACTAGATGTCACCCGGCTAAGGGATTTGATACAAGGGACATGTTAATCTCCACCCAAATACTAGGATTTGACTATTGCAATTGTCAGAGAGCAATAGAGGGGTTGATCCTTTGAAAATGGCTTTGCAGAGCTTGATAAGATCACTGTTTCATCCACTGAGAGTCATCACTGGGCACCACAGGTATGCTCTTTTCAAGTTGTTGAACTTCCTTGCCCACTCTTCTCTTTTTCTTCTTCTCTTCTCCTTTTCCCTTACCATAGCTTTGCTCAACGTACAGGTTCACTCTTTCTCTTTGGCAGAATGAAGGCAAATGATTTTCTTTGCTGGCTAAAGAATAAATAGACTTCTTGGCGAGCGTGGGAAAGATCTTCCCATTCTTTGCATGTTGCAATCTCCGTGAAGATCTCCTCTGGATCCATCATCCAGTCGAGTCTTAGTCAGGAGAGGAAACATCAAATGCATGACACAAGCTTTCTCTTAACAAGAGATCCTCCATGCAGTCGTGTTTCTGTTTTGAAAAGGAAACATCAGATACGTGTTAGATACTTTCCCTTAAATGAAATTCCGCCATGATTTGTGCAATAAATCTCGGCATTAAATCCTTCAACTGTGCCTTTCACTGGTCTTTTCCGCAATAGAAAATCTTGCGTGATTTGTGCAACAACTCTCGGTATAAGAGTCTCTTAAGTGTCCATCTTTGAAGAGCCTAAGTTGGCTCTCTTTGAATATTCGATATTAACTTTGAATTTATTTGTAATTACTTCATAATATGGCTTCAAACAATAATTATGACAATTATTTTTGCTCAACTTGAAATATCAACTTTCAATTTTATTATGACCTCCGAACATATCTTGAACTATTAAACAATTACAAAGGAACAATCACATAATATTTTACTATCAAGACCAAACAAATGAGTACCTACAGATTGAATATATAACCCAGCTGGCTTGACGATCTTTAATGAAACTTACGCCTGTGACAATCAACTCACGTGCCTGTGCATTCACCAAGTGTGCCTTCCCTTCTCACTTCCAGCACCTGCGGTTCCTCTTCCTTATGTTAGTGACGCCTTAGTATTGTTGCAGCCTCCACCAAATGTAATGATCACGTCATTGTTAGCAGAACGTGACTAGCTGAAAATGCAATGCCATCCTCTGCAAATTATTTACGGCCCTGCTGTAATGTCCAATGAATCCGCCCAGGAAATTAATGCGGCCCCTTGTCACAAGAATCAAACTGAATACAAGTGTGCCGTCCAGAATATAGACGCTGAATTCTTGATTCAGCTGGAATCACAAGTCCAGAGTATGCTGCAATTCAATTACTTTCTCACATGCCCAAAATTTATGATCTTCGTATTTGCAATGCAAGGAAGTGAGCCATTAACACGGAATTGCAAAATAGTTCTAATTTCGCAGCTCCCAAATCTTATTCGGATACAAACAATTTGTAACTTCCTCTCATTCCTTCTTTCAAAATCATAATTAAGAATAAACCCTCTCCAGAACAGTTTCAAACCAAATCGAATGGTATTAATAATACAACTGCATTAGCAATAACCAGCTTCAAGATCAATTACCTCAGATTTGATATACCTTAGCATCGAATTCCATAATTAAATTCTTACACTCAATCCGATATATATCAGCATCGAACTACGAACTCAGTAATAACCAGTTGTGAAATTCACCATTAACAGACAATGGCTCAAATCACCAAAAAAGAGGAATCCGTCCTCGAAACCCTAGCCAGGACAATTCTTCACAAACTTCAATAAAATAATGATTGCAGAATGAATATCAAAAGTGCTTTTTCGAATAGAATATATAGGCTTTTTGGAAAAAGCACTTTTTATTATTTTCACTTAATTGGCTTAATAAAATATCTCCACTTTATAATATAATATTATAAAGTCATTAGTTATTAAATTAAATCAAGATAATTTAATTTAATAACACATTTAAAATATAAGCCACTGAACCATCTGACTGCAACCAATAAACTTCTGACAAAGCACCAGGACCAACTGCCCAGCCAAGAATAGACACTGCCCTGCCAGAAATAGCCACTGCTAAAATTAGACTTACTAAAAATAGTAAGTCTCTCAAACTAGAGATTCTCTGAAACCCAATCCTGAGATGTCTGACGCTCCGTGCAGACACCCTGCCAATCTTGGCCATACCCGAAACCCCACTTACTAAAAATAGTAAGTTGGCCAAAATGACCTGAACGAAGAGCATACCTGATAATCTGAACCTCCATAATGGAATCCCAATGCTGGCTCCACAATCTGACCCCCTCCGAACACCCGATTAGCTTGCGAGGGTCGCCAAACCAAGCTAATCCCGAAGTCTGAAAAACGGGGACATTACACCATTAGTTGTGTCTTTCACCGGTTCACCGGTCTCAATGATATCTCATCGATCAGTGATGATCGCTTTACACCCTTATGCATTTTTAAGGTCTCTGTCTTCACCTATCACTTCTTTGTTCTCTGTCTATACCGGTCACAGGTCCGATTAGTGACTTCACCGGTCGCTTCTCTGAGCAATAAGTGCATTACTGCTCATCACCGTGTCATCGGTCACCGGTTTTCTAAACAGTAACTCTTGTCACCTGTTCTCTAGTATTTGGACATTGTTAGCTTAGACAATAATGACATCAATGACAACACCACTTTACCATTTACTGGTTGCATCCTTACTGGTCATGCCAACAATCTCCCCCTTTGGCATTGATGGTAATTACTATGTTACAGGTCAAATAATACTACCGGTTATCTCCCCCTTTGACAATAATGCCAAAGGCTTGTCAAACGACCACCTTTCCTGAAGACTACTCCCCCTTCGAGCAGCAGTCCTTGGTCACCAATCCGGTTTAGATGAGATTGTTTCCTCTGGTTGAGCTTGTCGGATTAATGATCTCCTTTGTCCTTTTACTTAAGATCATGAAGGGGAATTACCCCTAATTTACCTCTGAGATATTCAAAGGTACTCTTCGGTAAAGGCTTTGTGAATATGTCAGCTACTTGTTCTTTTGTGGGAACATATTCCAGCTTGACTTCTTTGTTCTACACTTGCTCTCTTAGATAGTGATACTTCATAGCAATGTGCTTTGTCTTTGAGTGCATAACAAGATTTTTGGATATATTGATTGCACTCGTGTTGTCACAGAATATTGCTATCGGTTCAGGTATCTGTTCTTGGATTCCTTCTAATATTTGTTTTATCAAGATTACCTGTGTGTAGTGCTAAGGTCTTTGTCTTCACCTATCACTTCTCTATTCTCTGTCTATACCGGTCACTGCTCTGGTTAGTGACTTCACCAATCATTGTCTTCACCAATCGCTTCTTTGAGAAATAAGTGCATTACTGCTCATCACCGTGTCATCGGTCACTAGTTTTCTAAACAGTAACTCTTGTCACTTGTTCCCTAGTATTTGGACATTGTTAGCTTAGACAATAATGACATCAATGACAACACCACTTTACCATTTACTGGTTGCATCCTCACCAATCATGCCAACATAATGAGCACTAGCGAAGGAATGAGCAAAAGGGTATTCAGTTCTAAATCTGGAAACGTGATCAAATGAGGATGATGATCCAAAATGCATTAAGTCTAAAAACATCCTTGAAATATCCAAAAGTGGAAAGGCATGAAAAATGAATAAGTTTGAAGGACATCTTTGAGGAACATCCAAGAGAGGAAAGGACATGAACAATGATAAAATTTCACTAAGACTAGAAACATCCTTGAAAAAGCATCCAAAACTGGACAAGGCAGAGAAATTGTTAACATTTCACTAAGTATGGAGTCCTTGATCATAAACACTCAAAATGGAAAAATGTTGAAAAATGGCTAAGTATTGGTCAAAGGGGCAAGGAGGGGTGCAAAAATGACTAAGTCATGGAAAATTCCATGACACCCTCTCAAGTGCACCCCAAATTCGAAAAAATGGAAATTGAGTAAAAATGTGGAAAATGATTAAGTGTTGATCAAAAATACATTGAGGGATAACAATGATGGCTAAGTCTTTGCAAATTCCATGGCATCCTCTTGTTTACACCCAAGTTGGAAGGGAGGTCAAAATGTGAAAATGACTAAGTATGCAAAAATTCCTTGACCAAGCCTCAAGTGCGCTCTAGAGTGCTAATTCCAAGGATGCAAGGAAAATGTTCCAAGGTGGAAATTCCTCCACATGGTCAAATTTGCGCCTAGGAGCGCTAAACCATGGGTGTCAAGGAATGGTTTCTATTGTCACAAAAGTTTGCACCCTTGATTAGCTGATGGTTAGTGACCTAAACAACCTTGTGAAACGTGGAATCAATCTCCAAGTGTGAGACTTGACTAATGATATTGAATCTCCGGAGAAGGTCGGCTTCCTTTACAATCAAGATGAACCTAAAACTATTGACTTGAAGGGGAAAAGGGGAGAAGGATTGCATGAAATTAAAGAGGTGATGCACCAAATTGAATGTTTTGATTTCCTCCTACTTATAACTGCACTTAAAATTCAACAAAACCATACAACTACTATTAATGTTATTGTAGCTATGGTCAGATTCCTTGAGGCCGACATAGATAACATAAAGGTTGTGTGAATATAATCATTGATAATATAATTATTATATTGTTATATTTATTGAGATAATATAATTATATATTAATATATAATTAATTAATATAAAATTAAATATAAGAGATAATTATTATATTATAATTAATAGGGCCACATGTGAAGAATGGTGATCCTTGGTGAAGGGATACCACTAATATATATAGGAAGAGTGAAAACTTCCTCTCATGATATTGAATATACACAAATCGAAATACAACATGGTATCAAAGCAGGTTAGCGATCTCTGGAGATGAATGAGATAGAAGTTCAAAAGGTTAAAGCTTTGTGTTGAAGCAAAATATGAAGAACAACATGATCGAAAGATGATTTGAGAAATACACAAGTATCTCAAAGAGAAGCATCATACAATCAACAAGATGCACATAAGATCTTGGATGGAAGATAATTAAGAAATTGTCAATCAACTTTATAATTGTCTAAAGACAACTTCATTAAAATAAACAGTGACTTTGTGCCAGTATCAAAATCCGCAGGAGAGCATATGATAATAGGAATACACGGAGTGTTTTTTCTATATGTGTATGCCTTTGATAGTATCTGGTTTAATGTCTTTATTGATGGCATAAAACTTCTAAGCCCATGGGTATCGAGAGTTGATTCGACTTTCATATTCTATCTACGAGCCTCCATGATGCAGGAGCATCCTGGGTGTAAGAGCAATCTTGCATCACCCAAAAATATTTTTGGTTTCTTTTCAATAAGGGCTATCTTGTGCAGAGCTGCTATTTTTGGAAAGTTACTATTTTTAGTAAGTTTTCTGTTCGGGCTCAGAATGGTCTATTTTCTTTCCTAGAGGTTCATTTTGGTCATATCAGCCTGTCAGTAAAGTTTCATTGCCAGATCAAGTGTAGTTTTGAAGATATTGAAAAATTTTGGTATTGGCAACAAGGTACAGAAACTTCGAGCTCAATTTTGAAGGCTTTAGAGGCCCCGGATGAGGTCGAAACTCTGACTAAATGAAGGCGTTGTAGAGCACTTCACGCCCTTTCCGAAATGGGGTTATAATAGTCAATCGAGTCAACGGGTGATGACTTATGGTCTCTGGAAGTTGGGCCACCTGAAATGGCGGAAAAATGATTTTCCTTCAAAATTTATGTTTGGGTTTCAAAAGTTGTTTTGAGCCGACAATGATGTAATAAAATGAAAAATAAAATAATTCTAAGTTTGGTCAGCCTTATTGGCTGAAATTCTGGAACCTTCCCAGGCGATGGAAAATTGCCTATATAAAGAAGGTTGTAGTGTTGTCTTAGGCAGTTGGGGGCAGTTCTGGGTAGTAGATCTGGGTAATAATTCGAGGCTTTGTCCTACAGAATATTGTAAGGGGAATGCCCATGTGGCTTTGCATATTGTAATTCTGAAAATTTGTAATTCCACATTTGTGGAGATAATAAGAAGCCCATTTGCTGTTCTTGCAAATTGTTGTTGTTTCTCTGTTTCTGTTATGTGTTTGTGGTATTAAGGGGAGCACCCTTCATCACTCCACATTGAACAAACTCCATGAGTCATTAGAAAGTATAAAGACAAGTGAAATAGTATCAAAACTCCTGAGAAAGAAAGTATCGAACAATATGCACAATGATGTTTTATTTGTGTTCACAATCCTTAACATTAGGATATAGTTATCAATTATTTATCATGTTGCAGGTTTCCAAGTATCATCTAGTATGTGGAGTAGAATGCTTGGATGTATTGAGTCTCTTATCATAAGATGGGCAAACCCTGTTTGAAAGAGGAAACGGTGTTCAAACTAATCATGTTGAAGACAACGATGATAAACGACTTCATTAATAGTATTGGATTGCGGTCTATGTAGATTGTTGGGTCAGGGAAGAATAGGCTAGTCATCATTTTATTACTGTCGAGCTCATCATTATTGGCTGTTAGGCCCAACTATCGGAATATAAAATAAGCTCGGGGAAAATATCTAATTGGTGGAATGCTACGGACTCATGTGGCTGAGGAAACTAAATTTGCCTTGCTATATTTATTTTGAACTATTGATTCAAATATTTGATTAATGGGGGCTTCTTGTTGGTTCAAACAATCTTGGTGAAATTATTAATTAACGGAGCTTTAAGGGGAGAGATTAAATGGAAAGCGATATACTGGTTTGACCTGCTACTGGTCTGTGAAAGGATCCTTCCTCGTTACCTATGTATTGGTATTTTGTTGCATAGAGAATATCTTTCAAGACACATGAAGAGTTTGACCTATAGCCATATTTATTCCCCAATCCAGTGTAACACCATTACTCATAGGTGCAACTCATCTATATGTTTCTTGCAGCTCTCTCATACCAGCGCAATGATGCAAAAACACTCTCACAAGTCGTAGCTTTTTCCAAAGTATATTGGAGTCTTCGAACAATGGCTCTGCTGGTCCTGAACACCGTACAAGAAATATTTTGTATGTGTCATTTTTGTATGGATGCAACATGAGAATTGGAAGTATTATTGGACTTCCATGAATGCATGGATGAAAGGACGGAAGAAAATAAGTAAGAAGAAAGAGTTGGGCTTTCTGGTTACTTCATTGGCTGTAAATAATTATTGTAAATAATAAACAATGATTAATAATTAAACAAATAAATAATGAATATATAATAAATATCAATGGCAACTAAAAATATAGTCGTGACCCTTTGAAAAGATGGATCATTCCCCTCTACGCACATAAATAAGAATTGGATTGCGGGGGATGATTTGGGTAGGGAAGCACCGAATATCGAAGGAGGAAAAATGGCGACATCTAGGATATAAAATCAGCGATCAAGAACATATATCACTTGGCAGCGATACCATTGGAGACTTAGCGGCAAAGTCAGACCCTATTTTGCACGTACATAACCAGCAAAATATATATATAGGCTCTGCGACTACAACTCTGTGTAGAATATGGAGAAGAGACGGCATACTAGATGTATAGAGAATGCAAGGGAGATTATGTCATTGCCAGATTTTGGGAGATCAAGTTTATCTTGAAAATAAAGCATATAGGATCATCTTTGACATTAAGGTGAGCTCCTTAGCAAGGCTGTCTGGATAAGAAACCCAAGAAATTATCATAGTCGCATCCATATTCGTTTTGAAGTATTCTGGTGATATTCATGAAGTCGAACGATGTTATGTGAATGGAGGAAGTTGCAAATTACTATGATTTACTGGTTGGGAATGTCAATTGAAGGATTCCAATTTAATCTGATTCCAAACACAACATAGAATACAAAATCAATATAACACCTCATATGACCATAGTGGGCATATAATTATATAGAGAAATCGTATATTTGTTTGAGGATTGGGACTTAATTGTGAAAACTTATATTAATCAATTCCATAACAATCAAGTTAACTGGAACAAGAATGTGGATTAGACATGTTGTTTCTCATTTGAAGCTTTATAACCCTTCAGCTATGAGAATTTATAACTAGTTACAAAGATTGATGTCAGCTGGATGATGAGGGCATTTCAGGGATTAGAGAAAACAAATACATCTTCCTTGCATATGTCAAGAACATCAATACTAAGCATCATGAAATATATTGGCTTGTTAAAGATATGGCATACTATTAATGATCACTCTTAGTGATTGGGATGCAAACTCATGATTTGTATTTCATGGACACCTGTAATAAATAATCTCAATCATAAATTTGCAACTACTCCATTAGATTGCTAATGGAATGTTTTTGGACAAAGATCAAATCTCTAATGCAAGTCAACAGGGGATATTACATAATCCAAATCCTAGTTGGGAATTTCAGGACAAACCAAGAAAAATCCTATTAGGGGGCATTACAAGTGGTATCAGAGCATGATCCTGCCATTCTACAGGGTAAATATAAAACGAGGAGAATCTGAAAGGAGGAATGGAATAGATCAGGTTATAAAAGTAATAAAAAGAAAGTCGCAAACAAGACACACATTGTCGAGTACTAGCAGCGTATCACAGAGATATTCACAGGTCACAGGTATGTATACCTGTGCAATATTAAGGTTGAGTCTCAGTTTTATTTATGTTTAATGTCAAGAGAATGTGTTGGAAATGATGAAACATTTCCAAAGACATTCTGTGGAAAGCATATAAGATATATGTATATATAATTAATTCAGTCTCAATATACAGACAATATGTTTGCTAATTGCTTGTAAGTTTATTTTTCCTAATCTGTTCTTTGAATCCATAATGGACTGGGAGTTTGTCGTGGATAGGAGTAATTCAACCACCCTAAGGCAAGGCCATAATGGGAGCCTATGGTAGGTTGTTTCCATCCCAAGGGTAGTAATTCTACCGTCCATTGTAGGTAGGCATAATGGACTGGGTGTTTGTCGTGGATAGGAGTAATTCAACCACCCTAAGGCAAGGCCATAATGGGAGCCTATGGTAGGTTGTTTCCATCCCAAGGGTAGTAATTCTACCGTCCATTATGGGTAGGAAAAGAGTTAAGGGAAAGACGGTAAGGGCACCCTATTATAAGTGGCTTTCCTACGGAGTCTACAATTAAGGGAGAACTACTAGGACACCCTATTGCAATACTAGTTAAGGGAAAGAAGATAAGGGTATCTTACTGCAAGCAGCTTTCCTATGGAGTCTGCAATTAAAGGAGAACTGCTAGGACACCCTATTGCAGTACTAGTTAAGGGAAAGACGCTAAGAACACCTTTTCACAAGAACCTTTTTGACTTTTAGACAAAAGAGGTAACGCGTAAATAGATAAGCAAAAAAAGCATTCCACTAATTAGACCACCTTGTGTGGATACCTAACACTTGCCACCGAGGCCAAGGGGGCCAAACTTCCGCTCTTGGGCTTAGTATGGAATTAGTTTTGACTTACTTATCATGACTCAAGTTTCTTAAAAACTTATATATACATATGTATGTACTTATGTTCAACTTGTGGTTGCAAGGTTCATAATCAAAAGCATAATGAAGTAGTAAATTTTGTAAACCATTTCCCCAACCCTAGCTCATTGCAAATTGTGAATTGTAGGGTTTAACCATGTTGATGTATGTAGCATCGGTTAGATAAATAAAACTGACTATATGATTATTATGAGAAATGATTTATTACATATACATATATATATTAATATAATAATTAATATTATTTTATATATTAATATGCATATATATATATATATATATATATATATATATATATATAGTTAATCTATATTTATGCTTATAATAACTATATAGTTAATTAAATTAGATTAATGAATAGACATGTCCCATGAAGGGACATGTCTCTTCTTGTCTTTGCCTTGTATATATACAAGAGATTGATGCATTTGGAAAACACATACAATCAAATAGTGCTATTACATTTGCAATGATCCTAAAACCTTAACATGGTATCAAAGCCAAGTTGCAAATGTAAGAGAATAGTTTGTTGATGGTGAATGTGTGACTGTCTCAAAAAATACAGTCTCAGTACGGGGACCATATCTCACAATTGCATTGTTGGATTTCGCTGAATTTTGGATATGTTAGTGATAAACAAATTTAGAAGAATCTCACTGGAGAGATTGGAGAGAAAATGTCAGGTTCAAAATTCATGACCGACTGTGTATAGGTATATGCAAAAATCTGTAAAAGAGCGAGGTTCCTTCTTTAAAAGCCTAACCACTTGAAGGGAGATCCGATCAAAGTAAAGGTTCTCATAGTGTATAGAACCTTTGGATATTCAAGACAAGTCATGTGAATAATTCTAGTAATGTTCGAGAATGACGACATCATTCTGTGAATTTGCATGATATTTTCTATACGGGTTCACCTTACAGAATGAAATACTTGAAATTTATAAAAGATAAGTATTTCATGTTTTATTAATGCACATAATTTTTAAGTTTGTAATTCATGCTATACTATTGGTTAGTAAAATATTGTATGCTTCTATCATTGGTATTTACGGTCGAGATAGTTTAGTGAGCTATTTGTAATCTCTCTCTAACATACCTTCAGGACAAAAGAACAAGATAATTACATTCAAGGGAGAAAGAACTTGATGATTGCAAATGAATTGATGATTCAAACTAGATGCAAAGGCAGTGACATTTCAAAAGAGGTCAAAACTTTTGCTTTAGAGGGAGGAGATGGTTGACAATCCCAACCGGTGCTGAGAGGGGAGGGGTGAATCAACACCTATAAAACTTTAAAACAAATCTGATGTAGTATACTACAATTGTAAGCAAAACAGATTCTAGCATAAGAATAGCAACAAGCAATCAACCACAAAACAACACCAGATTTATCACGTGGAAACCCAAATCGGGTGAAAATTGAAAAACGCACAATACTAAGAGCAGGAGGGGGTGAATCAGTATTTAAACATAGACTTTTAAAACTGAGAAGCAGAAATCAAGCAAGCACACAGCAAAGACAACAAGACACACAAAGTTATCTTGTGGAAACCCAAGACAGGAAAAACCACAGCATCACTAATCCAATGGGCAACAACCCATTTTACACTGAGAGCTACAACTCTTAACTGGCTCCAACCAGTATACTCAGGGCAACAACCCCTTCTTACAAAGAGCTACAACTCTTGACTGGCTTCAACCAGTATACTCAAGGCTACAACCTTACTCGAATAAAAGATATCAGGATTACAACACAAAAGAAGTTTTATGTCTTTACTAAAATGTAAAGACCCTCTAAAGAACGAAGGATTACTTTGCATCAGATTTGTGCTAGATGTAAAGACCCCTGATTATAAGAACTCAGAGCAAGTGGATGTAATCTAAATCTCCCCTCAAGACTGTTCCCCCACAAAACTGTCCTTCATAACAAACATTTACTTAATGACTGATAATTTTCCTGCCTTTACAGTCAATCCCTTAGACATCTGCCTCTCCGATTTTCTGTGCAAGTGTATTCAAGGTTTCTTTATCTCCCGAAATTAACACACTGTTTCTTCACAAAAACCACCACACCCGTAGACACCCTGTTAAACTCTTTCTATCTAACTGTGTTCACTCCTGAGATTAATGATGACAGCTTACTGTCACATAGATGACATCTCGATGACTACTCACTGTAGCCAAACAACTTGCTGTAATTTCCTTTCCCGTTCCTCCTATATTTCTATGTATGTCTGCATTTTCTTTTAAACAGAACCTGCTATCTAAGACCCAATCCCCAAATTCTGAAGATAATACTAAACTCAAAACATCAAATTGTGTTACAAATCTGCATGAGAAAATTTAGATTATAGTCTTCGGTTTTGGATGCCAGTTTTTTTTAACAAAAACTTAAATGAGATTCTATGCATTACTCCATTTTTTACTCACTTCTTGATACGCAGCATACAAGTTTTTTCTCGTGCCTTGCAGTTTTTAGTTACTCCACATCCCACACAATCAACACTCGACCCCTTTTTGGCACTTTCGTCTTGATGAAAGAGTGTCTTCTAACTCACCGTGTATTCACTTCTGTATCCTATCCAAGCTTTTACACGGCACTTGTTCTCCCATTTTTCAGTGACGTTCTCCTTTTCAGCACCTTAACATACTCACAACCAAGTGTCCTTTGTTTCCAGCACTGGCCTAACCTTTTCTACAACCCGATACCTTTCAAGACTTTTTCTACATTTGATTCCGTAAGCAGCTACAGAATTTTTACACTCTGTCTACGCTCGACCCTCTTTATAGAAGCTTGCGGGTGTCTTCAAAAAAAACTATCCGATGCTCCTTATTTTTTACCGCATATTTCGAGAGATGCATTTCACGTCTGACCAAAACGCTTATTTCTTTGTCAAAAACTTCACAGTCCGCAAAGAACAGAGAGTGAAAACTATGCACCGAGCCGTTACTTTCCTTACGACACTTACACGCGTTCAATTCTTACTCCAGGAGTCGCTCCTTTTCTTAGTCTCCACACTACGGTTTTTTGACATAGCATCAATATGACTCATCATTATGCCACAGCTCCCGCCAAATAAGGAGGCCTGCAACTCAAAACGTCACTGCCCGCAAATGTTCACGGTCTTTCGTGCTCAGCTACTACAGGACGGTTACTTTAAAAGACATTATCAGAGCCGCTTCGAATCACTTGTATGATTGACTGTTACTCACGCACCTAAAAACAAGTAGCAAGCTGACAACCGACTCAAATCTCTGCTCCAAACATATTCCTCGTATAGGCAGCATAGGCACAATCATTATCGTTTTGATCATTTTAGCAACCAGCTGGAACAACATAGTCAGGATGCGACTGTGCCAAGGCATATTCCGGGTCTGATAGGGAGACTTGACACTTGGTGTTAGTAGCCGGCACAGCTCTTGCACTCTTTCAGTTCTATTTGAATCAATGAAACGTTTTATTCAAACAGAGCCCAAATCATTCACGCACTATCCAATTTGTATTGAAGCATGTCAGTTTTAGACAACCGGCTCTTATATGCCACAACTGTTACTATGTGAGAATCTTCCGACCAATTACTTGCACAAGCTGACAACCAACATTCTCCAGTTTACAAGAGAACATGTGTCCAGAACTCAGGAAGAATGACACCATTCAGAAATGAGAGCAAAGTAAATCAAACTAATCACACCACAACTAGTGTAACCCGAACTTCATCAGATGACAAAAAAACAACAATCTCCCCCTTTTTGTCATTGATGGCAAACCAACTAAAAACACAACTGCAGCAGTTTGCAAACCTCAAGAACTCTACCAATCTGAACCAATCTAGAGGCACTGTTAATCTGAAGCCAAACTGAACACAACTCCCCCTTAAAACGATCTAACTGATAAGACTGAGCGGATCTCCCCCTTAAGCTCTACTCCCCCTTTGTCATCAATGACCACAAAACACAACAATACCAGCAGTCCAAAAGATACAACGATGAAGTGCTTCTGCTGAAACCAAACCAACCAATTATAGAGGTGGAGTCTCTTGAACCTTTCTTCTCCAAACCTTAGTCACTTTAGTTCTTCTTTGAGGTTCAACATTATAAAATAAATCTGCATTGTAGATGTTACAAAATCTAGATGTATGGCCAAACTTATTGCAGCTGTAGCAAATCAGATTGTACTTCCTAAAAACATTTCTTTCATGCTGATAATAATTCTTGTATGGAACAGCTCTACAATCAGTAGCTCTATGTCCAAAGTAATTACAAGCAAAACAGTAGCCATAGAAAAAAGGTTTCTTTACCTTGTTAGGAGTAGGCTGACTACTTTCCGATGATGAAGAGTTTGGATCAGATTGCATTCCAATACCTCTTTTATCTTTGGTGGGTCTTTGAGAGCCAAGAACGTCATCTAATGTAGCCTTACCATTGCTGAAAGACAGTTCTTCACTAGAAAGCATAGAAGTTTTACCAATGTTCCTCATAGCGACCAATTTCAGCTTCCAACTTGGCAATGTTATCTTCCTTTATTTCAATCAAATTTTCCAAATCCTCACGAATCTTTTTGGCCTCCTCATTCAGCAATTTAGAATCAGCAAGCTGAGTTTCAACCTCTCTAAGAGATGTAGCAATCTTCAGCTTTTCAGCACTCTCAACTTGTAGAAGATCCACAAGACTTGAATTTTTCTTTTTCAGTTTTTTAATCTCAGATAGAGCTGAAATCAGTTCAAGTTCAAAGTCTACTTCATCATCTTCATCATCTCCAATTTCTTCAGATCTTGCATCATCAATAGCGACATCATCAATAGCCATGAACATGACTTCACTTATCCTAGAATCGCTTTCGCTGCTGGAAGAATCATCGCTGTCATTTCTTGAAAACAGCACCTTCTTGTCCTTTTCAAATTTCCAATTCTTCTTGGCAAACCTCCTAGATTTTCGATACTTGAATTCTTTTTCATCATTGCAGTCTTCTTCTTTATTAACCGGACACTTAGAGGCAAAGTGACCGAGCTTTCCACAATTGAAGCATTTCACACCAGATTTGTCTTTGTTTTTGTTAAAACCTTTTTTCAGATTTCTAATGAGGTAATCTATTTCCTCATTGTTGTCCTCATCCAAGCCTTCACTTGGATTGTTCTCTTTGTCCTTGCTTCTTTTAAAAGCCTTAAATGCAGATTCAGTTTTAGAAGACCCTTCAACCGTAGTCCTCATTTCATATGCAGTCAAGATGCCATGTAGCTTATCAACAGTTAGAATGTCTAAATCAAACATTTTTTCAACTGTGGAGACTTTAGCATCAAGTCTCATGGGAAGAGATCGAAGAATCTTCTGAACTACAGTCTTCTCTTCAACATCTTCACCTAGACCTCTTAAAGCATTGACAACTTCATTAACACGTAGAAAATATGCAGCAATGTTTTCGCTGTCCTTCATTCGAAGACCTTCAAAAACAGCCCGGTGAGTTTGAACTTTGGCCTTCCTGACTTTGTCATCACCTTGATATGCATTGTGCAATTTATCCCAGATTTCTTTAGTTGAGTCGAAATGCTTGGCCTTTACAAACTCAGCTTTAGTTAGACCACACAAGATAGCATTCATGGCTTTGGCATTGTTCTCAAATTCTTTCTTATCATCAGCATCTTTTGGAGGAGTAGAAGAGATTTTATAGCCATTAACGAGACTGAGGTACACATGACAGCCAAGAGACATGATATAGGTTTTCATACGAACACCCCAGAAAGCAAAGTTATTTCCATCGAAGAGAGGAGCATGGTTTGTAGCTAGACCTTCTAAATCACTCATGATGGACACAAGGATCGAACTCTCAAGCTTTTAAGCACGGGAAGAAAGTAGCCTGCTCTGATACCAATTGAAAAACGCACAATACTAAGAGGGGGAGGGGGTGAATCAGTATTTAAACAGACTTTTAAAACTGAGAAGCAAAAATCAAGAAAGCACATAGCAAAGACAACAAGACACACAAAGTTATCTCGTGGAAACCCAAGACGGCAAAAACCACGGCATCACTAATCCAATGGGCAACAACCCATTTTACACTGAGAGTGTATCGTCTTAAAATGGAAGCACTTCCATGTTAAGAGCGTTTAGCCCTCCGGGTAAGTGGTTTGGGGTCATGTTAAGCGTCTTGATTTGGTCTTTGCATGTATTTGGCTTTTTCCCCATTTTCCATTTCCTCTCTGCACTTGATTTCTTCATTCTAGGTGAAATTAGGGTTAAGGTCTTAAGGACTTTCCTGATTTTCCCTCTTCCATGGCTCTATTTTCTAGGTAGGGTTCAGAAATGAGACCTCCTAGTCCTTCATCACATCAAACAGAGGATGTTCTGTCTGTTCCTGACACTGGGTCCTATTTAGATATCAATTTCTAAGTTTCTGACATCTCCTAGAACCTCTGTTGCAAATCCTGACAAAGTTAGAGTTTGAGGTCAAAGTCAACCTCGACCCTGACCAGGTCAAGGTCGACCTCGACGTTGACCTCTTCCCACCAGGATTTCAAATTGTCATCTGTCGGCAGTTTGGCTTTCAGGATAATTATTTCTTCGCCTCCGGGTCGGCTGTTTCGGGCTCCGAAACAGTAAATCCTTTAATTGTATTTAATCAAGGTATATTTTCTAAAGGTGAGGACCTAATTGGGATTTAATTCTTCAAGGTGGCCCATCTAGAGGAGTGTGCCCTAGATCACTATAAAAGAAGGCCTTCCTCTCTCATTTTCATATCAAGTTTTTACATCACTCCATCATCAAGTTTTGGCAATCAAGCTCTCAAGTGTTCAAGTGCAAGCAAGTCTTCAAGAATTCAAGTGTTCAAGCATTCATCCATCAAGGAGTTCCATTGTTAGCTATTGAAGGATTCAATCTCCTTGGAGCCCCCTTGAAGATCCATCCTTCTCCATTCATTCAAACCTTCTCATATGCAAAAATCAAATCAAGATTGGTGTTGAAGATCAAAATACCATTGATTGGAGACATCCTACATTCATTGAAGCATTCTTACTTGTGGATTTGAGGATTCGAATCCTCTACAAGGACTTCAACATAAGCGAGGTGATTTGTTTCAATTATTTTGTTTATGCACAATACAATTTCAATTCAATTTCAAGGTTAATTCCTAAATTGGGGTTTGACCAAGGCAAACCCCCCATACAACCAAAAACCCCCATTTTCTTGCAGGTACAGGTGCGAAATCTCAGATCTGAGAGCGAATTAAGATACCCTTTTCGGCAATCTTTCAGGATCTGCGAACAGAATCGGAATCAGACTTCAAATAAATAATGTGGTCTTTGACCTTTTAAAAGGTCAAAGTCGACTTGTGTGAATTTGGAGAAAAGATTTCTGGGTTTTGTCCGTCTCGACATTTCTAGTCCATAATAGGTGACAAAATCTTTAGAAAGCTCGTACAGAAGCTAGAATTCAGCATTTTCCAAATCTGCCCTAATTTAAGGTTAGTATTTGCACTTCAATTATTTCAATTTCAAGTATAACACATTTTCTACCTAGGGGAAACATCAGATTTGTTCTTTCTTCCATATTAACCATAAATTGATTCGATTGTGTATTAACCTCTAGGTTAATCAAATCGGATCTCCTTGTGGGGAATTTGGGTTTGAGAATAGATCTCATATTTCCGCCTTTAAAACAAATGAATGATGTTGAATACATTTTAACCTTATTCATTTTGGTGAACCCGACTAGCTTACTCTCTTTCTTGTTGGTGTTAGATTTCCTTTTATCTTGTTAGCATTAGATTTGTCCTTTGTGATTGATCTTGCATGCTAATTAGATTTCATATTCATGTTTTATGTGTTCTTAGTTTAGTTCATTTGCATTATATTGGTTTATGAGCTTTAAGACCACTAGTCCTACTTATAACATTCCGGTTAGAAGAAGTCGTAGACTCATGGGTGCTTTTGATCTTGAATCTTCTTCTCCTTTCCTTCGGATCCCTGATAATAACTTGATTCTTCATGATTCTCATCCCACTATGGAGCAGAACTCTTCTCACTCATCTCATGATGAGGATGATGCTTTAAGGGTTCCTCCTGAACAAGTCCAAAAACTTTCCACTGAACTTGATAAAATGGGTAATTGGCTTCAAGAAAACCATGGTCAAGATTCCATTCAAGCTATAGAGGCTCTTAAGAAAGTTCTCCGTGATAGTGATCAAGGTGTTAATCTCTTGCGTGGTATTACTCATCTTGTTCATTCCAATGTTAAACCTTTAACTCAAGAGGCTCAAGATTTAGGTTTCACTGCTCCTATCACTAGTGTTGAACCTTCTTCTAATCCTTTACCTAGTATTCCTATCTATACTCCTTTGGTGACTGTGACGGTTCCCTCTGTTCCTATGAGTGTTCCTCACGTGTCCCTTCCTACATCACAACCTTCATATCATAGTGTTCCTTTCACTTATTCCACTCCGCTTCCAACTGTAGTTCCTAGTGTTCCTCCAATTGTGTCTTCTATTCCTGCAGCTTCTTACACTTTACCTAGTGTGTCTAATGTTGCTACTCCTCCTGTTTCCTCTAATGATTCCACCATCATCAGTTTGGCTCAAACTGTATCATCCTTACAACAACTTGCTTCTTTAACTCAAAACAAGTTTAGTATTCCTACATGTGACATGGGAAGTCCCTTGTCCCGGGATATTATTTGTACTCCTATTCCTCAGCAAGGTGAGATGCCTCGTCTTGAGAATTATAATGGAAAAAGAGATCATGTTCATCATGTTAAAACATTCCAAATCCTTTGTAGTGATTATGCTCATGACCATAGGATTTTAGCCAAACTGTTTGCTCGAACCTTTCGTGACAAGGTCTTACAATGGTATTGTTCCTTGCCTCCTTATTCCATTGATTCCTTTCCACAGCTTGCTAATGCCTTTATTCAACAATTTCAAAACAATAGTGGCCCGCTAGTGTCTTTGACTGATTTAATGCATTGTAAACAAGGTGCTAAAGAAAAGTTAACTGAATTTATTGGTAGATTTAAGCATTTGCATGCTCAGATTTCTTATCCTGTTCCTGATATTGATATTCAACGTATGTTTATTTCAAATTTGCAAAAGGATATTAGAGATAAGATTCTGCTTACTGAATTTACCTCTTTTCAACAACTTTGTGCAGCGCTTCATCATTATCAATTACAAGTGAGTCAGTTTGAGAGCAACACTCCAATGGCTCCTATTCCAGTTGATAAGAGTGATGCTGCTCCTAATCCAAACAAGTTTCAAAAATTCAACAATTATGTCAAGATAAACAAACAAGCGAATGCAGTTGCTGATCAGGTTGTTGCATCTCATAATGCCGCTTCTGCATCCACTGCTTTTCGATTAAATCGTACATTTACTCCTCTTTCTGAAACTTTACATGCTATTATGAATAGGTTATTAGGTACTAATATGATTACTTTACCTCCTATTCGACCTCTTTTACCTACTACGATTGCATCTAAATCTTTTGATCAAAATGCTTTTTGTCAATATCATCGTCAGAATGGTCATGATACTAAGAGATGTTATTCTTTAAAACATAAAGTCCAAGATCTCATTGATGCTAAAGCTTTATCTGTTGGTAATCTAGATAGTAGTGGGAATCAATCTGTCTCTCCTCCTAATCAGAACCTTCAAATCTATATGAATCCTTTACCTACGCATGATACTAATACTATTGCTCAACCATCTGCTATGGAAATTGTATATGATTCAAAGATGGATGATCTTAATCATGTCGTTAATCAAGTGGAGCATGTTGCTAAGCCTATATCTCCACCTCAACCTTCACCTCAAGTTCAATCTCAACCTCTAGTTAAACCTAAACCTAAAGTGAAACCTAAACCTAAACCTCGACAACAATTTAAGGATAAAAGACCTCGAGAACTTTTGATTACCTTTGATGATTCTGAGATTATTAAGGCTCCTAATGGTCCCCTTTACATTGCTACTAGGGTTGGTCAGATACCTACTCGTGGTTGTCTTGTTGATCCTACCTCCTTAGTCAATGTTATCACTGAAGAAAATCTTTTTCTGAATAGCTTACAACATGATTTCTATGATACATTGGATGTGTGGATTCAAACTTGTAATGGTTTTCTTTATCCCTCATTTGGTTCTATTACTTTACCAGTTGAACTTTTTGGAAAACTTGTGAACACTACCTTCGTTGTGGTTCCTACTTCTGATCAATTTCAAGTTAAGCTAGGTTTGCCTTGGTTAACTGCCATGCATGTTGTTGCTTCACCCATTCATAAGTGTCTTAAGTTCATTCATGATGGCGAAGTGAAGACGATCAATCATAGTCTATATCAACCTTCTAGGCCTAGAGATTGTGCTGCTCTGGATTTCTTTTGGCCTTTCTTACCTAATTCATGTCCTCGCCCTAATAATCTTTTTCGATCATATCAAGCTTATAAACATCGTAAGATTCTTCAATTAAGCATACCTCCTATGGATCTTAATTGTGGTCTTTTACCTACACCTTCGATACCTCCAACTATGGCTTCTAGTTCTGTTAATCAAGTTCTTCCTACCAAATCTATCAAAGATCCTGTGATTGTTCCTCCTATGGTTGATAATCCTATTGATCTTTCCAAAGAACCTGTGAAGGATCCTGTGATTGTTCCTCCTAGTTCTCAACCTATTTCAAATAAATCAAAACGTAACCGATCTGCTAATGAATGTCATAAAAAGCATCGTGCTCATGCTAAAGCTAAAAGATCTCTACCTTCTTCGGATAAACCTATGCATAATGTATTAGAAGATGTTGCTACTAATAATGATGTTCACTTGCATGATTATGATGATTCTATTCGTATCTTAGATCCTATTTTGATTAATTTGGATGACGAAGATACTCTTGATGATACTGATAATGTTAATGATGAATATGAGACTATTGACATTGACATTGATTTGCCGAATATGCTTTCATCTCAATTAACTCTTACACCTAGTATCGAACATGGTGATTCTCAAGAGGATCCTTGTTTGGAATTGGCTATCATTCCTACTGCGTTGGATATAGTCCCTCTTGCAAGTTACCCACCTACCCTAAATGATATACAACGAGATGGGGAAAGTAGGCGGCACGCTTGATTGGCTTGTCCTTCGTGGTAGCTTTGTTGTGTGTTTGCCTGCTGTACTGTGCTTCTCCCGAAATGTGATTGCTAAATGTTGTTAGATTCTTTTATACGATTCTTGTTACTCAGTTGGTGCAAGATGATGGAAGAATCGAAACTGTTGTTCCATTCCTCTATATGTATCTCTATTCTTCTATGCGTTGTTTAATGTTATGTTGTAACTGTGCTATTGTTCGTACATGTTTCCTTTTGTAATCTGCTTGGATTCGAGATATGGTAGCACTAATTCTTTTTGGTCTCCATGTCATGGTCCGAAAAGATTCTCCTTCGTATATCTTATGTAAACTTTCCTCCTTTGTGATTGTAGTTCTACTTCCTTTGGGGAATGATGTCAATTCATTCGCAATAATATCATATATATATTATCTTATGATCATACTAACCCCATGGTAGGTAGATCCCTTCCGTGTTCTCTGTATGTTTCTGTGTTATTTCCCTTGATTTGTCTTCGTTTGGGGGCATCTCGACGTGGAAACGTAATCAGTGGAGTTGTTTTTGTTTTCGTTAAAGCCATTGCTCCTATTAAAGTGTCAGCAATGACTTTAACATGGGGGCATACGCTCTACTCACCTGTTACACACACGCACTTATGAAAAAAATTCAAAACATGCTAAATCTTCTAAAGGTAACGCACATAAGTTGCTAAATCCTGAGGAAGACACGCACTTTAAATTTACTTTTCAAACTTTCTTTTTGGATTAAGAACTAATCCTTAAAGTATGGATTTATATTAAGATCTCTTGATCCCTCCAGTTTCAAATACACATATATTGTGATCCCTTAAGGTCGGAAGTGTCCTTAAGACTGGATCTCTTTTGTTTTTTTTTATTATTTTTGGTTTTATTCTTATGGAATAGAATATTCCTAAAGATAAATCCTTGATGGGTTGACTAGTGAGTAGCCACATTCACTAGGCAGTTCAATTTCATCTTTCCAATTGCACCTGTTTCCTATGTGGTTCACAATGGCACATAAGTTCTCATTGGGCGAGGTAATCACACTTTTTCTTTCTCTCTTTAGAGATGTCTCTCTTATCTGTGATTTAAAAGTCGATGAAGACTTGAGTCCCTGGGGGCTTGGGATTTCTCTTTGTCCCTTAGACTACGATAAGATTATCTTGTTATTTTTATCTCCTTTACCAAGAGTTTGCATCAAGTCCATAATCTTGCTAAAGTGGGGGCTTAATGTATCGTCTTAAAATGGAAGCACTTCCATGTTAAGAGCGTTTAGCCCTCCGAGTAAGTGGTTTGGGGTCATGTTAAGCGCCTTGATTTGGTCTTTGCATGTATTTGGCTTTCTCCTTGTTTTCCACTTCTTCTCCACACTTGATTTCTTCATTCTAAGTGAAATTAGGGTTAAGGTCTTAAGAACTTTCCTGATTTTCCCTCTTCCATGGCTCTATTTTCTAGGTAGGGTTCAGAAATGAGACCTCCTAGTCCTTCATCACATCAAACAGAAGATGTTTTGTCTATTCCTGACACTGGGTCCTGTTTAGATATCAATTTCTAAGTTTTTGACATCTCCTGGAACCTCTGTTGCAAATCCTGACAAAGTTAGGGTTTGAGGTCAAAGTCGACCTTGACCCTGACCAGGTCAGGGTCAACCTTGACCTTGACCTCTTCCCGCCAGGATTTCAAATTGTCATCTGTCGGCAGTTTGGCTTTCGGGATAATTATTTCTCCGCCCCCGGGTCGGCTGTTTCGGGCTCCGAAATGGTAAATCCTTTAATTGTATTTAATCAAGGTATATTTTCTAAAGGTGAGGACCTAATTGGGATTTAATTCTTCAAGGTGGCCCATCTAGAGGAGTGTGCCCTAGATCACTATAAAAGGAGGCCTTCCTCTCTCATTTTCATATCAAGTTTTTACATCACTCCATCATCAAGTTTTGGCAATCAAGCTCTCAAGTGTTCAAGTGCAAGCAAGTGTTCAAGCATTCATCCATCAAGGAGTTCCATTGTTAGCTATTGAAGGATTCAATCTCCTTGGAGCCCCCTTGAAGATCCATCCTTCTCCATTCATTCAAACCTTCTCATATGCAAAGATCAAATCAAGATTGGTGTTGAAGATCAAAATACCATTGATTGGAGACATCCTACATTCATTGAAGCATTCTTACTTGTGGATTTGAAGATTCAAATCCTCTACAAGGACATCAACATAAGCGAGG
Organism: Chamaecyparis obtusa; assembly: GCA_027943335.1. Taxonomy (NCBI): domain Eukaryota; kingdom Viridiplantae; phylum Streptophyta; class Pinopsida; order Cupressales; family Cupressaceae; genus Chamaecyparis; species Chamaecyparis obtusa. Next base: position 2,783,752 of record BSBK01001755.1, on the reverse strand, counting down.
TGATTTGTTTCAATTACTTTGTTTATGCACAATACAATTTCAATTCAATTTCAAGGTTAATTCCTAAATTGGGGTTTGACCAAGGCAAACCCCCCATACAACCAAAAACCCCCATTTTCTTGCAGGTACAAGTGCGAAATCTCAGATCTGAGAGCGAATTCGGATACCCTTTTCGGCAATCTTTCAGGATCTGCGAACAGAATCGGAATCAGACTTCAAATAAATAATGTGGTCTTTGACCTTTTAAAAGGTCAAAGTCGACTTGTGTGAATTTGGAGAAAAGATTTCTGGGTTTTGTCCGCCTCAACATTTCCAGTCTGTAATAGGTGACGGAATCTTCAAAAAGTTCATACAAAAGCTAGAATTCAGCATTTTCCATATCTGCCCTAATTCAAGGTTAGTATTTGCACTTTAATTATTTCAATTTCAAGTATAACACATTTTCTACCTAGGGGAAACATCAAATTTGTTCTTTCTTCCATATTAACCATAAATTGATTCGATTGTGTATTAACCTCTAGGTTGATCAAATCGGATCTCCTTGTGGGGAATTTGGGTTTGAGAATAGATCTCATATTTCCCCCCTTAAAACAAATGAATGATGTTGAATACATTTTAACCTTATTCAAAGAGCTACAACTCTTAACTGGCTCCAACCAGTATACTCAGGGCAACAACCCCTTCTTACAAAGAGCTACAACTCTTGACTGGCTTCAACCAGTATACTCAAGGCTACAACCTTACTCGAATAAAAGATATCAGAATTACAACACAAAAGAAGTTTTATGTCTTTACTGAAATTTAAAGACCCTCTAAAGAACAAAGGATTACTTTACATCAAATTTGTGCTAGATGTAAAGACCCCTGATTATAAGAACTCAGAGCAAGTGGATGTAATCTGAACCTCCCCTCAAGACTTCTCCCCCACAAAACCGTCCTTCAAAACAAACATTTACTTAATGCCTGATAATTTTCCTCCCTTTACAGTCAATCCCTTAGACATCTGCCTCTCCGATTTTCTGTGCAAGTATATTCAAGGTTTCTTTATCTCCCGAAATTAACACACTATTTCTTCACAAAAACCACCACACCTGTAGACACCCTGTTAAACTCTTTCTATCTAACTGTGTTCACTCTTAAGATTAATGATGACAGCTTGCTGTCACACAGATGACATCTTGATGACTGCTCACTGTAGCCAAACAGCTTGTTGTAATTTCCTTTCCCGTTCCTCCTATATTTCTATGTATGTCTGCATTTTCTTTTAAACAGAACCTGCTATCTAAGACCCAATCCCCAAATTCTGAAGATAATACTAAACTCAAAACATCAGATTGCATTACAAATCTGCATGAGAAAATTTAGATTATAGTCTTCGGTTTTGGATGCCAGTTTTTTTTAACAAAAACTTAAATGAGATTCTATGCATTACTCCATTTTTGACTCACTTCTTGATACACAGCATACAAGTTTTTTCTCGTGCCTTGCAGTTTTTAGTTACTCCACATCCCACACAATCACCGCTCGACCCCTTTTTGGCACTTTCGTCTTGATGAAAGAGTGTCTTCTAACTCACCGTGTATTCACTTTTGTATCCTATCCAAGCTTTTACACGGCACCTATTCTCCCGTTTTTCAGTTACGTTCTCCTTTTCAGCACCTTAACATACTCACAACCAAGTGTCCTTTGTTTCCAGCACTGGCCTAACCTTTTCTACAACCCGATACCTTTTAAGACTTTTTCTACATTCGATTCCGTAAGCAACTACAAAAATTTTACACTCTGTCTACGCTCGACCCTCTTCATAGAAATAGAAGCTTGTGGGTGTCTTCAAAAAAAACTATCCGATGCTCCCTATTTTTTACCGCATATTTCGAGAGATGCATTTCACATCTGACCAAAACGCTTATTTCTTTTTCAAAAACTTCATAGTCCGCAAAGAACAGAGAGTGCAAACTATGCACTGAGTCGTTACTTTCCTTACGACACTTACACGCATTCAATTCTTACTTCAAGAGTCGCTCCTTTTCTTAGTCTCCACACTACGGTTTTTTGACATAGCATCAATATGACTCCTCATCATTATGCCACAGCTCCCGCCAATTAAAGAGGCCTGCAACTCAAAACGTCACTACCCGCAAATGTTCACGGTCTTTCGTGCTCAGCTACTACAGGACGGTTACTTTAAAAGACATTATCAGAGCCGCTTCGAATCACCTGTATGATTGACTGTTACTCACGCACCTAAAAACAAGTAGCAAGTTGACAATCGACTCAAATCTCCGCTCCAAACATATTCCTCGTATAGGCAGCATAGGCACAGTCATTATCGTTTTGATCATTTTAGCAACCAGCTGGAACAACATAGTTAGGATGCGACTGTGCCAAGGCATATTCCGAGTGTGATAGGGTGACCCGACACTTGGTGCTAGTAGCCGGCACAGCTCCTGCACTCTTTCAGTTCTATTTGAATCAATGAAACGTTTTATTCAAACAGAGCCCAAATCATTCACGCACTATCCAATTTGTATTGAAGCATATCAGTTTTAGACAACCAGCTCTTATATGCCACAACTTTTACTATGTGAGAATCTTCTGACCAATTACTTGCACAAGCTGACAACCAACATTCTCCAGTTTACAAGAGACCATGTGTCCAGAACTCAAGAAGAATGACACCATTCAGAAACGAGAGCAAAGTAAATCAAACTGATCACACCACAACTAGTGTAACCCGAACTTCATCAGATGACAAAAAAACAACAAAAACCATGGTGTGAGGAGACCTCACAAATTTTGCACTCTTCTGAATTGCGTCCTGTTAGGAGCCTTCCCTTTTAAAGGATTACAACGCACTGTTAGATGCGACCTGGTTAAGGGATTTAATACAATAAGGCCTGTTAGTGCCTACCTGGTTAGAGCACTTAGAACACCTGAATAGATGTCACCCGATTAAGGGATTTAGTACAAGGGACCTGTTAATGTCCACTCAAACTACTGGGATTTAGCTATTGTAATTGTTAGAGAACAATAGAAGGTTTGACCTTTTAGAAATGGATTTGCATAGCCTGATAAGATCTTTGTTATACTCAAATGAGAAACATCACCAGTCACTGCAGGTATGTTCTCCTTTCCTGTTGTGCTTCTCTACACACTCTTCTCTCTTTGATTCTATTCACCTCAACTTCTTCAGCGTACAAGTTCACTCTTTACTTTGGCAGAATGAGGGCAAACTATATTCTTGACAGGCCAAGGAATATATAGTCATTGCTCTAATTGCTTTTCTCATGCATAACCTGTTTACAGATCCCCTTCGAATTCATCACCCAGTGGAGTATTAGTTCACTAAGGAAATATCCGATGCATGCTATGCTTTATCTACTTTTAACGAAAAAAAATAAGGATGCGTGTCAAAAAGCTTTCCTTCGCAAGAGATAACTCCATGTTTTAAAGCCATAAACTCCAGCATTAAAACTTTCAATCGCGCCCTGTACCGATCGTCTTTATAACTCAAAGTCTACTGGATTTAGTGAAGTAAATCCCGGTCAAGGAGTTAGATAAGAGACAGTTGACTAAGACTTCCCCAATTCATCTATTTTGACAAAGTTTTCACTTGATCGGTAAAGATCCTTAAGTTGTGCATAGGTAAGAGCCTTGACCTGTCACCTTTCCTTCATTTGTCTATACCGGTTGCATCCTTTCCTTGGTCGCGTTGTCGATTATTGGTTGCATCTCCTTTGTTGGTTACCGGTGCTCTAATGATCGGATATAATCTCTTCTTTCTTGCACATTGTCATTGGTTGCCAAACCAGTCTCTCCTCGCACTTTTTGTTGTCAGTTGTGCCTGTCCCTTCACAGATCCTGCACTGTTGCCCCTAGATTGAAATGTTAGCACCTCTTTCCTCTTTCCTCTTTTGCCAATCAATGACAATACTTAATTGTCATGTACCGGTAGCAAGCTTACCGGTTACCATCCCTTAATGCCAACAATGGTTCAGTCAACTTGTGACAATCTTGATCATATTGATTGAGAGGGAGTTCACTATTGAAGGTGAAACACTTCTAAGGTAAACTTGATATAATTGATTATCATACTAATGAATCATGAATTAATGGGCCTACCCCCTATGTAAATCATGAGGAAGTGACGACTTCCAAATGATTATCACTTGTATTTGTAAAAGTTATTGTAAGGTGACGATCTTACAATAACTTGACCTTCTATTGTGATAGACATCTTGTGATTGATGAAACCGATCATAATAGATAGAACTTGTGGATAGAATCGCCGATAGAGGAAATCCACACTAAAGCTCGTGAGTTTGTGGATAGAATCGTCGATGGAGGCAATCCACATGAGAGCTTGTGGATAGAATCGCTGATTGAGGCAATCTACCTGGGAACTTGTGGATAGAATCGCCGATAGAGGCAATCCACACTAAAGCTCGTGAGTTTGTGGATAGAGTTGCCAATGGAGGAAATCCACACGAGAGCTTGTGGATAGAATCATTGATTGAGGCAATCCACCGGGAACTTGTGGATAGAATTGCCGATAGAGGCAATCCACACTAAAGCTCGTGAGTTTGTGTATAGAATCGCCGACAGAAGCAATCCACAGGAGAGCTTGTGGATAGAATCGCCGATGGAGGCAATCCACACGAGATCTTGTGGATAGAATCGCCGATTGAGGCAATCAACCCAGTAACTTGTGGATAGAATCGCTGATAGAGGCAATCCACACTAAAGCTTGTGAGTTTGTGGATAGAATCACCGATGGAGGCAATCCACATGAGAGCTTGTGGATAGAATCACTGATTGAGGCAATCCACCCGGGAACTTGTGGATAGAATCGCCGATAGAGGCAATCCACACTAAAGCTCGTGAGTTTTTTGGTAGAATCGTTAATGGAGGCAATCCACATGAGAGTTTGTGGATAGAATCGTTGATAGAGGCAAACCACCTGAGAGCTTGTGGATAGAATCGCTGATGGAGACAATCCACACGAGAGCTTGTATTAATCACATCATGAGGATGATGCTTCTATTGCTTACATCTTAGGGTTGATACTATCAGGTGTTATAAGTGTTGACATTGGATTGATTTATCCTCCCTAGCTAAGAGGGAGTGTTGATGTATGTAGCATCGGTCAGATAAATAAAACTGACTATATGATTATTATGAGAACTGATTTATTACATATACATATATATATTAATATAATAATTAATATTATTGTATATATTAATATGCATATATATATAGTTAATCTTTATTTATTCTTATAATAACTATATAGTTAATTAAATTAGATTAATGAATAGACATGTCCCATGAAGGGACATGTCTCTTCTTGTCTTTGCCTTGTATATATACAAGGCATTGATGCATTTGGAAAAACACATACAATCAGATAGTGCTATTACATTTGCAATGATCCTAAAACCTTAAGAAATCAAGAATGCATGTATTATGTGTCTACATCATGTCTACTTTGTGTCTTTATGCATTAATGTGTATACTTTGTGTATCCTCTGTGTCTTCATGCATTCAAGTATATGCTTCTTGTATATTTTATCATACATTCATGTGCATTTCCAAGTGTATGTATTATGTGAGGGGATACTAGTATAAGAGAATAATTAGAGTGAACTCGAGCTATGAATTTGTTGACCAATATCGAGGTTGCATTCACTTCATATTGACATTGCTTGAGAGCAAGCAATTTGAGGAAGGGCGGACTGTCATGTCCATGTTCCAAATAGGACTTTTGTATAATTAAATGATAAAAATAAATAAATAATAATATTATAGACAAATAAATAAATAAATAGTATAATATAATATAATAATATTTTAAGGCATCAATGTCAATATTGAATAATAATTCAAATATAAAGATTAAAGAAATAGTTTAATAATAATAAACTTATTAATATGATAATTTGATGTATTATTATATAATATATCATTAATATGATAATATATGATTAAATAACATCGGATATAATTCATAATATAATATACAATTGACGCAAGGGAGGATATAGAGAGGGCTCGAAGGTACACCCTAACCAGATCCACCTTGCAGAGATCACACACGGAAGCAATTACACAACAAGTGAGAGAGAGAATGCAGAAACTTTCATATATTATCTTCAAATTGATTCATACATGCCAGGTTGTAAGGCCTTCCCGGTTTAGGCCAGATATTACATCAAGTACAGAAGTCCTCCAACATGCAAGGATCTGCCAGCAACCTCTAATTTTCTATCTTCTATCTTCTATCAAAACTGACTCCTAAACTCTAACCAAACAACTACATTTATACAAGAGGCTACCGAGCCAAGTCGGCCTTCACATCCACAATTAACGGAAGGGACAACCAGATCTAGGTCCACACGCTTCCCAATGATAGGTACCAACATTAAGTCCGCGACCAATAATAAATGCAAGAGTCAGCCTCAACAGAAACTCAAAATAAACAACTCGGTAAGCAAGGGAACCGAGCACCAGACAAGCATCACCGAGTGCCAGGGGAATTCACCGAGTGCTAAAGAGATAACCAACCAACACCGGCGAACAAAGGAAATCGAGCAACACCAAACCAACTCGGTCAAAGAAGGAACTGAGCAACACTGAAAACTACAAACATCTTTTTGGTGACACAGGATTGCCAAGGACCCGAGATGCTCCTGCATCAGACACTTGGGGTTATTTGAAAATGATTCTCCGAGTCATGAAGTAGGTATGATCCGAGCTGCATCCAACTCAGATTGTGAAATCCATGAACTGTCTTCAATCGGTCTATTCTTCCACTTTACCAGATATTCCATATACTGTTTTCCTCTTGTATTTCTGTCAATTCTTTGCTCCAAAATCTTTTCAACTTCTTCCTTTTGTTTCTTAGGATAATCCATCGGTACTGTCATGTCTTCACTAGGTTCATGATACTCATACAAATCAACAATGTTGAAAATAGGTGATATATCCATGTCATCAGGTAAATCAATATCATATGCATTTCCACTGTCAAATTTTCTCAAAATCTTGCAAGGTCCAAACTTCTTCATTTTCAGCTTCCCATATGTTCCAACAGGAAATCGGCTTTTCTTCAAATGAACCATCACTTCTTCACCAACATCAAAAGTCTTGTCTCCTTGATCTATCAACTCTGTCTATGTATTTCTGATTACTCTTTTCCAACTTATGTTTCACATCTTCATGCAATGTCTTCATGTACTCAACAAATTTCACTCCTTCAGCACTTCTCTTTCTTTCATCAACAATGTCTCTCAAATCAGATATACCTCTCGGTTGTATGCCATTCACAATCTCAAATGGTGTTTTTCCAGTACTCCTATTCACTTAATTATTGTATGCAAACTCTGCTTGTGCCAACACAGAATCCCAATTACTTGATGTGTCTCCAACTAAACATCTCAACAGATTACCCAAACTTCTATTCACAACTTCTGTTTGTCCATCAGTTTGTGGGTGAAATGTAGAACAATATTTCAACTCGGTGCCAAACTTTTTTCAAAGGGTCTTCCAAAAGTATCCAACAAATTTATTGTCTCGGTCAGAGATAATACTCCTCGGTAATCCATGCAATCTGATAATTTCCTTAAAGAAAAGATCTGTTATATGTATTGCATCTGATGTCTTTCTACAAGGTATAAAATGTGCCATCTTAGAAAATCTATCCACAACAACAAAAATAGAATCATTACCTCTTACTGTCTTCGGTAAGCCAAGAACAAAATCCATACTAATGTCAATCCAAGGTTTCTCAGGAATAGAAATCGGTGTATACAATCCAATATTCTGACTTACTCCTTTTGCAACTTGACAAATTCCACAACTTTTCACAAATTTCTGAACATCTTTGTACAACTGTGGCCAAAAGTATTTCTCCTTAAGCAAATTCAATGTCTTATCAACACCAAAATGTCCAACCATACCACTACTATGTTTCTCCTTTATCAAATTAGTTCTCATTGGTCCTCTTGGTATACACAACTGAATACCTTTAAACAACATACCTCCTTGCATAAAATATTCATCCCATTTAGTACTCGGTTGATCTTGAATAGGTACTCTGCACTTTCTCCACGGCTCAGAAAAATCAGGATCAAATTCATAAGAATCTCTCATGTCATCAAAGCCAAGAACTTCAATTTTCATCTCGGTCATCAAGGATCTTCTTCTACTCAATGCATCAGCAACTCGGTTAGTGACTCCACTCTTATGTTTTATCACAAATGTATAACTCTACAAATACTCAACCCATTTCATATGTCTCTGATTCAATTCATTCTGACTACCCAAATACTGTAAAGCCTTATGATCGGTATACAACACAAATTCACTCGACGTCAAATAATGTCTCCATTTCTTCAGGGCTTGAACAATAGCATAGAATTCTTGATCATACACAGAATATTTCCTTTTTGCATCATTCAACTTTTCACTAAAGAAAGCAACAGGTTTACCTTCTTGACTCAATACAACTATTGCACTTCCACTTGCATCACATTCCACTTGAAATACCTTATTGAAATAAGGCAATGCCAAAACAGGCAATTCAGCAACTTTCTGCTTCAAAGTCTCAAAACTTTTATCAACTCCATGTATCCACTTGAATTCTCTTTTGTCTCTTATCATAGTCTCAGTCATAGCATTACAAATTGAACTGAAATTCCTAATGAACTTTCGGTAAAAAATTGTCAAACCATGAAATGATCTTACCTCACTAGCATTCTCAGGTGTAGGCCAATTCAAAATAGCTTCAACCTTTTCAGGATCCATTTTCAAACCATTAGCTGAAATCACACATCCCAAATACACAATCTCCTCTTTCATGAATGAGCACTTTTTCAGATTTATCAACAACTTTTCTACTTTCAACCTCTACAAAACTTGTCTAACATGTAACAAATGTTTTTCTCTGGTCTTACTGAATATCAAAATATCATCAAGATAGACAATCACAAACTTACCCAAGAATTTCTTCAAAACTTCATTCATCAACCTCATAAAAGTACTCGTTGCATTAGTTAGACCAAAAGGCATAACCAACCACTCATACAAACCTTCTTTTGTCTTGAAAGCAGTCTTCCATTCATCACCTTCTCTGACTCTGATCTGATGATACCCACTTTTCAAATCAATTTTGGTAAAATACTTTGCTCCAGTCAAACTATCGATTATGTCATCCATTCTCGGTATAGGAAACCTATATTTCACTGTTATCTTGTTGATTGCTCTGAAATTAGTACACATTCGCCATTCTCCATTCTTCTTAGGTGCCAATACAATAGGTACAACACAAGGACTCAAACTTTCTCTGATCAAACCTTTCTCCAACAATTCTTGAATCTGTAATCTGTCGGTTCAATTTCTGATTCTCGATAGGTGTCAACCGATGAGGTGCCTTATTCGGTAAACTAGCTCCAAGGATTAGATCCATGCAACGATCAATGCTTCTCTTTGGTGGCAAACCATCAGGTACATTATCAGAAATGATATCTTTGTATTCAGTGAGTAACTTATCAATCTCCTCAGGGACACTATCCTCTGTTTTCTTACTCGGTTTGTTAGGAATCACAACAAAACATACATCATTCTTCTTCAAATCCTTAACAAACTTTCTTCCTTCCATCAAGCAAACTTTCACAGATGTGCAAACATTACTAACAGGTTCTTCAATCAAAGGTAACAAGATTTGTCTTCTCCCATCGGCCCAAATAGTATATTATGCAATCTCCCATCATATATAGCACATCTATCATATTGCCAAGGTCTACCCAACAAAATATGATCCATAGGCATGATATCACATAACACCTTATCATAGTACTTTCCAATTTTCAAATTCACATAACATTATTCACTTACCAAGAGTGTATGCTCATCTTTGATCCATGAAATCTGATAGGGCTTCGGATGTTCCAACCTTTTCAACTACAACTTTGTGACCATTTCCTCAGATGCCAGATTCTCCGAGCTACCACTGTCAATGATTACCTTCCAAACTTTGTCAGAAACTCTACATCTGGTCTTGAACAAAATTTTTCTTATCAGATCTTCCTTTTTACCTTCATTCCAAAGTGCTCTCCTTACCATCAAGTTATTTTCCTTCTCAGGTTCATTCGGTGACTCTTCTTGCACCAAGGCATTTCTACTGCTACCATCCTTCTTACTTGCATGTGCACACTCAAATGATCTATGTCCTTCTCCGCAATTGTAACAAGTTCCTCAGAAACCACCTATGTTATAACCACCTCGGTAGTTACCGCCTCTGCCTCTAGATGAACTTTCACCTTTCCACTCGGTCTTGTCTTTATCCAGAGTTGTCTTTTCAGGTTCAGATCTACTATTTTCACCATGAGATCTACCTCTTCCTCTAGGGAATCTACCACCTCTACCTCTTTGTCTTTGCTCATGTCTCTTGTTCAATTTCTCCTCAACTTTCAATGCAAATTGATAAGCCTCTTCAATGTTCTCCAATTTGACCAAACTGATTTCTTCTTGGATGGAAACTCTCAAACCATTCGGGTATCTAGCAATTCTTTCCACATCATCTTCATCATGTCCAGATTTGATATCTAATCTATAGAATCCCTTAGTATATTCCTTTACCGAGCTATCTTTCTACCTGAAACTTTGCATTCACCTAACTAGGTTAATCTGATAATCACAAGGTAAGAGCTTTCCTTTCAATTTATTCATCATTTTATTCCATACCTTGATTTTGTCTTTTCCTTTCCTCTTTTTGTCCAACTGCAGATGTTCCCACCATAAGGATGCATGACTTTTCAACTTTGTGCTTGCAATTTTCACCTACTCCTCAAGTACATTTTCATACTCAAAATACTTTTTCATCTCAGTGATCCAATCCACCAATTCATCAGAATTAAATTTTCCACCATACTCAAGAGGATTAAAGTGTGGTGTAGACTTCAGACTTGTCAAAGCCTTCAAGAATCTTTCCTCACCCTGATCCATCATAGGTGCAAGTTCTACATCACCTTGTTCTACATCAATTTCATCATCACTAACATCTTCAAGATGTCTTCCTCTTCTCTGTGCTGTTTCAACAGCTTCTAATCTAGTAGCAAGTTGTCTCAACATGTCTGCCAATCCTGGATCTGCATCTCGCCTCCCATAAACCATCTTGAAAACCCTCTGCAATTGCAAGTCAGATCGCAATCTGCTACCCCACAACATTTCGACTAGGGCTTCACAAGAAGGAACCCTCAAACCTAGATTCACAAACCTAAATCCAGATCTCACCTCGCTCTGATACCACCTGACGCAAGGGAGGATATAGAGAGGGGCCAAAGGCACACCCTAACTAGATCCACCTTGCAGAGATCACACGCGGAAGCAATTACACAAGTGAGAGAGAGAATGCAGTAACTTTCATATATTATCTTCAAATTGATTCATACATGCCGAGCTGTAAGGCCTTCCCAGTTTAGGCCAGCTATAACAATCAAGTATAGAAGTCCTCCAACATGCAAGGATCTACCAGCAATCTCTAATTTTCTATCTTCTATCTTCTATCAAAACTAACTCCTAAACTCTAACCAAACAACTACATTTATACAAGAGGCTACCAAGCCAATTCGGCCTTCAGATCCACAATTAATGGAAGGGATGACCAAATCTAGGTCCACACGCTTCCCAATGATAGGTACCAACATTAAGTCCATGACCAATAATAAATGCAAGAGTCGGCCTCAACAGAAACTCAAAATAAACAACTCAGTAAGCAAGGGAACCGAGCACCAAACAAGCATCACCGAGTGCCAGGGGAATTCACCAAGTGCTAAAGAGATAACCGACCAACACCGGCGAACAAAGGAAACCGAGCAACACCGAACCAACTCAGTCAAAGAAGGAACCAAGCAACACTGAAAACTACAAACATCTTTTTGGTGACACAGGATTGCCAAGGACCTGAGATGCTCCTGCATCAACAATAATATAATAATTATTGTAAATAATAAATAATGATTAATAATTAAACAAATAAATAATGAATATATAATAAATAACAATAGCGACCTAAACAATAGTCGTGACCCTTTGGAAAGATGGATCATTCCCCTCCACACACAAATAAGAATTGGATTACGGGGGATGATTTGGGGAGGGAAGCACCGAATATCAAAGGAGGAAAAATGGTGATATCTAGGATATAAAATCAGCGATCAAGAACATATATCACTTGGCCGCGATACCATTGGAGACTTAGCGGCAAAGTCGAACCCTATTTTGCACATACATAACCAGAAAAATATATATATAGACTTTGCGACTACAACTCTGTGTAGAATATGGAGAAGAGACGGCATACTAGATGTATAGAGATTGCGAGGGAGATTATGTCATCGCCAGATTTTGGGAGATCAAGTTTATCTTGACGACAAAGCATATATAATCATCTTTGACATTAAGGTGAGCTCCTTAGCGAGGCTGCCTGGATAAGAAACCCAAGAAATTATCATAGCCGCATCCATATTCATTTTGAAGTATTTTGGTGATATTCGTGAAGTTAAACGATGTTATGTGAATGGAGGAAGTTGCGAATTACTATGATTTAGTGGCTGGGAATGTCAATTGAAGGATTCCAATTTAATCTGATTCCAAACACAACATAGAATACAAAATCAATATAACACCTCATACAACCACAATGGGCATATAATTATATTGTGAAATCGTATATTTGTTTGAGGATTGGGACATAATTGTGAAAACTTATATTAATCAATTCCATAACAATCAAGTTAATTGGAAAAGGAATGTGGATTAGACGTGTTGTTTACCATTTGAAGCTTTATAACCCTTCAGCTATGAGAATTTATAACTAGTTAGAGAGATTGATGTCAGCTGGATGATGAGGGCATTTCAGGGATTAGAGAAAACAAATACATCTTCCTTGCACATGTCAAGAACATCAATACTGGGCATCATGAAATATATCGGCTTGTTGAAGATATATCATACTGTTAATGGTCACTCTTAGTGATTGGGATGCAAACTCATGATTTGTATTTCATGGACACCTGCAATAAATAAATCTCAATCATAAATTTGCAACTACTCCATTAGACTTGTAATGGAATGTTTTTGGACAAAGATCAAATCTCTAATGCAAGTTAAAAGGGGATATTACATAATCCAAATCCTAGTTGGGAATTTCAAGACGAACCAAGAAAAATCCTATTAGGGGACATTACAAGGATGACTTGGGACCCTAGGATCATTCTTGATTACAATCTATATCAGTCTAATGACTATGGAGTTTCTTTGGCATTGCTTGAGTACAAGCAATCTTTGGGAAGGGCAGACTTTAATGTCCCCATTTTTAGGTTCTCTTATAATGGAGTCAGCGTTGGCTTTCTAGGTTGTTGTTAGTAGGATAAGAGGACTACTTCGATGTCGCCATTGTGTTCAAATGGATTAATGGAGATGAATAACACAATCTGGAGTGATTTCGTACAAATTGTCTAAGACTTACTAATTTTAGTAAGTCTTATTTCAAACAACAATTGGTTAGTTGGGAGTTTTGGCTTTCTATTTTTATCAATTACTATTTATAGTAAACACTATTTTTGGTGGTTGGTCATAGCTTTGGTCTCCTCTGAGCTTTAGCATGCAATATCTTTAGTTTTAGGGTATAGATAGTTTTGGCTATATTTAACAATTACTATTTATAGTAAATGTGATTTTGGGTAACTGATCACTGTCTCAATTTTTCTTCAACTTCAGAGTGTAGAGTCTTTGATTTTTTAACTTGTGAAATTCCTAAGGCTGGGAAATATTATTCGGTATTTTCACTTTAATATTTAATAAAGTGACTTTATCAGTTAAGTGAAATAGAGTGAATTGCAAAGTTAAGAAGTTAATTAATATTTTAATATCATTTTATGTGGCCTCCTAAAGTGAAAATAAAAAGATTTAAGTGACAGTTTAAAGAGCACAAAGTACATTTCCAAAAAAGTAGCAAAAATGCAAAAAAATACATTTCTAAAAGGTAGCAAAAAAGCAAAATGGTTTTTTTTTTGAAAAAAAAAATCGTGAAAAAGCAAAAAAAAATGTTTTTCCTAAAATAGCTCTCAAAAGTTATAAAAGAAGGTTTGGGGTTCTCATTTGAAAATATGTTGAAGATAATTATTTCTCATATTTTCTCTGATGAGAAGACAATCCTACATGGCTTCTTGAGTTGGTTCAACTCAACCTTCCGAAGGACAAGATCCCTTTTGAAGAAGATTGGCTACGGCAGTGGAAGATCTACTCTGGCTGATTGTTGGAAATATCATATAGGTATTTCACATGTGCATTTAGTTGAGATATTTTGGTGGTTTCTTTCAATGAATGAAGTGCAAGTTTCAAACAATCGTTACTGGTGTTGAATATTTCACGGGTTTGTGATTCTCTTGAGGTGTTGGATTTCTTCACATCTTCTTGGTGTGAGCTTGTTTTCTTAGGCATGGGAGCTTGGAAGGGTTTGTGGCTTCTTTCTTTGTTTAGGCATTGGCTTGGCATGGCTTATTAAAACCCTAGGTGTGGAGTACTTTAATATTCTATATGCAGATTTATGTATCTCTTATCATAACATATCAGGGACGTGGAAGTTTTTGGGGTACAAGATATTTGCTGATAGCGTGGTTGTTGGTCTCTCTTTGCTAGCTGTGGGACCATTAGCATTGGTGAAACATTGGAGGAATTTAGAGTTTGGGGTCAAGCTTCCAATAGGGATTTTCAGTCTTATCTGAGCTGCTACAATTCTTTAATTAGTTGTTGTTACATGATATATCAGACCTCTTGAAGGGAGTATATTATTCTCTATTGCTGGTGCTTTTGGACTCCAACAGAAGACATTGTGTGGAGCTGATTCATCAGTCTTTTCCCTGTTTCTTAGACTGAGATTTATGGTATATTTGGAGATGGTATTTGAGGATTGGAATCAGTTGTGCAATAATGGAAAATTATGCCAAATTTTACCCCAGATTTGGGCATGTAATAAGAGGATATTTGTGTGTAGTAAAGCTTAATGATTGCTGCAAATAAAGGTCAGTTTGAAGTCATTCCTCTAGTTTTCTGTTCAAAATTAATGTATTATTGCAGTCATTCAAAAGTAGAATCTTCTTGCATTTGTGTATTAACCTTGCCATTCAAACCAAGACAAAATCAAGGAAACTCTGCAATCTGAAACTTATAACTAGCAAGCAACCAATTTGTTTGACAAAATGTCTACATTACCAAGTGTTAGACAAAATTACAGTGAGCAGTTAGTTTAATGTTCTTCACCAATAAATGCATGCCAACTGGTTGACAAATACCTACATAGCTGAGTGGGTAAAAGAAGTACAGAAAAAATTATGTGCAAATTGGGTAGGACATTACATTTTGAGTCAATCTATTATACTTCTTTGTGTGAATGGCCTCAACCGCACTCCAAATGCGCTTATAACCAAAAGCACTCATGAGCTTTGTGAATACTCAGGAATTTGCATCATGCTTAAGACCACCCACCTATAGGCCCCAACAATGGAAAATGTATTTACACTCCTACTCATGATAACAATTAGGCTATAACTACTCCTCTCCTGTCTACTTTTTGGTGCTACCATACTTGACCATTTTGGCTTTTATCCACATTGCTTGGAAATGGCCTTGTATGAAATTCCATGTTTGTAATCTTTGTTGATGTTAGAATCATCTTGAAGAATTAAGTATTTTTTCCACCCTCTTTCTAAGTGTTTGTAAGCAACCCCTAGAAGACAGTGCTTGTAAAGGTTTCACAAAATGAGTTAAATTTTAGACATTATACACAAATATTTTCTTAATCAAAACTAATAATGGTAATAGAAGATCCTAACTATTGGGGTTCAACCCAAAATAGGAAACCCTAGACAAAGGCAGAAAAGATAAGGCCACAAATATTAATGTGAATAAGGTAGTGAATCCAAGTGCACATGCTGTTGGAGACCAAATCTGGGTCTAATTTATACTCTAATCCAAAGTAAAAGGACCAGCATCCTCATCAATCACCACAAAAAGGTCACTGTGTGCCCTGGTAATGCCATAGGAGAAAAATCTGGGCTAAGGGTATTTAGTTCCATATTCCTAAGAGGAAACAGCCAAAAAAACTTATCTAGTTGATTTATATGATCTATCCATCTCTGTCTTCACCTAGAACCTTCATTTTCCTGGAACTCCTTAGCAGCATACAGATTGGTCACCAAGAAGAAGAGACCCATGATCGTATTTGATTTAACATTGGGATCCAACTTTTACCAGGAACAAGAATCATTGACCAATACCATCTAATTGACGTTGAGAACTGGTAACCAGACAATGACACTATTTCCACAAGTGAAATTAAATATCCCCACATCCTCCAGTTTAGTTTCATGCAACACAAACCATTGCAACTTCTCCTTTCTAATAAATCTCTTGAAAGGATTTAGTAATATTCATTTCCACATAGATTGTATTTGTTCTATGTTAATTTTTACCTGCCTTGACTATTTTAGCAGCTCATCTCAACACTTTATATCGATCAAAATTCCTCTACAATTTCAGATAACTCTCTAGTTTAAAGTTTTTGGCCAGGGTCTGCTTGATCTCTAATTCTCTGCCTGATTCGTTTCACCTTTTTATTGATGCCTTATCTACCTCCATAGCATCCTGAGAAGTAGCAGAAGGCTCCTGAGAGGTTTTCTGACCTGCCAAATTCAGATGTAGAGGATGAGGAGGATGCAATTCTGATTCCTGACTATAAACTTAACAGTTAAAGAAGGTAAAGCATCTTGGAGCTTAGTCAAGTGTGTTGGGGATTTGGAGTGACACACACACATTCAAATCTTTGTTTCTTCACCAAATTTTGAAATCACTTGCTGTTACTGGATTTTCAACCTCCAATGCTTTTTCTACTTCAATTTCTATATTTTGTAGGGCACCGCTTGAGCTTCAAGCACCATTGTAACCTCTTCTATAATGTCCCCAGAATAATTAAATGACTAAATTAAATTAATTGACTGAGTGGTCCCAAATTTAATAATAATATCTTATGGACCCCTTTTAATTAATTAATTTAATAATAAAATAAAACGTAATAAACTATTGTCAATCTGCTTGTAACCCTTCGGGAAACTTCCCGAAGCCCTTTATAAGCCATGTTTGGCATTGTAGGTAGTCATTGTGTGTTTTATGCTTCCTTTGTATTTGCAATTCTAGTTGGAATTCTGCATTGTTTGACGTTTCGGAGGTGAGAGATCCTCCCTATTCTGGCATGCGCAATTTCGGTGGGAGTCACTCCTCACCCTATTCTGACTATTGGCTCAAATCTGTGAAGCCTTCACTTGAAGGCAAGTTTGTAATAATTGAGGATATTCATATTATATGAAAATACAATTTCTTTGTTGACGTCAGTTCATCACTGTTATATTTCTGTGTTGATTCATTGTTCTACACAATATTACTAGCAATACCATTTTGTGCAACCACGATATTCTAACAGTGATCCATCACAAAAGCCTTATAGTCATCGCAGACCAGCATATTCGTATGTGCAAGAGTGTTGAGCCAGGAACTAACCATACGGGTGGAGTCCATTGTACAGGTGAGTTCCCCCTAAGGGGGACCGTACAAGTGTTGGTGGAAGTGAAGACTGTACGAGTGTTAGGTCGTACAGATTTTGGCGACAGTGAAGACCGTACATGGATTCTGGATGAAGAGGTATCATACAGGTGAGAAGAGTGTACATGTAGTTGGAAGGGAGTGAGATACACCTGAAACCATCATACAAACATTTGACCATACAGAAACAAAGTGGGAGGACCATACGGAAGTGGTACAGGGGCTTGTCTTGCCATACGTGGGTAGGGTTGTACCCAACTTGGTACATCACATCTTCTATTTGCATATTTTCCTCTTGGTCGAAAATTGTTAGGCAAACAATGTTGATCCTGCCTAGCCCAAACCCTACCTCTAAAGCCTTGACCTACTCTCATTTCAAACATAGAACAATAGCTATCCATGCCTTGCTTTGGTTGAACTTCTTTGGCATGTTTGTGTCAGCAATATGAGTTGTCATTAGTGTATTTCACAAAACCCATTACCACCGATAAAGGATCATTGGTCACTCACATTACTTTGAAGACACCGGTAGATAAAGAACAGAATGTTTGCACCGGTTGACTATTTCGATAGATACACCGGTAGACTGAAAAGAACTCAGAACCGGTCTTATGGGGCATATAGGGACAAACAGGGTATAAGGGTATACTGGTCTAACTGCAAGATAGATCCGACCCGGACTTTACGGATCAATTTGAGTTATAGTTTAAGTTAAAAGCCTAATTATACGGGACATCCATCGCTCAAAGGTGGAGTTAACTTTTCAACAAAAGTTAGCTTTAATTCTACAGAAGATCTCAAGGTAAACTCCAAATCACAATGCATAGCCTCTATGTGTTGCATGATTTATAGTTAAGTTTATTCCCTGGCGGTTCTATGAGTCAAGAGGTTCACTCTTGTATAAATATAGGTCATAGGACGCAAGTTATGGTGTTGTTGTTGTTGATAGTTGGAAATTGCACAGAGCAGAGGAGAGATATCTTCTGAGAAGTGCTACAGGCACAGAGGTGAAGTAAGAAAGAAAAATCAACAGCCAGGCAAACCGGGGAAGAGATCTACAGGTATGAACTAAATCAAACAATCAGTGTCATAATAGATCATTGCTTTCATAAAGTATTAAAAGCATATTGAAACCCCTCTATCAGGGCGAACCTAGTTAGTTCGTTGTAAAAATCCTCTAACAGGGTGACATTTGTGTTGATGTTCAAAGTCCTGTAACCAGGCAACTCTTAACAGGGTTTAGGTCTTAACCGATCTTTTGTAAAATCCCATAATCGGGTAGCACCTTAACCAGTGCTTTGTAAGCTCCTACTAGGGCGCCTTCATTTGATACTAGTGAAGTTGTGAGCTCTGTCTCACTGTGGTTTTTTCCTTCTAACCGAGGGTTTCCACATATAAATACCTGTGTTAATCTGTGTGATTCTGTTTATGCCTGTGAATGATTGTTATATTATGTTTATCTATAAGGATAGTAACAAGGAAAGAGAATTATCTAACTAAAAGAGCATTTACTGATTCACCCCCCCCCCCCCCCCCTCTCAGTAACCGGTAAGCATTAACAATTGGTATCAGAGCCTAGTTTCTCTATACAACAAAGTTTAACAGCTTGAGAAAAAGATCATGGAGGCTAACCGATATCAGAAACAGCTAGAGGAAGCCAATGACATTATTGCCTCGCTGGAGAATAGATTAAGGAAATCACTTGCAAAGAGAAAGGAGTTGGCTCTGCAATTAAACGAGAGTAATGAAACAATCGATGAACTCTCTGGGCAGAGTGGATCCGATGAGGCTGAGGAAGCAGTCTCTGAGCTTACGGAAAAGAATCAGATCCTAACCGGTCAAATTGCTGATCTCAAAAGGGAGCAAAAGATGAATGCTCTGAGGATGACTGAACTAATTGAATAGAAACGAAAAATTGAAAGTGAAAGAAACACAGCAGTCAAGACATCAACATCCTCTGAAAAAGCAATGAACCGAGCAGAGGAAGTTGTAAGGGCAAATGAACTCCTCATTATGCAACTCCAAGAAGACATGCTGATTGTCACCCAAGAAAATGCCAACATGCACAAAGCATGGCAGGGTAGAGATGAAGCATGCAAGAAGCTGGCGATCAAGATATATCAACTCAAGGAACAAAAGAAAGTCCTTGAAAAAAGGAATGAAATGCTGAGAAAATACAATGAAAGCTCAGTCAAGCTTGATGAACAACTCAAAGCTCAAAGAAAGCACAACGATCACACCACTTCTGAATCCACCGGTGCAGTCACCAAAGAGAACGGTGAGTCAACTGAAGCAAAGTCGAGCAAGAAGAACAAGAGGAAGACGTTAGCACAAAGAGGTAAGAAAACCTTCAATACTTCTTCTAAGCATTATGGAAAACTGGGTCATAACACCAATAACTGCAGAAATACACTGGTAAGAACCAACAGCAATTACTGTAAGAACTGTTGCAAAAATGGCCACAAGACCAATGAGTGTTGGTCAAGCCCCTTATCTGTGTCCAGTGGAAGCAGGGGAAGCTTCAAGGGATACTATTATGCCTGCAACAAGCTCGAACATAAGGCTGAAGAATGCAGATCAAAGACAATGGCATTCAGATCACCAAGACCAGTATTCTCCAAGAAAAGCAAAAATCAGAACGCAACTATTCATACAAACAAAAGGATGCATTGCAACAGTGGATCATGGATCAAATCCCCTAATCCAAGAGGGATGAACCCATGGAAAGCAACCGGTATGACCTGCTATTACTGCAACAGAGTCAGTCACCTAGCTAAGGATTGCTGGAACCGGATTAGGAACAAAGGCAAGGAATCGGACAAACCGGTAATGAAGACCTTGACTTCTGATAAGAACAACAAAGATAAGGAGACCAAGAAAGAAGTAAAGAAAATATGGTCTGTTAAGGAATCAAAGAACTCCCCCGATGAGAAAACAAAGGTAAGATCATCATCACAAGATGGTGATATTTCTTCTGCAAACTGAGTCTTCAAGGCTTAGGGGGAACTGGTAGTGCAACTACTGTTCCCAGTAGGACTGGTGAGTCTAATCTCACTTGATCTACAGGTTAGACCGAAAAGATATGAGATGATCAACCAGGGCATGCCCAATCAAAGAAAAGGGTCGGACTACCAGTTAGCAAAAGTAGCAAGAAAGGTTAGGTAAGGCATTTAATGTTGTAGCCGTTTAACAATAGTTACCGTTTGGTAATTACCGTTATGCCCTAATCCTATAACAGCAAAGAAGGATTACTCTTTTGCTTTCATCTTGCGATTTTATGTTTATCTTTCTCATGCTTGAGCAATATTCTTGCAAAATAATCATCAAGCGAGATTGTCTGTGAAAACCGATCATTCATCTCTCCGAGTAACCGATTAAGAGCAATGGCATCTTCGTCATACGAAGCTAAGCTGGTTCCAACAAAGCAAGTCGATCGTCCTCCGTATGATATCTCGACAAATCAGAACAAGGAGATCGACATGGTTGGCGCGCTCTCCTCAGTGCCTAAAGGAGTGCTCCTGACAGAAGATGTAACTGCGTTCATCCATGCCAAGCAAGAAGAGTTGGGTGAGACGTACATACAAAGCGAGTATTGCTCGCTATGCAAAGACGACAATTATCCCAATGGGTACGCAAAGCTAGTATCATCTAGGATTATCAATGGAGTCTCCTATCCAACCATATTCAGACCAGAATGGATTCGAATGGTGGTTAGTCGAGTACATGAACCAGGATTTTGGGTCACGGAAGGAGTTTGCACTCCGATCACAAAAAATGATATCCATAGGGTAACTGGGTTCAGCAATCAAGGGGAAGCCCTAACCCTGAGAACTATATCAAATACAGTAGTAGCCAATCTGACAAAATCAAAGTCTGACAAGCGATTGATGACCGTGACTGATATTGAAGATCCAGTCGTTCGGTTCGCATCTACTGTAATAGGTTACAAAGTATATCAATCCAATAACCTAAATAGCATACCGGGTGGAGGCATACATGCAGCTCACAGAATTATACATGACAATGCACAATATGACATGTGCGAAATGCTAAGAGGACAGATCTTTGAGAACATGAAAAAGCTAGGCATCGTCAAAAAGAAATCACTAAAATTTGGTACACTTCTGGTTTGTCTCTACTTTTACTATTCTAATTCCTTCCCTGGGAGAGGAAAAGTAACATGGACAACAGATCGACCGGTCATGATGCAAATTAGTGACATGGCTAATCAACTGGGAGACCAGTTTGATAAGGCTATGACCGATCATTTTAAAGCCTTTCAACTAAAGATGCATGCCAAACAAAGAATTCCGTCAACTATCGTTGACAAATACAAAGAAGAGGTATGTTTTCTAGTATCAACTAACTTCTGCATCATTCAAGTAGTAAAACCAAGAGACGAGTATGCATTGGAGCTTGGTTACGAAATCACCACAAAGATTGCAATGGCGTATGTAGAGGCCCTGGAGAAAGCACACCTGGATATCGATGCTCAATGATTTGGAACCTATGAGGAGATAGAGAAAAATCCAAAGAAAGCGCCAATCAAGAATGTTTATATGAAAAGAACGCCCACACCAAAGAAGAAACCGGGAGCTGCACCACCAAAAGCACAAAAGAAGAAAGCTCAACCGGAGGAAAGCACACAAGAGGAGGAAGCTGAAGAAACCAATTCTGAGGACACAGTTCCCCTCAGCGAAAGAAAGAAGAGAACCGGTAAACCGAGAAAGGTGGATCCGCCAAGAAGTAATCCAACAATCGATGAATTTGTGACAGGATTGAAAGAATGTGGCGGAATGGCTGATGTCGAAAGAAGATACAATCTGGCAAACGACAATGACCGAAGGAAAATTGAAGATGTTGTAGTTGAATGCCTACATAAGTTTAATCTGAGTCCTACAGAACTTCAAAAAGTATTACCTAAGGATCTTTTGGATATCCTTCAAGGTAGGTGGAAAGCTTCAATGAACAGAGAAAAGGAGCTAAGGATAAAAGCTCTTTTAGAAGTTCAGAATCATCTCACACTAGAAGAAGCTACTCAACAAGCTGAGCTACATCAGCAAAATTTCCTGACAAAGAAAAGGATAGGTCTCTTGCTGATTGGAGAAACCGAGAAAGTGCATGATGAAGGAGTAGCCATCTGGACCAATCTTCTTCGGACTCAACAACAAGTAGAGGAAGCACGCCAAAGGGCAACGGCTCCACCAATTTGTGACACCGGGAAAGGAAAAGGTGTACTTGGAGTAGACAAACCAGTCATTGTTGACATAACCGATGAACCGACAAATCCTACACTCCTAGTATCTCCAGAAAAAGGTAAGGCTCGCACTATGACCATCATTGATATTGTAGCTGAAATTACAAATTTTGGAGAAATAGACAATGCAGCCAAATGGTATAGTGTATTAGCCGAGGAGGACAAACAGGAAATTGAAAAAGCTCTTGTTGAAAGTCTACTAGATTTCATCAAGACTCCTAGGGATTATAGAGGCAAGTTTCCTCCTGAGTTAAACAGTAAGCTTCAAGTAAAATGGAGAACTGGTCTAGAAATAGATTCAAAAATTAATAAGGAAGCACTGGAAAAGGCTAGACTTGGTCTACGCGACAAAAATGCAAAACTTCTATTAGAAGAAGCTTCTATGAATCTGGATACAAATTAGAGAGTTTCCAAAATTCTCAATGGGTATGAAACTGAAGTCTTCAAGGAGACTTTAGATTTCTGGCAGCAATATGACTTCAATACTCTTGAAGCAACAGGTCCTGAGGATCACAACACAACAATTATTGATCCGCCTGTTCAGTTTACTGCAATTGAGACTCCACTAACTGATGAATAGGAAGTTCTCACAAAAATGTTCACTTCTGGTGAACCGGTCAACTTGGGACAGACTTCTGACAGATTAGTTAAGGGAGATGAAGGAATCGCTGCAGATGATCTTAATAAAGCAAAAGAGAAGCAACAAGCACAAGCTCCACCAGAAGAGTCGTCGCATCAAGAAGATGATGCTATGCCTGAAATACAAGTACAACAACTAGAAGACAGACGGGAAGAGGAAAATAAGCCAGACTAACAGGATAAAAGAGAACTTGAGCAAGCTCCAAAGGCACAGGAACAAGAAACTTCCTAGCTCCTCTAAAAGAAAGCTCTCATCCTTTGAAGAATCTAAAGAAAAAAGAAGTAAGACAACCGCTACAATAGTTGACATCAGCAAAATGTCAACAAAACAGCTGAAAGAGCTCACCAAAAGAAAACAGGATATGGTTCTGATCAAAGTAAAAGATATCCTATACAATTTCATACCGGATGCCGACATAGATGAAGACGAACCGGTTATTGACCAGCTAGAAGTGTTAGCTCAAACAATCGGTGAAGATCTAACTGATCCAGAAACAGTGGCAATTGACCACTATGAAAAGAAAAGAGTAGAGATTCTTCATAAACAGGTTGCAAGTATAAAGGCTACTCTGTCAAACAACCTAAAAGTTCTTCAATAGCAGATAAAAGTTGCAGGAGGTTTGATGAGCAGAACATCAAATTTTGAGATATTCATGCAAGATTTAACTAAAAAAGTTGCACAAACCTCAGAAGACATACAAGCTTTGTCAACACAATTTGACATCAAAAATAAAACTGCGACAACCTTTAGCAGAGAAATGACTAGTCTTGTTGTAGTCCTAAGAAAGACAACTGAAGAAGAGAATAAGAGAATCCAAGATGTCACAAGCTTTCAGATGCTTCTGGCCCCAACACTAGATATCATGCATCAAACAGATATTTCTACAAATGCTCTGATCAAAGAACCAAACTACAAAACTGTAGAAGCTACAGAAAACATTATTGTGTCTCTAAAAGCGGCCCAAAAGAACATTGAAAGTGTAACCGGTCAATGGGCACCCTTCCTCCATTCTACAAAGAACATCTATAAGGAAATCTTCACAAAGCTACAAATGTAAGATTATTAGAATTGCTTATCCCTTTGTCCTATGGAGGCAAAAAGGGGAAGGAATGTACAGTGGAACACAAGGAATAGAGGAAAGAGGAAACTACAGAAAAGCAAACAAAGGGATGTTCCAGAGCACCAACACAGGGGAAGTGTTCTACACAAAGTCCACAAACAAAGATAGGCAAACAAAGAAAGGTACAGACTCACAGCCTTTGTATGAATGGTTTTGTGTATCGTTTTGTCACCAATGACAAAGGGGAAGATTGTTAGCAATATGAGTTGTCATTAGTGTATTTCACAAAACCCATTCCCACCGGTAAAGGATCATCGGTCACTCACATTACTTTGAAGACACCGGTAGATAAAGAACAGAATGTTTGCACCGGTTGACTATTTCAATAGATACATCGGTAGACCGAAAAGAACTCAGAACCGGTCTTATAAGGCATACAGGAACAAACCAGGTATAAGGGTATACCGGTATAACTACAAGATAGATCCGATCCGGACTTTATGGATCAATTTGAGTTACAGTTTAAGTTAAAAGCCTGATTATATGGGACATCCATCGCTCAAAGGTGGAGTTAAATTTTCAACAGAAGTTAGCTTTAATTCTACGGATGATCTCAAGGTAAACTCCTGATCACAATGCATAGCCTCTATGTGTTGCATGATTTATGGTTAAGTTTATTCCCTGGCGGTTCTATGAGTCAAGAGGTTCACTCTTGTATAAATATAGGTCATAGGACGCAAGTTATGGTGTTGTTGTTGTTGATAGTTGGAAATTGCACAGAGCAGAGGAGAGATATCTTCTAAGAAGTGCTACAGGCACAGAGGTGAAGTAAGAAAGAAAAATCAATAGCCAGGCAAACCGAGGAAGAGATCTGTTGGTAGCTTTCTCTATTTTTCCTGTCCCCCCCCGAAATTTTGAAGTTTTTTGTGTCTTCTTGATTTTTGTGTTGAATCCCTCTGCATCTTTTCATTTCTTTAGGGTTCAAGTTTGGTCAAAATCCAAAAAACCCTAGTTTGCCCCGGCCTTGTTCTATTCCTGTGTTGGTACCCTTAAAATTTTTGAGGAATGGGACACATTAGCATGCATTTGTATTATTTTTGCTTTCAGGATGCATGTGGGAACCAGGTGTTTTCCGGGTGGTTTCACAAAATTTAGTTGTCCACTGCCTTTCATATGTTTCAGTGGTTTATTTTGAGTCCTCAGATAGTATGTTCAAATGGGTTTTAGTCATTTCATTCCTAGGGGTCTTGAAATCAGAAAATTGCTAATTGTATAAATCACCGGGAAGGGCCACTTTGAGTTTGAATAAAATGCATCCTGGAGAGTGTCATGAAAATCTGAGCCTGGCGTCTTATTATACACATTGCATTTTCTCTATGTATCAGGTTTCAGGTCCCAGTGATGAGTTTTAACCCTGTTTATCCATCCTCTTCCGGAGGTGTTTTCTTAATATTACACTTGTGCACTTGTTCGTTTGTTTGTCGGAGGCCCTGTTTGACAGTTTGTATCTTTTTCCGGGTGATTGAAACTGAAGTGATGGTCATATCCCTGCATTATAAACATGTTTTACTTCATCCCTGTCAGTTTGCAGCCCATAACGAATCCATTGGATGAGTTTCCTAATGTGATTCCATTTGCAATTTTCTATTGTTTGCAAAGACTGAAAATGCACCAGTTTGCCAGAGGCCAACTTTGCAGGGTCATAACTTTTGATCAGTCAGGTCTAATGATGAAATTCTTGTTGGTCTGCATTCCAAAGTTGGCATATTACTTCCATTCTGGATTTGAGTTTTTTGCCAATCCGCCTTCTCAATTTTTGAAGCTGATTCCAAGTGCGACTTTTAAGAGTTTTCTGCATTTTTGAGTATCTCTCTACAAGTACCAGTTTTCATGAAGCTGTATCTTTTTCCCATTTTACTCTCAGATCAGGACGATGATTGATTCAGGTTGTAGACATCTCAATGAACTTCCATGCCAATTTGTAGCCTCTCCAGGATCCGTTTGCTATTTTTACCAGGATGATTCCGGATGTAGTTTATCAGGTTCTGACTGTGTGTTTGCAGGAACAGAATAAAAGTGCCAACTTTGAGGGTTAATATCTTTCACCTCATTTATAGTCATGGTGTACCATTTTGCAAAATGCTTGTTTGTATGGCAGAGAATAGGCTCGTTCAGTGGCAGCACCCAGTCAGGTGATTTTGTCAGTTTTTAGGCCCAACTCTAGGAGCCAGTTGATGTTAGTGAATCAATTTGCAAGATTATAATCAATTGTTTTAAATGGCTACCATTTAAAGGTCTTGTGATCTGAATGCATGTTAGATCATGTCATTCTGCCATACTAAGGTTCCTATCCATGGAAGTGGAATGTTGGGATAATAATTTCATGAGCCTAGTATTTAAAATCCAAAGTCAGTCATGTCTGGTGTTAAGGGAAATTTGGCGTTGTCAGATTATGCAAGAACAAGTCCATTGGAGAAGAGCTGACATACAAGACATTACCCAAAAATGGTGAAGAAAATGTCCATGTAGAAGTAGAAACTATGCAACATCCTTCTAGCCATCCAAACGTTGTAACGCTGCGATCTATCTATGAAGATGCAGAGTCTTTGCATCTTGTCATGGAGTTTTGTTCTGGAGGGTGCTTACTTGATTCAATGTTTAAGAATGGATGCTATGCAGATCATCAAGAAGCAAATTTAATCAAACAATTGGTTGCAGTAATTAAGTACTATCATGAGATGGGAGTTATTCATCAGGATATAAAACGTAAGAATGTTCTTTTAACCAGTAATGGATGCTTGAAACTAGCTGATTTCGGTTTGTCTGTGCATATAGAAAATGGTCAACATCTATCAGGTGCAGTGGGCAGCCCTGCATATGTTTCTTTTGAAGTATTGGTTGGCACATCTTCAGAAAAGGTGGATGTGTAGGGAGCTGGTGTCCTCCTCCACGCCCTCTTGATTGGTTCGTTACCATTTCATGGAGAATCTGTTGAAGCAATGTTTGAGGCAATAAAACAGGTATAGTTGGATTTTCAAATTGAAAAGTGGAAATTAGTTTCTGGACTTACAAAGGATTTGCT
This sequence comes from Chamaecyparis obtusa, assembly GCA_027943335.1. Classification (NCBI taxonomy): domain Eukaryota; kingdom Viridiplantae; phylum Streptophyta; class Pinopsida; order Cupressales; family Cupressaceae; genus Chamaecyparis; species Chamaecyparis obtusa. Next base: position 2,756,055 of record BSBK01001755.1, on the reverse strand, counting down.
ATCAAGAATGCTTTCGAGGGATGTTGAAAAGCGACTCTCTCCAGAGGAAGTTGTGAGGCATCTTTGGGTAATGTTCTATATAGGATCTGATGTAAAGTTGCAAGCAAGCAAAACAAAGCGAAAAGGTATATGCCTCCTATCAATGATGGCCGATTTAAACAATCAACAATGGACTCTAAAGGTACATTTAGTTATGTATGATTTCTACATTTTGATACTTTAGATGATTTGCATTGAAGTGCTATTGTCGTGGCCTGTATCAATGGCATGATAGCACAACGTGTTGGCATCAACATGGTACTGAAGATGAATCTGCCAAAGGAATTGTTGGCATGGATTACATAGAAATGGGAAGCAACCTAACAAGAAGAAGAGGGAAACTAGATAATGTTCCTCACCCAAGTGCTGCCAGGTGATAGCTCTGCACTAGCAATTATTTATGAGAGATTCAAATCTCAGTTCTCTCCCACCCACAAAACACTTCTGGGTCGGGATGGGAACTTGTCATTTAAATTAGGAGACATGAAGCTTTGGTAAATTCCATTGAAACAACTGAAACAGTCTCCCTCACCTATTCAAGTTGAACCTCCCCAACCTGTAAGTTCCAATAGCTTGGAGGAAATTATACTAGAGAAAGATGAATTTGAAAAGGTTGGTACTCATATTGACCAAGCCATAGGACAATCCTCTAAAGCAGGAGAAGAAGATTCGGTAAGCACATTCAGTGGACCAGACACAAAAGCTGCCGAGCCAGTGGATGCTAATGCTGCTGAGAAGAAAGGAATCCGGAAGGTGTAAATCAGCGTTAAGGAAGACTGAATATTTGATAAGCAATGTGAATCAAAAACTAACACTCAGCCCCAAAAGGAAAAGACTAGAACCAAATTCAGTGTGAACCAAAAGAAAAGGTAATTCCAACGCAAGAAAAAGAGGACCACTGCAGCGTTAAAGGCATTCGATGTCCAAAGGGAGGCCAGTGTTGCAAAGCAAAGTGCCGCCAAGGACATTGCAGACCAACGAATGGCAAGGAAACACCAACATTTTAGCAGCAAAGGAAAGTTTCAGCAACGCATATGAATGGGAAGACTTAGAATTCATAAAGGATTGCCCATTAAAAAAGAGCCAACATTTTCCTTTTGAGGACCAATGTATTTGAATGAAAAGGCCAGCGTAAAGGAGACTCAGCGCCACTGAGAATAGCCCAGCACAGAATTAAAAGACCCATCGTTAGCAAATAGAAGAACCACCGTTTTAAAAGAAAGTCTCAGCGTAATTCATGCAACATCCCAGCGCACCATACACTAAGCTCCCAGCACATTCAAAATGGTAGACCAGCGTTTCAAAGATTTCCAGCGCTAATGAAGACCAGCAAATTCAAAAAGGAGGCGTTGCTAAAAAGGAAAGAGACTAGCATTTCAAATATAAACTCCAGCGTATATAACAAAAAGCTCATGTGTGAAAAGAGGCAATGCTAAGGGTAATGGTGGCTTTCACACTTGCACTTTCAAGAGGAATTAGGAAGAGCCTGAGACTGGAGATGTGAAAATGTAATGTCAATGCACAAACAAATGGGAAAAACGTCAGGATAAGACTAAAGCATTATCCCACATTAAGCAGGAAACAGAAGTTTCTTGTGTTTGAATACAACAGAGCACAGAGGGTATGTAAAGAAAAGACAACGCAGAGGTTCTCTTAGCGGCCTTCTTAGCTGGAAGTATCTGTGTGCGGGGGCCCATTCAAATTTTGATGTACGCAACAGAAAGAAGACCCCAACCCCTTGCATCGCCAGTTCGCCAAATATAATGAGGTAAGTGAAAATTATTCAGCGATTGTGCGATGCGCCAGTTCGCCAAATATAATGAGGTAAGTAAAAATTATTCAGCGATTGTGCGATGCGCCAGTTCGCCAAATAAATCAGGTAAAGAGGCAAATTATTTAGCGATTCAGCGCAGTTGAAGGACCCCAGTCGCCCATTCGCTAAGTCGCAAGGTCGCGGAATAAAAAGGTAAGAGCAAAATTTATTCAGCGATTGTTCGATTCGTTAATTCGCGAGATCAAAATGGTAAGAGGTAAAACATCACGCGATTCAGCGCTCGCCAATTCGCTGAATAAAAAGGTAAGAGCAAAAATTATCTTGTGATTGTGCGCCAGGTGAGGTGGCAGGCCTGCCACGTGGCGTCTGGGTCCCAGCAGGGGTATTAAAGAAATAATATTTTATTATTTTCCTGCACACTCAAGCTTCAAAAGTCAAAATTATAAATTTGAATTTATATAGTTTTAACTATATATAAAATTTCCAAAAATTAAAATACAGAACATGGGAGGCTGAATTAATCGCTAAGGGCTTGATTTTTCGCCTAAATATGACATATCATATACCGTTGGAAAGCTCTCGGAACGAGCAATCCGATTCTGCCATCTATTTCTATGCAGGAAATAATTGCTGAGAGTGGTATGCAGTTGAATGAAACAGGGGGCCAGGAAGATATTTTCAAAATATCTTATTTTGTCAATCCGATGATTCACAGTCAGTTTTAGAGGACAGAGCAGAGGTTGTTCATTCAGTTCAGGGCAGATGATTCATCAGTAGGAGGTTCAAAGAAAGACAAGTGTCAGTTTGTGGATGCTTTCTGATGTTTTTCTCTCCTTCTTATTCTGATTTTAGATTTTTCAGAGAGGTTCCAATTTTTTGCATGAGCAGAGCTCTGCAAGTTTGAGTTCCATGAATACAAGTTCTTAGTTTCATTCCAGAGTTATAATTTTGAGTTTGCTTGATTGAATGTATAGTTTCAGAATGATTCAATGAAATACAATGAAAATCCTTTTTCATGTTTGTCTGATGTCTCTTTGTGTCTCTATCAAATTGTTGTATACTGATTTGTAAGGCATCTCTGTATACCTGTTTACAAGGTAAACGGTGTAATGATTTTCGAGTTTCTTTCAAGGAGAGTGTAATATCTTGAAGATTGTTGCTGATAATATGATGTTTCATGAGGATCTGATGTCTAGATAGGGGGAAGAAAGAATGATGTGCAAGCTGCATTGTTTGATTTCTAGTTGTATAGGATTTGAGGTTTTCTGTTGATATGCATCTCATGACTCCATGCCCAGGATTAGGCACTGGTTTGACTAGACTTGTAACCAATCAATTTAATCAATCACATTTCCTTTTATGTTTTTGTGTGTTGAAAGATAAATCAAGTATGATGGGCTGGAAGCCATCCCCTGATTCACTCTGAGTAGTGAATCCCTTAGACAGGATGTTAGTGTCCTGTCTAATCCATGATTATACCTGCCTATGATTTGTAGAGAAATTATCATTCGAGGTAGATGTTCATAGGTACACCCGCCTGGGTCTGTGGAGCCCAAAGTGAAGAAGGATTCAAATCCTTGTCAATTAGCATTTCTCTTGCCAGGAAAAGAGCATCAAAGGGAAGAGATCAGGTTATGGTCTAGTTATTTACCTGTGCAAGAAAAACAGCTAACATCCTGCATTACCTTTTTCGGGCCACTTAAGTTTCTTAAAAACCCATGTGTTTTATTTTTCCCTAAGTCTAACTGCTTGGCGCTTTATTTTTTCCTAAGTCCCGACGGCCTTTTGTTTTCCTGGGCCCAGTTCTCTGTCACAGTTCAATCGGACGGTTGGCGTATCTTCTCATAGAGTCTTTCTGCTCTATGAGACCTTACGCCAGCCGTTGATTCTTCTTTATAGCGCAGCCTTTCAAATGGGCGGGTCCATTGCCAGGTATGCACAAATGGCGATTGTTCATTAACCACAGGTTTAGTGATGTGGATCCTGTCAGTGGGGCCTGCAATGAAAATCTTTAGATCTACGGCTGGCACATGATCTCATGGAATATTCCTATCCCATGCGATCATGCGACATCCATTGATTTTGAATCTGACCGGGGATGGTGTCTGTGGGTCCAGTGTCAGGTGTTGCGAAGATGGAGGCTTTTCATTGGTCAGTGGATTTGTGACTTGGCAGATTGTCAGTGGGGCCAGTTTTTCGGCGTCCAGGCGTGTTTAAAGCTCGAGTAGATCTTGCGGTTGTCGTTATACCGCTTGGAGAAGATGCATGTTGTTTAGGCATCGCGGTATAGCGACAACCGTCTGATTCTGTATAAGAGATGCGATACGAGCTGACCGTTGTGTTAATATTTTGTGAACCGTCCGATGTGCCGGGAGGAAATGGATCGACGGCCATGTTTTAAAGATAGATCAAGTGGCCGTTGCCGTTAGTTTTCAAATGATTCGAGGGTTTTTTCTGCAGGGTTAGGAGACAGTGCACCGAAAGAGCCATAATGTAGGACCATTTTTGGTCATTTCCAGCTTGGTTGCGGGTGAGAATTTATGAAGATGATCCTGGTAGTTGTTCCAGCATGATATTGTGTCCTTGGAGCCTCTGCCGAGGAAAGATTGACAGGTGGGTCACGAATTTCTCTGCTGCAGCCGGAATGAACGGGGCTTTTGTGGTGATTTTTTTGTCCTTGGAGCTGGTACATGGTCGGATCAGTTGCAAAGTTTGATCATTTTTTTTATCTCACCGACCATGCTCTTGGAGCCTGTCTTGTCTGCATTCACTGTTTGTTTGAGTTAGGTGATTTTGAATTGTTGCTTTGAATGATCATCAGTGGCTTGTTGCAATCCTTGAGATAAAAGGATTTTTCATGATCATTCAAAGGCATTGGGAGTTAGGTGTTCAGAACCTCTTGCTTGGTGAGCCCTATTCTCGGTCAGGGTTGTAATAATTTTGCTTCAGTGCCTGTTAATGAGAGATAAAAGTTGCAAGTCTAAGCCGTAGTTTGCAAGCATGATTTGTTGTGACTGATTGTATGCACAGAAAGGATTCATCATACTTAATACAAATATATGATTCTTCTCTCTCCTCTGTATCAAGTCAAGTAGGCTTCAAGCTTTCTAGTTCGTTACATATTGTTTTATGTATGTATCTTCATTCTTGAGTTCTGATCTACGATTGGATTAAATAATGCTCTAAATGGGATGTGAGTTTACCCTTGTCTACATAAGGATTCTTTGTAAGTAGTAAGGATTGTGGTAAATGTATTTATGGCTATGAATCTCAGATATTCTTTGATCTATGTATCTTTTGTGTCTAAGAAATCTTGCCCAATGGATGAGGCACTGGCCTAGATGAAAAAATCTTTTGTTAACATACATTGATTGAAGTTATTGCAATCCAAATCTTAAAATCAAGAACCATTTTAAATTTTAAATCTTTGGTTGTGTAGTTTTGTTACCCCATAGTAATGGAGAGTCAATGAATGTAAGGTTGGCATTTAGTACTTTCTTGCTATCATTTGTTATATAAACCCAGACTTTGGTGTGTAAGGTATAGTTTTCACTGGGTTAGGTGCACCCGCCTTGGTTTTGCAGAGCCAGAAGTGAAGAGGGCAGTCTTGTCCCTACAGTTGGTCCAGTTACCCTAAGATCCTTTTACATTTTGGAACTAACCACTCCTAAAATCTATCTGAGGGTATATTGGCAGCCTAAGAGCATAAGCCATTTTGAAACACCAACAAGATCTACAGGTATGATCTAATCAAACAATCAGTGTCATAATAAATCACTGCTTTCATAAAGTATTAAAAGCATATTGAAATCCCTCTATCAGGGTGAACCTAGTCAGTTCGTTGTAAAAATCCTCTAACAGGGTGTCATCCGTGTTGATGTTCAAAGTCCTGTAACCAGGCAACTCTTAACAGGATTTAGGACTTAACCGATCTTTTGTAAAATCCCATAATCGGGTAGCACCTTAACTAGTGCTTTGTAAGCTCCTAATAGGGCGCCTTCATTTTATACTAGTGAAGTTGTGAGCTCTGTCTCACTGTGGTTTTTTCCTTCTAACCGAGAGTTTCCACGTATAAATACCTATGTTAATCTGTGTGATTCTATTTATGCCTGTGAATGATTGTTATATTCTATGTCATGTCCCCATTTTGGCTGACATCGTTTGGCGTGTCGGATCAGTCTATCACAGGCTCTCGTAGACTGGTGGCGATGTGGAGAGAGTCATCTTGTTGATCATTTGGAGATCAGTTGGTCATATTTGCTCTTCGAAAAGTGAAGTTGAGCTTATATTTTATTATTATGTGTTAGCAAGGCCCATATGTTATAATTTTAAGTTGAGATTGCACTTTTTATTTTATAAAGTTATTTTATTATAAAAGTGCATTATAATGGGATTTTATAATGGATGCTTCTAGAAGTTCTTAGTAACTTCTTAGAAAAAGTGAATAAATAGAGGGCTTGGGCATTCATTTGCACAAGCTGATTTTGGGATTTCTTCTACTTCTTCCATTGTGGAGCAATTTGTAGCCATTTGGTCTGCAAATATCATTTGATCTTTGGGAACGATAACTCCCTTAGATTAGCATAACTGAGGAAGTGAAATATCTTCTGAAGGGTTGCTCATTGGAGATGGTATTAAGCCATTTCATGCTGGATTAATTTGAGAGTTGATTTTGAGGGTTTGAAACTGATTGCACAAGGGTTTGAAATTCATCATTTCATTGGAGAATCAATTTGGCAAAGTTTGGAGGTCATTCAGTGCATTTTCTGAGAAATCCATACCAGGGCCTGAACCTCTTATTTTTGCTCATATCTCACAAACCAAGTGGGGTTTGATTTTATGCATTGGAGGGGTTATATATTAACCCTGGGCGTTTCAGATTATACCATTTTTGGCACCCAACACCTTGCAAATTATTTTATAGCAGGGCCGTACATGACTGTACTGTACGGCCAGGTACAGTACAGGGTACAGTAGTGATCAGAGGGACAGTTTTGGGTCCAGTTTCGGGGCGCAGCTCGTGTATCAATTCATCAGCATTCAGTCAACAATAAGTGCAGCATTCCAGGTTCTTTCATATGATTCAGATGTTGATATTTGATGTCAAAGTTGTATTGAAATTTGCATATAATTAGGTACTGCCGTAACAGCCCAGTATTTGTCATAGAACAGTCACAGTTATTCATTATCTGTAATTGGGATTGTCATAGCGAATGAGAATGCTTAGATAAGGTTACATTGTTCATGTGTGGGAGCTGTAACAGTCCTTGTATTCCCAGAATTCAGTCACTGTCATACTTTGCAAATTGTAATCAGACTTTGGAAGTTTCATAAGTCATTTGGCATTGTGTTCATTGCATTGATAAGAATGTTCTATTGAAATTCTGGAAATCGTTATTGGCAACATTGGAGGAGTTAGTTCGATCTACAGCAGCAATCATTCCCTTTACCCCAGGTTCCTCTCTATTTAGTAGATGTAAAGGACTACACTTTGTTGAGTAGTATATGCCTTTATTACCAAACTATTCCAGTCCTTGTAAACATTGGAATATTAAAGGAAATTAATCTAATTCCGCTATTCAGTCAGGAGGTCAATTGTTTGGTTAAATGTCTCATTTGCATAGTCCTATAGAATGCATACCAAATGTTCGTCAAAATGTCTCAGAGCTGTAGGTGTTGAATTTTCATCAGCATTTCATTTATTTCCAATTGGAATAGAATATAAAGAGGTTGCACTTCATTTTTACTTCCAATTAGTTGCTTGCATTCATTGGCATTCACCAAAGCATCATTGGCATCAAACAAACCCAAACAAGAAGCAATCACCAGCAAACAATTCAGTTGCGTGCCAAGTGTTTGACGAAATCACAGTCCATCAATAGCGGTTTTTAGTGGCCTTTATAGTAAGGGTCATTACATTCTATTTATCTATAAGGATAGTAACAAGGAAAGAGAATTATCTAACTAAAAGAGCATTTACTGATTCACCCCCCCCCCCTCTCTCAGTAACTGGTAAGCATTAACAGTTTGATGAATCTTTTTATAAATTTTCTGAACCTGAGATAAGATGATGAACTTGAGGTTCTTGTTTTAATTTCTTTAAATCATACAATAGATAATCATAGTCACGACAAGTTTGCATCAATATCCAGGGTTTTCTCCCACAAAATCTGTAATTTAAATGCTAATTGATTATGTGAATATGTATTTTGACATATACACCACTCTCTTCCCTCAAAGAAATACAAATTGGCATTTAGTCTGCATTTCCTTGGTGGGATGAATCGTGAAACCTCATGTCTCAGGGATGAAGGATAGGGCCTATAGGAATAGAATAACATCCTCATTCAAAATTCCTCAATTTACCTGACATGCTTCTTACATAATCCCTAGATTTATCTGATACACTATCTTGTTGAAGCTGCCAAATTTTCCCAATAACCACTAGAATCTCAAATTCTTTTTTATCCCTAAAAATTTAAATATGAGACCTTGTCTTCTATGGTAGGCCATCAAACTTATACCATAATAAGGTTACCAAATAATAATAGGCTTATCCCCCTCTATAGAACACACCCATTTTTACAACTTCATTCCTTGTCCTCAACTAGCCATATATGTCTTGCCCAACAATTCTGTGAGATCTAGAATTGGCGACTTCGCTTCATCCATCCCAGCTAGCATCTTCATATAGGATGAGGGTGGTGACGGATATCAGCTGAGTTTAAAATCACTTTTAGCCACAAAATAGCAGTGATGATGCGAGGGGCTTCAAGCACCTGGTTCGTGTTTCTCAAATCAAATTAATTAGTTAAAGATTAAAGGAAAAAATATTTAGTTTATCATCTAAGTGTGTTCATTGTGTTTAGAATCACTTTTAGCCACAAAATAGCAGTGATGATGTCAGGGGCTTCAAGCACCAGGCTCCTGTTTCTCAAATCAAATTAATTAGTTAAAGATTAAATGAAAAAATACTTAGTTTATCATCTAAGTGTGCTCATCAGGGCCTAAATTTGATGGCCAGCACTGCCTGTCAAGAAATTTTGTGTGATGGTAATTCATTCAAAGTTGCCTTTCAAATACTAAGAGATACTTTGTTTCAAAAATATTCATATACAAACTAAATGAATATATTTGGAAAAACCTAATATAAGTTTTGACAGTTTGTCCAAAAATATCCCTTTTCATCTGATATTGTCTTCCTAGAATTTTAGTTTCATTTTATGGGGAAATGATAAATATAGCTATACAGTCATCAAATTTAGGCACTGCTGCTTATGGTTTCTCCGTCTAAATTGAGAAATATAGCTATACAGTCATCAAATATAGCTATACAGTCATCCAAGTTTATCTTTGCCTTGCCTTTATTTGCTGCTTTACATTCTGCCACAGGCCCACAACAAACTCTAATTGAATGCCACATTGACTACTAGATAAGCTAATGTAGAGAGGTTCAAAACTGTGACAATTTTGAGATATGAAATTTCAATGCTTGACATATAATTTGCCAGCATAATTTACTATTAGGAAAATAAAACCTACACAGAAGTTATTCGAATGTCAATAGTAATGTTCTGTTACATAAAAAAGGCGCGAATTTACACTGGCAGAAAATGCTTGCTAAAATATAAGGTGAAGTCGGGTGCAAACCCTGGGAGAAACAGAAAATGTTATGCGTTCTAGAAAAAAAAGTTCAATTTAATTGTATATGGTGGCATCGAATGGTTTCCTAACATCAGGCTTACTTATTTTGTAATTGCAGGATTCAGCAAAAAGGAATGGATAGAATAACCTACCTCCATGCTGTGCGTCTTGCCTGCTCCTGTCTGCCACAAACATGGAGCAAAATCGAGAATCACGTTCATAACATGACGAAAAAAGTGTGTATGGACGCATTCCAAAAATTATTTACCTGGCCGTAGGTGAGGATTGTCCCATTAATTGCATTCATTGCATCTGTCATGTGTACGTAAGCCCGTAAATTCGTCAGTTGGTTCAATTGTGCTAAATCTACATCTTACTTGTAAGATAACCAAAAACTTAATATTCAATTCATTTGAATTTTTGGAACCATCCGTATAGATCGCCTGAGACATGAATGCTTATTTTTGTTTTGCCTTTAAACTAAATATTCCGTGTACTTACTATGTACCCTTGCCTCGCCTAAACTACTTTTATCATGGAAGAATCCCTTACAAATAAATAATAGCAATATTTTGATTTTACTTAGCGGAAATTCAAACCTATAAATAAGCATTTTGCCTTACCGTTGTACGAACTTTCCTTAAAATTACTAAATCTTCTTTATATTGGCAAATTTCTCTAAATTTCTGTCAATTTATATTCATTATAAATAAAGCAATATTTTGAGTATAATATACATTATTACAGAAATCCTGCTCTAGTTGTCTATTTTCATAATAAATAGTACTAGTAATTGGGGAATACAAAGCATTTATACAGAAATCGTGCTACGTTTTTCTGTTTGCATTAAAAATTATAACAATAACAATATTTTGAGGCAAAAATTCCTATTTACAGAAATTCTGCTATATTCTTCTATTTTCGTTACAAATAACAGCAACATTTAGATTTACCAAACAGTTTTTGAGAAATTCCGCTGTGTGCAAGACAATATCATCATTCCTTAAACCTGATTTTACCTTTAATAATAGGCAAAGCGAGGAACTCAAAAACCTCGGCTTGAGTTGAATCTTGATAGTATATTCCGTCAAAGTAAAACGTGAAATCTCCTTCCTTGTCCTCCTGTCAACATTTTCAATTGAATTAAGCCCTGAAATGTATTATGCTCGAAAGCACACGACTCCAGAAAAAATGAAATTGCATAATTATGACCCCGAAGCACACACTCAAGATAAGGAGAACCTTGAAAACAAAAGATTTGTCATCTAAACGTCTAACGCAAGAAGCTTCTGCGCCATGCTTTAATTCCCTTGCATTCAGTGGCCTGAATCGAACGCAGACAGAGACATTTGACATCTTGAAAGCTTGACTGCGACTGTCATCAATTACAGAGGAACGTATTATTTAGAAAGATTTTGCACCAAATCTTGCGGTTCACTGAGCATGTTCTTGATTTTTTATTTAAATTTGTGCACAATTTGGAAGTCTGAGGTGGAATTGGTGCAAACGGCTCACTTGAATCAACGGTAATAATGTGCGCTTTTTTCACCCGCATTTAAAATTCCTTTTCCTATTTAATTAATTACAAATATGCTTTTTGGGGATATACAGCATCCTTTTATGAAGAAAAGATGAAGATAATAATAACCTGGTTCCAAATCTGAAATGTTTGAGGAATGTTTTAATAGTTAATTTTATATTAAACTAGCTGTTGCATATTTTTGTATATCTAATATGAGATGTGTGTCAAATATGTCATGATTTATTGTATAATATTGATAGCAAATAAATGATAAATGAAATACAAAACTACATTCAAAATGTGAGATTAATTTGTCATATAAATGTGAAAAAAGAGTTAAGAAATAGTAAAAATCAAGTAATTGCCTTTAGTTTTTTTGTAATTAATTATAATTTATAATTTATAATTATAATAATTTATTTTCTTTATATTGACATTTTAATTATGTAATAATAAATACGGTGATTGATTATAACAATATTAGTATTTTATAATAGTTATATTTATAAAATTATTTTTATTAATAATTATAATACACATTTAGGTTGTGCTATACACCTATTGTCTTCTCTTTAAATCTAAATAATAAAAAATATCTATCTTAATAAACCTAAAATATCAATTAAAATACGTATTAACAAAGATTCAAATTACAATATACATAGTTAGAATTGAAATAACACAAAAATAGAATTACAATATACATCACTACAAATATAATAGTACTTTCTTAGCCTATCAGCAAGTACTAATAACATCCATTATTGAATTTTTAAAATACAAATAGATCAAAATTAAATAGAAATTTCCTTGCTCAAACTCATTATATATTTTTTAATATATATTTAAAAATATAAAATAAGACAAAACTTAAGTATTACAATATTTTAATAAAAAATGAATGACACCAATAATAAATGTTCATTTTAGAATATGTTGATTTAAGAGCGAATTTTTGGAGCGCGATTTTTGATTTTTGAAGTGGCCGCACATGGATTAGTTCTATGTTTCCGTCCGCAGTGGTAACGTGGAGGAGAGATCTCTCCTCCACGCAGTATACTTCTTTCTTTCTCCCTGTTCTATGTTTTTTTGTTCATTTATTACTTCCTGCTAGTGCTTTCATTTTTTGTCCTTGCTTTTATGGAGCCAAAAATGGCTCATTCTCCATTACCCCCTAATCCTGGTGCCTTAAACTCTCTGCCGAGGAAAACCTTCGCTGAGACTGTTGCTCCTCCCAGCAATGGTGTCTCCCCTACTGCGAGATTTGTTTCAGATGCTCAGTGCGGGTGACCCGGAGTCGAAGGTAAGTGCCCTACTAATACCTTGAAGGATATTTTCATTACACCAAATGATGAGATGTTGCATGAGATCTCGCTGGAAAAATCTAGGCTAGGATCCACCGCCATTTTTTTCTCTTGTGTGGATGTTGAAAAGTGCCCTCCCCGTAAGTTCATGGACGATTGGTTCCATAGCTTATGGAATTTGAAGCTTGGTTTAAAGATTTCTTTCTGTAGGCAAGTTCAAAAGGGGTTATATATCATATTTTTCAGTAACCATGAATCGCAAGTTGAAGCCCTAAAAAGGCATTATTGGACTGTTGGTAAAACATCCTTTCGTGCCCTACCCTGGACCCAAGATGCGATTAATGAGGAAATTATTGCTTTGTCATGCCCTAGGTGGATTATTCTCAAGAATGTGCCTCCCTTTCTGTGGAAATTCTTGCCACAATTGATGGATGATTTTGGGAAAATTATACGCATTGATGAGACATCTAGACTGGTTCCCAATCTAGATGCCTGGATGTTGATTTCAATTAAACCAGGAATTGATATTCCCTCGAGCTTGAACCTCAACATTGGAGGTGAGGTGTTTGTTTGCCCTGTTGAGGTTCTGGGGGGATTGAATGCGTGCTTTCTTTGTAAGAAGGAAGGGCACCAGAGGAAAAATTGCCCAATCATTGCTAATAGAAAGAAAAATGTAACTTCCAAAGCCCCAGGTAACCCTAGCAATGTTAACCCCCCTCTGAGCGTGCCTAAACCTATGGATTTATCTCAAACTCCTACGGAGTCTCCCATTCCTGAGAACGATAAAAGTAATAGTGAAATTAACGCTAAAATATCTTTTTCCTCTGGATCAATCCCGGCTCAAGCCCTTCCCACTGAGAATGTCAACCTTCGTGCTCTTGCTAGTAAGCCTTCAAGCCCGTTAGTCTTTTCCTCCTTGGAGGCAACCTCTGCCGATGAATTTCAGACTGTCTCCCGTCGGAAATGATAGAGGAAAAATGCTCAACAATTAATGCTGGAATGAATTTGGTCTATTAATCCCAATGTCAATAGATTTGAAGCTCTTACATCATCATTGCCTCAACCCGAAACCAGTCCCTTTATAACCTCCCCTGGCTCTATTGATCTCAACACTGTTGATTCTATCATGGAAGAAGGTAGGGACCCTAAATTCATTGTTCTTGATACTAGTGTTCCTTCACCTGACATTGAACCGCCCCCTGAAGAACTCCCTCCTAATCCGCCTTCCTCCTCCCTCAAGGAGTTAGAGGATAATTTGGTTATTGAGGTCATATATGCTAAGTCTGTTTCGATTCCTGAGATTTCCAAAATGGATTCCAAGGAGCTAGGCTTAATTTCTGATGATATTAGTGATGAAGAGGATGTTGTGATTACCTCTGGCTCTAAGAAAAAAGGGAGACCCCTCGGGTCCAAGAACCAAAAGAAAAGTGGAGACTTTGGGCTCCTTACTAGCTCCAATAAAAAAACTTCTCAATGAAGGTTGTCTCATGGAATGTGAGAGGCTTAGAGTCTCCTGATCGTAAGTTTATCATTAAAAGTTTTATGGATAACCATTCTAAAATTGATATCATGATGTTACAAGAACTCAAGGTGGTCGGGTTTAACCTTGATACTGCTCTTAATTACATTAATAAGGATGCCTTTAAAATTGTTACAGATCATACCAAAGGAAAGGGAGGTGTTGCTCTCCTCATTAGCTCTAACTAGACTAAAGATATTACTAATTATGGTATTTCACCATGTAACAGAGCTGTGTGGGTTTCATTTACTGTTAATAACTCTCAGTTCAGAATCTGTTCCCTTTATGCTTCCAATGATTATAATGAAAGAATTAAGCTCTGGGATTGGATGACCTCCCTCCCTAGCATCCCCTGGCTCTTTGGTGGAGACTTTAATATGATAGAAAATCTTGATGACAAGTTTGGGGGTATTTTGTTTGAATGGAAGTACCCTGAAAAACCTCATTGGGATAATTTTAAACAACATTTTCATCTCTTTGATCCCCTTGATGGAAATAAACCTGATATCAGGACTCTTTGGTTTACCTGGTGTAATTTCCAACAGGGGCCTAACCGCATCTTTTCCAAACTTGATAGATTCTATGCTGACAGTAACTTCTTCTCATTCTCTCTGAATCAATTTGGATCCCCTGTTACCTCTCTTTCGGCCACCTTATCTGATCACTACCCTATCCTTGCCACGATTAATCTTAGAAACCTTAACCTGCCCTCCCATCGTGCTTACCAAAAATTTATGCTTAATACCTCCCTTCTTGGTGATCAAGATGTGGATATTGCCATCAAGATGATAAGAATTATTAATCTGCAAAACAAAGCCCTCTCCCATACCAGTAGATGGCATCTTAACATCTCCTCTTGGACTAAGATCTTCCAAACCTTTGGGCAAAAGAAGGCTAAAGACTTTAGACATGTGGAGAAAGTTCTTACTGATCAGCTCCAGTTGGCTGAGAATAGCATTCAATGTCAACCTGACTCCACTCATCTTGCTGAATAGGTCTCCCATGCCAGGAATTCCCTCAGGAAGCATCAACATTTGAAGGCCAAGGGTGCTTTTATTAGATCCCAAAATCATTGGCTTCAATTTGGTGACAAAGGGTCTAAATATTTCTTCAATCTGCTCAAGGAAAAATAGAGTAAAGAAAGGATTGATAGAATTATAGATAATGATAAAGAGCTGTTTGCTAGACATGATATCTCCTTAGCTTTCAAAAAAATTTATAGAAACCTGTTTACCTCTGAGGATACTGATGAGTCAAAAGTGGTTAGACGTAGATGCATTGATCTAATTCCCAAATTAATTTTTGATAATGATATCCCTGCCCTTCAAAACTTAGTCTTGCAACAAGAAATTACTGATGCCATCCGGAAGCTGAAAGATAACAAAGCTCCTGGCCTGGATGGCATTCTTGTGAATTTTATAAAACTAACATAGATTGGATTTCAAAAGACCTTCATGACCTCTACCTTGAGGCTTTCTCTAACGGTACTCTTGGATCTTCCATTAACACTGGCATTATTAAGTTAATTCCTAAGGATGGTGATAGAGCCTTGGTCAAAAACTGGCACCCTATTACCTTGCTTAACGTTTCTTATAAGATTCTTGCTAAAGTTCTTGCTTCTCATTTGGAAGCTATTCTCCCTAAGTTTATTTGCTCAACCCAAACTGGATTCATCAAGGGAAGGTTTATCCTTGAAAACCTTATCACCAGCTGGGAGGCCATGGAGTGGGCCAACTCTTCCCATCAAGAGGCTTCTATGCTTCTCCTTGACTTCGAGAAAGCTTATGATAGAGTTGAATGGGACTTCATTATCATGATGTTAAAAGCTTTTGGTTTTCCTGATATCTTTTGTAATTACATTCAAATTCTTCTTAAAGATGCTTCTACTTTGATTGATGTTAATGGGACTTTGTCTAATCCTATCTTGCTCTCTCGGTCTATTAGACAAGGCTGTCCTCTTGCCCCTGCTCTCTTTGTTATAGCCTCTAATGCTTTATACTATATTCTTAAAGACCATACCATCTCCCCTTGTGTGCGTGGTATATCTCTCCCTAACGGTTCTGAGCTTCTTAGCATTCAATTTGCTGATGATACTTAATTTTTTTGGAGCTCAATCAAAATAATTTGCTTTGTCTCAATAATAAGCTTCAGTTATTCGGTAAAGCCTCTGGAGCTCGTATTTCCAACTCCAAATCTATTCTGTTGGGGTGGAAAGATAAGCCCCCTTGAATGGCTTGATCAATTTGGATATTCTTGGGGAGGTCCTAACAAGATTGTTAGATATCTTGGCATTCCTTTCTCTATGTGCCCCTCTCTAAAGTATATGTGGCTCTGGATTAAAGAGAAAATTTTCAAAAAACTTAACAAATGGAATAATAGACTCTTTTCCCTTGTTGGAGAGTCCAGGTGTGTCAAAAAATTCTTTCTTCTTATAGTATCTACTACTCTTCGGTTTGGATGTTCAGCAATTACCAGATTATGGAAATTCAAAAGGCCATTCGACATTTTCTCTGGTCAGATGGTAAAGGCAACAAAAAAGCCCATTCTGTCAATTGGGGCTGGTGCCATCTAGAGAAAAGTCTTGGAGGGCTTGGCCTGAAGGATCTTAAACTTCAGGGTATGGCCTTAGCCTCTAAATGGATCTTCCAAGCTCTAGATGGGGACGAGCCCTGGAAAGTGCTTATTAGGAATAACATTCAGAGTGGTTCTCCTAAAGTTTCTAAGTCTTGGAAACATCTTCCTTTTTGTGACCTGATTGCTAGCAAGTTCCCCATAATTGTTCGTGGTACTTGGGTTTTCAGATCCATCTAGAAGGCTTGGGAGAATGTTCGTCACCATATTGATAACTCATCTTTTGAGTATAACTATACTCTGCATGGTGAGCATTCAATATGGTGGAATCTTCTTCATCAGGGTAAACCCCTTACTTTGACTAAAGGTTGTTCTGCCAGAATATGGGCTAATAAAGGCATTAACTGTATCATGGATATCTTGGAGCATAACCAGCTTATCAATTGTGATAACCTTGCTAATAAATTTGATCTCCCTCCCTCTCATAAGCGTACCTATAATCTCATTAAGATGGCTTGTGCCCCCCTTAATCTTCCTCGCAACACTGATGTGGATTCTCACCATTATCTTTCTTTCAGATGGCATAATGGCTCTCTCCTTACCTCTGTTAAAGCGAAAGATATTTACAGGTTCCTTAATCATGATATTTTTGTTACTCAACATATTAATAATATCTGGTATTGTTCCTTTACCCCTTCTAGTTGGCAGAAAATCTTCAACAAACTTTGGAAAGCCCCCATTCAGCCCAAAATTAAATGTTTTAAGTGGCAACTTCTGCTTGACAAGCTCCCTATCAGAAACTAGCAAGGTAGTCTTGACATTTGTCCTATTTGCAGATTACCTGAAACTATGAGACACATATTTTTTTATTGTACTTTTGCTAGAGAGGTTTGGCTTATGTTTGGAATTTGTATTACTAAATATGTTTACACTCTTGATATCATTACTGGTGTTATTGAAGGTCTTCGTAAAGATTCTAACTTGTTCTAGCAAGTTCTCTCATCGCTCATCCTTTGGTATATTTGGAAAGCTAGAAATGATTCTAAATTTCAAGGCATTAGCAGGTCACTTACTGGGTTTCATAGAGATCTCACACGTTTTAAAATTGCTTCACAGGTCTGCTGTGTGTTGAACCTGGAAAAAAGAAAACTTCTAAGATTCCTTCAGGATGGCCATGCTTTGATGTTCATATACGAAATGAAGAATGGATTTGAGCTAGCTACTATTGTGGATAATCAGATGGCCTTTGATGAGGCGCTGACAAAACTTATGCAAGAGATTAAAGATAATAAAAATCCAGGTCCTGAGAATCTTCATGCCTTCTCTCAACTGCTGAATCAGAAAAAAGCTATCTGGATGGAAGGACCTCTTGGCTGGACAGCTTGGATTAACAAATTTGAAGAAGATTTCTTACATGACTAGTTTCTTTTTGGTAGTTTATTACTTGTATATTCTGTTAATTATGTAATTTGTGTTTATCGCTCCTCTCTGGACTGATATTTTGATACTCTCCAAGTTGTAGGTCAAGGCTCTGCCTCGCTCTTTTTTGGTGTTATGTTTTGAACTCCTGATCTTTAATATAAAAAAAAATAAAAAATAAAAATTTAAACAAATTTAATATAAGTGCCTTTAAACATGTATCTACTTATTATTCCATATTTTTAAGTCAATATATTAAAATTATCTAGAATAAATCTTAAAAACTATTTAAACTATATAAGTATTTTAAATTAGAAACAAACATAAAATTTTGTAACAAATTTTCATTTATAACTAAAAAAGGGGAAAAAACTAAAGTGTTTTCCAAAGCTGAAAAAGGAATACTATCCAGTAAGAGGGCTGACAATTTTCTGGGAGAAAAATGTCATTTCCTGGAGCAAAGCTCCCACACAAAGCCTATCAACTTAAAAAGTGCTTTCCAAAGCCGGAAAAGGAATACTATCCAGTAAGAGGGCTGACAATTTTTCGGGAGAAAAATGTCATTTCTGGGAGCAAAGCTCCCACACAAAGCCTATCGACTTAATTAAAAATAAATAAATATTATTTATCAACTTTTAGATTTTTTGAAGCCTTTTTTATAAGTGCCTTTAAACATGTATCTACTTATTATTCCATATTTTTAAGTCAATATATTAAAATTATCTATAATAAATCTTAAAAACTATTTAAACTATATAAGTATTTTAAATTAGAAACAAACACAAAATTTTGTAACAAATTTTCATTTATAACTAAAAAAGGGGAAAAAACTAAAGTGTTTTCCAAAGCCGGAAAAGGAATACTATCCAGTAAGAGGGCTGACAATTTTCTGGGAGAAAAATGTCATTTCTCGGAGCAAAGCTCCCACACAAAGCTTATCGGCTTAAAAAGTGCTTTCCAAAGCCGGAAAAGGAATATTATCCGGTAAGAGGGCTGACAATTTTTCAGGAGAAAAATGTCATTTCCGGGAGCAAAGCTCCCACACAAAGCCTATCGGCTTAATTAAAAATAAATAAATATTATTTATCAACTTTTAGATTTTTTGAAGCCTTTTTAAATTAGGTTCTATTCCAAACCACTGAAGAATGATTAGCTCCTGTAGATAAGCGTACTTGTAGAGCTTAAACTATAAATTGGATTTTGATGATTTTTTTGTTGTTTTTGTATGTTACTTAGCTACTTAAAAAATATTTTTTTGGCTTCTAGGTATTAACTAAACTTCTTGTAGAATTTGTTAAGCATCAAAGGGTCAAAAAGTGGTCATTTCAAAGTGTCACTTGATACCTACTTAAAGATGCTCCAATAACTATACACTCAAAATTGTCAATACCTATGGACAAATGTCACATTAGTCATGCATAAATGAGACAAATGATCGGCTATTGGTGCATGTGAAAGTATTAATGGCCTTTTAGTTATCATTTTTTTGGCTCCTTTAAAACTAGTAATTGGGGGGTCGAGTGCACAAAGAGTACTTGATTATTGGTGTTCTTCCCCTAATTAAAGAGGAATAGAAATTTTGAAGTTCTCTAAAATTATTCAGTTTTCTATTTTATTTAATTTTACTTTAATTTTTTCAAATATACTTTTAACAACATATATTAAACTAGCAATTCCATTTTGGTATGGAAAGAGGCATGGAAGGTCAATAAAGGAAAATTTTAGTCTATTTTTTCATGTAGTACACGAGATTAATTGGTAGGCCATTTAGAAAATGATTATGTTTATACAATAAAGGCCTCGATAGGGACTCTAGTGTGGCTCTGTCTAGTGGTCATGTTGTCACTAAGGATTGCACCCAATTTGCTAAGTGTTAAAACTCAGCAATCCTATGAAACATGGGACTATTCTCAGGTTGTGGGTAACCTATCTGAGAATAGACCTCTGGATTAAGGGTCGGCTTCCATTTGGATCACTTAAAAATAAATTTTAGGAGGAAAGGGAGATAGTGCATAAAATAAATAAATGAAACTGATTTGAAAACAAGGTGATCCACCGAATTTGAAAGAAGATTCATAACTGAAATAAGCTTACTGCAACAACAAAACTAAACTGAACCTCACAACTTGATTCTACCACCTTAAACTCCTTAGGAAAATAGGGCACTTGAAACACAGAGAAGGGAAGATGATTCCACAATTATTATATTTTCAGTTTGCACACAAATTAACACTATAGAGCCAAGATGAACTCCTGAACATTCACTTGAATCAACATGTAGATTAAGGATACAAGAACATCACAGTAATCATGCATGAGATTCAAAAGAAGAATTCCAAAATTGTAGGGAAACAAGAAGGATCAATTTTATTTCTGAAAAGAAACTAAGTACAAGATGTGTCTCTCAGAGCTACAACACTCATATTAGAGAGAATGGAATGAAGAGCTAACCTCCATCACCAAAAGTGAGAGGTATAAAAAGAAAACCTAGGAATCTACATTCAAATTCCACAACCACCTAAAAAATGGAAAACATCTCAAAATAGACCCATGAGGCTGGCTCATAAACTTGGCTGCCAGATTCTCAAGTTTATAGGGGTAGCGGAAAAGTAGGACGCCTAAAAAAGATGGTCAAACTAAAGCTATCCTGCCCACTCTAAGTCATGCACTAAAAAAAAACATTCTGACAATGATTTATAAAGACGTTGTTATCAAAAATTACAATAAAGAATAAGCCATGACTTTACATTAAAACTTAACCCCTATGTGGATTTCAAAAGTTTAATTAATCATATTTATGAATAGTCCTTCAACCCAATTTAAATTAATTTAAAAAGGGAGAACATATTCAAAATATTCACATCCTAAATTAAATTCACCTATTTCAAATAGCGTCAAAAATGAAAATGATTAATAAAATCTCAACCCAAAAAGGGGAGAAACAACATAATTAATCATTTTTACAAAACCCTACTTCACAAAAATAATTAAATTGCTGGCACTCGGCTTCCTCATTCGGAACTTGGCAAGTTGCCATTTTCTACTGGCACTCCTCAACTCATATTTTAGAAACATCCGGCTGAGGCATCAAGAAGCTGAGGTAGGTATTGATCTGGCATTCATTTTGAGTTACTTCTTCCTCTGAATTTGATTATCATTGTGCCAAAACTAGGGCATGATTGGACTTCTCCGCTAAGGCACTGTGTGTATGTTTTCCTTGGGATTCCACAGCCTAATGCCAACCGTGAATCTAGGGCATCAAAAGTTTTCTCGTCTCATATATTTTATTTCATGGGATCATGCTTTCATATTGTCTTCACCATTTTGATAGCATAGGTTGACAAATAGCTTATTTCTCTGTTATTTTGCTTTAAATTTAATCTCTGCATTCTCACTTTGAGATAATGGCATCATCTGGTGCTATCCCTGGGCACGAGCTCTGAATGCTACTATTGTGCTTCGTCATTATGTTGTATTTATTGACAAGCCCGTGGCTATGTTATAGGGCATCCAATCTTCATTTACATTTTCTATTTTGGTGGCCATCTTAATGCCCTTGTATGAGATCGGGCTCACTATTTTTTATTTTTTTTTAGGGTCCTGTAGCTGCAAGCTAGGGCATCCTTGCATTGTTTGATCCGTTGTTTGCTGGTTCAGTGGCACTATTTATTTGAAAGACCACAAGCCATAACATGTTGGTTGATTCACCAAGTATCCCATTGAAAGCCCCATGGGATTGAATGTTTGTGGCATGTTATGATTCATTGCTTGGACTTTGCTCGTGCATCCCTGCCATGCCACCTAGATGCTCCTGTGATAGGAAATACTTAAGGCCCTCAAGCTCATTGGTCTTTTAGTGCTGCTATTGGGGTGTATATAACCCACGCCTTGTGATTTTATTGAACCTGTGCCTTGTGATAGCACCGGCTTGTGAACTGGCACACATTTTTGTGCTTGGGTCACTATTTTTTTTATCAAGCATAGCTCGTGAGCTAGCTGCAGAGGATGCCACCATTGGTGTCATTGCTATTGTATCCTACTAGATATATTGGGATACTATATTGCTATTTTCCCTAGCATTCATTCTATTTATTGGCACCATTTGTATTTGATTCATTTCTATGACTGGCATTATACCCTCAACCTGTGAGGTGCTACTATTACAATACTCAAATGCTCACTGTTCTAGAGCTTGGGGCCCAAGCTTGTAAGCTCTAGATTCATCATGGTGCTATGAAATATTGTTGTCTAAATCTGCTATTTGAAAACTTATGGGGCCCGTGAAGAAGGATTTCAATGCTTTGAATACTTAATCACTATTATTGAGAGGCTTGTTATGGCGTAGCCTATGAGCATTGTTAGGGCATTGTTGTTATGGATCTTTTGACATTTTAGGCTCGCTATTTTTAGACCCTTGAGTTATTGTAACTCTACTATGGCTCATGGTAGCTTAGTGTTCATTTGATGATATTGATTATTGCTTCATATACAATGCTCCATTGATTGATTCATGCTCAGACAAGATACCACTGTTTACTGGTTCCATGATGTGCCCTTTATGGAATTGCTCCATCATTTGATTATGCTTAAGACCCGTGAGCTTGACATGGCATCCATGCTCTCTCATTCCATGTATTTGTTGTTTCATGAACTCGATGGTGGTTCCATTTCATGCCCATTATTCTTTGGGGCCTACTGCCTATGAGTGAATGAGATATGATGCAATTTTCATGATGTTTGTTGGTGTTAAGGGCTCTTGAAGGCTTATCTGTGATCCAAAGCATCAATAGTTGATGAGTTCATTGTTTATGCCAACCAAACTTGGCTTGATCCCTCTGCTCATTTTTTGGTTGCATGACTGTTCATTGCACCATGTATCATTGTTCCACATGATGACATGCCACACTGTGTCACTAATTCACCAATTGTAGCCTATTTACATAGCTCATAATATAAATTTAAAGCACACTTCATGCCATGAATATGTGCAGATTGTACCTTGTTTTCCATGAATTGATAATAGGACTGCATGGAGATTAGTGTATCTTATTCTCTGCTTTGATGATGTATACCCCTTTGAATCTTCCAGTGCTCTATTTTCCATTGCTTCAACCATGCTTCACTTGATTTGGCTTTATGGTTCTTGAGTGTCCCACTACTACTGCATCATTCGCTAAATGTTCCCTTGTTGACCATGGGTGTTCTTGGCTTGTGATGCAACCACTGCCAAGGAAATGAGTTTTTCCTAGCATCGACTGCATCATGGGTCAAGGTCATTCATCTACACATGGAACAAACACATTAGTGAAAACAATGATATCTCTTTTATTTTTGAATCCTTTTATGCACATGTCTTGAGCACAGCCCTTCCCAGAGGTGTATGGCTAAGTGCATATATGCATCTTTATGGATACTATGGTACCATACATTGTTTAGATCCATTGGATCTAACCCATATCTCCTCTTCTCTTCTTTGTAGGTTTTGTACCACAAGAGCTCTCTAGACAAGACTAGATCTAGACACCATTACCAGGCAATGTCCGGTACCCCTGTATTTCATTCTTAATTACTTCATGTATATCTGCACTTATTCATTCAATTCTAGTAACAACTATGATCACGGCCTGTGTGAGATTGGATAAATGATCTACTTAGTTTCTTTTTCTTTTGTACAACATACTTAACATTGATACATGCACATTTAGTCTTAGATGCAATTTATTTCCTTTTCTCTTTCATGCACTTTATAATGAAATGAACACAAATTTTAAGAAATACCACTAATAATTTCAAACTAGGGTGCAGTAGTCTAACTAGTAACTAGGCCTCCTCAAATGAGTAAAATGCTAATAACATTCTGGAGACCTCTTTAGAGTGCTTGCCTGTTAAGCATCCTGACCAATTGCCTTGACAATCCATTAGGCATAGAGTCATAAAGCCTCAAATTTGAACTTAGCCTTAAATCAAACAACCCTTCTTGCTAACAAAACAAGTAACCGCCAGAGATAGACTGCTCTGGCTTATTGCTACTCACACCAAATCCAAAACTGAACTAAAAACAAACTGAAAGTGACACTAAAAGAAAACTGAAAGCCAACCTATGTTGAGGCACTTAGGAAACACAAAATTGAAACTCCTATCCTACCCTACTCTAACCAGTATCTGCAAACTAGTCAAACAAATCCATTAACTGGATTGTTGAAATAACTTCCCATTCTCCTTAGGGTATTACACTTTGGATATTTGATGCCAATAAAGAGAATATGGAATACAAAAATGTACTGAATTGCCTGGCATATCAACTTTTGAGTTTGGTAGACCAAAATACTAACCTTGATCACTCTGTAGGTGTTATCTTCCCAGGGAGACTGATGAGACCGAATAAGCTCATGGTCATCAATGAGTGGACCTCTGACATCACCCCCCATTGAATCTTTGAAAATGGATATCCTGTTTGACCCCATCTGAGCTAGATATCTGATAGGACACCCCCTTGAGAGTATAAAACTAGGCCTCTCTTGTTCTGTATGCACCTTACAAATGTCTTCAACATGCTAATCAAAATTATGCCCCTCCATGATAGTCTGCCATACCATTTCTTCTTCTGCAATGAGAGGGTCAACCTCTTCATCAGTTGGAACATCCAATAGCTCGTCAAAGCTATCAAATTTCCTTAGGTCCTTAACAAGTACTAGCCCCTCCTCATGGTCCAGGAGACATGATTCTTGAGATTCATCCACCATTTTACTACAAATAGGTCTAGGTTCTATAACTGGCACAACATTAACCGCCTAAAAAGAAAAGTCTTCCTTATGGACCTACATGTTATTATCTATCTTAGGAAGATGAGGAATGCTAACAAGAGTTGACCAGAAAGCATTTATCATAGAGTCAAAATCTTTTTTTTTCCTAAGCTAGCAACAACTATATCATCTTTCTTATCACAATCAGTGAGCTCAACTAGTAAATCTTGTACTACTTCATCTTGCTCAATATAGAAAGGCATTTCCTCAAATAAATCAGCTAGGGTCTCACCCTCTTCACTTTCTTTCTGATCCCTATTTGGCTGCTCTAATCCATCATTATGTAACAAGTCTACTTGTTCCTCATGATCATCATGAAAAAGTACACCTAAGAGACAAAAATCATTCTCTTCCTGGTGGCCTAAAATGCTAGGAGGTGTAAGGGGCTCTTTAGGAATTGTCTCATAGGGCTTTATCTATTGGAGGATGAGTTCATTGTCACTTAGGAAATCAAACCTTTTAGGTGTCTCTTCTATAGGAATAAAATGAGGTGGCTAGAAATCTAAGAGGGAGTTATGAATAGGCTCTAAAAATGCATGGAGATTAGGCTCCTGTTGACTAAGACTCTGAACTGAAGGAGAAATCCTAAAGCTTGGAATTTCAATAGGGGTGCTAGTCAACTTACCAAGCAAGAAACTTGGGATTTGAACCTTGTGAGTCTCATGTCTATTCTACAAAGCTTCTAGGTTCTCTTCAATAGCATGAGGCATCTCCTCCTCGGTCTCTTCCTTAAGAAGAGTTAGCATCATGTAACCCAGAAACATGGTCCATGAGGGTCTCCAAGATTGCGTTAAGTTTCCATTTCCCTCTAGTGGATCTAGTGAGCTTTCTTGCATTGGGGTAGCAATGACCTCATGGTCTCCTTGCCTCAGTGCTTGTTCCAATAGGTTCTTAATCAACTGATCATTTTTTGTTAACTCTTTTGGGAGATTCTTCTCAGTTTTTGTAGCTGTAAGATAGATGGCCCTTATCAATTCTTGATGATCCTCAAGACTTTTCTCATAGGCCTTTTCTTGTCTCAAGTTTAAATGGTTCTTTTCTTCAAGGGTCTTCTCATAAATTGCTATCTTGTTCTCTAGCTGCCATGAGATCCCTTCTTTTTGAGCCACCAACTCCATATACTGCCTTGAGAGATCCTCTTTCTGAGACCTCATCTCTGCATAGTATTTCATGAAAGAGCTCACTTCCTCTCCAAAATTTACCAACCATTCATTGGATTCTGAATTTGATGTGGTATTGGGCTGATTCTGAGGATTATAATGGTATCCCTCATAGGGCGGTTCATAGGAATGTTGCCAGGATGCTTGATGCTGGGTGGGGGGGTATGGTAGTGCATGCTGGTAACTTGTTGTTTGTGGGCCATTTTGGTTATATGCTACTCCTTGGCCAGCTTGATATGGAATGAATGCTGGCACATGGGTAGCTTTTTCATGATATGGGGGGTGATAGGGAGAATATGCATTAGGAATTGACATGCTCACTCATCAAATGTGTTGGTAAAAAGGATATTTTCTAAAACTTATCAACACTTGGATTGCTCAAACTAGTAGATTTTTCTCAGAGTCGCCATGGTGTTTGAAACAAACTACCTCTTAAAGGCTTCTTGCACTGAGAATCACACCAAAGTCTCAGTGAATGATGAAAAACAAAGTTGTCCCACCGAGAGTGCCAAAAATGTTGTCACTAAGGATTACACCTAATTTTCTAAGTGTTAAAAATCAGCAATCCTATGAAACATGGGACTATTCTCAGGTCGTGGGTAACCTATCCAAGAATAGACCTCAAGATTAAGGGTCAACTTCCCTTTGGATCACTTAAAATTGACTAATTTTTAGGATGAAAGGGAGAGAGTGCATAAAATGAATAACTGAAACTGATTTGAAAACAAGGTGATCCACCGAATTTGAAAGAAGATTCAAAACTGAAATAAGCTTACTGCAACAGAAAAACAAAACTGAACCTCACAACTTGATTCTACCACCTTAAACTCCTTAGGAAAATAGGGTACTTGAAACATAGAGAAGGGAAGATGATTCCACAATTCTGATCTTTTTAGTTTGCAAACAAATTAACACTATAGAGCCAAGATGAACTCCTGAACATTCACTTGGATCAACATGCAGATTAAGGATACAAGAACATCATAGTGATCATGCATGAGATTCAAAAGAAGAATTCTGAAATTGTAGCAAAACAAGAAGGATTAATTTTATTGCTGAAAAGAAACTAAGTACAAGATGTGTCTCTCAGAGCTACAACACTCATATCAGACAGAATGGAATGAAGAGCTAACCTCCATCCCCAAAAGTGAGAGGTATAAAAAGAAAACCTAGGAATCTACATTCAAATCCCACAACCACCTAAAAAATGGAAAACATCTCAAAATAGACCCATGAGGCTACCTCATAAACTCAGATGCCAGATTCTTGAGTTTATAGGGGTAGCGGAAAAGTAGGATGCCTAAAAAAGATGGTCAAACTAAAGCTATCCTGCCCACTCTAAGTCATGCACTAAAAATAACATTCTGACAACAGTTTATAAAGACACCGTTATCAAAAATTACAATAAAGAATAAGCTGTGACTTTACATTAAAACTTAACCCCTATATGGATTTTAAAAGTTTAATTAATCATATTTATGAATAGTCCTTCAACCCAATTTAAATTAATTTAAAAAGGGAGAACATATTCAAAATATTCACATCCTAAATTAAATCCACCTATTTCAAATAGCGCCAAAAAAGAAAATGATTAATAAAATCTCAACCCAAAAAGAGGAGAAACAACATAATTAATCATTTTTACAAAACCCTCCTTCACAAAAATAATGAAATTGCTGGCACTCAGCTTCCTCATTCGGAACTTGGCAAGTTGCCATTTTCTACTGGCACTCCTGCACTTATTTTTTAGAAACATCTGGCTGAGGCATCAAGAAGTCAAGGTAGGTATTGATCTGGCATTCATTTTGTGTTAATTCTTCCTCTGAATTTGATTATCATTGTGCCAAAACTAGGGCATGATTGGACTTCTCCGCTAAGGCACTGTGTGTATGTTTTCCTTGGGATTCCATAGCCTAATGCCAACCGTGAATCTAGGGCATCAAAAGTTTTCTCATCTCATATATTTTATTTCATGGGATCATGCTTTTATATTGTCTTCACCATTTTGATAGCATAGGTCGACAAATAGCTTATTTCTCTGTTATTTTGCTTTAAATTTAATCTCTGCATTCTCACTTTGAGATAATGGCATCATCTGGTGCTATCCCTGGGCATGAGCTCTGAATGCTATTATTGTGCTTCATCATTATGTTGTATTTATTGACAAGCCCATGGCTATGTTCTAGGGCATCCAATCTTCGTTTACATTTTCTATTTTGGTGGCCATATTAATGCCCTTGTATGAGATTGAGCTCCATGTTTTATTTTATTTTTCACGGTCCTGTAGCTGCAAGCTAGGGCATCCTTCCATTGTTTGATCTATTGTTTGCTGGTTCAGTGGCACTATTTATTTGAAAGACCACAAGCCACAACATGTTGGTTGATCTGCCAAGTATCCCCTTGAAAGCCCGATGGGATTGAATGTTTGTGGCACGTTATGATTCATTGCTTGGAATTTGCTCGTGCATCCTTGCCATGCCACCTAGATGCTCCCATGATAGGAAATACTTAAGGCCCGCAAGCTCATTGGTCTTTTAGTGCTGCTATTTGGATGTATATAACCCGCACCTTGTGATTTTATTGAACCCACACCTTGTGATAGCACTGACCTATGAACTGGCATGCATTTTTGTGCTTGGGTCACTATTTTTTTATCATGCATAGCCCATGAGATAGCTGCAGAGGATGCCACCATTGGTGTCATTGCTATTGTATCTTGCTGGATATATTGGGATACTATATTGCTATTTTCCCTAACATTCATGCTATTGATTGGCACCATTTGTATTTGATTCATTGCTATGACTGGCATTATACCCTCGACCCATGAGGTGCTACTGTTACAATACTCAAATGCTCACTATTCTAGAGCTTGGGGCCCGAGCTTGTAAGCTCTAGATTCATCATGGTGCCATGAAATATTGTTGTCTAAATTTTCTATTTGAAAACTTATGGGGCCCATGAAGAAGGATTTCAATGCTTTGAATACTTACTCACTATTATTGAGAGGCTTGTTATGGTGTAGCCTATGAGCACTGTTAGGGCATTATTGTTATGGATCTTTTGACATTTTAGGCTCATTTTTTTTAGACCCTTGGGTTATTGCAAGTCTACTATGGCTCATGGTAGCTTAGTGTTCATTTGATGATATTGATTATTGCTTCATATACAATGCTCCATTGATTGATTCATGCTCAGATGAGATACCAGTGTTTACTAGTTCCATGATATGCCCTTTATGGCGTTGCTCCATCATTTGATTATGCTTAAGACCCATGAGCTTGACATGGAATCTGTGCTCTCTCATTCCATGTATTTTTTGTTTCATGAACCTGATGGTGGTTCCATTTCATGCCCATTGTTCTTTGGGGCCTGCTTCCTATGAGTGCATGAGATATGATGCCATTTTTGTGATGTTTGGTGGTGTTAAGGGTTCTTGAAGGCTTATATGTGATCCAAAGAATCAATAGTTTTTGAGTTTGTTGTTTATGCCAACCAAACTTGGCTTGATCCCTCTGCTCATTTGCTGGCTGCATGACTATTCATTTCACCATGTATCATTGTTCCACATGATGACATGTCACACTGTGTCACTGATTCACCAGTTGTAGCCCCTTTACATAGCTCATAATGCAGATTTAAAGCACATTTCATGCCATGAATATGTGTAGATTGTACCTTGTTTTCCATGAATTGATAATAGGACTACATGTAGATTAGTGTACCTTATTCTCTTCTCTGATGATGTATACCCCTTTGAATCTGCCAGTGCTCTATTTGCTAGTGCTTCAACAATTCTTTAGTTTATTTGGCTTTATGGATCTTGAGTGTCCCACTGATACTGCATCATTCGTTGAATGTTCCCTTGTTGACCACGGGTGTTCTTGCCCTGTGATGCAACCACTGCCAAGGAAATGAGTTTTTCTGGCATCGACTGCATCACAGGTCAAGGTCATTCATCTACACATAGAACAAACACATTAGTGAAAACAATGGTATCTCTTTTATTTTTGAAGACTTTTATGCACATGCCCTGAGAAAATCCCTTCCCAGAGGTGTATGGCTGAGTGCATATATGCATCTTTGTGGATACTGTGGTACCATACACTGTTTAGATCCATTGGATCTAACCCATATCTCCTATTATCTTCTCTACAGGTTCTGGACCACAAGAGCTCTCTGGACAGGACTAGATCTAGACACCATTACCAGGAAATGTCTGGTACCCCTATATTTCATTCTTGATTACTTCATGTATATCTGCTTTTATTCATTCAATTTTGGTAACGGCTATGCTCACGACCTGTGTGAGCTAGGATAAATGATCTACTTAGTTTCTTTTTCTTTTGTACAACATACTTAACATTGATACATGCACATGTATTCTTAGATGTGATTCATTTCCTTTTCTCTTTCATGCACTTTACAATGAAATGAACACAAATTTTAAGAAATACCACTAATAATTTCAAACTAGGGTGCTGTAATACCCCTCTAACCCTAATATAAGTTTTGTGTTTTTGAAAGAATTAAGATCCTTCGATGTTTTCTTACAGCTTAAGTTGTACATGATACTTGTTTGATCTATTCCTATAGTTGTTTATAATAATTTCATAAGCTAGTACTCAATGATTCTAATATCAGACATACTATCTAAAGGTATCATTTTTGTATGTATTTATCTCCATGTATGTATTGAGTACCTACAAGACCTTTATGAACATAGTTAGGATGTTATATGATATGTACTTGATAGATATATATAAGTGGTTATTTATATTTTCTTCTATTAAGGTTACTTTGGATGAATCTTGTATCTCACTTGATGATTTGATTATGTTGATTTATTATTAGTATTGATAAGAGACTAACACAATGCTTGAGATTCTAACCTTCGTTATGATGATGCTACATGCTTTGAGTGTATATATATAAATGATGTGTTTTCATGATTCAGGACGAAGTCATAGTTACTCACATAGCTAAGGTCCACACGATGTATCGATCCTGGTCATCTGTCTGCAATGTTTTCTTTTATATGTATATCCGTGCATATGTATTTCTTCTTTGTGATGTAGGCTTGTAGGTACCAGGCATCGACTTCACCTGGCTTCACAGGTCTGAGCATGCCCTCAAATCCTTGATGGTTGTTGTTATGGAGATAGTACTAAGGCCCCTGCATGAGTCTTCCTTTGTCATTATTCCAATTTAGGAATATTAGGGTTCCTTCTTTGTCAGTCAACCTTTGGGTCAAAAACCCAGATCCAACGCACTTGGTTGGGCATGGTTGTAGTTAGTGCCTTGTGGCCACTTAAATTCATTTGGTTGTATGATTTGTTTACTCATTTTATTTATTTCTCTTTCTTGGTATGATTCTTAGTTAATCTTTCTATGTTGTGTTTCAGGAGTTTGGCTTGACTTTCCTTGTTGACTTTGGTTGACCTTGTTTGATCTTATGGTTTTCTTGATATGTTTCATAGTTGATTTTTATGGCCTCTTTCGATGATTAGATTTATTTTGAGGCATGTGATTTTATTCTACCTCAGTGTTATATCCTATAGTAATTATAAATAGGTAATAATATTATGATCTATTACTTCATAATCTTATAGATTATAGTGTTTGGTATTTGGCATGTATATATATATATATATATATATATATATATATATATATATATATATATATATGAAAATATATATATGGGTGCACACATATATGTATTTATATATATATAATTTATATGTGATTATATGTTAATTATTGTAGATATTGTTGATGGTGTATATTTTGGGATTAATGTAAAGTATAATATTATTAATAATTAAATATTAAATAATGCGAGGTATATTATTCTCAATTGTTAATTATTAATAATGAGGATAGGTTATATATATAGATATTGATGTAATTAATGATGGCATATGCATATATGTTAGGATAATATTACATATGTGTATGAATGAATACAAATAATCTTTTATTGTATATTTGAGTAATATAGTTGTATGATATTAAGTTATTTTATAATACCCTTTAGTTAAGAGTTAGTTGGGAGTTGGTTACTTTTCCTCTCAACCTTTGGAAATATATTTATATGCACTACTTTCTCATTTGAAGGGAGGAGATTTTGGGGCTGAAGCATTGAGGAGAGGATGGCCTTACTTTTCATGGAGATTTTGGAGAGAAAACTTGGAGATGTGAGGGAGAGTTTGTAAGCATATGTCTTTAAGAATTTTTGGTTATCCTTGCTTTTGGGAGAGAGACATTTTTGTGAGAATTTCAGTAGTTGAGAGAGGGATTCTTTTCTGTAGAATTATTTATTTCTTTCATGGAGATTTCTGAAAGTGGATAGGGTTTGAAGGATGCATCTCAAGTTTGGAATTGTCTTCTCTTTTGTTTCCTTCCTTCTTCGATTCAACCTTCGTAGGACATGAGGTATGGATTGAATATTTTAGTTACTTTATGTGTCTGATAGATTATGGATCTATTTATATATTATCATTATTTATTATATTTGTACTTTTCATTTCTATGGTTATTTTAAAGTTTTGAGTTTTTGTTTGTAAGAATTGGCATGTGTTTTCCTAGGGTTTTTAGCAACCCATTTTTGGAGATCTATTATTATAATAATTTAAATTGCATCTAGGGTTTTACTAAATTGATTTTATGGAAGTAAAATTCACAGATCTCAAATGGGTATCTCTCTGATTTTATTTTTAGGGTCGAATTAATGCCTTATTTTTGACATTTTGGCAGACTATGCCTGTCCATTCTTGATTCCGAATTTTCTGTCAAATGTATTCATATGCTACAGGCTGATATGATCATATAAAAGTATGAATTTGATATCAAATATTCTCCTAAGTCTTATATTTAATTTCCAATTGGTTTGGTCAATTTTAATTATGTTTTGTAAAAATTACAACCGTTTTAGTGAAGGCAGGTCTGAACCCTAACCAAAATTTTCTGTTTTAAACCAGAAGTCATAACTTTCTTTTCCACCATTGGATCTTCCTAAAAATCAAATTGAGAGTCTATAATTATGTTATCTAAATCTCCACTGAAGAGATTTCCTTTATTATTTGTTTTGGGGAAGATATGGTTGACTATTCTATGATGACTATTCTTTGCATTTAATCCTTGCTTGAAATAATTCAGTTTAAGAACATCATTAAGTTTTAAGGTTTCGTATGGTTACCAGAGGCTATTAGAATTTGTTTTTGGTTAATTGGATCTATTTATACTCTGAATATGTTTATAATATCACTTGGATGTCTTCTTATATGTTTGGAACATTCTGAATGTCATATTGGGTTTAGGGTTGTCAAGTGGACTAGGGACAACATATGTTTTCCTAAACTCAATCAAATGTTGTTATGAAATTGATATGAATTCTTGATGATGAATCTATTATGTTATTATGATTTTTATATGTATGTTAAGGAACCTAAGTACACTAGGTGAGTGGCTCATAGTGAGGTGCCGGGGCCCTAAGTGGCTAGTACCAGGATAACCTACTATGAGTTATTTAATCAAGTGATAACCTAAATAAATGAATTGGGAATGGGAGATTATTGGAATGAGAAATTACACACTAATCAAGATTAATTTTTCCTCACCCATGCCTTTAGTGCTAGTAAAGACTAAGGATGGGAGTGGGAGAAGGTACCTATGCGTAGGTACGACTGGATGACCTTGTCTGTACGAGAGGCATTCGGTTCCACATCTGCCTACTTGGGGGCCGGGGCCAAGAGTGGCTAGTACCAGGACAACCCAAGGGGTGAGGGCTATGCGATGACACTCACCTAGCTTGTAGCTTAGAGTCTCTACCAAATTTGATCATGCCTCTGGTAGTCCTTGTGGTCTTCTTGTCTTTTCTTTTGTGTTGTGACTTTGGGTAAATTTTATCACCACATTAGGAATTTCCTAGTTGTTACCTCTTGTATGGGCCTTTGGTTCTATCTCCTAGCTCGGGGGAGTGGGCCTATTGGTTCCACATGGTTGGGTGGTTAATATTTATATTGAGGTATTGATCGTGATTCTTTGGATGATCCTAGCACATATTCCTTTCCAAATCTGCAGTTGAAGATTTCTTATTGGATATTTTAATATGTTGAGATGTACTTATGTATCTGTATTCATGTAATTTTAATCTCCTAAAAGGAGTCTTGTAGTATTGATGTAATCTCAATTCAAGGCAATGCTAAGGGAATGGGTAGTTCTAGGTAAAAGAAAGGGAAAAGAATGTGGAATATTGGACATGTTACTAGCATTAAAAGAAAGTATTTATGTTATTTCTCCTATCCTCTTATGTTGTCCATATGTAAAGGAAATAATCTTAAATATAGTTATATATAATGATGTATCACAAAAATAATGTATTCTCTCTTGATGAAAGGATCCAAGGAAATTATTGAGAAATTATAGGTTAGTGATTGGAATTATTAACAATGAATGGTTATGAAACAATGCAATAAAATAGTAACTTGATTATAATGTTAATACTTGATTCATGTTAATGAAGTACCTAGGATAATGCCTACCTTAATTAATATTAATCTCTTACCTAAATTATTAGAGAAAAGTGATATAAAGGATAGTAGATGTAGATGAAATCAATATGAATTTATGGAATGAGTTGATAAAAGGAATAATGATGTTGGATGATTAACCTATGTTTAATAAAAGAAATAAGTTAGGGACATTTAACTTGGTGCATTAAAATGAATGTAGATCTTTTAAGCTCATGATTCCGTGAATATCTTATGCATGTAAATGGTTTATATGATGTTGCTTTAGTAGCGACGTTAGGGAACCCGGGAGGACTTAAGTTGTATAAATCTTACATTCAAGTAGTAGAAAATTATTTCTTCTTTTAGAAATATGAAGTGTAATGATGAATATTATTCTAGTTAAAATAAATAAATAAATAAATAAAAATTCACTACTTGCATTTTATAGAGGTTTTATGTCTTGTCCTCTTGGGTTGCCTGGCGGGGTGTTACAGGTGCAATAGTCTAACTAGTAACTAGGCGTCCTCAAATGAGTGAAATACTGATAGCAGGTCATAGGTCATTTTGTTTGCCTAAGGTGACCACAATAAATCTACAATCTAAATGCAAAAAGATTCTAATTGAAGATAAAGAGGATAACCTATCCTTTAAGGGTGACTTTGTTCCTAATAATGATGAAGATAGTGAGGAGGTGGGATCTAGAGAAGAGGGAGGGCATGATGAAAAGAAGGTGGAGTTTCAAATAGAAAATGTAGACTCGAAAGATAATGAGGAGAATTCTGAGAAAGATGGCCTTGGGTTTAGGAATAAGGAAATGGGAAAAACCCCTTAGAATAATACAAAGACCCAAGTGAACCCTCACACTACAAACAATGATGAAGGCATTAAGGCTTAAATGGTGGATCTGTACATGAGGATGAATGTGGTGGAAACCAAAATGGATGAGGTTTATAAAGGCAAAAAACCAAGAATTTGTAGACACCCATCATTTCTCTTATCACCATCACAGATGGAATAATGGAAATGGTTGTTATGGGCACTTCCATAGGGAACTCAAAGATCAAGAAATGGTTGAAGCAAAGCGGATAGAGTAGTGGAAACAAAGGTGCAGGTCCATGTGACATGGCTATGGAAAGTCAGAAGGAGGTGTTGGGAGCTCTTAAGAAGAATTGGGACATAATCTTTGTCCCAAAGAAAGATGTTTAATTTCTTCTAGATGTTAGTTGTTAGCATTTTTTGGTGGGCTTGTGTGCCTTTTAAAAAAAAACTTGTTTAATGTTGATACTTATGAGTTTTAGTATAGTTTATCTTATGCTCTAAAATGTCATGACTATAGACTTGATCTTTTTTGGTGAGCATGTAAGCCTAGTTATTTCATCCTAGTTAGTTTTGTTTAGCTTCTGATGGACTTTGGTCTTTGATCAACCTAGTGGTTTTCTGGTGGCTAGTTAAAGACTTCTCAATATATCTAGTTTTTTTGTTCTTGTTTGTTGTTTTGTTGTTAGGATCAAGGCCATTTCCTTCCTAATCTAATAAAAAAGGTCACAATAGAAATAATAGCTTCAAATCAACTATCCGTCCCCTTAGAAGGATCCAAACACATATGAAATAAAACCTTTGAATCAAGAAGATAATAAGACTTCATTATTTTTCCTTTTTTTCTAATTGATAGCTCATATTTTCTCATGTTTTTTTAATTTTCTATTTCAAAATAAAAGGGGAAAAATCTGC
Source organism: Chamaecyparis obtusa (assembly GCA_027943335.1). Classification (NCBI taxonomy): domain Eukaryota; kingdom Viridiplantae; phylum Streptophyta; class Pinopsida; order Cupressales; family Cupressaceae; genus Chamaecyparis; species Chamaecyparis obtusa. The sequence continues at coordinate 2,720,053 of BSBK01001755.1, read as the reverse complement.
CAAATAGTTTATAAAGATAGGATGCATTTTTTCAAATATTTGTTGTTTACCATTCTAAATTTTGCAAATTTCCTATTAATTTGTAGCAACATCATAGAAAAGATGGCATGGAATGATAGGTGGCATTCTTAAAATGAATTACATGTCTTTTTTCAAAGCAATTCACGTGCTTTGTCTATGTTTCCACATGAATATCATGATTAGCTATACAATCATTCATAATTTCCTAAAGCAAATGTGTCTTTTATAGGAGCCATTCAAATAGCGATTTTTATTGCAATTAGTCATAATTTTTGTATGTTGTAACTATAAAAAATATATCTTTTGCACGATGTTTTCTACAAAATGGCATCACTCAAAGGGCTAAAACTTGGGATATATTCAAATGTAGACTATGTGTGACATCTCTATATTATTAAATGGTGTTTTCTCACAATGTAGGAATGATCTCACTTCTCTCCACAATGAAAAATATCATTTCATTCCATCTTAGTTGTCATCTTTAAATGTTGATTTAGTCGAGGAACCCAAAATCTCAACTACTAAAATGGCCAAGGAGAATTTTGAATACATTCAGGCAGTTACAAATGATTTTTTTCATTTTCTTAGCTAATTTCAAGGACTTGTAGCTTATCGCCAAATTTAAAGAGTGGGGATGAGGATGGTGATATTTCAAAAATGATTTTAGGGTTTTAGAAATCATTATAAGTTCTTATGACTTTTAGCTACAAGCCCTAGCACATCGATAAACAAAGTGTTCATCTTGTATTCTAGTTCTGTTGGAGATTTGCCAACAATCTAGTGTTGACTGTGTGTTTGTCATTGATGAAAACATATGGTAAGCAGTGTGTGTTGAAGCCTTATGTAGAGAGCCTTGAGCATATGTTTCCTAGATATTTTATTAGCATGATATCATAGATGCAGAGGTTGATTCTGAGTGTAGTCAATTGTGCAGTTGTTTATAACAGTAGTGTTCCTAACACTATTACAAGTAGAGTTTTGTATGTGATTTTCAGTATGGTTATGTTGGAGCCTTATGCATATATTTGTGTTGAAGACATGTTTATAATGCTATGATCATGGACATAGAGTCAATTGTTCAGTTAAAGTTGAGTTATGATGTTTCTATTTGTTAGTTACAGTTTCTTGAGTTTATCTGATGGAGCTGATAGTGTTTATATTGTTTTAGTAGTTGCGCCTATCATTTTGATATGTGTCTTTGGTTTCATGTTTGGAGATGAGTTAAGAATGTTTGGTTAAGAGCGCATAATGTATTTCAGCATGAGAATAAAGTTTCAGTTAATTTGGTGGAGCCAACTATGTGAAGCGACGCGTCTACTCATATTGAGTTGTGCGGTCCTTTTTTGTGTTGCGTGCTTAGTTTAGCCATTGGAGATGATATTGAAGAGTTATATTATTTCTCTAATATGATTTCAAGAAGGCTCTAATAGGCTGAATTGATTATATCATTTTGAGGAAGATACTTATAGCCAGTCAGTTATGATTGCTAAGTGTGATTGAGAAGGAGAGCAGAAGATGCAAATGTATTGAGACAGTCAATCATCAGTTGAAGATCTATGTGAAGAAGTAGAAAGTTTATGATATTCATTGGAACTAATCAAGACAGTAGGTCTACTTTTCACCTCACCAAGATCTAGATATAGTGTGTATCTATTATGCAGAAGGTTGCAACCTTCACCATTTGAGCAGTGTGCTCCAGGATAGTGTGTCCTCACCTCTAACAAGGTTATTTGTAAAAGACTCCTAACAGGGTCCGATGCTTGACCAGGTCATTGTACTTCATGCATTGTAAAGATCAACTCCTAACATGGTTGTAAGATCTTCTAATAGGGATCGTTATACTCTAGTGTAGTTTATAGTGGGTGCTAATTCCCACCGAGGTTTTTACCTATTTGGGTTTTCCCGTAACCAAAATTGTGGTGTTGTGTTAAGTGTTATTTTATTTTGTATATGCTTAATGTTATTATGTACTTAATTGGACAAAGAATTGAATCTTGTAGATAACTAATTCACCCCCCCTCTCAGTTATCTCTTGGGACTATTCCTAACAAGTTCAACATTACTAGTTACAAATTGACATTCTCCAAAATGATAATCTATGACCATAAAGTAGTTGCACCAATAGTTGAGGGATATAACTAGGTCACTAGAAACAAAGTAAGTCATATATATTTGTTTCATATGCTTCCATAATTTTGTCTCTTGTTGAGGTCAATAGTATCACTAGGAAACTCTAAGAGAGAGGTTGTTAGAATCAATGATATTTTCAATGTAAATTTGTGATATTTTCAATGTCGATTTATGATATTAACTGGTGACTAATATCTATTATTTAAAAATTATTCCCCATGCTTGTAGTATTTGGTAGACATTGGAGATGGGCAATGCATACTAGAAAATGCTATTGACAATTGTAAATACAATATATCAATTATTTATATGGTTTTGTATGGTGGAAAATAATATGCAAAACCATAAAAGATACTAGATACCAAATCCTAAAATACATTTGGAATTCAAACCCAACCTTAAATAAATTTGATGAGCACAACCCAAAGGATGAATGGGTGCTAATGCAAGATTTATGTTAAAGGGGGATTTGAATTCCTTGAGAGAAGACTGATGAAATGATAATGGAAAGAAAATGATAGAATATTTTATCTATGAAATTAAATGCAAGAAAAAGGAGAGAAATGTGCACCTTGAAACTAAATGAGGAAGCTTGAACTTTGGATCTGAATTTGACTATCACTGGAATGTTGAAATCTTTTCTAACTCTGGATCTAGAAACCCGAGACCAAAATTTGTCTACTGTGCAAATTTGAGACAAAAAGTGAAAGAACAAGTTGAGATTTTGGGTATAAATCGACAGGTCAACTTATTCCTGATGGCTCTGAATCTAATGAAAATTTCTAAGGATCTACAACTAGGTCTATACCTTCCAGATCTGAACCAGAAACTCTATAACCTTCTCCTACACACAACAAAGGAGAAAAAGTTATAGGAGGGGGTTTTCCTTAGTCAAACCCTTGTAAAGAAATTAACCGTGAAATCAAATCAAAATTGCATAAAGGAAATTAATGTAAACAAAATAAATGTTAGATTTACCTTGCATGAAAAACTCTCATGAATGGATGTAGCAATCACTCAAATCCATGAATATGCTTGAATGTATGGATCTTGAAGTGAGATGTAGAATCAAGGATACCTTCACAAATACATGAAACTACACTTGCCAAACCTAGATCTTGAATGTATGTATGCTTGACAACCATGTGAAGAAGGACAGAGAAGGCAAAATAGATGTGTGGATTTTCTTTCTTAAATTGAGAATTCCTCTACTTGGCCATCATGGGAGATAAAATCACATCAATGGAGAAGATTACCTTGGCTTGAATGGATCTTGAAGAAATTAAGACTTGAAGAGCTCGAATTGGATGCTTTCCCTTAAATCTTGAATCCAAATCCTTGATTGCACAACTTGAATGCTTGATTGCTTGAATGCTTGTGCTTCAATTGATATATTTCTTGCATAAGGATTCATATCTCAAAATGAGAGGATAAGGTATCCTTTTATACTCATTTTAGGATTTAATTTTGGTCCAAGATGACCATAGATCTAGAAATCGAAAGAAAACCTCAGCATCAGTTCCTGGGCCAAATCTGGGCTCAAACATCCAAGTACAAGTCAGCCAGTTGACTTGTACCTAGGGACAATTCGATAGGTCAACTTGTCTTAGGAAAATAAAGCTCAAATTTTGTCAAGATCTCAGGGAGAGTGATAGGAAGTAGGGACAGAAAATGCAAATTGTTGGGATCAAGCATAACGGACATTTAGACCTTGAAATCACCAAAATGGGACTAAATAAGTCCTAGAGCCTCTAATTATGGGTGCTAAATTTTTAGGATGATACATTTAGCCCCCACTTTAGCGAGAGTATGAAAAAAACTTGTGCTCACAGTAAATTAGATCAATCGTAAAGGATGATCTTATCAAGATCAAGGAGAAAAGAAACATCAAGCCCCTAAGTGAATCAAGTCTTCATCAAATCCAAAACCAAGATAAGAGAGGCATTGCTTGAAAGAGATAGAAAGAGAGAAAGAGAGAGGGTGTGATCACTAGCCTAATAAGAGATTGTCTTATTGTGAACTACACAAAAGAAAGTGTCACAAAAGATGTCATTGAAATGTCTAGCAAGTTGTGTTATGCTAGTCAATCCATCAAAAAGGACTAGGCCTTAGGGAAAGTATTGTATCCATTAAGGGATCCAAAAAAGGCACAATTAGGTATAAGTAAAGGTTGTTTCCTTAGGGATCAAAGAAAATATGATCAAGTCTAAGGAAATTTTGTTTCCTTAGGGATCAAAGAAGGAGGATCAGTCCTTAAGGAAAGATTATTTCTATTAAGGGATCCAAGAGAAAGCGATCAGGCCTAAGAAAAGATTATCTCCACAAGGATAAAAGAAGGAGGATCGGTCCTTAAGGAAATATTGTTTCCATTAAGGGATAAAATAAAAAAGGACAAACAAAAGGAAAAAATTGTCTCCTTGGTCATCCTCAAGAGAGGGACATTGCATGAAATCATTAGGTGTGCATGTGCATGTGTAAAATGTGAAACACAAAGCAGAGTGTATGCACCCATGTTAAAGTGATTACAAATACCTAAATGAGAGAAAAGTCTTTAGCATAACATACAAGCATCTACAAGAGATGTTTCCACTATGAGATGACCCCAAGAAAGGACAAATCAAGGGAAATAAGAACATCACAAAAGAGAGCACATAAGGGATCTACTAACTTTGGGGTTAGTATGATCATATGATAATACATGAGATATTATATCAAAATAAATTTTCATAATCCCCCAAAGGTAGTAGAACTACAAGCACAATGAAAGAAAGGCACGTAAGAGTTATGAAGAAGAGTCTTTTTGCGCTAGCATCACAGAAATAAAAAAGAATAAGTAGCTATCATTTTGCATCATCCCCAATCAGACAACACAAAGGCACATTTACAAAAAGTGGCACATGGACAACATAATATGTATCGACATATAGAAGAAGTGAGATAAAAATAGAACATTTATGATATTTTGATTCCTTTATCACCTTGCACCAATGGAGCACCAAGGGTCATTTAAAGAAATCCAAACAAAATATATATCATGAAGCACATTATGAAATATAAACGTGCAAAATCCATCGCACAAGAGGAGCTAGTCAAGTGTATTGTTTGGCCCCCATCTTGGTCTATAGTGTTTAGGGAAGGTGGGAAACTCCCAAGAGGAGAAACATACATGACACATGGAATAATAGCTAGTTCCAAACAAGGACCATGTTGTCAAGATATGTCACTTTGTTTTCCACTAGGAGTGATAGATAATTGTTGCGAAAACATTGATGGAAAATCATGATCAAGATCAATAATCTCACACAACATGTCATCAAAATTAGTAGCATGATTATCATTGTTAGAATCAAAAACAACATCATTAAGAGTGTCTTATTCATCTAGATTAATTGTAATATAATCTAATATACAAATAGAATTTTCATGTTTTCTAAATTTTATCTTTTTCAAATTAACTCCCTCCTTTGGTTCAAGCATGGGTTGGTCAAAGGGAAGAAAAGAATTGGTAGGTGTATGAGGTGAAGCAATATTTTGGGAAGCACACTAGTGGGATCTAGCATGATATTTATGATGACATGCTTGAGTGTGATGGCTGTGTTTGGTTTTGTTGGAAATTTGGCTTGATTTAGGATCAATCAACATCATACCCTTTTCTTCTTTAGGAGGAAGAATGAAAGGAACCACACTAGGTTGATAGATGAGTTGAAGATAATGTTCATAAGCAATAAGAAGTGGAATAAAAGCATCTATATGAGGTGTAGTAATAATTCCATATCCAACACAAAGAGATGGAACATCCTTGGGTTTGCTAAGTTCACAAATCTTTTGGACCTTGTAATCTTGGTAAGAGAGAAAGAGGTTATCAGGATGGGTTTGAGTTGGTTGATGTAATGCCCTGCTAGGGAACCCAAGAGAATTCAACCTAATACATGTTACTATGTTTACAGAATAATTTTTTAAAAATGTTTACAAACAAAATGAATAACAATGTGAAAACAATAGAATCATAAGATATAAACAAGTACATAAGTACAACTCAAATACAATTAACAATTCTCAAGGGTCTCATGATGTAGAATTGTGTATTACTAACTAAATATTTTAGATTGAGAATAATTATAAATATCTCATATACAAATGAATAACAAGTACATCCAATACCATAGTATATACATAATGAATCAACATCCACTACAGAAGTCATAAGGTATGTAACAATAACCAAATACAAAGTAGTACAATATCTGAAAGGAATCATCTCTGAAGCACTGATATAAGATACAAATATAACATCATAAGATAGATATGAACAAGCCTCCAATGAAGAACAAGAAGAAGGTAACAACAACAAGAACAATCCATCACTGCTACAGTAACGTCAGAATCTCAAATGGTAAAAGAAAAATACTACCACACAAACTTGTGGAACCAAAGGTCCACTCCTACCATGCCGAGGAGATAACAACAACCCCACTCAGATAACATACCCAATAAAAAAAAAAAAGAAATGGATCATGAAGTCTATCTATCTCAAAAGGTACCACTAACTAATGATACAGAAAAGATGTTGGAAAATTGACTATACTGAAGTATATGACTATATTTAGTGTTGTCATTATGGAAAAAAAGTCATATGAAGTTTTGGAGTCAGCGCATATTGAAGAAGATAAAAAATATGGCTAAGTATCAAAGACTAGATAGATAGCATAGAACTAGGTGATCAGAGCATCAGTGCACGTGTGTATGACAGAGTTATGACATGCACCCTTGAAGATAAGATTCTAAGTATGTATTCATGATAAGACTAAGAGCGCATGATGATATGATTCAGTATGAGGAAGTTATAATCAGATGAAGTGGCACAGATAGTAAGTGGTAGAACAGGACAGAGCATGGAGCCGACTATTTGCATTTTGGCTAGCACTTGTAATATTATTTTGTAAAGTTTATGTGCCTATTGTATTTAGGTCATAGACATGTTATTATGATTGTATGTAAACATGCTTGAGCTAATTCATTTGGAAGCATTGTATTGTTAATATGATTTAGAACAACAGAGAGGGGGGGGGGGGGGGGTGAATCAGTTGTTCTCAGGTCCATATGTATAAAACAAACTTTAAAACTCTTCAACAAATCAGATCTAATAACCAACAGCTACTCAGTCATTACTGATTGCATAACAGAAACATATAATAGTGCAGTCCACTTATCCAATAGCATCTAACTTGTAAAACATAGAAATGTTCAAACCAAAATATTCACACAAGTATCAACACCAAGATTTATAGTGGAAATCCAATTAGGGAAAAACCACTTTGTAACATGTTACTATTATGTTCACTCTTCTGAAGTGAGCTTGATGAAAATCCAACCCTGTCAAAGGTTACAAACACACTGTCAAGTGTGACCCAGTTAAAGGATTTAAACCACTCTGTTAAAAGTGTGCCTTGTTATAGGACTTACATACACTTCATTAGAATGCAACCTTGTTCAAAGGATTTATACCTATGACTGTTAGGTCAACCTCTATTAAAAGGATTTTGACTAATACAATAGTTAGAAAGTAGCATTAATATTGATCTAAAAAAATACAACTCACTTTGCAAATATCAGATCCAATTTCATACACATATGTTGGCTTACTAACTGTGAACCTTTACCATCTCCATCACTTATCTACTTGGAACTCTCTTCAAGAAATCACAACACTTCTCCTTTAGCCTTCTCTTCATAGACAGTCAATAAAATCAACAACACTTCCAACATCCTCTCTCTTACAACCTCTAGCTTAGGTTTCCTTAATACTTCCTCCATTAGGTCAATACATCTTTTGCCGCTTAATCTCCTTCGTAGATCTTAGGGTTAGGTTAGATTCATCAAATCTATCCTACATTATGTTCTTCAGCTATCCTTCTAGAAATATCTTGAATCTCTTAATAAATTTATAATAAAACATTTTACAGTGCATTAAATGCTTTCATACAATCAATAAATAAAGTCAACACATTTTACATAATCCAAGAATTCAATGATGTCGGCTGGAAATCTAAATTCTTCCTCAAATGAAAAATACTAATGCTCAATCAATACTATGTTCAACTTCTTGGCCTTCACTAGAAATCTCAGTCACCTCAAAAACTATTTCCTCGGCTAATACTATCTTCCTCAGCAATTAACTAGTGTTTGGTCAACACTGAATTTACTCAACATATACTAGCTTAGTCGACACTAACAACACTCAACTTAAACTAGATTTCTTCACTTTTGCTCAATTAAGCCTACCAGTTTAGTCTTCATTCTTACTTAGATAAACAATACATTGTCTTATCATTGTGCCACATAATCAAGTACTCATTAAAGTATCAAGATAACTCAACCTTTCCTTAGGTGTTGTTGTTACCAACCTTGCCTTACCCCTTAGCAAAAATCAAGTAGATATAGTACTTTCTTAAATAGCAATAGTCTTACCAGTTAAGGTTTGACATCAATGAAAATACAACAATTGCTTCAATTACAGTTTCCAACAATCTCCCTCTTTGGCATTGATGGCAACACCATATGAATATCACATGAATTACCAACCAATCCAAAACTTATCTGTCCATCAGAAATATTTATAATATCCTTAGCTTCATTTTGATATAGAATCAATTAGCCATGCTTGTATGACCATCCATTAAATTTCTCCCTTGGTCTTGATCTTCCATGAAAAAATTTCATTCTGTGTATTCATCTGTGATCATCTCCCTCTTTGACAAAAATGCCAAATCAGCAACAAAAACATACATCCTACAGATGTAGATATCATCTTTCCAGTTCAATAATTGTATTTCTCCCTCTGTCATATTTGCTTATGACTAATTCTTGTTTGTGCTATAGTTTTCACAACTCTAGGTTTCTCCTAAAGTGTGACCTTTCTTTGCATCAACTTGTTAGATATTCTTTGCAGCACATTTGATGCAGTGCTCCTAGCTTAACTAGGCAGCCTTAGTTACGGGAAGGACCCCTAATTGATTTCTTAGGTATTCATGAGCTTCTTTAGGTAAAGCCTTATTGAATATGTCTGCTAATTGGTCTTTTGTATTCACATATTCCATTCAGACCTCTTTGTCTTGTACCAATTCTCTCAAGTAATGATACTTGATGGTAATGTGTTTGGTCTTTGTGTGCATCACTGGATTCTTAGAGATGTTGATATCAATTGTGTTGTCATAGAAAATGACAACTGGTTCAGTGATTTCTTCTTTCATGCCTACCAACAATTGCTTTATCCATATCAAATTTGAACAATTCACAGCTGCAGCCACATACTCAGCTTCAATAGTAGATTTGGAAATGCAATTCTATTTCTTGCTTGTCCAGGAAACTAATCTCTATCCAAGAAAGAAAGCTCCACCACTAGTACTCTTTCTGTCATCTACATTTCCTACCTAATCAACATCTATATACACTCTCAGTTCAAACTTTTCATGCTTCTTATAGTATAATCCATAGTCAGCAATTCCCTTCAAATATCTCATGATTCTTTTAACCGCCATCATGTGAGTTTCCTTAGGATTGGTAGAGAATCTTGCCACAATCCCAACAACTAATGCAATATCTGGTCTGCTATGTACAACATATTTTAGCTTTCTGATCATACATCTATACAAAGTCTGGTTAACTTCTATAGCATCATCATTTTTAGACAACTTTTGTTCAGTAGCCATGGGAGTACTTACTGGCCTTGAATCTTCCATGCCAAAGGTTTTTAGTATCTCATGAACATATTTAGACTGGGTGATGAAAATTCCTTTCTCCATCTGATATACTTGTAACCCAACAAAAAATTTGATCTCCCCAGACATACTCATTTCAAATTCAGTTTGTATTTCATTTGAAAATTTCTTACATAAGGCATCTTGTCCACCAAATATAATATCATCTACAAAGATCTTATCTAACAAGATTCCTTTACCTTCTTCATCTTTCATGTACAAATTGTTTGTGTCATTTGTCCTTGAGAATCCAATCTATATTAGGTAGTTGTGCAGTCTCTCATACCATGCTTTGGGAGCTTTCTTCAGTCCATACAGTCCTTTATTCAGTTTGCAAACCATGTGTCTTCTGTTTGGATCAACAAATCCTTCTGGCTGTTCAATATACAATTCTAATTTTAATATACCATTTAAAAATACAGACTTAACATCCATTTGGTATATCTTGAAATCGTTATAGGCAACATATGCAAGCAAGGTTCTTACTCCTTCCAATCTTGCTACAGGGGCAAATGTCTCCCCATGATCTATTCCTTCTTCTTGTGCGTAGCCTTTGCATACTAGCCTAGATTTGTTTCTTGTTATTTGACCATGCTCATTTAGCTTATTATGAAATACCCACTTTGTCCCAATGACATTCTTATTTTATGGTCTCAGCACCAGAGTCCGGGTATCATTCTTCTCTATCTGGTCTATCTCTTCATTCATTGCTTCTATCTAGTCTTCATTTTCTAATGCCTTCTTTGTGGTCTTAGGCTCAAATTCACATAGTAAACATGTTGGATCTCTTGCCTTGCTTCCGGTCTGAATTCCAATATCTTTATCTCTAATAATCTATTCAGGCTTGTGATGTCTCCTTACATATTGTGCTCGAATAGGTTCTACTCTTCTTTCATTTTTCTCATCAGGTTCACCCGCAAGATTGTCAGATTCAGCTTCTAAATACTCAACAACCTCTTCTTGATACTCAACAGCTTCTTCCTATCGCTCGACACATTCTTTTTCTCTCTCGGCATTGTTTTCCTGATGCTTGGCATTGCTTACCTGAGACTTAGCATTAGGTGCAAGTCTGTCACTTGTTTCTTCTTCCTCTATATACACAAAAGATTTTTAATCTTCTGGTTCTCTTTTACTATCAGCTTCATTTTTCTCTACATAATCATCAACTTTGACATTCACACTTTCCACAATTTTGTTAGTGTTAGAGTTAAAACACTTATAAGCTTTAATTTTTGTGGAATAGCCTAGGAATATACCCTCATCGCTTCTAGCATCATATTTTCCATTTCTACTGTCCTTTAATATGTAACACTTACTTCCAAAAATTCTAAAGTACTTTACATTCAGTGCATACCCATGCCATAATTCATAAGGTGTTAGATTTGTACCTCTTTTGATTTGTACTTGGTTAAGAGTATAAACAGTTGTACTTACAACTTGTTTCCAATACTTCTGTGCAACATTCTTTTCAATCATTAATGTACTTGCACAATCCAAAATATATCTATTCCTTTTCTCTGCTATACCATTCTATGGAGGACTTCTAGGTACAGACATCTATCTTTTGATCCCTCTATAATTGCAAAATAGATTAAATTCATTGGATATAAATTCTCCACCTCGGTCAAATCTCAGACACTTCAGTTTCTTACCTATCTCTTTTTCAGCCTTAGCCCCATACCACTTAAAAAATTGAAAAGCATCAAATTTTTCTTTTAAGAACATTACATGCATCATTCTGGTATAATCATCAATGAAAAGGATAAAATATCTAGCACCATAATAGCTTTGTACACCCATCGGTCCACAAAGGTCAGTATGAACCAAATCTAGGATATTCTCAGAAGTAAAAGTTTTTCTCTTGAAACTAGACTTTGTCATCTTACCCAACTGACATTCTTTGCACATTACATTCTCAGGTTTCTTCAATCCAGGTAGACCTCTCACTTTCTTTTTCTTACTAATTTCTACCAGATTATCAAAGTTAACATGACATAGCCACTTATGCCATAACCAAATATCATCAATTTGTACAATCATACATGTTTCTTCATATAGGTCTAGATAGAACAAATTACCTCTTATTTGTTCTCCACTTCCAATCAGTTCACGAGTGGCATCAAATATTTTGGCCTTTCTGTAATGAAATTCCATGTGGTAGCCAGTGCTATTAAGCTATGCAACACTCAACAGATTATAGTTAAGACCCTCAACCCAATAAGCATTTTCACAAGTGATCTTATCAGTCAACTTAATCAATCCTTTGCCTCTAATAGGACATGGTGCATCATTACCAAATTTCACACTCCTACCTTTATAATGATCTAAGGTATCAAACTTACTCTTATCTCCAGTCATATGATGTGAAAAACCACTGTCAATAATCCATTTATCATTTTTGTTCACATAAGATATCAATGCAATTTTCTCATCCTCATCAGATTCATCTTTCATTGCAACTTAGACAACTTCAATTTCAAAATCATCACTATCAGTGTCAGTCTCTGCTTCAGCAATGTAGCAAGATTTCTTACCTTTTCCTTTGTAGTCCTTGTATCTTTGGTAACCTCTATCTTCTCTTTTGTCTTTATGCTTGCTATCTCTTTCTTCATCCTTGTTATCCCTGTTTGGATATCTAGTAGCTATATGACCAACTTTATTACATGAAAAACATATAATAGGGAGTTTACCTTTGTACCTTCATTTTCCCCTTTTCAATCTTCTAGCCATAAGAGCTTCTAGATCCTCAAGTTCTTCATCAGATGTTTCAATGTCACTTTCACTTTCACTTTTACTGATGCAACTTTCTTTTTCCTTCTTTGACTTACTCATAATTATCTGTGACTTAAAAGTAGGTTCAATATAACCAAGAGTGAAGTTATCATAGATAGAAAGTTCAAAAGTAGTGAGCTTGCCAACCAAACTTTCCAAAGTAAGAGCATTTGTAGGGTTACATCTAGATTCCTGAATTGCAAAAATTTTGATTACATAGATAGGACGCAGAGTTCTCAATACTTTTCCTATTACAGTTTCATCATCAATAGTTCCATTTGCTCCTCTAATAGCATTTAAAACTTCTTTTATTCTACCACAATATTGTGCAATATTCTCACCTTCTTGCATTCTCATTTCATCAAATTTACCTCTTAGGCTCTTAGCTTTTTCTCTCAACACATTTATCTCACTGCCATAAATGTTTGCAAGGGTGTCCCACATTTTCTTTGCATTACTGTAGTCCTTGATGTCTTCAAATTCTAGATAACTTAGGGAAGACACAATCTCCAACATTGCTTGGTTGTGCTCTTGTTTAGCTTTCATTTCCTCGGCAGTCAGAGGTGCAGCAGGTGTGACATAGTCATGCTTAATGTAATACATTGTAGAATCACCAATACTGGCCAGATGTAGCTTCATCAAGCTTTCCATACAGGGAAGTTATCCTTATTCATCTTTGGTACCTCCTTCTTATACATCCTAATCATTTGCTTCAAGTACCTTCAAACTTGTTCTCTGTAAGCACCAACTACTCTAATACCAATTGGTAATATGATTTAGAATAACAAAGAGGGGGGGGGGGTGAATCAGTTGTTCTCAAGTCCAGATGTGTAAAAAAAAATTAAAACTCTTCAAAAAATCAGATCTAATAACCAACAACTACTCGGTCATTACTGATTGCATAACAGAAACATATAACAATGTAGTCCACTTATCCAATAGCATCTAACTTGTAAAACATAGAAATGTTCAAACCAAAACATTCACACAAGTATCAACACCTGGATTTATAGTAGAAACCCATTTAGGGAAAAACCACTTTGTAACATGTTACTATTATGTTCACTCTTCTGAAGTGAGCTCGGTGAAAAGCCAACCCTGTCAAAGGTTACAAACACACTGTCAGGTGTGACTCGGTTAAAGGATTTAAACCACTTTGTTAAAAGTGTGCCTTGTTATAGGACTTACATACACTCCATTAGAATGCAACCTTGTTCAAAGGATTTATACTTATGACTATTAGGTCAACCTCTGTTAAAAGGATTTTGACTGATACAATGGTTAGAAAGTAGTAGTAATATTGATCTGAAAAAATACAACTCACTTTGCAAATATCAGATCCAATTCCATACACATATGCTGGCTTACTAACTGTGAACCTTTACCATCTCCATCACTGATCTTCTTGGAACTCTCTTCAAGAAATCACAACACTTCTCCTTCAACCTTCTTTGCTTAGACAGTCAATAAAATCAACAAGACTTCCAACATCCTCTCTCTTACAACCTCTAGATTAGGTTTCCTTAATACTTCCTCCATTAGGTCAATACATCTTTTGCCGCTTAATCTCCTTCATAGATCTTAGGGTTAGGTCAAATTCATCAAATCCATCCTACATTATGTTCTTCAGCTATCCTTCTAGAAATATCTCGAATATCTTAATAAATTTACAATAAAACATTTTACAATGCATTAAATGCTTTCACACAATCAATAAATAAAGTCAACACATTTTACATAATCCAAGAATTCAATGATGTCGGCTGGAAATCTAAATTCTTCCTCAAATGCAAAATACTGATGCTCAGTCAATACTGTGTTCAACTTCTCAGTCTTCACTAGAAAGCTCAGTCACCTCAAAAATTATTTCCTTGGCTAATACTATCTTCCTCGGCAATTAACTAGTGTTCGGTCAACACTAAATTTACTCGACATATACTAGCTTGGTCGACACTAACAACACTTGGCTTAAACTAGATTTCTTCACTTTTTCTTGGTTAAGCCTACTAGTTTAGTCTTCATTCTTACTTAGATAAACAATACATTGTCTTATCATTGTGCCACATAATCAAGTACTCATTGAAGTATCAAGATAACTCAACCTTTCCTTAGGTGTTGTTGTTACCAACCTTGCCTTACCCCTTAGCAACAATCAAATAGATATAGTACTTTCTTAAATAGCAACAGTCTTACCAATTAAGGTTTGACATTAATGACAATACAACAATTGCTTCAATTGCATTTCCAACAAGTATATGATTAGTTATAGGTTGACTTAGTGAAGAGTTTTTGTATAGGCATATAAATAAGACATGCGCCTTTGTAATTCAGAATGGCATGGGAAATAGAAATTGTGTAAGCAGAGAAAAAGTAGGCGAAGAGTAGAGAGAATGAGATAGAGCTTTGCAAGAGGCTAAAGTATCAACATACATAAGGAACTGATCAAACAAGCAGTGTCAAGCAATAGTTCATCCAACAAATATAGTGTGTATCTGATATCCAGAAGGTTGTAGCCTTCACCACTTGAGCAGTGAGCTCTAGGATAGTGTGTCCCCACCCCTAACAGGGTTAATTTTAAAAGACTCCTAACAAGGTCTAACCCTTGACCAGGTCACTGTACTAAAGCATTGTAAAGAACAACTCCTAACAGGGTTGCAAGATCTTCTAACAGGGATCATAACACACAAGTGCAGTTCTTAGTGGGTGTCAATTCCCACCGATGTTTTTACCTATTTGGGTTTCCTCGTAATCATATATGGTGTCATGTGTTATGAATGTTTATCTTATTTGCATTAATGTTCATTAAAGTTACTAAGCATTTAAGTTAAGATTAAAGAGTTCAAAAAAAGTAATAAAGTATAGAACATTGATTCACCCCCCCCTCTCAGTGTTCCCAATCCTAACAATTTGTATCAGAGCTCTGGTCCTCTGAAGATAAGTTTAACCACTTGAGGAGATCATGGATAAGGAAGAAATAAAACATTTGAAAAAGAATCTTGAAGCAGCTCTTGAAGACCTTGATAGATCTGAAAAAGAAATTGAAGAACTGAAAGAAAAGGTTAGTGGTTCTCAAGTAATCATAAAAAAATTAAGGAAGGACTTAAAAGATTGTTCTACAAGTGACTTAGGGATAATGATAAAAAATTTGAATGAAGAAAACTCATCTCTGAAGGATCAGATTGAAGAATTAAATGAAAAGCTGCTCAACAATCAAGAAGTCTATGAAGAACAGGTCAATAAAAATAAACAGTTAGATGAAGAGCTAAGGCAAGAAAACATGAAAATATTGGAGTTAGAGAACATCAAGAAATAGATAGAATCTGAATTGACTGAGGTAAAGAATCATATTAACAAGTTGCACACAAGAAAGGATCTAATAGAGTCATAGTTGTATGCACAAAAGGTTAAAGGAGACACTAGCGGTATTGGATTCAATGAAGCACAAAATCAGATCAATGACATGCAGGAAAGAAAGAAAGCATCAGAAGAAGCTACATAAGCTAAGAAGATAGGAAATCATATTGAAATTGAAACTGAACCACCCAAGGATGAGCACAAGGTGGTGAATAAGACTTGTTATGCCTGTAACAAGCATGGTCACATAGCAAGAAATTGTAAATAGGTAAGACCTTTCAATGGTTACTATTTCTTTTAAAGGGTACTAGGGTTTCTAATAGAACTAAATTTTCTTTTGAATATGATTTCAAATGCAATTTCAAATTAAATTTCTATGCAAAATATTGAGACAAAATATCTATCTTTTTTGGGTAAATATCCTAACTACGAAAAACTCACTCAATTTCCCTAAATTTCTTCCTAGGTTTTCAAACCATCCAAACAGAATACCAAATCTAATTCAATATCAAACTAATCCAAAATTTCACAAAAAAACTTGATTTAAACAAAAACTCAATTCTCAATCCATTTGCATAAACAATTCCAGACACAAAGCAAACAATCTTTTCAAAGGAAAGAATTTTACAAAAAGAAGGTTTCGAACCCTACCTCAAAGAATGTCTAAATTTGAAGACAGGAAGAATCCAACACAACCTTCAAAATTTAAGCTTTCCAAAAATCTTCCAAATTCATCCAAGAGAGCTCCTCCAAAATCTGATAAAGCTCTCATAAAGAAGACCTATCCTTCCTAGGGTTTCTAAAAAATACAATCCCTAAAATCAGAACTCAACTCTCCACCTAGTTTCTATCAATTTACTTTGCATGATTAATTATAATTTAATAATAAAATAATGCACTTTTTAATTAGAATTCCTAACTCAACTTTAACTTTAAATCTCTAATTCAATTTTATTAAACTGAATGTGCAACTTAATATTGCATATAAATACTTAATTAATCAATAAATACTTTAGCACATAAATAACTATGCAAATATTAAATAAAGTTATGTCTTTAATTTCATATTTGGATTTAATAATTAATTAAACCCTCTTATTCCAATTTTAGACTTTTAACTAAGTCTTTTAATTAAACAAATGTATTTAATTAACCCTTAATAATTAAATATCCTTATATTTAATACTCTCATATTCATAAAATATAATTATTCTAATCTCATAATTATTCCTAATTTAATTATTTAAATCAAATAATCTACACAAGCAAATTCACTTGACTCACAAAATACAAAAAAATCAACTGTTAAGATTCCTATTTTATATAGTTGATATTTAATTTTTCTTTTAAATCAGACAGTGAACTTGCTGTTATATATTATACTGAATACAAATCTGCACTTCGAAGAACACTACCATTTATTTTTGTATTTTCCAAATGCAGATTTCTTTGAACATAAATATTCAATAATGAGGACATATCTCATGGAGAGATATGCCTCTACGAATGTAGAGATATGTCTCTACATGAGACATGTCTTCTATGTTTCGCAGGAGATACTGTATCATAATACTTGGTGGTAATGTTTAATGCAAGAGATTTGTTTGCAGTTTAATAAACTTGTTACGATACATAATACATATCATAACACACAAGTGTTACGGTACGTATTACGTATCGTAACACCTCTGTGTTACGATACATAATATCTATCGTAACACAACTGTGTTACAATACATATTATGTATCGTAACACTTATGTGTTACAATACCTTAATACCAGCCGCATAATAAGTATCGTGATCTCCAAATATATATTTATTCACCGGTCGATAACTCAATCAATATGTTATATATTATTATCATTAATATATATATATATATATATATATATATATATATATATATATATATATATATATATATATATATATATATAATACGTTTAATCATTTTCTAGATATGATTCTTAATTGATTAATTTACTGACCGACACTATATCATTAACACTCCCTCTTAGCTAGGGAAGATGTTTTATGAAAAGATTAATACACAACATGAATAAAGTATTACCTCAATGTAATATTAGAAATGATATTATCTCATAATATTGGAGTAATGGCCTACTAATATCAAATCTATGATATTCACCAAGTACTTAGAGTTGTAATACCCCAAAAATGGGCTATAAGTTCATTAATCTCCTACATCATCAAATCGAACGAAATCGACATCAAAGTCCTTTTCTAAGGCACATCTAAACATCATCGAATCATAATTGATTATCTTAAATTTTGCATCGGGGAATATTCCTAGTAATATTCCTAATTATCATAATTATCTTTAGTTTAATGATTATTTGGCGATAAATCACATTTATCCTAAGTTTGATTAATTGAATATTTTCATATTTAATTAATTAGATTTAATATCTTGCCACTTGATTGTGTAATTTGAAGTGTTGTGTCTACAAATCAGGTACAATTTTCACACGCACATTTCTGGCACCCACCGTGGGGCCTTGAGCCTCATTCTCTTCATTTTTATCTAATTTTATATATTTTCGGTGTCACTTTTTTTTCATTTTTGCGCAAACAGGAAAAATGCCTCTTATGAGCAATCTGACACCGCTTACGAGAAATTTGTTCAGCCCTACAAGCATTCTACTCATGCCCTGAAGCATTCTGCTTACACCTGCAAACATTCTATTTACGCCTACAAGCATTCTGCTCATGCCTATGCCAGTTTTAGTCACGCATCTGCCAGTTTTAGTCACGCATCGGCCAGTTTTAGTCATGCCTATGCCAGTTTTAGTCACGCCTATAAGTATTTAAATCACGCCTATGAGTATTTAAATTATGCCTTGGCACATTTCAGTCACGCCTGTGCTCATTTCAATCACGCCTATGCCTATTTTGATCACGCCGACTTTCTATTTTTTGATTTGTTTTTTTTTGAAAATTTTGGGCATTTTCAAAATTCGTGCTCTGGAAAACTAGCACCCATTTTTTGTGAAATTTTCACATATTTTATTGAAAGTTTAAGTGTGATATATCATTGGAAATCTCTTTCCAAGCCAAATCCAAGCATGTTGGTTTCATTTTCAAATTTTTCCATTTAATCATAAAATTTGCATATTTGTACTTTTAGATTATTGATTTCTAATGCTTACAGTTTGCTATTAATTTGTCTTGGTTTTGTACTTTCAGAGGTGTGCTAAATTCTAGATTGCAGAGTGTTGGACCTAAGGTATTCTTCTCAAGCTAATAATATTTCAATTTGGATCCTAAAACAAATCTCTTATGTGTCTAGCTTGTGTGCATCTTTTCATGCTTTGATCTATTTCTACACACTTGCATAATTGATACTAGGTTGTGACCCCTTAAGGATTCATTAAGTAGTCTTAGATACTTGTGATTGATCTTGATTGCTATCTTGGGTTATTGGACTCGCTAATCTGCCAGCCCCTCATTCCGCCCCATGGTTGCAATCTCAGCGCCATAAAGGGGAGGGGTCAACAGGACAGAAGAGTTAAGTGTTCCACTTGGCAACCCATTTGTGCTTTTAGGAACTCACTTGTTTTCTAAGTTGGGGACTCATTTTCAGCTTGTGTGAGGTGTTAAGTGTTCCACCTTGTGGACTCATCTCATATTCTCTTTAAGCGTTAAGTGTTCCTCTTTCTGCTTTTTGGGTACTTTTGGTAGAGTTACTTTTGGAAACATACATCTGTGCTCACATAGTAATTAGGCCCTATGAAAACTATTCATGATTCTTGAGAGATTGGATTCCCAGTGAAATCCTTCTTGATGACATAATCCTTGTAGGTAGGGAGGATACTTAGTGCGTTTCACGTTCAACTCAGTTAGTGCATCTTCTCTTATTGATCGATACATTCTCTCCTCAAAGAGGTTGATAGATCACGTAGGGTTGACATCACGAGCTTTGGTGAATCAAAATTGGTTAGTGCGCCTTCTCTTATTGATTGATACATTCTCTCCCTGGAGAGGTTGATAGATCACGTGGAGTTGACATCATAGACCTTGGTGAAGCAAAACTTTATCTTAGCATGTCGGATTAATCTGCTTGCTTTGTTTGGGTTAAAAGTGAAAAGGTGTCAAAAACCTTGGATCTGGAGCCAAGTCCCCTTGTGGTATACTATTGTGAGTCACCTTTAGAGAGGGTTAACCGTAGCAAACAATCCCTTCACAGGGAAAACTACATTGATGGAACCTCAAGCGGTAATAGCCATTTTCACCGTGGTAGTGACAATCACTATATAAATGTCCTTGTGGAAGAAATCTCCATGGGTATGGTTCATTGTTGGGTTGTCAGATCTCCCTAGCAGCTCCTGAAGATTAAGTTCTCGGATTGTGTCGAAACCCTGGTGCACCGGGATTGGAGTTCACCCCTTTGGATCATAAAATTTGCAGAGTCAAACCATTACTAAAAACCTTAGTGAGGCCAAATTTTCATTTTATAGGGTATATGTGCATTATTGCAAAACATTTTTGGAACATACATAATTAGCGCTTCTGAGGATTAGAACGAATAAGTCAATTGATTGTTCATGTTGCTTTTGCCCTTGTTCATTGTTTTCAGACATGCTTGATATCACGTGCTTGCTATTTTGCATGCTTGTTTATCTATCTGGTTATTGAAAATGAACAAATCTATTACAATCCTCAAATCTGGACATTGAAATTTGCAAACAATCCGAATCTAAAAACTCAAAATTTGCAAAATCTGAAGTAAAATTCTTTTCTAGAGTCAAAAGTCATCTCAGGAGGTCAGAAAGCCATATGAGTTTTCTCAAAGTGTCATTTCATTACTTCCCAACTGTCGTATGGTAAAGAACCTAGTGTCGTACGAGTCTTTCTGCCAGTCTAATTCCAAAAGTCAAATCTTGCTTACAACTGTCGTATGAGATTTTCAAGTGTCATTTCATTGGCTATCCACTGTCGTACGAGTTTTGCAACTGTCATACAAGCTTTTCAACTATCATTTCATAGCATACCCACTGTCGTACGAGTTTGCAGAGTGTCATTTGGGAAAATTTTGAAAAGTTGTCAGAAAATATTTAGAATTGCCAAATATTTAGCTTTTTCAGCCTAGTTCCAGAATCTGTCGAACAGATCACTATGTCAGGAACAGAGCAATAGCTATTGAGAATTAGTACACATGTCTAAAAGAATTAGTACACATGAGGAAGAAATTCTAATCATAGCTATGATGAATCAGCTACAAGCTATGCAAGTTCAACTTAACAATCTTAAGAAAGAAAAGGAATCTAAAGAGTTCTCCATGGAATCTCTATACTCTTTTCCATTTGATAAAGACTTGTACATGTCACCATGCCCCTGAAAAGAATTTGAGCAATGTGATAACCCTTATGATACCTCTTCCATGGAGAGTGACACATCCAACTTTGGAGACTATGATGACTATGATGACAGACAATGTAATGATACCTATGACACCTCTGTTCCTAAGAGTCCTCCTCGTCGTGTGTTCCTACTTACTACAAATGGGCCGTCACATTGGATAGATCATGATGGTGATCCATATGATTCTGATTTTGAAAGAGATTTTGATGGCTTTTGTGGACAATACCTTGATTATGATCCATCTACTACTACTGAGGACTATAAAATGCATCGTGTTAGCTTGAAGCATCAATATTATAAGAATCCTTCTCCTAAGGACTCTCCTGCTGAAAATAAAGATTACACTCTTAAGCAAGATCATGTTAATGTTGGACCTTTGTCTTGTGATGGTTCCCTTCCATCCCCTACTTCCTCCAATACTCATACATTTGCTAAAGCTTCCGAGTCTTTCAAATCTTTCATAGAACCTTCATCTAACACAAGCCCTGATACTTTTCATGCCGTTCCCTATAGTTATCCTCTAGGGATATCTCTTCAAGAAACTCAAGATAACCTTCACTTGGCTACAAATACTTTCAATAATGCTAAACCCAAAGAGTCTAAGCCTTTATGTGCTATAATGCCTACTTCAGCTAGTCCTTCACCATCTTTTCCAAAGTCTTCCATACAATTCCAACATGCTTCCTTGTCTTTAGAAGTGGCTCCATGTCAAGAGGACTCTAAAATTGATGAAGAAAAGGACATAAAGAAAGATCAAGATCAAGAAAACTCCATGTCATCCAATCCTTTTCATGATGTCTCTTATCTAGTCTATGGTTCTTTTGATCCCACACACCTTTTTTCATGCATTCCACCATGTCTTAAGTCTTCTCCTAAGCAAGATCAAGTTACTACTTACACTGTTGAGCTTATTGACAATCAAAATAACCTTACCCCACTTGTGCTTTCTAAAGATGATACTTCCATTAAGGTTGGTAAAAATGGTGTTGTTATTTCCAATGTTAAGCCTATTAAAAATCAAGAAAAAAATGATACGCTTATGCTATCCAAAGATCCTTGTCAAGATCAATTTCTTCCATCTTCTTGTTCTACCATTCCATGTTCACTTCCACTTTCTACTCTTCCTAAGTCTTTGCAAGCTTTGAACAATCCTATCAAAGAAGGATCTCATATTCAAGATGTACTTGATTCTATTGAAAATTCTAATGCTCACTCTAAAGATGCTGATGTCATTGGTTGTCATATAGATGCTGATGAACTTGTTGATTATCCTTTTGCATCTTCCACTTCCATCCTTGGACCTCTTCCACCACTACAAAGGGCTTCACATCTTCCTTCCATCTTGGGTCCTTATGTCCCTTCACTTTCCCCTCCTAACTCCACTAATTTTTCATCCATCTTGGGTCCTTACATCCCTCCATCTCCCATCTTTCCTTAAGATCAACATAGATGCATACCCTTGAATCCTTTTCATCCACCCACCCATTTAAACCAGTCATATCCCCCTTCTTCCACAAGTCCCAAGTCTTTTGGAAGTAACTTTAATGTTCAATAGAAGAAAAAGAAGCAATACAAAAATCCATCAAAGAAAGAAGATCACCATGTCTCCTCTAATCGACATGGGGGCATAAAGTCAAAAGAGATATCTAAGAAGAAAACTACAAGACAAGTATGGGTTCCAAAATCCATCATTCAAGATATTCTCTCTAAGTCATCAAAAGGAAATAAAAATCCTAAGGCTATATGGATTCCAAAGTCTCTCATAAGAGAGTCTCATGTTGAACAAAAAGTGAAGTTGACATTCAAGATTTCAAAGACTTCCACCTCATATTCTTCCAATTTTTTTTTTCCATTTCATGCGCCTATACCACAACCTCTACTATCCATTCACCATACTCCTTCACGTATTCCTTCATTCATGATTCCTCCATCCTATCACCACCCTTCAAGGTATGTGTTGATGTTGAGCTTTCCTTCCTTTCCACCTACCCTTTCACATTCCTTCCATTCATTATCCTTCTACCTTCTATCCTTTTTCCTCATTTTCCTATTCCTCCTATCTTCCAACCTCACTCGCTTCACATAAAACCCTATCCTCCATTTTTCTCTTCCATCTTCCTTTCCCTATCAACATCTTTGAGCATATCATTTTGAATCCTTGGAATATCATGGTTTATCCTTTCAAGGAGCATTATCTAAAGAGCTTTCCTTCTTCTAAAAAATTAATTAAAAGAAATGAAAAAAAAAGAAAAAAAAAAATTGAAAATGTGCCTTGGTGGAAACCTGGAAACAAGCACCTTGGTAGCAAAAGTAAAGAAAAAAAATTTCATCCTACGGTGAAAACCACTCCCTTGTGGCACCTTGGATAAGTACCATGATGAAAACCTGGCAATCAGGCATCATGCGTAGTTCTTCTACATATTTCATCTATTTCATCTTCTCTCTTTGATCTTGATAATGTTGATCTATACATGAACATTTGGCTATTTTGTGAGCTATCTTATGATGATCTTGCTTTCATTCCCTTCCTATTTATTTTCCTCCATTCATTTTCACCTATCGCTATCCTTTTCCCCTTTGGTCTTGATCTAAAAAAGAGAAAGAGTAAAACACGGTGCTATGAAGCCTCTTGACATGTCTACTCCTTTGGATTGCATCCTTTCCTGCTCTTGCATTATGATTTTGTGACTTATCCTATGCTAGCCTTTCATTGCTTGTCCAAATGCGCTTTACATGACAATTTTTCCCTAGCTTGGGTATTCTTGAAGAGTTTTCCCTTGAGGATTTCTCCCCTTCATTCTCTTTCATCCTCTTGTCTTCCATCTCTTCCACCAACTTGCCAATACCTCTTGTTCTCCACCTTGCTAGACATTGGGACTGCATGATATGATCTTTCTTGGGAATTTGCAATGGAAAAAGATGCTATCAAGTATACCAATTATCAGAACAAATATTAGAACCAGTATCAGAACTAGTATCAGAACCACTATCAGAATGAGTATCAGAACCAGTATCAGAACAAGTATTAGAACCAGTGTTAGAACCAATATCAGAACAAGTATCAGAATCAGTATCAGAACAAGTATCAGATCAAGTATCAGATCAAGTATCAGAATGCCCACAGGGGCTACACCTTTTGCTTTAGTTTATGGGTCTGAAGTGGTACTGCCTATTGAGGTTGAAATCCCATCACTAAGAATTAGAATGAATGGTCTAGTAACTGATGATGACTACAGAGTGTCTAGGTTACAAGAACTAGAATTACTAGATGAATGCAAACAAGCAGCGTATGATCATCTCAGAGTATATCAGAAGAAAATGTCTAGAGGCTACAACAAGAAAGTCAGACACAGAGAATTTTAGGTTGGCGATCTAGTTTTGAGAGAAAATCCTAAAAATCAATCCCATCGAGAACGCAAGGGGAAGTTTGAACCCAACTGGCTGGGTCCCTTTATCATCATTGCTACTTTTGGCTCTAGTGCTTATCAACTCTCAATGACTGAAGGAGAACAGCTCTGAGAACCAATCAACGTTCTCCATCTGAAGAAATTCTACGCCTAAGACATTTAGTCTATGGTAAAATGTCCTGAAAAAAATTATAAAAATTAGAAAAAGTCCTGAAAAAAAGGAACATCTTGGTGAAAACCTAGCAATAGGTGCCTTGATGATTCACAAAAAAAATAAAAAATATTAAAAATTCAAAAAAAAATTGAAAAAAAAAGAAAAAAAAAGAAAAAGGTGCCTTGGTGAAAACCTGGAAACAGGCACCTTGGTAGCAAAAATAGAATCTCTGCCAAGATGGTGAAAACCCAGCAAACGGGTGCCACTTGTTCCAAAGGCTCCATCTATCAGTGCAATCTTGGTCTTTCCTAGCTTTCAGTCTTGCTTTAGTTTGTACATATCTCCTGGTTTGTTTCTGCATTTCCAGTTTTTAATAAGTCAGTTTGTCTACCAATCTACTCAAGCGTCTGTATCCTATCAATGTTCAAAATTAGGAGAATTAATGTCATATCCTATGGTCTCCCATTTATCTAAGACATATCATATCCGGTCAGAGTCCTTTGAAGCTTCATGTGAGTCAGTTAGTCAGTCTTGTCTCCAGAAAGGATTTTGCATCTATAACAACGCAATCAAACATCAAACAACAAACTGAAAATGATCTGTGCTTCATGCTTTTATCTCCTTGTATGCTTACTGATTCACATTGAGATTTTTGCATATTATGTCCCTTTGAGCCCTTTGATGATGTCCTTTATAGGATTTAGAGAGTGATGACTGGGGGCATAATCTTTTCTTTGTCTTCTACTTGTATGTGAAAATCTAACAACTTTGGAAATTCTGGATTGAAATGGTGTCCGACTGTAAGAGCCTCTATCTCAAATTAGATGGCCATACGTACCTCGACCATTGATACCTAGATGATTCAAAGAAGTATTGATCTAACTATTGTCTTTTTGAGTGAGTTCTTTCTCCTACTGTGAAACACGATCTTACCTAAGGATGTGAATGATAAAGGGTCACTATGGGTAATTCACATTGGATTTAGAATGATCTCTTGGCTATTTGATGTGTTTGAATACAAGGTGTATTTAGGTCATCACGATGTTCATGTTTTAATGCTTATACAAATTTCTATATCAAAATGGACATGATATTCAGGTCATCCTGGAGTTTATGCCTTGGTGCTTATATCTAATCCGACATTTTGAAAATAAAATCAATATTCATATATCCATGGTTGTTGACTAGTGGGTGTTGTATTCATTCTTGTGCATACAAATCGATATTCATATGTCTATGGTTTCATAGCTAGTGGGCATTGTATTGATTTATCTGGTTACCTAAAAGTTTAATGATGATAACAAATCGACACATGATCAGTGACTAGGTCCTAGGTCTTAGGTTGCATTTCATTTTGCATGTCTCTTTGCATTTTGCATGTTTTTCATGATCTCACAATGATTAAACAAACTTCAATGCTTAAACGATTCTCCACTTGTATCTTCAAATCTAACAAGAGCTGAATCTCACACAAAGGTTCCTGCAATGAAACCACAATTAGAATCCTTTTTCGGGATCAAAATTCAAATCTGAGATCATTCATATTATTAACTACTTGCATATTCGACCTTCAATCATCACAGAAATCTATAATTCAACTTAACTGATTATCTAATATCAAACTATCAAAATTTCAACTTGGTCAACTATGGTCAACTCATGGTTTAACCTAGTCAAACTTGGTCTTTTGGACCTTCCAATGATGCAGAATGCATTCTTGAATGTGTATAACCACTTTTTCAATCAATTAACATGCTTCTAAACTATCAACGCTGACTTTTCTTGTCAGATTTCAATTTCAATCCCGAAGGGGGCATGGTATTGCACATCAATTCAAAGTCTGTAAATCAAAATTCTATTGATCAATTTCTATCTTTCATCAGTGATCAAGACAAACAATCATGTCTAGTTACTGATTCATCAAAAGACCTCATCGCTCAGGGCAAATCTATCATCACTTGGGGCATATCAGATTCATCAAGATCCATATCAATATGGTATTCTCCTAATCTTGTAAACTGTATCAGTTTTTGTAACCATCGGATCATAGTGTTCTTTCCTTGGTTCTTTGGCAACTGAAGGGTTCAGATGTGATACCTGCTAGTTCTGCTAAGACAATCGAGTCTAGAACCGATCACTCACTTCTTTGCAATCCTAAAGTTTGGAATCAGGCGTTTTGACACTTTTTCGCAATCATAGGTTCATTTGCTGCTACAGTGAACATTATCTTTGGTCATTCAGGACCTATTATCTCCATATCAAATCAATATCAATCAGCTTCTATCTCATATCAATTATCAATTTTGAATCAGTTTCATATCTTTATCAAACACAGACTATCTTTGAACCACTGCGCTTCGCACAATAATTCAAAGAGGGGCAAAATTTAATACCCCAAAAATGGGCTATAAGTTCATTAATCTCCTACATCATCAAATCGAACGAAATCGACATCAAAGTCCTAATCTAAGGCACATCTAAACATCATCGAATCATAATTGATTATCATAAATTCTACATCGGAGAATATTCCTAGTAATATTCCTAATCATCATAATTATCTTTAATTTAATGATTATTTGGCAATAAATCACATTTATCCTAAAATTTGATTAATTAAATATTTTGCATATTTAATTTATTAGATTTAATTCTGCCACTTAATTATTTAATTAAATTTAATTCTATCTATTATTAATTGTATTATTTAATTTTGACAATAAATCCAATATCCTATGAATAATTGATTAAATTCTTATTTAATTAATTAAAGCAAGTTGACATTATTTAATAATATAGTTTTTAATAAAAGTTTGAAAAAATAGTTGATTAACTCATAAATCAATTGTTTTATTTTTAAAAAATCAGTTAAGTTGGAAATAAATCACTTTATTATTAAATTAATTCATAAATAAAACATGCACAATCATAAAAGCAGACAACTATCAATTATCAATTAAAGCTAAACTCTATTTTGAGTTAAAACTTAGCTTTTGCATGTTTTTGTGAGTTAAATATCTTTTATTTATTAGATAACTCAAAAATCAAGCTGAGTTAATCTGAGTGATTTATGACTTTCTTCCATGCACCTCCAAAGCCCTGGATTTCTATAAAAACAAGACTTAGCTCTTCATAATTCATCTCTCTCAAAATCCACAGAATCTCATATTTTTGCACAATCATGCTGGAGAATTGCAATTGGAGAATCAAAGCTTATTGCGAATCAAGGCTATTGTGAGATCAATTTGTTTTTTTTACATTCATTTAGATTCATTTTCATATCATTGTTAGATCATTTAGCATATCATTGCATATCATTTAGCATAGATTCATATCATTATTAGATCAATTTCCATATTAGCATAGATTCATATCAGTTTTTCATTATTATTGCATAGAAAATACCAAAAAAATAGATTAATTGCATTCATATTTCATATCCGTTTTGCATCCAAATCCTTCATTTAGGTGTCATCTAGGTTACTGATCTCGATAACAATCTGATACTATCAATCTCACACCTACTAGAAGGCAGTAGATCACTTGGTTAAATTGGATTTCAATTTTGCACGATTTTGATTTTTGCTAACCTCTAATGTTTTACTGAAGTGTTGTGTCTATAGATCAGGTACAATTTTCACACACACAAGAGTAATGGTCATCTAACATCAAGTTTCATGATGTTCACCAAGTACTCATAAGGGTCATGAAGATATCATCTCATAATATCAAGAGTAATGGCCTACTAATATCAAGTCCATGATATTCACCAAGTACTCAGAGTAATGGACTGCTAACATCAAGTCTCATGATGTTCACCAAGTACTCATATCTCTAATGAAATTATATAAAGTATGTGCACCTTTCATAGAGACATCATTATCATGATCTGCTTAGATATCAATATGATATCCATCATGATAAAGACAATTTATTGTAAGATTGTCACCTTTCAATAACTGTCAGATATACAAATGCAATCATTAAAAAGTCATCACTTCTTCATGATGCATACAAATAACATATATATATTCATGAAATAACACTCATGATAACAAATAAATATTTGATTAGTACAATGATCAAAGATACTGAAACTCATTCTCAAAAATTACAATCATACCAATTTTACCTCTGAAGTATTCTACCTTATTCTTCGCAAGAGGTTTGGTGAGTATATCTGATGCAGGAGCATCCTGGGTGTAAGAGCAATCTTGCATCACCCAAAAATATTTCTATTTTTGTATTCAATAAGGGCTATCTTATGCAGAGCTGCTATTTATAGAAACTTGCTATTTTTAGTAAGTTGGTCTTACGATCTCAGAATTTTCTGATTTTACATGTGGAGGTTCATCTCAGTCATATAAGCTTGCCATCAAAGTTTCATGGTTAGATCAGGTCTAGTTTTGAAGATATTGAAGATTTTCGGTATTGGCAGCAAGGTACAGAAACTTTGAACTTAGTTTTGAAGGCTTTAGAGGCCCTGGATGAGGTCAAAAATTTGGGTGATGAATGCTTGCACCAATCAAGCCTATAGAGCGCTTTGTGGCATTTTCAAAATGGGGTTATAATAGTCAATCGGGTCAACTGGTGATGACTTATGGTCTCTGGAAGTCAGGCCACCTGAAATGAAAGAAAATAATTTTCCTTCAAAATTTTTGTTCGGGTTTCAAAAGTTATTTTGAGCTGACTTTGATGTAATAAATTGAAAAATAAAACAATTCTAAGTTTGGTCGGCCCTTAGGGCTAAATTTTTGGAACCTTCTCGGGCGGTGGAAAATGCCTATATAAAGAAGGCCCGTAGTGTTGTCTAAGGCAGTTCGGGGTAGTAGATCTGGGTATTGATTCGAGGCTTTGTCCTACAGAATATTGTAAGGGAATGTTCATGTGGCTTTGCATATTGTAATTATGAAAGTTTGTAATTCCACATTTGTGGAGATAATAAGAAGCCAATTTTTTGTTCTTGCATATTGTTGTTGTTATTTCTCTGTTTCTGTTATGTGTTTGTGTTATTAAGGGGAGCACCCTTCATTAATATCTATTGTCTCTTCATATGTACTAACATATTTCAACTCCACCACATTATTTTCTACTATGTCTCTAATTTAGTGATAAGGTATCTCAATATGTTTGGACCTGTTATGAAACACTGGATTCAAAGATAGTTTAATGCAACTTTGATTATCACATTGAATAATGGTTGGCTTTAGTGATTGTCCAAACAATCCAACTAGAAGTTTTCTCAACCAAACTACTTCTCATGCTCCCATGGATGTTGCAATATATTCTACTTTAGTGGAGTTCTTATCTACTAAGGATTGTTTTCTATTGAACCTAAATTGAATGATGCAGGGCCCTCCGTAGGTCATAATCTCATACAGAAACTTCCAGAGGTCATAACTTTTGACTCAGGTATGGGTTTTTGCTGAAATCTTTTGGGTGCATGCCTCAGGTGGTGGCATTTGTTTTGCGAATGATCTCAGATTGATTGGGGTCCATTTTAGCACATTTTCAGGAGCTAAAAGTTTCATCTTGGGCTCCAAAATCAACTTTTAGTGTTTTTTCTCTAGTTTTTAGAAAGTTATGTTTTGTAATAAATCCAGAGATATGTTTTCTAATCTCGGATATTAGTTGGCAATTCATTCTAACTTAGTGGAGGGCATGTTTAGGGAAAATCTCATCTTTTTAAGTGTTGTTTCAAAAATTACCAAAAATGGCAACATCCAAAGGCTCTTTTATGATCCACGATGTTTCTAACCCAATCTGAATCAGTCTAACCATGCAGGTTTAGGTCCACATCTTTATATCTCAGCCCATATCTAATTGTGCCTCAAAGATATCCAAGGATGTGCTTAGCTGCTACTAGGTGTATTTGCTTTGGTTCACTCATGAATTGACTAAGTGCATTCACTGAATAACAAATATCAGGCCTAGTGTTTACTAAGTACATCAAGGATCCAATTATTTGTCTTTATAGGGTAGGATCTATAGACTCTGAGTCATTTTCTACTTCCTTGAGTTTGAAAAGGTCTATATCCATAGGAGTAGACATAGGCTTACAGTCCATCATTTTGAATCTCTTGAGGATGTCCACCATGTACTTTTCTTGATTTAGAAATATGTTATTTTTATGTTGCCACACCTCCAAACTGAGAAGGTAATGAAGAATTCCCAAGTCTTTCATATCAAATTTGGATGCCAAGTCTTGTTTGAATTTGATTATGAGGTGATCTTCTGTGATTAATAGATCATCAACATAAAGAATCAAAATCAATATTTCTCCATCTAATATTTTGAAATAGAGATTTGGGTCTGCATCATTTTTCGAAAAGTTGAGTTTTGATAGATAATGGTCAATCATTTTATACCAAGCTATAGGAGTTTGTTTGAGACCATATAATATTTTCTTTAGTTTACATACATGTAACTGTTTATTGTGAATTATGAATCCTTCAGGTTTCTCTAAATATACTTCCTCTTTAATGACTCCATTTAGGAAAGCAATCTTTACATCCATTTGATGGGTTTTCGATCCCTTAGTTTTTGCAATGGATATTACAGTTCGGATAGAGGTACACCTAGCAATTGGAGCAAATTTTTCTTCATAGTCAATGCCTTCTTTCTGAGAGAAGCCTCTGGCAACAAACCTTGATTTGCATTTTTCTATACTTACATATGCTACATGTTTGATTTTGAATAACCACTTGGAGGAAACCATTGATTTATTTTTGGGCCTGGGCACAATATCTGAGACATCATTATTAATAATAGAATTATATTCTTCTATCATGGCATCCTTCCAAGTAAGATGTTGAAGAGCTTCCTCAACATTAAAGGGTTCTAATTTTATTAATTTACTCATTAGTGCAACATAACTAGAAAGTCTATTAAGTCTTTTTCTTTCCCTAGATGTACTAGAAGGAGCTGCATATCTCCCTGCTTCTTCAATAATTCTTTTGGCCCATATCGTGTTGGAAAGTGATGTTGTGGAGCACTAGGGATCACTTAAGGGTTGTCATTCATGGAAAAACTTATGCTAGAGTGATCACATGATGAGAAGTTCAGTAATAGAGTCACAGTCAT
The DNA here is from genome assembly GCA_027943335.1 of Chamaecyparis obtusa. NCBI lineage: Eukaryota > Viridiplantae > Streptophyta > Pinopsida > Cupressales > Cupressaceae > Chamaecyparis > Chamaecyparis obtusa. Next base: position 2,687,991 of record BSBK01001755.1, on the reverse strand, counting down.
AAAAATGACTAAGTCTAGAATTAGGGTAATAGGGTACAGTATTACAATTTTGGTCAACGATGAAATTGTATAAGGTATTATGGCTTGCCAAGTTAGTAGAAGGTATTTTGGTATATATATATATGCTTCAGTTAAGAGCACATGAATTTTTTTGATTAGATTGGTGAGATTTAGTAATCTGAAGATATGCGAAGTTAGAGATTCAGTATAACAGGGTATATGAGTAGTTGTGAAGATTAAGGCAAGGTCAGAGCATATGGTAACATGCTAATTTAGATGAATGGAGTATATTGCTGACACTTAGGTAATATATGATCACCAACTTCATACTTACCCTTTACATAATTAATTATTATGTTTTGTATGGTATTTGTGAAGCTGACTGGATGGAAGTTTTTGTATAAGTATAGAGTGCTTTTATGAAAGTGATAGGGATTGTGACTATTGTGTATGAAGAAAGGTTGTGAATCTAATAGAAGAGATCAGATGCAAGATCAATAAGAAGCAGAGCTATAACTGGAACTATCTAAGCAAGATAAGTTCTTGTATTATTCACATTTTGGAGAACACTTCATAACAAGTTTTGATTGTAAGAGTATTTTTCTCACCACCCTTAACCAGGTGTTCTATAGACCCCTAACAGGGTTTTGTAATCCTTTAACAAGGAAATGTACTATGTAATCATTAGTTCCTAGTAGGGCTAGATCTCCTAACATGGATACTATATTTTAGTGCATAGTTGTGGGTACCATCCCCAGCGGGGTTTTCCCTTGGCCAGGGTTTCCTCAAGAAAAAATCATGGTGTCATGAGTTATGTGTTATGTTTTGTTTTTATTTTCATTTCAGTAGTGTTATGGTTTATGTATAATTGTTTAAAGTTTAAATCAAAGTTCAGTAATGTTGATTCACCACCCTCTTAGTATTACCTAATCTTAGTAATTGGTATTAGAGCTATTGGCCCTTAGAGATAAATCCTAATAGCTTAAGGGAGATTAGAATGGATTCAAAAAGTTTGCAAGAGTACTTTGAAGTAGAACTTGAACATCTAGACAAAGAGAAGGTTGAGAATGGTATGCTGAAATTCAAATTGAGAAGAGCAGAAGGTTTCATCAGAAAACTAAAGGAACAACTAGAAGCTTCAAGAAATCATAAACAAGATCTTATGGACAAGATCCAAGAAGATTCAGATAATGATACATCATATCAAGTAAAGAGGCTAGAGAAAGAAAAAGAGGAGATCAATATTTTTGATGATAAAAGAGATTCAACATGAAAAAGATGCTAGGAACAAAGTTGAAGAATCCTTGAAAGTAGAAAATGAGAAGATAGGACTAATGAAGACTGAACTTGACCTCTATAAAGATGAATACTAGGAATTGGAGAAGTACAATCAGATCATTAAAGGTGAACTCACTCAAGCCAAATTACACATTGAGAAGTTGCACATGAGCTGTGACAAAATTGATGAGAAAAGAGCAAGATAGAAACCTAAAGGAGACATGACTGGAGTTTGATTCAATGAAGAAAAAATTTCTAAAATCAATGAAGAAGAAAGCAAAGCAAAGAATGAAGAAAGACCTATACATAAAGAAAAACCTACTCATGAAGAACCTAAAGAATAGATCAAACCTTTCAGAGGTAGATGATTGGATGAAACAAAGTTGGACACATAAAAAGAGATTGCAGAAGTAAAGGTACCTCTAAACCCTTTAATAGCTACTATTTTAATTGTTATGAATATGGACACAAGAAAGTAGATTGCAAAAACCAGACCAGTCTAGGTACAAGAAAGATTATGTCAGAGAAGAATCAACAACCAAGATCACATGTTACAAATGCAACAACCTTGGACACATTGTGAAGTTCTACAGATAAAATGAAGAAGACAACATAAGAGGACCAAGAAGACAAAGAGAACCAAGAGGGCCACCTCCTGTGGTTATAAGGAAAAATGTTGGTGAAAGTGGTAAGAGTCTTAGTGAGTACATGAGTGAGTTTGAGGATCATTTCAAGAAATTAGAAAGCAAGGAAGATGACAAGATATGGAAGGTAAAATTTCTAAAAAAAGCATCAGTTTAGGGAGAGACAGTTGATGATACTATGTCTTTGCATAATGAGGTCTTTAAGGCATCAACCTAGAAGGTCACATGGCCTTAAGGGGAGCATTGGATGTAGAGAAAATAATATATCTAGCCCCTGTATATATGGAGTAAGCTCTTGCGAGCTTAGGTATGGTTTGTGTAGACACTTTGGAGTCTTTGTATGAGAGCGTAGCACTTGGAGATTCATTCTACATGTTTGTGAGTTTTATGTTGACTGGACAGGATGCGAAGTTGAGCTACTTGTGTTTAATGCACCCACTCAACTTGAAAAGGATAAAATAGCTTGAAAGATATCATTTCTACACCATTTGATTATCAATGATTAAGGAGAACAGAGTTGTAAAGTGTTTCAGTGATCTAGCAAAGAGATTTCATGATCATGTGAAGCAAAGTGCTAGATTCAAGTCTGTTTAAGGTATTTAGACCTAATCTAATAGAGGAGTTATGGATGCACCAGTGGTTTATGATGTTTTGGATAGACCTAGGTATAAATTTAAGAGACATCCTTTCAAGTCTTGTGAGAATGATTCAGAGGGAGCATTTTCACAAACCCCCGTAGGTGTTTTGCACGTAGAAGACATTAGGGCATACATATACTGCAAGTATGAAATCATTGGAGATGTAAACATTTACAATGAATTGGATAGCATGATAGAGGTAGATGGATCTATGGTAGAATAATTCAAACACCTATAGGATCAATCCATCATTAATCTAACCCTACTCATAGAATTCATGAAAGTTGAATGGTTTAAGATCATCTGTAGCACAGTTCATGATCTGTTTATTTGGATTGGAGAAAAACCAGTAAATATTTGTGCATAGATGATCCATGAGATTATAGGCTTTGATAATGAAGGAGCCCTACCTGTATCAAAAAAATAATTTAAGGAAACTGGTAGAAACACTAACCCATTCCAAGTGGGATAAGAGGGCAATGATAGTCAATGACATCTTTTAGCAAGATTTTAGGTTGGTAGCAATGTTGTTGGGTTATAAATTGTTTCATAGTAGCAAACCAAACTTTGTATCTACTAGAGTTGTTATGCTGGCATACATAATGGAAAAGGAAAATAAGAAATATAACCTCTGCGAAGTACTTGCACAATAGCTACTTGAAAATGTCAAAGTGATAAAGAAATATAGGACTAAAGCATTTAGTTTTGGGTCCTTATTAGTCCATATGTACATCCACACCATTCACAAGTTTCCAAGCATGCACCCTAGGGCATGGAAAGTAGATGTACCTACTGGAATTCAGATTTTAGAGAGTGATAGGAGACAAGACAAGAATTGGGTTGATGGTGAACTATTTTCCATGACAAAGATGCTACAAATAAAAATGCAGGAAAGGCATAGAATATCTGAGTATATTGTTGAGAAGTACGAGGACACTATCTATTTCATGGTTGAAACTGATTGAGTTTGCTTTGAGGTAGTAGAACCAAGGATGAAATGGTGTTACCCCATGGGATATGAAGTAAGTGATGAGGTTCTAACCATGAAAGTAGAGCATGTAATGTCAGCAGAAATAGACCCTACACAAGAAAGATGGGGAACATACATAGATAAATATGAAAAAGTCAGAGAAGAGAAGGAAAAAGTTACAAGGAAGAGAAAGATAATTAAAATTGTTGAAGATATCATTGCGAAGGTAGGACTAACTGAAAGGTAGTTGATAGAAATGAGAAATAAGATGGAAGCATCTTCAAGCATGGCCATTGACACTTCTATTCCTTCAGAAGAAGAAAAGATAGTAACTCCTACTAATGATATTGTAGACTTATTAGCTTCACAAGAGGAGGCAATACAAGAAGAGGTGCCTGCAATCATTTCCAAAAGATCTACAAGATCTAGCAAGCAGGACAATCCTAAGGAGAAAGAAGTAGAAGTGAAGAGGAAGAAGAAAGAGGAAAAGGTTCCTGAGAAAGAAGAGAAAAAATTAGCACCAAAGGATCCATGAACCATGTGGAAACTTGATCTTAAGTCACTACAGAAAAGAGTGATTAAAGATGGAAACTTGATAACAATGGATAGGTATTATGAGAGATATGACTCTATGAATCAATCACATCTTAAAGATACTATCATTGAGTATCTCTTAGTTTTCAAGAAAAACCTGTTAGAGATTGAAGGGAGTATCCCTAAAGAGCTATATAACAAACTGGAAATTAGGAAATAGTTGGCACAGTCAAAACATGAAAACATAAGAAATAAAGCTATTGAGGAAATTTTACTTGTTGTCTCGATACAAGAAAGGGAGAGGATAATAAATGCATTAAAACCCTTGTTGAGAACATAGGCTAGACTGGTAAAAATCATGACGAGGAAGTATGATAAAGTAATTGAGGTCACTCAAAAGGAATTAGATCAAATCCTAATGAGTGATATGCCAAGGAAAACATCACCTCCTAAGGTCACTAAACCTATGTCTTTTAGATTGGGAGAGAGTTCCAATATAGAAGATGAAAGTGAAAAAGCTAGCATGCAACCATATTTCTTTGTCTTTGGTGTGCCTATGACCCTTGACACTCTACATGATATAAATGATCCATTTTTGGATAATTTGGAAAGTGCAATGGAATTTGAAGTCCAAGGATAGGAAGAGGAAGAGAAAACAAAGGAGAAATAAGAAGAGAAATCATAGGAAAGAAAGGAAGAAGAGACTGAAACAAAGAAAATGGCTGAGATCAGAATGGAGCAAAAATCAGAACCTGACACCTCTTCTACCTTATTGTTGGAAATCATGTCCAAATCGGTAAGTGTTGATGTAGAAAGCATGGATGAGGATGAGCTTATAAGGCTATCATTCATGGCCTTGGCCAAGGCTAAAGAAAGGTTAGTGCAGAAAGGGGACAAAAGAGTAAAGGTAATGGCTAGGGTTGTAGAAACAGTAAATAAACTACTTCCCACACCTATTATCTTTCAAGAAAAGGATGAAGCTGAAAATATAGGTATGGTACTAGATATTTTTGATAGTCATTTTGACTCATTACTAAAGTTTGTAGAAGATAAGGTAGAAAATAGATTTCTGGAGAAGAAGTTGAGAGAAGTTTGTCAGTCCATTTCATGGGACTTAGACATTCTTAAGGTTACAACTCTTAAAGTCCAGAGCTGTGTAGCACAAGGCAAGAAAATTTACAGCTACTACATAAGTCCTTGTAGACATTTAAATAACATTGAGGAGATCATAGACAAGGATAGGGCTACTCTTGAAAATCTGATGGACAGTTGTGAATCATCTTCACAAACTACGAGTGAAATGGATAAAGAGACATCTAAGCTGTTAGACAAGATTAGTGTACTGGAAATAGAGAAAGGGAGTGGAAAACATATTTAGCTTGTTAAGAAGCCTATTGATCCCTAAGCTTTCAATGCTTGAGGCTCATCTTTCAAAGATGGAAAAGGTTGAGAGGTAAATGACTTTGTCTACACGCACTGAGCTTAAGGCACTAGAGACCGCTTCATATGCACTGAATGGACTAATCCATGTCAGTGATATATTAATAAAGTCATGGGCTGAGAAAATAAAGACCTTGGAAAAATCCTTCCAAGATGTCTTAAAACTGGTGAGTAAGCACTAAATCCTTTTGTGCTTAAGTTTTTTGAAATTTTGAATGAACCTTTTCCATTGATGTCAAAGGGAGAGGAAGAGAAAGAAAAATTAGGAGAGTAGTTGAGAAGAATAGTATGTAGAAAGAGAGGGAGAGAAAAAAAATAGTAAAAAGATGAAAAAAATGTATAAAACAAAAAAAATTAGAAAAGAGGAAATAAAAAAAAGGGAGAGAATTGTACTTTTACACTTAGTCATTTTTCTAAGTTTTGCCATCAATGCCAAAGGGAGAGATTATTGGTGTGTGCTAAAATGTTGTCACACTTCTATGAATCATTGCATGCAAGGAAAATCAAGAATGAACCCTCACAAATCGATCCATAGCTCTCTATGCATGGAGTTGCAAGATTTGTAAAATTGCTCTAAGTTAGAGCTATAAACTCATGATCTTGCTAGTCAACCACACAATGAGAGATTTCAAATCAAAGACAAGGGAAACAATGCCAATATCTCTAATGAAATCCAAATGTATGCAATGCAATGCAAGTAAGCTAAGAATGAGAATGCAATCTAGTCTATGGAAATGAAAGTACAATGCAACTAATCTATGAAAGGAAAGAACAAATGTGACCAATCCCTCCTATTTAGACTATGTGAGATTAATCTATTGCATAAAAGGAAATCTACAGTAAGAATGCCATTATCATGCAACTATGAAAGCAAATATGAAATGAGATGCAACAAAGTTTTCAAAGCTTGGATTGCAAGAGTGTCTTCAAAGAGAGCTCCAAATGACCTAGAAAACCTGTAGCATAATATTAGCATGAAAACCTAAGATGCAAATGAGGAAGAGAGCTCTCCTTTTATAAGAAATGAGATGAAAATGGACCATTGAGATTAAGAGGCAAAAGACTTAATCAACAGTGGAGAGAAATAGAAGCTTGATCCTTGTGCACAAATATCCTCCAATAGGAAAATAGGAGTTGACTTTAGTGTCCATATGAGACAAATTGTACTTTTTCTCTTTTTATAAAATAAGAATAATGCTTTATTTGTGCAACATAAGATAAGAAGAAAAGTGAGGATTTTTTATTTAAATAAAAGGGGAAGAAATTCCTTTTAATTAAATAAAGGCTTAGGATAAAGTGATTTTATTATTTAATTAAAAGAGATTTTTAATTAATTAAAAGGGAGCATGTTCTCTTAATTAAATAAGATTTTTATTTTTTTCTCTTTTAAATTAAATAAGGCTCAAACCTTAGGAAATATTGAATTGATTATGATTTGATCAAGGAAATTGATATAATTGATATTTTTGATATTTGAAAATATTGATTCAAGGATTTGATAAATTGCAGAAATGGGGCCCAAAGTCTAGGTGACCATTTTAGGGTGTATACATTTGCCCCTCTTTGGCTAATGTGTGATCATTTTGGGAACACATGCAGTCAAAAAAGTTGAAATGTGAGTTCATTTTGGGATCACAAAGTAACTCAGATGTGTGTTCATTTTGGGAACACGCCCGGACAAAGATAAGCAAAAAGATGAAAGACAAGACCAACACCATCGCTGCTAGGTGCAAATCAAGCCTTTAGACAAAAATATCGTCATCGCTGCTAGGCAATAATCGAGTCTGAAAAATAGGAGATAAAAATCAAAAGACAAAATTACCTCCATTGCTGCTATGTGATAATCAAGTCTAAAAATAAGAATCTCAGGCAGAGCTGAATGATAAAGCTGAATCAAAGATTAAAGCTGATAGGGATTGCCCCCTTAGAATCGAAATTGAAATCAGGTAGAGGAGAACATAAAATTGATAAACTTGATCAAAGCATTAAAAATCACAATCGAAGGATAAATGATATCAGGATAACCATTAGACAGTGAAAACATGCCCCAGATTGACTAGGTTTGACTGGGAAAGATAAAGGATAAAAAGTAAGTTAAACCTTAGAGAAATGAAGTGAGTGAGAATGAATGATAGACTAGGAGTTTGAAAGAGATGGGGGTGAAGAAATGAAGATGCCCCAACAAAGATCAAAGGATTAGGCCTCAAATGGTCAGCCAACTGTGTAGATGAGGGTGAAAACTTAGAAACGTGACTCAGATTTTGATTTTGAGTCCGAAAATGGATAGAAAATGATGTGATATGAAAGACCAGAAATGAAAGATATGATCAAGAAGAATAAAAAAATGAGCACAGTTGACCAACTAGTCCATAGATGATAAAAAAGAGAGCTCTCTCCATATGCAAGATGCAAAAATTAAACTATGATGAACCTAAGAATGCAAGCTACTATGAAAGTGGTTGACTTGTAAGGTCACAATGCCTATAGACATCTAATTATCATCATTGAGCGTTATTGGTAGCATTGTAAGATCATAGAATGCACACTAGCATAATTATGTGGATATGAATATGATCTTTATCAGATAGAAATGTGGAAATCCCACCTAGGCATCAAATACATGGAGGTCAAGATGACTAATGTAGTGAGATCACCTAAATTTTGATATGGCGAGATTATGCTTGTATCAAGACATATGAAAGTCAGGATAGCTAGAAGCATGCACTCGCAAAATAGTTAAAGATAATACCTTGTCAATCCATAGTGTCACGTAAGACCAGCATAAATGCTCATGACAGTTAGGATCAACAAAATATACCCACAAGCAGATAAAAAAATAAAACATGTTCTCATACCCTCAGTCTTCTAGCTATGCATCATCGAAAACTTCTTAGGGAGAGATCACTCATCAAAGAAATCCTCATAGAAAGCACACAAATAAAAATAAAGTCAACATATCTCAACGAGTTGATTGTCTAAGTGCATGTGTGTTGGTCATAGAGTCATACTCTAGTTATCACATCTGTCAATAAGAAATATCGCATCATACTTAGACTATTGGGTAAGACATCTGATAAGTGTTAAGAAACACTCGACGCAAGGGTAGTGTTGAAAAATAATGTCTGGGGTGGTGTTGAAAAACACCTATTGTGAAATGCCCCAAGAGAAAAATGCACCTAAAGGACCTATGCTAACAGTTATGCCCCCTAGACAAAGATAAAGACCAATTCCAAACCAAGTCAAATAAGGTCAAAGTATGATGGAGAAAGGCTCAGTGTCGAGGACACATGCTAATAAATAAGAGTGCAAAGGCCTCAAGTAGTGCTTGTTTCCAGGTTTTCACCACTTGGAATCTTTTTTCATTTTTTGATTTTTTTTCTTTTTTTGTATTTTTGCTACCAAGGTGCCTGTTTCCAAGTTTTCACCAAGGCACTTTTTCTATTTTTTTAATATTTTTGTATTTTGAATTTTTTTGTATTTTTTTCAATACTTTTTATGCCTTTTAGGATTTTTTCAGCATCATATATGAATTTTTTTTTTTGAAATTTTTTTAGGATCCATAAGATATATAGAAAAGATGCCCCCAGATAGAACGAGCATCAAATTCATGAGCAAGATCACATTGTGCAATCCTAATATGTGGCAAGGTGAGGGACAAGATGGATGAGAAAGTTGGTGAATGAAATGAAGGAAAGGAGAATGAAGGCGAACAGAGGGAAGAAATCCTCAAGGTCAAACTCCTCAAGAGTACCCTAGCTAGGGAAAAAAATGTCATGTAAAGCACATTTAGACAAGCAATGAAAAGCCAGCATGGGATAAGCCTCAAAAGCGTAATGCAAAAGAAGGAAAGGATGCAGTTGAAAGGAGTAGACATGTCAAGAGGCTTCATAGCATCGTGTTTTACTCTTTTTTATTAGATCAAGACCAAAGGGAAAAATGATAGCGAAAGGCTAGAATGAATGGAGGAAAATAAATATTAAGGCTAAACATGAATGGAATGAAAGAAAGATCATCGTAAGATAGCTCACAAGATAGCCAAATGTTCGTGTATAGGTCAACATTGCCAAGATCAAAGAGTGCAGATGAAATGGATGAAATGTGTAGAAGAACTACGCATGATGCCTGATTACCAGGTTTTCATCATGGTACTTATCCAAGGTGCCACAAGGGAGTGGTTTTCACCATAGGATGAATTTATTTCTCTTTAATTTTGCTACCAAGGTGCCTGTTTCTAGGTTTTCACCATGGCACATTTTTGATTTTTTGATTTTTTTCTTCTTTTTTTTTTTGAATTTTGTCTTTTTTTGGAAGAAGGTAAGATTTTAAGATAATGCTCCTTGAAAGGATAAACCATAATATTCCAAGGATTCAAAATGATACGCTCAAATATGTTGATAGGGAAAGCAAGATGGAAGAGAAAAATGGAGGATAAGGTTTTATGTAAAGCGAGTGAGGTTGCAAGATAGGAGGAATAAGAAAATGAGGAAAAATGATAGAAGGTAGAAGAATAATGAATGGAAGGATTGTGAAAGGGTAGATGAAAAGGAAGGCAAGATCAACATCAACACACACCTTGAAGGGTGGCGAGAGGGTGGAGGAAACTTGAATGAAGGAATTCATGAAGGAATATGGTGAATATTTAGTAGAGGTTGCAGTTTAGGTGCATGGAATTGAAGAATGTTTTTGGAAGAAGATGAAGTGGAAGCCTTTGGAAGCTTGAATGTCAATTTCACTTTTTGTTCAACATTATACTCTTTTAAGAGAGACTTTTAAATCCATATAGTCATAGTCTTTTCATTTCCTTTTGATGATTTAGAGAGAATATCTTGAATGATGGATTTTGGAACCCATACTTGTCTTGTAGTTTTCTTCTTAGATATCTCTTTTGACTTTATGCCCCCATGTCGATTAGAGAAGACATGGTGATCTTTTTTTGATGGATTCTTGTATTACTTCTTTTTCTTGTATTGAACATTCAAGTTACTTCCAAAAGACTTGGGACTTGTGGAAGAAGGAAGATAATATGACTGGTTTAGATAGGTGGGTGAATGAAAAGGATTCAAGGGTATGCATCTATGTTGATCTTGAGGAAAGATAGGAGATGGAGGGACGTAAGGACCCAAGATGGATGATGAATTAGGAGAATTAGGAAGGGAAAGTGAAGGGATATAAAGACCCAATATGGAAGGTAGACGTGAAGCCCTTAGCAGCGGTGGAAGAGGTCCAAGGATGGAAGTGGAAGATGCAAAAGGATAATCAATAAGTTCATCAGCATCTATATCACAACCAAAGATATCAGCATCTTTAGAGTGAGCATTAGAATTTTCAACAGGATCATGCACATCTTAAATATGAGCACCTTCTTTGACAGGATTGTTCATAGCTTGCAAAGATTTAGGAAGAGTAGAAAGTGGTAGTGAACATGGAGCGGTAGAACAAGAAGATGAAATACTTTGATCTTGACAAGGATCTTTGGATAGTATAAGCACATCATTTTTTTTTTGATTTTCAATAGGCTTAACATCGGAAGTAACAACACCATTTTTGATAACCTTAATGGAAGTATCATCTTTGGAAAGCGCAAGTGCAGTAAGGTTATTTTGTTTATCAATAAGCTCAACGGTGTGAGTAGTAGCTTGATCTTGCTTAGGAGAAGACTTAAGACATGGTGGAATAAATGATGAAGGGCATAAAGGATCAAAAGAACCATGAAATGGATGAGAGATATTATAAATAGGATTGGATGACATGGAGGGTTCTTGATCTTGATCTTTCTTTATGTTCTTTTTTGTATCATTTTTAAAGTCCTCTTGACATGAAGCCACTTCTAAGGACAAGGAAGCAGGTTGGATTTGTATGGAAGACTTTGGAAGATATGGTGAAGGACTAGTTGAAGTAGGCATTGTAGCTTATAAAGGCTTAGGCTCTTTAGGTTTAGCATTATTGAAAGTATTTGAAGCCAAGTGAATGTTAGCTTGAGTTTCTTTAAGAGGTAGCCCTTGAGAATAACTACAGGGAACTACATGAAAAACATTAGGATCTTTGTTGGATGAAGAATTTGTGAAAGATTTGGAAGACTTGGAAGCTTTAGGAAATGTATGGATATTGGAGGAAGTAGGGGATGGAAGGGAACCATCACAAGACAAAGGTCCATCATTAACATAATCTTTCTTGAGAGTGTAATCTTTACTTTCAACATGAGAGTTCTTAGAAGAAGGATTCTTATAATATTTACATTTCAAATCAGCACAATGCATTTTATAGTTCTCAGTAGTAGTAAATGGATCATAATCAAGGTATTGTTCACATAAATCATCAAAGTCTTTTTCAAAATCAGAATCATATGGTTCACCATCATGATCTATCCAATAGGACGACCCTTTAGTAAGCATGAGCACATGACGAGGAGGACTCTTAGGAATAGAGGTTTCATAGGTATGACTATATGATTCATCATCATAGTCATCATAGTCATCATAGGTGGGTGTGTCACTCTTTGTGGAAGAGACATCACAAGGACTATCACGTTGCTCTTTATGGTATGTCTTGTGAAGAGAAGTAAGACTCTTTGAAGAAGTAGAAGAAGAATGAGATCATGAAGAAGGGGAAATTGAAGACTTAGTGTAGGAAGAGGACTTGGATAATGAGAAATTTGAATAATGTTTAGAAGAGTCATGATAAGATTTGGAAGATGAAGAATGTGAATAGTGTTTAGAAGAATCGTGACAAGATTTAGAAGATGAAGAATGTGAATAATGTTTAGAAGAATCATGAAAATTTAGAATGTGAAGAATGATGAGAAGATTTAGAAGATGAAGAATATTTGGATGAGATCATGAGTATGATTCTAGAAAAGGTGTTTGATTTAAATCAATTTTTCTTTTATTTTTGTCATAAATTCATCACTCATGAGAATTTTTGAGGAACAACACTTTTTGAATATGTCAATGAGCTCAAGATCATCTATTCTTAATAAAGGTTCCAAAACCAGATATTTGAGATTCATCATTATAGAAGAAGAAGAATCAAGCATAGGAGTCATAGAAGAGATAAAATAGAAGAAAATAGATTAGATAATAAGAGGAAAAGAATCAAGAAGAAGAAGAAGAATTTCCCATGGGAATAGAAGACTTCAGAAGAACATGGGAAATGGAGAAGAAAGAAGAAGACTAAGAGTCATCTTGTGTAGTTGATACCATAACGTTCATTGAGATGTTGAGCAACATGACATCACCTAGGATCTGAGATCTGGACTGACCAAGGAAGACTGAGAATTGAAGACCCTTGGTGATAAGATGACATCACAAAATGTCAACACCAAACTAGGATAATCAAAGTTCTCTATTGTCCAAAGAGAAATGAAAAGATAGAAATAAAAGGGGCTTTACCAACACTGTCAAAGAGGTACTTCAAATCAAAGGATGAATATCCTTGCACTTTTGAATCAAGAGGTTGGACTAGGCCAAAATATAATTGAAATTGAGATAAATGAAAGTGATTTGGACAATAAGAGTACTAAAATTCTCCAAGAATGTGGCTAACAATTCTAGAGATAAACTTTCTCACCAAGAATGGTCTTTTAACTTGACAATTATTCTCAAGATGACCTTGTAAACCAACTGATGCTATTCCTAGAGGGTAGAAACCAAAGATTCAGAGTCAAGACAAGTCTCTAATGATAGGATAGAAAATTGAGCAAGCTGTAAAAAGTTGGGTGTTTCAACTCAGGAATTCAGTTGTTTTGTAGTTTAATCAGACACGTTAACAAATTTTTAGCATTTTATCAAGCACATAAGAAAACAATCAAGGAGTTCAAGCAAGAAATTGTCTTCAAACAATGAGCAAGGGGAAAAGCAACCTTGCACATGAACAAGGATAATGACTTATTATTTCTACTCCTTAAAGGTTCTACTTGTGTATGTTCTTGAAAATGTTTTAGCAGGCACATAGAACACAACAACACCTTAACAAGCTGACTACAAGGATATACATGAATTTCTAAAGGAGTCCTTGATATACACAAGGTACGTGAGGCCCAATTCTGTAGATGAGAAGAATCCAAAATTATATAGCTAGGGGGAGACGGTAACCCAAATCTCCTCCTTCACTTCTCAAAGGTATAAAGTTCTTTGAGGCTTAGCCAAGAGTTATATCAAATTCAATTCCAAAGAGAGCTATCTTTCGATTCACCACCCACTATTTATACTCCGCTGGAACACAGGAGTTAAGGTCATCCCTTGAGATGATGTGTCCCCAAGCAGGCCTTCTAAAAATAAAAAATAAGTAATTCACTATCAAAAGTATTAAAGCACTAAAGGTGGTACATTTAACTCTTCAAGTAAACATGAGGTGAGTCTATAAAGTGGTGCATTTAACTCCTCACACAAACTCAAAGTGAGTCCACACTTTAGAAAACTAATGAAATCAAGAAAGCATAAAAAAAAGAACTTTGTGGAATACTTAACGCTCTTTTCAAGTAGACCCCTCCCCTATGTACGAATGCTGACCTTGCATTCAAAGGGTGAAAATGAGGGGCGATTAGAAATAAGCGAGTCCAACACCCAATTTAGCTAACAAGATCAATCAACAGTACTCTAAAGTTGCTTATCAATACTACTCACAAATGCAAAAGGGTTTGAACCATGGAATATTTAACTTTTCAAGTAAACATGAAGTGAGTCCACAAAGTGGTGCATTTAACTCCCTATGTAAACAAGGAATAAATCCATGCCCTCAATCACTCAATGAGATATTTGATATTGGAACCAAGAATTACTTAAGGTTTAAACACAAGCATTCACTTACACAAACTTGTATGAAAGCAAATCTATGTTCATTCATTTCCTATTAAGAGCATCAATTGAAATGTGTTCTATGAAAGTATGTAAACACTCAAGCTAAACACATGAGAGATTCATTTTTAATCCCAAAATCTAAATGTTGTAGAGATGTAACAAAATACCTCAAGTCCAACGCAACGCGCTTAGTAGATTTTACCTCATTTTTGTTTTTTTGTTAAGCATCTCCATGAAAACAAGCCATGAACCTTCCAATGAACAAGACAAACAAACAAGAAAACAAGATATGTAATGTATACTCAACTTATGCAAACCCTAAGGTGGTTAGATTTGAAAATCAATTGTTAAGAGCAATAATAACCAGCAAATAATCCAAATGACAACTCACATCATGCATTGAACCATGTGAAAAATAAGTGCATGCTAATAATCAAATACCATTTTTTTAATTTTAATTTTTTGACCTTGTCAACAAGATTGGACTAATACCACATGAATTCGGACTCTAAACCCAAAATGTAGAAAAGAGACCTCTGTCAAAAAACAAAGCCATTTTCTTAAAACAGACCAGTTTTTACAAATCAACCAAATGAGCTATGATATGACCTCTAAATTAAAAACAAAATAAATAGACCCCCTGTAGAATTTGAAGAGCTTTTCGAAAATGTAAAAATTTCTGAAAAATATGCTAATTTTCATTGAAAATTAATTTTTTTATGAAAAATCAAGAAAAAATTATAAAAAATAAAAAATAACTCAAAAAATTCTAAATTTTTTATTAGAGCTTCTCTGATATGTCTCCAACTTGCAAAAACATTTTTAGACCAAAACACCAAGCCGTTTGGGAGATATGATCAAATCTTTCAAATCTAGGGTTTTCCATCTCCAAACAAATTTGCACAAGGGTTAAGCTCCAAAAATAATCAAAACCAACATGCAAGAGGTGGGTTGCCCCACAGTGGGTGCCAAAAAATGTGTGCTAAAATGTTGTCACACTTCTATGAATCATTACATGTAAAGAAACTCAAGAATGAGCCCTCACAAATCGATCCATAGCTCTTTATGCATGGAGTTGCAAGATTTGTAAAATTGCTCTCAGCTAGAGCTATAAACTCATGATCTTTCTAGTCAACCACACAATGAGAGATTCCAAATCAAAGACAAGGGCAACAATGCCAATATCTCTAATAAAATCCAAATGTATGCAATGCAATGCAAGTAAGCTAAGAATGAGAATGCAATCTAGTCTATGAAAATGAAAGTATAATGCAACTAATATATGAAAAGAAAGAACAAATGTGATCAATCCCTCCTATTTAGACTATGTGAGATTAATCTATGGCATAAAAGGAAATCTACACTAAGAATGCCATTATCATGCAACTATGAAAACAAATATGAAATGAGATGCAACAAAGTCTTCAAATCTTGGATTGCAAGAGTGTCTTCAAAGAGAGCTCCAAATGACCTAGAAAACCTGTAGCATAATATTAGCATGAAAACCTAAGATGAAAATGAGGAAGAGAGCTCTCCTTTTATAAGAAATGAGATAAAAATGTACCATTGAGATTAAGAGGCAAAAGACTTAATCAACGGTGGAGAAAAATAGAAGCTTGATCCTTGTGCACAAATATCTTCCAATAGGAAAATAGGAGTTGACTTTAGTGTCCATATGAGACAAATAGTACTTTTTCTCTTTTTATAAAATAAGAATAATGCTTTATTTGTGCAACATAGGATAAGAAGAAAAGTGGGGATTTTTTATTTAAATAAAAGGGGAGGAAATTCCTTTTAATTAAATAAAGGCTTAGGATAAAGTGATTTTATTATTTAATTAAAAGAGATTTTTAATTAATTAAAAGGGAGCATGTTCTCTTAATTAAATAAGATTTTTATTTTTTTCTCTTTTAAATTAAATAAGGCTCAAACCTTAGGAAATATTGAATTGATTATGATTTGATCAAGGAAATTGATATAATTGATATTGTTGATATTTGAAAATATTGATTCAAGGATTTGATAAATTGCAAAAATGGGGCCCAAAGTCTAGGCAACCATTTTAGGGTGTATACAATTGACAAGTGATGTTGTGGAGCACTAGGGATCACTTAAGGGTTGTCATTCATGGAAAAACTTATGCTGGAGTGATCATATGATGAGAAGTTCAGTACTGGAGTCACAGTCATAAAAATGACTAAGTCCAGAATCAGGGTAATAGGGTACAGTGTTATAGTTTTGGTTAGCGATGAAATTGTATAAGGTATTATGGCTTGCAAAGCTAGCAGAAGGTATTTTGGTATATATATATATATATATATATATATATATATATATATATATATATATATATATATATATATATATATATATATATATATATATATATATATATATATATATATATATATGCTTCAGCTAAGAGAACATGAATTTTGGTGATCAGATCAGTGAGATTCAGTAATCTGAAGATATGCAAAGTCAAAGATTCAGTATAACGGGGCATATGAGCAGTTGCGAAGATTAAGGCAAGGCTAGCAGATATGGTAACGTGATAAGTCAGATGAATGGAGTATATTGCCAAAACTTAAGTAATATATGATCGTCGACTTCATACTTACCCTTTAGATAATTAATTATTATGTTTTTTATGGTATTTATGAAGCCAATTGGATAGAAGTTTTTGTATAAGTATATAGTGCTTTTATGAAAGAAATAGAGATTGTGATTATTGTGTATGAAGAAAGGTTACGAATTTGATAGCACAGATCAGATGCGAGATCAGTAAGAAGAAGATCTATAACTAGAACCATCTAAGCAATATAAGTTCTTGTATTTTTCACATTTTGGAGAGCTTTTTGTCACAAGTTTTGATTGTAAGAGAAGTTTTCTCACCACCCTTAACCAGGTGTTCTATATACCCCTAATAGGGTTTTGTAATCCTTTGACAAGGAAATGTACTATGCAATCATCAGCTCCTAAAAGGGCTAGATATCCTAATAGGGATACTATATTTTTGTGCATAGTTATGGGTACCATCCCTAGCGAGGTTTTCCCTTGGCCAAGGTTTCCTCAAGAAAAAATCATGGTGTCATGAGTTATGTGTTATGTTTTGTTGCTCTTTTAATTTCAGCAGTGTTATGGTTTATTTATAATTGTTTAAAGTTTAAATCAAAGTTTAGTAATACTGATTCACCCCCCCTCTCAGTATTACCTATTCCTAACATATTGGTCTTTTCTTGTTTGTTTTGATTTCTTCAGTAGTATCCATGTGATCACTAAAGTCATTGTCCTCGTGGATCTCTTATATCTTCGGCTGAATATTAGGAGAGATATCTTATTGAATTTCATCATTCATTTCAGTTTCATCTTTGGATATTTTTAATGCATTATCTTCCTCAAAGATCACATCCCTGCTTAGTTCAATATTTCTTTGTCCTAAAATGTAAATTATATATGCTTTGGATGTTTCACTATATCCCACTAGAATACCTTTCTTCCCGGAAGGTTCTAACTTGGTTCTTTTCTCTTCAGGAATATGAATATAGACTGGACATCCAAATATCCTAAGATGACTTATTTTAGGTTTAGTTCTAGTGAATAGTTCTTCATGAGTCTTGTTTTCTAATTGAGAATGAGGACATCTATTTTGAATATAGATGACAATATTAGAAGCTTCTGCCTTGAGATGAGTTTTTAGGTTTTGATCATGCATCATAGCTTTGGCACATTCAACAATAGTTATGTTCTTCCTTTCTGCAAATCTATTTTGTTGAGGGTTGTAAGGAATAGTGTAATCCCTCTTAATCCTTGTAGATTTACAAAAGTTTTGGAAAGTTTCTAAAATGTATTCCTTCCCATTGTCTATTCTCAATGTTTTAATACTTTTTCCAAATACATTTTCTACTAAGGATTTAAATTCTTTAAACTTTAAGAGAATTTATTTAGACTCTTTACACTTAAGAAAATATATCCATGTTTTCCTAAAGTAGTCATCTAAAATGATGATGTAATACATGTATCCTCCAATGGAGGGAACAAACATAGGCCCACATAAATCATAGTGAATAAGTTCTAATACATATTTAGATTTGATTTAACTATTGTGAAAAGTTCTTTTGATATTATTCCCTAATGCACAACCTTTGCAAGTACCTACATGTTCAGTTTTGAGTTTTGGTAGACCATTGACCATCTTCTCTAAACTGGGTAAACATTGAAAGTGGTAATGTCCTAGTCTTTTATGCTAAATTTCATTTTCATTTGTTGATTCATGAATTAGGGCTTGAGAATAAGTGGATAGTTTATAAAGACACCCCTATCTTATACCAATAGTGTGAGCATTTTTAATTTTAGAGTTCTTGGGCCAGGCTAATACCTTTCCTTCCATAAATGTGATCATGTATCCCTTGTCTTCAAGAGACAAGATAAAAACTAGGTTTCTTTTGATCCTAGGTACAAATAGTATTCCCGTGAGTTGAAGTGATACACCAAATTTGAGTTGAATTGTATAGGATCCAATTCCTTTTACTAGATAGTCAGTATTATCTCCAATAGTTACTTCCTCATCAGAAGTTTCCTCAAAGGTTTCTAGGTGATCTAAAAATCATGTTATGTGTCTGGAGGCCCCACTTTCTATTACCCAAGTGTTCTTGCAGTTTGTAACTTGACTAGATAAGGAAAAGTAAAATACAAGTTTCTCTAAGTTTCTATCCATAGTTTTAACCTCAACGAAGGAGGGTTGAGATTTTTTTCTATCAGGGCACTTCATCGCAAGATGACCGTATTTGTCACATCTAAAGCATTGAAATTTAGATAGGTCTCTTGTTTTCTTGGATGAGTGTTTCTCTTTAGCATTTTCACCTCTTTATTTTATTAAACTTCTTTCCTCTTGTGTGAGTTTGAGTATGAAGGATTTTAATTTCCTCTTTTGGAGCATTCATGTCGGTCCCTCTGGATATCAACTTGGACGCTTCTTGAATGCAGTATATTTTCAGTCTTTCAAACTTGGGGAGTTTAGGTTGAGCACTGATGCCTTGAATAAATGATTATCAAGAGATAGGTATTCCATTTAGGGCTATCATTGAAAATTCCTTACTATCATAATCATGACCAATTATAGAGAGTTGATTTCTCAAATCAGTTATTCTCATAAAATATGAAGTAATAGTCTCTCCTTGGTTCATCTTGATTTGACTGAGTTGATTTTTGAGAGTGAGGACTATACTAGAGTTGTTAATCTCAAATATTTCTTCAAGGGCTTTGAACGTGGCATATGATGAGTCTAGTTTGATAATTATAGGCACTAGATGATCCTTCACTCCATCTACTATAAATTTCATTGCTTTGGTATTATTCTTTTCCCATTGAATCTTTTCATCTTTCTTACTTGTTTGGGTTCATTTTCTTTCACCACTGTGATTAATTCATTCTCTTTCAATATTAGTAACATTCAAAATTTCCAAGATAAAAAATTTGAGGTGTCTTCAAGTGTATCCTCAAATCTAGCTCCATTCACCATTTTGAAGAGCCTAATTTATCACAAGGTATTTATATATAGTTTTGGTATATAAATATATATCAATATAAGAATATGATCTGGATCTTTTATTCCAAACTTGGCTTAGATACATGTTAAGATTCCTATTTTATATAGTTGATATTTAATTTTTCTTTTAAATTAGACATAAAACTTGTTGTTATATATTATACTGAATACAAATCTGCACTTGGAATAACACTGCCATTATTTTTGTGTTTTCCAAATGCAAATTTCTTTGAACATAAATATTGAATAGGGTAAAAGTACAAACCTGTGTCACACTTTTATAAAGGAAAAGGATGACAACATTCAAATTTTTCAACTTTAACGACATAAAAGTGGTATTTGTGTTTAGAATTTGAAGATGATGTAAACTAATGAAATGTGTAAAATTTGATGAAGTTTATGCTTATAATTTTTAAAAAAAATTTGAACAAAAATTGACATAGTTTTTTAATTTTTGAAGTCCATTTTTTTATTGTTGAAATATGTTGAAAATCTAGGGTCTAGTTCACGTTAAAAAATTATATGCAAATAATATTTTTTTCCTCTAATTCCATAATATGTTTTAGATGACATGTATAGCTAATGCATAAAAAAACAAAGATTAGATTTCGTTATATATTTCATCTGTTATAACTATCCAAAGTCGGTGTTACCTGAAATCAACAGTTTTTAGTTCATGTGCAATTTTCCCTATCAAATCTACACCATTAAAAAAAAATTACATATTCTTGAAGAGGACTCTCTCCTCCAGTGTTAAATATAAAGTTTTAATTTTTCTGACACGATATGTTATTTTTAATATTTTTCGAACGAGTGTGTTCTTAAATGTTAAAATACCTACTTGAAGTATTTTCAACTTATAATATATTATATGAAATCAAAACATGATAAAAATTACATGACCATAATCTTGACTACGAGCTCTACAAAAGGGTATTTTTAGATTTTACAAAAAGGTAAATTTTGACAGAGAATTTAGGTCCAGAAGGGAGAACTTGAGAGAGCAACCCTTTTTTGCTGACTTGGCTGCCAAATAGGATTCCACATGGGTTCGGCTGGACCCATTAGGCAACCAAACACGGTCCCATGCATGGCCAGTGCCTAAAATCCAAATTTTCACAATTCGCTCGATTTTTTAAATAAAATCAATTTTTTTTATAGATTTTTTAATAGTTTTATAAAATTTATAAATTATTTTAATTTTATTTGTAAGAGTTAAGTGGTTTTTATCTTGAATTAAGTGATTTTTAATAGTTTTTTGAATTTATTAATTATTTTAATTTTATTTTTTGATATTGCATGTCAAGTTTTGATTTAGTGTTTTCAAGTTAACTAATCCTTTTTCTATTTTTCACAAGGCAATTTACTTGTTTATAGTGTTGCATGCATTGAAAACTTTATTCAGTTTTCTTTATTAAGAGGATTTTGGCTAGTATTCGATATACATGTTTATAGATTTTGGCTCTGAGATTGAATTCGAGGATTGTGAAAGCTTTGGGAAATTTCAGGATTGTTGGATTGTTCTTTGCACAATTTCTGTCAAGTGGTGATTTAAGGTAGGGTTTGAATTTTTTTTTGTTGCAATTATTCTATGGAAAATATTATCTTCATTGTGTTTCCAAGATAGGTTGATGATTTTGGAGTAATTATATTTTTTTCATTGTCCTTGAGAAATTTTGCAAGATTAGATTGTTATGATTTTGTGAATGATAAATATGTATATATTTTGTTTGCTTATGAGCATAAGCTTTTATAGAAATGTGTGCATTTTTCCAGTTAAAGTGATTCTTTTATATTTTTCAATCTGAACAGTTTTTGCAATGGGGAATAAAATGAATAGATTAAGAAAATATGATCGAACAAAGGATGACAAAAAATATCAGACAAAACATAATCAAGTTCAACCTGTTGAAGTTCAGGAAGAACCTATTGATATTCAGGAAGATGCAATTCAAGCAGGGGAACAAATTGGTAGTTCTAGAGCTGAAAATAGATCTTTTGGCATGGGCAATTTGATGGAGATGAATGAGGATTCATTTTTTAGTCAAATTCTATCTGAATAAATGTTATTTGAAAGTACAATTAAAACTCATTGCAAAAAACTTTGGGATGAATATTTTGAAAATAAAAGTATGGTTGCAAGAGCTCAATTATTTGTTAGGTTATTCAGGGAAAAACAAATGACTCCTATTTTGGAGTTGTTGGGTGTTGACAACAAGAAAAACTCAGGAGAAAATGTAAATCGAACAATAGTTCAAAATTTGCAAGATGCATTGAACAACATTAATAACTCAAGTCGAGGAGCTGATTTAAGTGTTGCACGTAGAGAAATTATGACTACTTTATCTAGTAGGAGGTTGACACAAAGAAGAAAAGTGCATGCAATTTCTGATTTACTGGATGTATCTAAAAGAACTATTCAAAGATATATTAGGAAGAGAAATATGTTAGATGAAAACATTAAAAAAAATTGGGTAAATATTTGTAGGCTTCCTCGAAAAAATAGAATTTTTGAACATGAAAAGAAATAGGTCATTGAATATTGGACCGCTCACTCTCATGTTTCTTCTAATAGAAGGGATACAATACAGAAGAAAGATGAAGAGACTGGTATGAAAACTGCACATCCAAAACATTTTATAGATACAACACAAAGTGAATTATTTGAAGCATTCAAGAAAGAATTTTCAAATATGAAAATATGTCAAAGAATGTTTGAGAGGTTGCGCCCTTGCTTTGTACACATAAATAAGGTTCGTGAAACTTGTTGTTGTCAAAATCATGTTGAGTTTCATCTATATTTGCAATTATATAAAAAAGTTATGGCAATTCTTGATTCAACTATGGTCATCCCTGGAAGTACACCACAATTTGTGAAGTCTACTTTATGTGATAAATTAGAAGATTAAGATGAGTTCAAAGTACAGTGTATAAAGAATGCATGTAGTGATTGTGGAGATTTGCATAAATTTCCCTTGCAAATTGAGAATATTAATGTTTCAACACCAGTTTTGTGGAAAATATTTGAATATGAGACATATCGAACAAAGAGCGGAGATGAATCCAAAATTTTTTTATTGAAGGAGAGTGAATTGCCCTACCTTGAGTTTATGACTAGATTCCATACTCTAATTTATCCACATATCCAGCATTGTCATGGTGCACGATGGCAAGCTAAATAGTTTCATGACTCCAAAGATTGTTTTCCACCTAGTTGTATTCTTTCAATATTAGATTTCTCTGAGAACTATACATTTTCCCCTCAAAAAAAGCTTCAAGATCAATATTATCATTCTGATCAGGTTACAATATTTGTGCAAGTGACCTATACACATGCACAATATAATTTGGATGGGGTAGAAAGTCCAGATCCAAATGAACACATTATCATCAAGGAGGTTCATTTCTATATCAGTGATGATAAGGTTCATGATAGAAGCTATGTGGCTCATTGTTTTGCAATGCTTTTTGAAGATATTGTGAATTGTGGGATAAATGTCTCACAACACTAGATTTGGTCTAATGGTTGTGCAGGTATACATGTATAGATACTTCAATTTATTTTCATTGTCATTTAATTATTTGTTAAATTATTAAAAGATGACATGTATGTACAACTTAATTTTTGAGGACAATTTAAATCTGCAAAAGCCTTTAATTGGCTAGCCAAGCAACATGCTAGATGCAATGTTAAGTTTTAGTGGAACTTCTTTGAAAGTGGACATGGAAAAAGAGAGCACAATGGAGCAGGAGCATGTGTGAAGCATGCACTTCGCCAACATGAACTTGCAAGTACAAATGGTGTTCAATAGTTAAATATATATGTATATATAAATTTCAAATAATATAATTTTAGCTTAGATCTCCATTTTCTTTAAACTGATAATTCAGAAATGTACAGGTAACATGATAGAGAATTCAAAGAAAATTGTTGAATGGTGTCAAAGTCATTTTGCTCCTCGGGACACCATATACAAAAAATGTTATTTTTGGGAAGTGAAAGGTAATTTATATTTTGTTGTAAAATTTTAAATTAAATTTTGATTTCATGTTCATGTTTATCTTTTTATAATTGTTGATCTAAACATGTGCAACTTTCATTTCATATTTGTAATAGATATAGACCAATCTAATCCTTACAATTGTCAAAGAATTGTTGGTATTAGAAGTTTACATCAATTGATCACTACAGGACAACACAAGCCTCTTTTGATTCAAGTAAGAGAAAAATCATGTTTTTGTGCTCATTGCATTGAGGACAATCCATTGAGTCAATGTGAGAATATTGCAAATGGATATGTTTCATGATGGGATATGAAGGAGTTAATCAGAATTCCTCCTTATGAAGATGATGAAATTGACATAAACATTCATGATCTAATATATTCAGCTGATTATGAGCATGTTTCTGATTTAGTTGTTATAGGTATGTGCACATACATGTTATTTTATTTAATTTTAATTTATCGTATAAGTGATGTTTAATTTTAATAAAATCTATTTGTATCTAGGTGATATTTTTGTTGTAGTTGCGGATCCTAACAATATAGAAAATGTAGATTATTATCTACTAAGATGCACGAAAGCAAAATACAAGTTGACAGAACAAACTGTAGATGGTGATGGACATAAATATCCAATTGGTTCAATTGTTATTGAAGGAACCTATTATCAGGATATAAAGGTCGACAAAAATGGTGTTCGATTTATTGAATACTAGTCTGGCCAAAAATTTCTACATTACAGTCACTTGGTTATAACAACAAAGTTGCAATTTGAGACATTGACAAAAAGAAAAAATGTCAATCAGAAGCGGAGTTTGTCTATTGAAGAACATGAATAACTTTTGGAGATAATAAAAGATAGAGAGGATCCAAACTATATGTATGACGAGCTTTAGAACTCTATAAACTTTAGAATAAACTTCTTTTTGTAGCTCTTGTACTTGTTGGAAACAATTGTCTGAAGAAAATTTCTACTCAAATTATGTATTGTCTTTGATGTCACACAATGTCATAGTCCGCAACAATCAGTACCTACCGAGCTCAGTCGGTCTGCTTGGCAGTAAAATTAGTGTTTACCGAGTTCACTTGGTTATCAAAGAAAGTTAGCATTTACCGAGTTCACTCGGTTGTCAAAGAAAAGTTAGCATTTACCAAGCTCACTCGGTTATCGAAGAAAAAGGATTATCAGTGTTTACCGAGTTCCCTCGGTCTCCGAAAGATTGTAGAAAATTTCATTATGGTCACCAAGCACTGTCGGCCCTTGAAGGATATTTGCAAATGAAGTTTTCTTAATTCAGCCGACTGTTATACTAAGTAATGCCGATTTGACAAATCTAAAATCATATAAATAAAAGGTCAAATGTGAAAAATAAAGAATAGAAATATGGAAGAAGATATATAGAAGAAAGACAGAAAGGTATGTGCGAAATTGTGAAGGATGACCAAATATCCTTGAGGAGCAGCAGAGATATATTCGATCAGGAAGGATCACACTTATACAGAATAGAGATCTGTAATCAGCAAGGCAGTTGCATTATTATACAGGTCATTTTCATTGTTATCTTTTTATCATTGTAAGAGTGAATTCTAAATCTCTTAACCGAGTTGGTTTAACAACCATATTGTAAATCCTTTAACAAGGTGACAATTCCATTGAATTATTCTCAAGACCTCTTACCAGGCCACTCCTAGCAGGGTGATTAAATCCTCTAACAAGGTCACACCTAATAGTGTGTTTTGTAACCTTTTATCGGGTTGGCTTTTAACCGAGCATCACTTCAGAAAAGTGAAAATCAGTATCTAGATACATTGGTGGTTTTTTCCATATTGGGTTTCCACGTTAAAATCTTGTGTCTCTTGTGTTCTTAATTGTTATCTTAATCATATACAAGTGGTGATGAATATCTAAAGATAATTTTACTAATACTTTCTGCATCTACCAAGTTACTACAATCTATTTACCGAGTGTTAAACAGATAATATTCATTAAGATATCCTAAGGGATCTGGAAAGAAATAATTGTGAAGTGTTTTATGGTTGATTGATTCCCCCCCCCCCCCTCTCAGTCACTTCATCCATATTCCATCAATTGGTATCAGAGATTTTGGTGCTTGCAGGAAGGGTTTTAAGGACCTAAGCTAAAGATCAAGATGTCTTACAAGAGGGAAATTCCAAAGCTCAACAGAGATAACTTTTCAGCATGGCAAGGTCTCATGAGACTTCATCTGGCTTCCATTGGTGATTCAGGATGCAAATACATTGATGAAGAATACACAGTTCCTACTGGCGCATTAACTGTTGAAGACATTGCAGAGAAAAAGAATCATAACACCATGATGATAGACATTGCATCAGCTCTCAGCTATGAAGAATTTGATGATATTAAAGAATGCACTACTGCATATGAAATGTGGATCACACTAAAGAAAATATATGGTGGTGATGCAAATGTGAAAAGAGCCAAAGCAAAAAGCCTAAGAGGACAGTTTGACAAGATGAATATGAAAGAAGATGAAAACATTGCAAAATATGTTGAAAGGATCAAAGCAAGTGTTAGTGCAATTAGAGCTTCTGGAGGAACAATCTCAGATGAAACTATTATAAGCAAGGTACTCAGAACATTACTCCCTATCTATGCAATAAGAGTATCAACTATTCAAGAAAGAAGATGTGAAACAAACCACAATATAGCTTTGGATGCTTTAGTTGGAAGATTGACAGCCTTTGAATTAGACAACTATGACAACTATGTTCCAAATTCCAAAAATATTGAGTCAGCATTTGAGGCCAAGGTTTCACTAAGGAAGAACAAGAAAATAAAAGAAGTTCAGTCAGAAAGTGAAGATGTATCAGAAGAAAGTTCTGATAGTGATCTTGAAATTGTAGAAGCATTACTTGCAAATAAGTACTCTAAAGGGAAAGGTAAATATAAAGGTAAAACTCCTTTAATCTATTTTTCATGTGAAGAAATTGGACATATTGCAGCTAGGTGCCCAAACAAGCAAGCCAAGGAAGAGAAGAGAGGTCACAAGTACTATGGCAAAAATAATTTCAAATCATTCAAGGATAAAGGTAAGAAAACATGTTTTACGGCTAAAGATTCTGATGATAGTGAAGAAGAAATTGTCTTTATTGCTATAAAAGATGAATCTGATGATGATGAAGATAAGATGGCACTTATTTCTCATATAAGCAAAGATGATATATGGATAATAGACAGTGGATGTTCACATCACCTGACTGGTGACAAGACAAAATTTGAATACCTAGAAGACTGTGATAGTGGCAATGTAAGATTTGGAAACAATGAACCTTGTTGTATAAAAGGAAAAGGAAGAATCTCATTAACCAAAGAACTCATATGTGATAATTCTTATTGGGTTGAAGGACTAAAACATAATCTTCTAAGTGTAGCATAGCTAATCAACACTGGTTTCAAGGTTGAATTCATGAATAGTCAAGCGAGACTGCTGGATGGAAAAGGAAAACTCATTGGATCAGGCAAACAAACAAAAGGTAACTTATTTTATCTTGATCTCAGTGAATATTCATGTTTTATTGCTCAAATTGAAGAAAGTTGGCTATGGCACAAAAGGCTATGTCATGTGAATTTTGATAACATGATGAAAATAAGAAAATTCAAGAAGGTAAGAGGCATTCCTACTTTGAAGAAACCTGATACTGGTCTATGTAAGAATTGTCAGATTGGTAAAATGAGTAAGACTAGTTTTAAGAGTAAGAACTATCAGTCTAAAGAGATTTTGGAAATTGTGCATACTGATTTATGTGGACCTATTGGAATAGAAAGCTATACTGGAGATAAATTCTTTATTCTTTTCGTTGATGATTATTCTAGAATGATGACTGTTATGTATTTAAAAGAAAAGTCAGAAGCATTTGAAAAGTTCAAATGGTATTTGGCAAGAGTGGAAAAGGAAACAGGGAAAAGATTGAAATGCTTAAGATCAGACAAAGGTGGTGAATTCATCTCCCATGAATTTAACAACTTTTGCATTGAAAGAGGAATCAAAAGACAGGTATCAGCTCCTAGAACTCCTGAGCAGAATGGAATAGCAGAAAGAAGAAACAGATCTATTATGGATTGTGCAAGGACTCTAATATAGAAAAGAACAT
The DNA here is from genome assembly GCA_027943335.1 of Chamaecyparis obtusa. Classification (NCBI taxonomy): domain Eukaryota; kingdom Viridiplantae; phylum Streptophyta; class Pinopsida; order Cupressales; family Cupressaceae; genus Chamaecyparis; species Chamaecyparis obtusa. The sequence continues at coordinate 2,660,006 of BSBK01001755.1, read as the reverse complement.
CACCATAAAGTACTGGAAGGAAGCTATCAGCATTGTAGTTCATACCTTGAACCGAGTACAATTGAAGAAAGACACATTCAAAACTCCTTATGAGTTATGGTATGGCTATAAACCCAATGTAAGTTACATGAAAGTATTTGGTAGCAAGTGTTATATCTTAAAAGAATCCAGAAGAAATAAATTTGATGTGAAAAGTGATGAAGGAATATTCCTAGGATATTCTAGCAAAAGCAAGGCATACAAATGTCTAAACTTGTCTACTCACAAAGTCATAGAAAGTATACATGTAAAATTTGATGAGTTTGCAGAAAAGACTGAAGAAAAAAGCAAAAGGGAACCTGAAAACTACAGGAGATTCGTTTACATTGAACCTGAAACATTGCCAGACACAACTATCAATGAGGAAACTATATCTACCGAGCCTAGCACAGTAACCAAGTCACAGGAAGAAGTTCAAACCGAGTCACAGGAAGAAATTCAAACCGAGTCATAGGAAGAAATTCAAACCGAGTCTCAGCCTAAAGTTACCGAGCAAATATCTACCGAGCCAGAACAACCTGAAGAAGAGATCCTAGAAGACAACAACATGACTCATTCAAAAATCAAGGAACCTATACTAGCCAAATATGTCAGAAGGCATCATACACCAGATCAAATCATTGGAAACAAATTAGATGGTACTATGACAAGAAGCAAGCTAAAAGGTACATGTCTGCTTACTGATTTTGAACTTAGAAATATCAAAGATGCATTGAAAAATGAAAGTTGGATTGAAGCAATGAATGAAGAATTAGAACAAATACAAAAGAACAAAACATGGACTCTTGTACCTAGACCTAAAGATAAGAATGTAATTGGAACAAAATGGGTATTCAGGAATAAGCTGAATGAAGATGGTCAAGTATCTAGAAACAAAGCTAGATTGGTATGTAAAGGTTATTCTCAAGAAGAAGGTATAGATTATGGTGAAACTTTTGCTCCTGTTGCAAGATTAGAAGGTGTAAGAACTCTACTTGCCTATGCAGCACATAAAGGATTTAAGGTATATCAGATGGATATAAAATCTACATTTCTCAATGGAATTCTTGATGAAGAAGTCTACATTGAACAACCTGAAGGTTTTGTTGATCCAGATAAAAAGGACATGGTCTGCAAGTTACACAAAGCATTGTATGGTTTGAAACAAGCTCCTAGAGCATGGTATGAAAGACTCCATAACTATCTGATTCAGATTAATTTCAAAAGAGCCAATGATAACATCAATCTGTATATTAAAGAAGGACCAGATGACAAAATTGTATTGGCAGAAATATTTGTAGATGATACTATATTTACAGGGAATGATGATCAGTGCAAAGAATTTTCAGAGCAAATGAACAAAGAATTTGAAATGTCTATGTTTGGTTTAATAAAATTCTTTGTTGGTCTTCAAATTCAGCAAAGCAAGAATGGTATATACATTACTCAATCTAAATACATTAAGGAAATACTTAAGAAGTTTGGTATGGAAGATTCAAAACTAGTTGGTGCACCCATGTGTACTGGACTGAAACTTACCAAAAATGATGATTCAAAAGAAGTAGATCAGACCTTATACCAATCTATGATTGAAAAATTGAAGTATGTAGTACATACAAGACCTGATATTGCCTTAGTAGTTGGTATAGTAGCAAGATTCTCAGCAAAACCTAAGGAAAATCATATGATGGCAATCAAAAGAATCTTAAGGTACTTAAGAGGAACTGAAGAATATGGTTTGTGGTATAAATTTGGAGGCAATCTAGACTTAAAAGTGTTTATTGATGTTGATTGGGTAGGGAACATTGATGACAGAAAAAGTACAAGTGGTGGAGCATTTTTTCTTGGAAAAAGACTGGTATCCTGGACCAGTAAAAAGCAAAATTGCACATCTCAATCCACAGCTGAAGCAGAATATGTTGCTACTGTAGTAAATTGTTTAAATATTGTTTGGTTTAAACAGTTATTACAAGGTATGAAGGTTGAGATCAAAGAACCAGTTGTTATATTTTGTGACAATACCAGTGCAATAAACATTTCAAAGAATCCAGTAATGCATTCCAAAACCAAGCACATTGCTATTAAATATCACTTTGTCAGAGAATTGGTGCAGGACAAGGAAATCAGATTAGAATATAGTCATACAAAAGAGCAGATTGTAGACATTTTCACCAAACCATTACCCAAGGATGCATTTGTGTATCTAAGAGGTAAGTTAGGGGTCATTCCCCTATCCGAGGCTCACTAAATACAGTTTTAGTGATGCATCGACCAGAACATGATTGAAAATCAACAAGTTGATGCAGCATATTCAAGGAATTATTGCATATGAATCAGTACTTGAGGTACATTAGTTTACATCGGTAATATGTGAATTGTCTTTGGCATGTGTTGTCAAAGAGGGAGAGTCTTTGCTATGTCTTTGCTATTACTTCAAGAAATTTTCAATAGTCAGAGGAAGAGTTTTTAAGAAAAAGGAAGTTTGCTGACAGAGGGAGATTTGAATCTAAACTGAGCTAAATCTTTCAAATTTCTTATGCTATGACATATTGTGTTGCCATCAATGCCAAAGAGGGAGATTGTTGGAAACAATTGTCTGAAGAAAATTGCTACTCAAATTATGTATTGTCTTTGATGTCACACAATGTCATAGTCCGCAACAATCAGTACCTACCGAGCTCAGTCGGTCTACCTGGCAATAAAATTAGTGTTTACCGAGCTCACTCGGTTATCAAAGAAAGTTAGCAATTACTGAGTTCACTCGGTTGTTAAAGAAAAGTTAGCATTTACCGAGCTCACTCGGTTATCGAAGAAAAAGGATTATTAGTGTTTACCGAGTTCCCTCGGTCTCCGAAAGATTGTAGAAAATTTCATTATGGTCACCGAGCACTGTCGGCCCTTGAAGGATCTTTGCAAATGAAGTTTTCTTAATTCAGCTGACTATTATACTAAGTAATGCCGATTTGACAAATCTAAAATCATATAAATAAAAGGTCAAATGTGAAAAATAAAGAATAGAAATATGGAAGAAGATATATAGAAGAAAGACAGAAAGGTGTGTGCAAAATTATGAAGGATGACCAGATATCCTTGAGGAGTAGCAGAGATATATTTGATCAGGAAGGATCACACTTATATAGAACAGAGATCTGTAATCAGCAAGGTAGTTGCATTATTATACAGGTCATTTTCATTGTTACCTTTTTATCATTGTAACAGTGAATTCTAAATCTCTTAACCGAGTTGGTTTAACAACCATATTGTAAATCCTCTAACAAGGTGACAATTCCATTGAATTGTTCTCAAGACCTCTTACCAGGCCACTCCTAGCAGGGTGATTAAATCCTCTAACAAGGTCACACCTAATAGTGTGTTTTGTAACCTTTTACCGGGTTGGCTTCTAACCGGGCATCACTTCAGAAAAGTGAAAATCAGTATCTAGATATATTGGTGGTTTTTCCTGTATTGGGTTTCCACGTTAAAATCTTGTGTCTCTTGTGTTCTTAATTGTTATCTTAATCATATACAAGTGGTGATGAATATCTAAAGATAATTTTACTAATACTTTCTGCATCTACCAAGTTACTACAATCTATTTACCGAGTGTTAAACAGATAATATTCATTAAGATATCCTAAGGGATCTGGAAAGAAATAATTGTGAAGTGTTTTATGGTTGACTGATTCCCCCCCCCCCCTCTCAGTCACTTCATCCATATTCCATCAGTACTTTCATATATTTGAACTCCATAGTTTGAATTTTCATGTTTGAACTCATATATATATATATATATATATATATATATATATATATATATATATATATATATATATATATATATATATATATATATAGTATGTTTTTATGTATGTATGTTAGTTAATTAATTGTATGCTTTGATTAATTAGTTAGTTAATTAAATGTATGCTTTGATTAATGCTTTTGGTAATTAAGCTTTAGTTAATTATGATAGTTATATTACTTAATTATGTTAGTTACCTAATTATTTTAGTTAGATTACTTAATTATGTTAGTTACTTACTTAATTATGTTAGTTACCTATTTATGTTAGTTAATTAAGTTAGTTAGATTACTTAATTATATTAGTTAATTTACTTAATTATGTTAGTTAGATTACTTAATTATGTTAGTTACCTAATTATGTTAGAACTACTCAAATTATGCTTTGATTAATTAGTTTGTTAATTAAATGCATTCTTTGATTAATGCTTTTGGTAATTAAGCTTTAGTTAATTATGATAGTTATATATTACTTAATTATGTTAGTTACCTAATTATTTTAGTTACAAATTTACTTAATTATGTTAGCTACTTAATTATACTTAATTATGTTAGTTAGATGACTTAATTATGTTAGTTAGATTACTTAATTATATTACTTAATTTACTTAATTATGTTAGTTAGATTTCTTAATTAAATGTATGCTTTGATTAATTACATCACCTTAACATAATGTATACATAACACATGTATAAAACTAAGTCTAAAAGATGAAATAACACACGAACATATAACATGTAACATGTATAAAATATCTAACATGTAACGTTTGAAAAATGTAATGTGATGTATAAAATATGAAAGAACACACAACCATATACCATTTAATGTATAAAATAAGAAATAATACACAACCATATACCATGTACATATATGAAATGACTAAAATATCTACATGTATAAAATGTCTAAAATGTCTACATGTATAAAATGAAATATCTATGAAATGTTATAGCATGTATATATGAAATGTCACATGAAATATCTAAAATAACATGGTTGCTCAACTAGGGCCATGTCCTGATCCATGACCTGATGCCAGTGCACCTCCTCCTGATGTCTGTGTACAATAAACAAAATATGTCACGCATACATACATGTATAATAAATTTTAAATACATATTATCATAGAAAAATTAATTTTGTGAACAAACATCTCAATGTACCTATGTATCATGATGAATAGGATTGCTTGGAGTCTCTAAATCTCCATATGGTGTAGCATCGTACATAACCTCCTAGAGTACACATATATATAACATATATTAATCAAATTTCAAATATATGTGTAAGTTTTTTAAATAAATAAAAATTTAATTTAATTATAAATATACCAAAGTGGCCTCTAATGCTCTCCCGAAAGCGCTCAAAATGATGACAATAATGATATAGCCGCAGGATCAGTCCGGTCGTCTGTAAACAATGTAGTAAAAATTTGATGACCTGGACGTGATAAAGTGGCCTACGCAGTCTGATGATGAGCTATATGTGGTGTCATTTTTAGAGGAGCTATCGATGGTGGTGTAGTCACCTGAGGACCTACCGATGGTGCAGTCTACTGTGGAGGAATTGTCGGTGGTGGTGTAGTCATCTGCTGCAGACTTATCGGTGGTGCAGTCTACTGAGAAATGATATAGGATCTCACAAATAATGGAACCTCCCTGAGTGAAATCCCACTGAGCATCTGTATGGTCTGATAAGAAGAAATAAGATCACTGGATAACAATGCACTTGTAGATCGCAAATGGTCTATATATGATATAGCTACTACCTCCAAGGGAGATAGTATGTCAACTATATCATATAAATTAGGTGCACTAGAAGATGCATCCTGTGCAGGTGAAGGAATGCTAGAATGAGACTGTAACATATATCTCCCCACATGATCAGAGGAAATCTCATGAACCTATGTGGCAATAGTTGCTATACTAGAAAAAACATCCATCCTCATCGTGTCATCTAGAACACTCGCTCCTGCCACTTCCAAACATTTTGGTATGACCAAAAGGTTTGGACCCACCCTTGCCTACTTATTAGCAGGCATAGGGGCATCAGACACTCTGAACCTATCAGATAATCTCCCTTTCCCTTGCCCAACATAAGCAGGGAAATCTGTATAATCAACATCAAGGTGCAAATGAAATTTTGCAAACAATTGTTTGCAGAAATATAGTCGCAACTCATCCTTCTGGGGCCACATATGGTGAGAAGCCAACCATTGAGGATATATAAATGGTCCCACCAAGTCATCCTCACATCTTGTAGGCATGTACCCTCTCACCTTCTTCAGGTATCGATAATGAGGAAACATCTCCTTCACCATAGGAGTGGAAACAACTGTATCGATCTCACTATACTTTACAGTGCTAGTAACACTGCGAGACAAAGAAGCATAGAATCTATCAATGCTCATAGTCTCATACAGGTTGTATGATTAAACTATGTCAATCATACACACCAAATAATCTCTAATAGTGTTCACCCTTTCCCTATTGGGAATGCTGGTGGGTGAAGCTAATGTTTGATCTAGAATAAGTAATGCTCGTGTCAATCTCTCAACAATGTCTACAAATAGTTTCTCTCTAGCCTATGCTGTATCGACTAATTTATGAGAGGAGTGAGTACTAGTACCACTACCACTACGAGGTCCCCCCCCCACCCTGAACACTAGGCTCTCTTGAATTAGCTGAACCTCTACCTGATGCCATGTGTAATAGATAAACAAGAAAATATATATAGATCTCTACACATGTACATACTTGAATTTAATAAACATACATGTGTTACAAATTTAAGAAACATACATGTACATACAAATTTAAGAAACATACATGTTATGTGCATAGATGTTATAAATTTAAACATGCATACATGTAAACTACAAATTTAAACATACATACATTACAAATTTAAGATCATCTAGTTTAAAAATGAAATCTATATATACATGTACATACAGATTTAATAAACATATTAATCCTATTAAGTCTTAAGGGGCCGTATTAATCATCACATGTTACTTGTATTAATGAGACTTAATTGGTCAATTAATGTTAGAATAACTGAGAGGGGGGTGAATCAGTTATCCAGTGTCCCAAAACAAAATGTATAATTCAAAATAACTTCTCCAATTTCTACTTGTTGGTAAACAATAATAACTCTCACTATCTATGCTTTTACTGATTGCCAGTCAAATACTATAATAGTTACCGATCAAATCTAACATGTAACATGTAAAGAATGATAACAAACAAATATCACAATCAACACATAACACAAGAGATTTAATGTGGAAACCCTGTAAAGGGAAAAACCACCTGGGACCGGCAACCCAAAATTGTTCACTCTTTTGAAGTGAGGTCGGTTAAGACCCAACCCTGTTAAAGGTTTACAAACACACTATCAGGTGTGACCTTGATAGAGGATTTTAGACTAGAAGTTATCATCCAACTAGAATTCACTATGGGGTTGACAGGATAACAATGTTCATTCAATGAATGATACATCATAAGACTTTTAGAGTCCACTCGGTTAAGAGATTTTGACTGTATAAAATGGTTAAATATGTAACAGTAAATGACCTGCCTTGATACAACTTCAATTGTAGATTATAGATCAATATTCAGTCCATACAAATCCTTCTGATCAATATTTCACTTTAGATTCAATACTGTATCAACTCACTGTCTGTCGGTAATTTCTCTTTGTAGCTCGATAATTGTTCTGTAGCTTAGTTCTTACTTAACCAGTATGATCAGAATGCATGAAAACCTTGTTCACGTGATACACCTGTAGTTTCTACTTCTTCTGGCATCCTTCTATTAAGAAATTCTATTCTATTATATAGACGAGTAAATCATTTTTTTCTCCACCATTAGATTTTTCCACTTAACCACATTCATAGATTTTGCCGCTTCAAACTTTCTTTGTACTAGTATCAATAACACATTTGATTCTCATCCTTTAGATCTTTCCTAAATGTTGTCAGCCGTTGATCTGTGTAACAAACATTATCGATTACCTCGATGTTATACTCTTGCTAGCTCATCAATCTTATTAGCTAAACTAATCATTTAATTCATTCTATTCTGCTTGGTTAACAAAGAAATGCATCGGTGAACACTACTCAGTTAATACTGCGATCGGTATACACTACACTCCATCAGTGTATACTAGAAATGCTTCATTTACTGACAACACTGCTTTGTGTCTTTCAGCTCTATACTTCATCATAGCTGAATGCAACATAATAAAGTCAATATCATCAAGTCATAGACTCATCAACAAGTTACTCAATGTGTTCCTTATCCTCATCTGTCATGTACATCTTTCCTCATGTAGATTTCTCTGTTCTTCATCTCTTTCACCTTTCTTCAGATGTCTCGGTATAGTAACTTACAAGATAAGTGCTATCAAACTAGTTGAAATTAATGACAACATAATATTGATTTAATCATATTACATATCTAATGAGAAACTCCTTAGTGATCTTGCAATCACAGATTCTTCAATCAGATTCCAAATCAGTTGTAGTTTAACAATCTCTCCCTTTGGCATTGATGGCAACTCAAGTAATATGAAATGTACCATACACATACCAAACATATATTCTAAAAATTTGTGACAAAATGATGTAAGTCAAATAGACTTAATATGTTACTAAATCGACATTATATAATACAACTTTATCATTCTGTAGTTGTGATCTTTTCAGTTCTCTTGTTCCTGCTTCTGTTCTCTATAACTGATCTTCAATACTCTATCTTATAATACTCTATCTCATTCAGATTTTCTCTCGCTTAGATAATTCTTGTTGGTGCTTGTTCCTTTTTCATATTATTTATCTCTCCCTTTGACATCAATGCCAAAGAAACAAATGAACAAACAATTCTATCTTCCTCGGTATCTCTGTATACTAATATTCTGATCGGTTCAAGTTCTTAAACTTAATGAAAACCTTGAACATGATTCAAAGTGTGAACTATTTTGCATCAAAATTAGTGATCTTCTGATAAAAATAGGTTGATGCAACATCCAGATCACCTTAGTGACCGATAGATAGGGGACAGACCCCAAGTCTAGTCCTCAAGTATTCAAATGTGTCCTTCGGTAGAGGCTTTGTAAAAATATCTGCAAGTTGTTCTTTAGATGTGACAAATTCTAAATTCACTTGCTTCTCTTGCACTTGTTCTCTTAAGTAATGATACTTAATAGATATATGCTTTGTCTTAGAGTGCATCACAAGATTCTTTGAAATATTAATAGCACTAGTGTTGTCACAATATATAATCACTAGGTCAGTGATTACCTCATTCATTCCTTCCAACACTTGTTTTACATATGCAATGTTTGAACAGTTAGTAGCAATAGCAACATACTTTGCTTTAGCTGTAGAATGAGAAATACAAGCTTTCTTTTTACTTGTCCATGTTACAAGTCTTTCACCAAAGAAAAATGCTCCTCTGGTGGTGCTTTTTCTATCATCCACATTTCCAGCCCAATGAACATTGGTGTAAAATTTCAGTTCAAACTTCCCTTCCTTAGGATACCATAATCCATAATTCACTATTTTCTTTAGGTATCTTAAGATCCTTTTTGTAGCTATCATGTGTGATTCTCTAGGATTAGTAGAAAATCTTGCAATAATACCCACAACATGTGCTATATCTGGTCTACTGTGAACTACGTACATTAACTTACCAATCATGGATCGGTAAAGTGTTTGGTTTACCTCTGTAGTTTCATCCTCCTTTGTCAATTTGCATCTAGTAGCCATCGGTGTTCCCATAGGTTTAGCATCTTCCATGCCAAATGTCTTCAGTACTTCCTTTATGTATTTAGATTGTGTGATGAATATTCCATCACTCTGCTGAATCACTTGTAGTCCAAGAAAGAACTTAATCTCTCTGAACATAGACATTTCAAATTCCTTTTTCATTTCATCATAAAATTCCTTGTAGAGAAGATCTGAGCCTCCAAAAATAATGTCATCAACAAATATTTCAGCAATGATAATAGTATCATTAGTATCACCTTTCACATAGAGATTGTTGTTTTCACTTGTTCTAACAAATCCAATACTTAACAAGTAAGTATGCAGTCTTTCATACCATGCTCTCGGTGCTTGCTTCAATCGATATAAAGCTTTATGTAATCTACATACCATGTCTTTATTGCCGGGATCAAAAAATCCTTTAGGTTGTTCAATGTAGACCTCTTCTTCAAGTATACCATTTAGAAATGTTGACTTCACATCCATTTGATAGACTTTGAATTTCTTGTGTGCAACATATGCAAGTAGCATTCTAACTCCTTCCAATCTAGCAATAGGTGAAAATGTTTCACCATAGTCAATGCCTTCTTCCTGTGCATATCCCTTGCATACCAATCTAGCTTTATTTCTTGTGCCTTCACCATTTTCATTCAATTTATTCTTGTATATCCACTTAGTCTTGATAACATTCTTTTTTTTTGGTCAGGGTACTAAGAAGCAGGTTTTGTTCTTCTCTATTTTCTCTATTTCTTCCTTCATTGCATTAACCCATTCTTTATTCTCTAATGCAACTTTCACATTTTTAGGTTCAAATTCACAAATTAGACATGTACCTTGTCTTGTTTTGCTTCTAGTCTGCATTCCAACATGTCTGTCTCCAATGATTTGTGTCTCAGGATGATGTCTTCTGACAAAACTAGCCAGAACTTGATGTCTCCTTTCTTGCTCATCCTGCTTAGGGTCATTTTCTTGCTTGGTAGCTCCATCTTGTTTGTCGGTTTGTGTTGCCTATTGTCCTGCATTATTTCCCTACTGACCGGTTGTCACAACTTGCGGCGTCGGTAGATACTCTAGATGTTCAATGTAAGTGAATCTACCATAGTCTTCTAGTTCCTTTGTACTTTCCTCTATGTTCTTATCATTAAACTCATCAACATGAACATCAATACTTTCAACTATCTTATTTTTAACCTTATTCAAACATTGATATGCTTTGCTTGTAGTGGAATATCCTAGAAATATCCCTTCATATCCTTTAGAATCAAATTTACCATTTCTCTCATCTTTCAAAATAAAGCATTTACTTCCAAAAATTTTGAAATAACTTATAGTAGGTTTGTGTCCAAACCATAGTTCATAAGGTGTTCGGTTGGAGTCCTTCAGTTGTACTCGGTTAAGAACATACACAGTTGTACTGACAGCTTCCCTCCAATATGTCTGAGCAACATTATTTTGTATCATCAATGTTCTTGCACAGTCAATTATAGACCTATTCCTCCTTTCAAAAATGCCATTTTGCTCAGGTGTCCTCGGTGTAGATACCTGTATTTTGATTCCATGCTCATTAAAAAAATTAGTAAATTCATCAGAGATAAATTCACCTCCTCTATCAGATGTTAAGCATTTTATTTCCTTTCCGGTTTCTTTCTCTACCTTAGCTTTATACCACTTAAACATTTTGAATGCTTTAGATTTCTCTTTCAGGAACATAACAGTCATCAATCTAGTATAGTCATCAACAAAAAGAATAAAATATCTATCACCAAAATAGCTCTGAGTTCTCATAGGACCACATAGATCGGTATGAACCAACTCAAGTATCTTCTTTGTTGAATAGTCTTTTCTTTTAAAACTAGACTTATTCATCTTACCTTTCTAACATTCATGGCACATGGCATGATCAGGTTTTGTCAAGTTAGACAATCCTCTAACTCTTTTCTTTCTACTAATCTTGATCATGTTGTCAAAGTTCACATGGCATAACCTTCTGTGCCACAACCAAGCACCTTCATCCTTTATTAAAAAACAAGAAGACTGATCCATATAAAGATAGAATAGATTACCTTTGGATTGTGTACTAGTTCTGACAATTCTTCCTCCATCATCATAGATCTTCACCTTTTTGCTCTCAAAAGCCAGTCGGTGGCCTAAATTTTTTAGCTGAGCCACACTTAACAGATTATAGTTCAGTCCATCTACCCAGTATGCATTTTCACATTGTAATCTATCATTGATCATTAGTGAGCCTTTACCTCTCACCATACAAGGTGCATCATTTCCCATTCTCACAGATCCTCCATTATATTCAACAAGATGATAAAACTTCTCTACATCACCAGTCAAATGATGTGTACAACCACTGTTTATGATCCATGTATCATTTCTACTTACTTTAGAGATCAGTGTTGTCTCTTCATGTTTCTTTTCCTCCTCTGAGTCATTATTCATAGCAACAAATATGACTTCTATGTCATCATCAGAATCAGATCCAGTTTCAATATGTTCGGCTATGTAACATACCTTTTTGCCTTTTTTGTCTCAGTTGTCTCTATTGTAGTGTCAGTAGCCTCTGTTGACTCTTCTCCCATAGCTTCCTTCAGATTGGTCTTTGGATCTATCATCATCTTTCCTCTGAGGACATCTAGCAGCGATGTGACCGACTTCTTTACAATTAAAGCATGCCAAAGGTAGCTTACCTCTATACCTTCCTTTTCCTTTGGGCAATCTTCTAGCCATAAGTGCTTCAAGCTCATCAAGTTCATCATCGGTATTGTCATCACTATCACAATTCTTACTGTTCCTTCTAGACTTTCCAATCTTCAAAGAAGACATGAAAGTAGATTCAACAAAAGGAACAACACTATTATCAAAGTTGTTTAATTTAAAGGTTGTAAGTTTACCAATCAGAGTGTCAAGAGTAAGGTTGGATGTAGAAGGTTGGATGTAGCTCTTGTTTCATGAATTGTAGAAATCCTGATTGCATAAACTGGTAGCAAAGTTCTGAGAATCTTGCTTATCACTGTTTCATCATCAATTACTCCATTAGATGCTCTAATAGCATGTACCACCTCTTTGATTCTATTTGAATATTGGACAATGTTCTCACCTTCTTTCATTCTCATATCATCAAATCTGCCTCTCAGACTTTCAGCTCAGGCTCTTTTGAAATTCAGATCTCCACTGTATATTTGTGTTAATTTATCCCACATTGCTTTGGTAGTCATGCATGTCTTAATATCTTCAAATTCAGCATCAGTACAAGTAGCAGCAAGTTCCATCATAGTAACATTGTGTTCATGCTTGTCCTTCAATTGATCAAGAGTTAAGGGACTAGTGGGTGGTTGTATGTAGCCATTCTCCATTAGATCTAGTGCAGAGTTCCTGATTCCAGATATGTGTAGCTTCATTCTGCTTTGCCATACTGCAAAGTTATTTTTGTTCAGTTTTAGTACTTCCCTCTTATACATCTTGAGACCTTTATGCTTAAGTCCTTAAAACTTCATTCTAAGCAACTAGAGCTCTGATACCAATTGTTAGAATAATTGAGAGGGGGGTGAATTAGTTATCCAGTGTCCCAAAACAAAATGTATAATTCAAAACAACTTCTCCAATTTTTGCTCGTCGGTAAACAATAATAACTCTCACTATCTGTGCTTTTACCTATTACCAGTCAAATACTATAATAGTTACCGATCAAATCTAACATGTAACATGTAAAGAATGATAACAAAAAAATATCACAATCAACACATAACACGAGATTTAACATGGAAACCCTGTAAAGGGAAAAACCACCTGGGACCGGCAACCCAAAATTGTTCACTCTTCTGAAGTGAGGTTAGTTAAGACCCAACCCTGTTAAAGGTTTACAAACACACTATCAGGTGTGACCTTGTTAGAGGATTTTAGACTAGAAGTTATCATCCAACCAACATTCACTATGGGGTTGACAGGATAACAATGTTCATTCTATGAATGATACATCATAAAAATTTTAGAGTCCACTCGGTTACGAGATTTTGACTGTATACAATGGTTAAATATGTAACAGTAAATGACCTACCTTGATATAACTTCAATTGCAAATTACAGATCAATATTCAGTCCATACAAATCCTTCTGATCAATATTTCACTTCAAATTCAATACTGTATCAACTTACTATCTGTCGGTAATTGTTCTGTAGCTCGAATCTTACTTAACCATTATGATCAGAATGCATGAAAACCTTGTTCACACGATATTCTTGTAGTTTCTACTTCTTTCGGCATCCTTCTATTAAGAAATTCTATTCTCTTATATAGATGAGTAAATCATTTTCTTCTCCACCATTAGATTTTTCCACTTAACCACATTCATAGATTTTTACGCTTCAAACTTTCTCTGTACTTGTGTCAATAACATGTTTGATTCTCATCCTTTAGATCTTTCCTAAATTTTTTCAGCCGTCGATTTGTGTAACAAACATTATCTGTTACCTCGATATTATACTCTTGCCAGCTCATCAATCTTATCAGCTAAACTAATCATTTAATTCATTTTGTTCCACCCAGTTAACAAAGAAATGCGTCGGTGAACACTGGTCAGTTAATACTGCAATCGGTATACACTACACTTCGTCAGTGTATACTAGAAATGCTTCATTTACCGACAACACTACTCTATGTCTTTCAGCTCTATACTTCATCATAGATGAATGCAACATAATAAAGTCAATATCATCAAGTCATAGACTCATCAACAAGTTACTCAATGTGTTCCTTATCCTCATCTATCATGTACATCTTTCCTCATGTAGATTTCTCTGTTCTTCATCTCTTTCACCTTTCTTCAGATGTCTTGGTATAGCAACTTACAAGATAAGTGTTGTCAAACTAGTTGACATCAATGACAACATAATACTGATTTAATCATATTAAATATCTAATCAACAACTCCTCAGTGATCTTGCAATCATAGATTCTTCAATCAGATTCCAAATCAGTTGTAGTTCAACAATTAATAGGTCTTAATTGGTCAAGTATTAGTCACATGTTAGGTCTTAATTGGTAGGACTATAAGGTCTTAATAGGTCATATTCAACCTAATTGGTTAAGTATAGGTCCCATTAGTTCTTAAGGGTGGACTATTAGGTCTTATTAGTAGGTACTAGGTCTTATTAGGTAATTTTAATCAATTTAGGTATTATTAGTCCTATTAATCACATGTTAAGTCTTAATTGGTCAATTAATAGGTCTTAATTGGTTAAATATTAGTCACTAGTTAGGTCTTAATTGGTTTACACTAGAATTTTTATTTATGTTAGTTTCTAGTGTTACAGTTTAATAGGTCTTAATTGGTTTCTAGAATTTTTGTTTATATTGTTTATGTGGTATTAATCCTATTAAGTCTTAAGGGGTCGTATTTATCCTGCTAGGTTTGTCTTAATTGGTCATATTAGTCACATGTTAGAAATTTAAGAAACATACATGTTACGTGCATAGATGAACTAGAAATTTAAGAACTATACATGTTACAAATTTAAACTTGCATACATGAACTACAAATTTAAACATACATGTTAAGTATAGGTCCTATTAGTTCTTAAGGGTGGACTATTAGTTCTTATTAAAATAGGTATTAGGTCTTATTAGGTCGTATTAATCAATTTAGGTGCTATTAGTCACATGTTAAGTTTTAACTCTAGCTAATTAATAGGTCTTAATTGGTTAAATATTAGTCACTTGTTAGGTCTTCATTGGTTAGGTATTAGGTCTTAATTGGTTTAGATGGAATTTTTGTTTATGTTAGTTTCTAGTGTTAGAGTTTAATAGGTCTTAATTGATTTCTAGAATTTTTGTTTATGTTTTTTATGTGGTATTAATCCTATTAAGTCTTAAGGGGTCGTATTAATCATGTTAGGTCTGTCTTAATTGGTCATATTAGTCACATGTTAGAAATTTAAGAAACATACATGTTACGTGCATAGATGAACTAGAAATTTAAGAAACATACATGTTACAAATTTAAACGTGCATACATAAACTACAAATTTAAACATACATGTTAAGTATATGTCCTATTAGTTCTTAAGGGTGGACTATTAGGTCTTATTAAAGTAGGCATCAGGTCTTATTAGGTCGTATTAATCAATTTAGGTGTTAGTCATATTAATCACATGTTAAGTCTTAATTGGTTAGGTATTAGGTCTTAATTGGTTTAGATGGAATTTTTGTTTATGTTAGTTTCCAACAAAATTAAATTAAAACATATCTAACAAAATTAAATTAATTAAATAACTAACACATTTAATTAACTAAAAAAAAAGATTATATTAATTTTACATAACTCAATCTACATAAAATCATATTATTTTATTTCTACAATTAAAAAAAATAAAACTAAATAAACAAGAATAACTATTAAATTAAAATATTTCTGTTTAAATTACAACTGTCTTATATTAATTAAACAAAAAACAACTATTAAATAAAGATTTTAAATTAAAATACAATTATTTAATACTAAATAAAAAAACAACTAAAAAAAAACATTAAAAAACATTGAAATTAAAAAATAAAAAAAGTACCTACCTCTTTCGGCTGGAACTCCCCTGTAGCTCTCCTCACAAGCCTAAAGCCACTGAATGAAAATGACCCACGCGGACCACTTTTTTTTCTTACATAGACTTTTGGGGGTTCGACCGGACCCCCCCCGCCACATAGACGCCACCTGGCGCCTAGAGGGCACCACATGGTTCAAGCCGGACTACTTCCGGCCAGACCCCTTCCGACCGGACCCACTTAGTTTGTCCTGTAGTGCGACACAATATTATACTTTTACCCAATAATGAGGACACGTCTCATGGAGAGACATGCCTCTATGAATGTAGAGACATGTCTTTCATGTTTCACAGGAAATACTATTTCATAATACTTGGTGGCAATGTTTAATGTAGGAGATTTATTTGTAGTTTAATGAACTTGTTATGATATGTAAATACATATCATAACACACAAGTGTTATAGTACATATTACGTATCATAACACCTCTGTGTTACGATACATAATATGTATCATAACACAACTATGTTATGGTACATATTATGTATCGTAATACTTATGTGTTACAATACCTTAATACAAGCCGCATGATAAGTATCGTGATCTCCAAATATATATTTATTCATTGGTCGATAACTCAATCAATATGTTATGTATTATTATCATTAATATATTTGTATATATATAATTAAGATAAATATATAACTTAATTTTATATATATATATATATATATATATATATATATATATATATATATATATATATATATAACAAATATGTTTAATCATTTTCCAGAGATGATTCTTAATTGATTTCTTTACTGAGCGACACTATATCATTAACATCAACTAATTCCATATCAAACAAACACCAAAGAAGGGCTCACAAATTCATGTCACCTTGACAAATTCAGATGGGTAGAAAATAGACACTTGTCCATTATTTAGAACAATCAATGGCTTGGCTTGGGATTTGGATTTGTATGTGTAATCACCTAAAATTAGACAAGATAAATCAAGTGAACAATCAGGGTGAAAATCAGAGCAATTGAATCAAATCAAGCATTTATCAAATCAAAACTACAATCAAGCCATAATTCAATTTAATTAAAAAATCAAAAGTCATAAATCAAATAAATCAATCAATTGTGTAATTAATCTAATTAATTATATAGCTCATTTAAATCAAATCAACCCATTCAAGGGGTACACATGGCTAAAGATAATAATTAAATTCAATTAATTAAATCCTATTTTCCCTCAACCACTAAATGGGAGGAAAATTCATCAACCAATAGGATTTAAAGATTGAGCTCACATGGATCAAGCCTAAATCGAATCTCAATCACTCACTTGGAGAATGCATCTTGTCCACTCATTTTGTTCTTTGGTCCCAAGCTTTGAGGATAAAATATTTAAACGGTCTCCAAAGGTGGAACCATGGACTTAACCCACACCGAATCATGATCAAATCAACTACACCCCCTACCCTTGCCAAAATCTATAAAAGAAAGGCATAATTGAAGCATTATTCATCCACAAATATGAGAATAGCATCAAACCTCTTGCAATTTATAGCTAGAAAGACAAATTTAGAACTAATTAAGGTTTATTTATTTTGAAATTGAACTTTTTAGTTACTTTATCATTTATTCTCATTTTAGGACTATCACTAATGGAAGCTTGCTAAGAGCTTTGCATTAGCATCCCTAAATAGAGGTCCATAAAGTGCTTAATTATCATTTATTTGTTGAAATAGCTTACTCTTTGTGGTAATTTAGTTATTATTCTCATTTATTTGAAATACTAACCCTATGAAGGTGCTTTTCTTAGCACACAAAATGGAGCCCATCGTGGTGCTCTAGGCCTCATAAATTTCTAAATTTGGAGAAGTTGAAAATTTCTTGCAAATCTCATTTTTAATCTTTGTTTTACAGGTTTTTCAACACATTTGAGAGATTCTCCAGTGCATACACTAGTTTCTCCAGTGCATATGAGGTCTAAAATAATGCGTTTACAAAAAAATTTTGCACCTTTATGTGGATTTTTAGTGTGTTTGATCTTTCTACTTTCTTATCTCCTTTCTTTTAGCGTGTATACCTTGACTCTCCAATGTGTTTAATCCATCCTCCAACATGTTTAATACTTTCTTTTAACACATTTGCCCAGTTTATTAGTGTGTTTAATTTATGTTCGTGTGCATTTAATAATTTTCTATAGCACATTTGATATTTTAAATAATGCTTTCAATCATTTTAACAATGTATTCAATAGATTCTGCTACGCATTCAATTAAATTGAAAATTGACAGAATCTAACTTGCGGAAAATAATTTCTCTATGTCGGCAGGATGACTCGTCATAGAAAAATTAAAAAACCAGAGACCAGATTTAACAACGAAGGGAAGGCTTTGACCAAAAGGATTAAGGAGGAGAACATTTCACACATCAAGTTGATTTTGGAGAACTCTCAACAAGAAAATGAGGTATATGAACTATACTTAAAAGTTGTAGAAGCTTCTAAATTAGAGTTTATCTCATTAAATTGGATTTACTTGCCTTAATCAATTTTTGTCAAAATTTGATAAATAAGGCTTAGATTCAAATTTATTCTTGTTTTTCTTCATTTTGGTTGGTTGTGTTGACTAATTTGTTGGAGGATAAGCGAAAAAGGAAGGAACTATCACCACTAGGTGAGAAAAAAGTTGAAAAACTCATAAAAAATGCCCCTAGCCTTTGCTAGCTTTGAGTGAAGGTAAGCCTTAAACTTGGCTAATTTTTTCTTAGATTGTGTCCTTGTGATTTTTTCTATAATCTAGTAATTAAAATAGCTTAAAGGAATAAAGAAAACACTAATTTTGAACAACCCCTTGTTTTTGGAAAAGAGTAGAAATACTTGATTCCCATTAGTTAGTGGGTTTGGTAATTGAACCTTGTTAATTATGTTTGGAAATTGAGAAATAGATCGGGATATGATCTTCACCTTTTGGTGAATCAAACTCCCAAAACCTATCTCTTTATTCCAATTTATTTCTTTCAATATGAACATGCTAGATCTATAGTGGGCTCGCCTCCCAAGATTTGCCTTAATAAGGCCGGTGAGAGGGACAACCCAAAGTGGGATACATTTGATTTTTCCAAGAAAATCCAACCCACTCTAAAATAAAGTACATGCATCCTTAATGGGGTGTGTGAAAAAATGATATTAAGCTTTTGAACTTCCTCGAGTAGTCCTACGAGATTGCGCAAAACTCTGACATTCCAGTGGTGGGAAGCCTCCTAATTTTAGAGGATGAAAACTTAATGTCCATTTTGAATGGAATCTTGATTAAATACCTTGTTAAAATAGAAAATCCTACCTTGTAGAGCCATGTTTACAAACCAAATTGTGAACTAGGTAGATTGCTTGAAGTGTCTTTTTGTGCAAAAACCCGTGATAACGTCCTTACAAATTTAAACACTTTTTGTGTAGAGGGTTAAAAAGAACAAGTGTATTTGTGATTTATTTTTTTGAAAAATACATACGACAAGTAAGATATATCCATTTGAAAATTCATCTTATACTTTTAATCTCTTCATAAAAACAAACAATTACCAAATTGGGGAAAATAATTCGAAATCAAACCTTGTTGGATGTCAATTTCTACACGATCGCATAAACTCAAATTATCCTTAGAAGAGCATGACACTTGCATTGAAAAAGAGGTCCCTAAATTTGAATCACATAACTCTTTTATAAATCACAACAAAGGGGATAGTCTCCCAAATATTTTTGAAAAGAGAACTGAACCAATGGATAGAAATTACATAGTTTATGACTACATCCATGGAGGTAACAATGACCACATCAATAATGCCAATCAAGGGCCTAGGGAAATCCTTGAAGATAAAGCTAATAGGGTGGCTCAAGACATTGAATTTATTGAAGTCATGGAAAAAGTAATAGAGAGAGATAGGGAAAGATATTTCCTAAACCTAGCCCAAGTAGGGGTAAAACTTCCACATGACTATGATGTGGACCAACTTAAGAAAGACAAAGAAGATGATAATTCGATGGGTTCAATGAGTAAACAATTGAAAATGTTCCAAGCCCAAATTGACCTAATGAAAAAGGTAGCGGAACCTAAGTCATTCTCTATAGAGGCCTTGTGTCCATTTCCTTTTGACAAGAGCTTAGTTATGGCACCTTTTCTGATAAATGTAGTCTTTCCTCAGTACGAAAAATACACAGGTAAATTGGACCCACAGGATCACCTTAGAGAGTTTTGCACTCTAAGCATTGAATTTATGCATGACACAACTTACCTAATGAGACTTTTTCCAAGAAGTTTGGGAGGCCAAGCCATGGAATGGTTCTCCAAGCTTCCGTAAGGGATAAAGATATTCGAGGAATTAGCCTCCAAATTTGTAACCCATTATTCTTACAACATCGAAAATGAGATTACCATGCTAAACCTATATGACACTAAGAAACGAGATGGTGAATCTTTCCTAGGGTTCCTTCAAAGGTGGCAAATTTTTTTCGCAAGATATCCATGAAGTATCCCCGCAAAGGAGAAAATGGAAATATTTATGAATAACTTAAATGTGGAGATGAACTATAGGCTCCAACTTCAATGTCTTCCTACTTTTGAAAAAATTATTGAGAATGGGATTAAAATTAAAGATGTGTTGGTTAAGAGGGGAGAGATCAAATTGTTCAAAGATAATAAACCCTATACCAACACTAATAACAATCATAATGTATCTAATTATAACAATGATAAAGGAGCCAATAATCACAATGATAAACCTAGACTATGGTTGAAGAATAATAAAAAAAATATTGTGAATGATGGAGTTGTGGAAGCACACAACTTAAAGGCTAACCCTTTTAATTTATCAAGTGGGGAAAATTTGACATATAATGTGAATCAAACCAACAAAGCTCCTTTCCATAATACCAATCCTAACAATACAACAACAATGCCAATAATAATCCCTTTAACAATTCCAATGTCAACAAGCCTAAGCCTTTCTTTTCCACATATCAAAAGAGAAAATTCACCTTTTTAGGTGAACCATTGGAAAATGTGTTAAGGACTTTGGTGGCTAACAAAATCATTACCTTACTCGAATTAAGACCGTATGAACCCCAAGTTAAGCCAAATTGGTGGAATGATTCTCACCATTGTGAATACCATCGTAATAAGGGCCATAAAACCAATGAGTGCATGAAATTGAAACATATTGGGCAAGACCTAATTGATGATGTAACAATAAAGGTGGAAGGGCCTCAAAACAATGAGGATCATACAACTTTCAAAAACCCTTTCCTAAACCATGATAAAGGGGAATCATCGAATGCAAATCAAAATAACAAAAGAGGTAATGCGAAGGTATATTTTTCTCATACTTATGATAACACCATTAATACTTTAAGTGGTGATGAAAAAACCATAAATGTGATTGTGGTAAAAGAGAATCCAAGTGAAGCAACATCTAATGTTGTAACTAGGGGGAAACCATAAAAAATTACTCTACTAGGAAACGCCCCAAGGATCATCCTACCAAATCAAACTTCATCTTCATCTTAAAAACAATATAATTTGGTAGACCAATTGCAAAGAACCCCTACTCAGATGTCTATTTTATAATTACTCAAGCTCTCACCAACTCATAAGGAGATTCTAGAGAAAGCCTTGGTAGAAACTAATGTACCTCTAAATTTAGATGCAGATAAATTTTAAAACATGGTAGGACATCTTGTTGCACCCCATTATCTATCCTTTTCAGAGCAAGATGATATGTCTCTAAACCACCCACAAAATTTTCCCTTGCATATAGAGGTTCTAATCCACAAGCATAGATTGAAAAGAGTCCTCATTGATGGAGGAGCCAGCTTGAATATTTGTACCCTAAACTTGGTAAAGGCCTTAGGATTTTATGAGGAGGCTATTGATCCAAAGAAAAAGATAACCATAAAAGCCTATGATGATGAAGAGAGAGCTTCCAAAGGGGTCATAGTACTTCTTATTTGAGTTGGTCCAATGAAGAAAGAGACCATTTTCCAAGTCCTCGACCTAAACCTAACTTATAATATCCTATTAGGGAGGCCATAGATCTATGAAATGCAGGCTGTACCCTCAACCTACCATCAATGTCTCAAATTCCCCTATCTAGGACAAGAAGTCATGGCAAGCCTATTAATGACTCCTTAGTCCAACATAATGCAGAAGGGTCCATTTCCTGAAGAATAGAGAAAGGACAATGTTCAAAAGATCTTCCATCTTTGAAGGGAAAATAAAAAGAAGAAAAAGAAATTGTTGTTGAAAATAACCAAAGTCCTACTAACCTAACTACATCAAAAAAAGGAAAAGAGAAGGTTAGTGAGGAGAGTGCTCCTGAGAAATAGAAAGAAGACCAAGCTAGATCCATTCAAATCTACACCAAAGAGGCTCATTACCAAAAAATGGATCACATGATGAAAAAATTTGAAAAGCAATGTCAAATCAAACAAAAGGGTGTAGGTAAATACTCCTTATGCATGATGGATCTACCCCTATCTCCAAAATCATATGGAACACCATCCAATCTACCTCATAAATACAATGATCACTTTGTGAGGGAAAGTACATCTTCATCCATGGATGAAAAGGATAATGAAATCCTAAATTGGCTATATAAGGATGAGGAATCAAGTGCACATGAAAAGCGCATCCAAAATATAAGTATTCCCGCACATCAATATGGGAAAGAATTTCAAATAATGCAAAAAATGGGATACAAGGGACAAGGACCTTTGGGAACAAGAAATGAAGGACTCATTGAACCCATTGAAATGGCATGGAGAGATAGAAAAGAAAAGACTAGATTAGGATACCTAGAACAAGGGTACACTCAAAAGAAATATCCCTTGGTATATGATCAAATTTTACAACTAGGTTCCCAAAGTGATGAGGATTTGAACAATTGGGAAAGAGACTCATTGTCAAGTGAGTCATGCCAAGATAAATAAATTGATGTCATCCATACCTACACTCGTAGCAAGGGAAAAGAACAAGTCTTGGAATCAAATCAGAATCAAGCCTCAAGTTCGAGTCAAGGAGTCTTAGATAATGTACCAAGTCATGAGATTGAGATAAATCAATGGGTAGGAGAACCTTACGTACCATCATGGAGACCTACTATAGAAGAATCTAACCCTAATTTTAATCCATGAGATTTTTACCCAATAGAAACCTTACAGGATTCTAGTGAGGAATATTTTGACCCTAGTTCTCTAGAACATCTTGAAGAAGCACATATTATAGACTTAAGTGATACAATGTTTGAACCTTCAAATGAAGTCATGTACCTAAATCCTATTGGACTAAACCAAAGCATTGATCCTTTGACTCTTATCTATCCAAATTAATTGAATGGGATTCCATTGAACCTACCATCCTCCCTACATTTTTGAATGATAACTTTGTGTCCCAATAGCTCAATGTGGTTGAGCCTTCTTCTACCACAAAATATCAGGAAGAAGTGATAAAGGGGAGTATCCAACCTTTTATTTTGGAAAAATTTGAAAAAAATAAAAAAAAATAAAAAATTGAAAGAATTTAATGTTGAAAACCACATTGTGGCAACATTAAATCAAAAAGAAAAAGAAATAAAGAATGTTTTTGATGGTGAAAACCCAATAGAGGCACCAAAGGAAGAGGGGTTGGATACTTTTCCTGAGCACTATGAAGAAAGATCACCCATCTTAATTGAACCAACAGAGAAAGTGAATATTGGGTCAGAATCAGAGCCAAGAATCATACACTTAGCAACATCTCTATCTAGTGAAGAAAGAAAGCACTTCATCAAATTTTTCAGAGAAAAGAAAATCAATTTTGCATGGTCATATGATGATATGCTAGGATTAGATCTAAATTTAATCATGCATCATTTGAACATAAGAGGAGTAAGACTAGTGAAGGAAAAAATAAGAAAGATGCATCCACACATAGCTTTTCTTGTAAAAGTAGAGTTGGAAAAATTGCTGAAAGTTGGGTTTATAAGAGCCATTGATTATGCCCAGTGGATTTCAAACATTGTGCCACTTTCAAAAGTAGACAAATCTATCAGAATTTGAATAGACTTTAGGGATCTTAATCTTGCATGTCCTAAAGATGACTTTTTGTTACCAAGCATAGACACCATTGTAGATCTGACAACAAGACATTCAATGTTATCACTTATGGATGGGTTTAGTGGTTATAATAAAATAAAGATAGCACCCAAAGACCAAGACAAGACAAAATTTACATGTGCATGGGGGACATTCTATTGGAATGTTATGTCTTTTGGTCTAAAGAACACTAGAGTGACCTATCAAAGGGCCATGACGATGATATTTCATGACATGATGCACAGGTTCATGGAAGACTATGTAGATGATATACTTGTTGAATCCCACTCAAGGGAAGAATGTCTACCTATCTTAGAGAAAATATTTGTAATATTAGAATAATTCTAAGTAAGGTTAAATCCAAAGAAGTGCGCATTTGGTGTTCAAACAGGAAAGCTACTAGGGTATATTATTTCCACAAAAGGAATAGAGGTAGACCCCACCAAAGTCAAATCCATCATGGAAATGGGGGCACCTAGAAACATAAGTTAGATGAGATCTCTTCAAGGAAAGATCCAATCCATTCGAAGGCTCATCTCAATTAGCAAAAAAATGCCATAATTTCACTCAACTCCTTCATAAGGACACAGTTTTCAAATGGGATGAGAAATGTTAAGAAGTCTTCACCTTGTGGAAGAAATATCCAATGAAACCTCCAACTTTGATGCCACATCTAAGAGGAAAGCCCTTAATTCTATACATTTCAATGACCGAACATTCATTAGGGGCACTCCTAGCTCAAGAAGATGAATCGGGAAAAGAAAAGGCCATATAATACATAAGCAGAACATTAGTGAAATATGAGTTCAATTATAATTTCATTGAAAGAGAATGTTTGGCTATAGTTTTTGCATCCCAAAAATTACTCCACTATATGTTATCCCATAAAATTTGACTCATTGCAAAGATTGATCCCTTGAAATATCTTCTCAGTAAAACAACATTGAATGGGAGACTAGCCAAATGGGTCATGGTGCTAAGTGAATTCAACATAGAGTATGTGGATTGAAAATATATCAAGGGCCAAGTCATAACTAATAAATTTATAGAGTCACCATTACAAGATGAACATCCAATTCAAGTGGAATTTCCAGATTTTGAAATTGTAAATGTTGAAGCAAAAACATGGCAATTATATTTTGATGGTTCCTATACACAACATGGATCAGGAGCAAACATACTTTTGATTACTCCTCAAGGGTATAAAATTTAAAAATCATACAAATTTCTATTTCCATGCACCAATAATATAGCTGAGTATGAAGCATTGGTCAATGGCATAAAATTGGCATTAGAATGGAAAGTGACAGAGCTACAAATCTATGGAGATTCACAACTAGTTATCAATCAAATCAATGATGAATATCAAACTAAAGATGAAAATTTGATACCTTACAAAAATATGATTGATAATATTAAGAAATACTTCACTCTCATCACAATTGAGAAAGTACCAAGAGATAAGAATAAAGTAGTAGATGCAATGGCTACTTTGGCATCACTTCTTCAAATACCAGATCAAAGTGCCAGATATGAATTCTTGGTAGAAGAAGTTGAGAAACCCGCATTTGACCTTGCCCATCCTCATACCATTTGTTTGCTAATAGGACATGAATCACCTTGGTATGGAGTCATTTACACCTACTTGAAAGACCAAATCCTACCTATGGACCAAACCAATAATCAAAAGAAAAGCTTTATCTGACAAGCCTCTTGTTATACTTTGATATCCGACACATTGTATCATAAGAGTCTTGATGGAATGCTTCTAAGATGTCTAGAAAAAGAGGAATCAAACATAGCCTTACAAGAAATTTACGAGGGGATTTGTGGGTCACATTTGAATGGTTTAACCCTAGCTAAGAAACTTCTTAGGATAGGATATTTTTGGCCTGCCATGGAAAAGTAAACTTATCATTTTGCAAAAAATTGTCGTAAGTGTCAATATCATGGGAACTTGATCCACGTACTAGCACAAGAGCTTCATCCTATGACAACACCTTGGCCCTTTTATCAATGGAGTTTGGAATTAATAGGAATGATTTATCCACCATCTTCAAATGGTCATAAAATCATCATTACTACAATAGAATACTTTACCAAATGGGTGGAAGATGTACCCTTGTCAACTGCTATAGGAAATAAAATATCTTTGTTCATTCTAAATCACATAATTAGTAGATATGGTGTACCACATGCCATCATAATAGACAATGAAATTTTTTTCAAAAAAAAGGATTTAAAAGAGCTATGTACAAAATTCCACATGATACATCACTCATCTTCAATATATTACCCCCAAGGTAATGGGCAAGTAGAAGCCACAAACAAGAAAATTCTAAAAATATTGAAGAGAACAGTGGATAATTCAGGTAGAGATTGGCACATACAAATAAACCTAACCTTGTGGGCTTATAGGACAAGCATTAGAACACCAACAGGAGCTACACCATTTTCCTTAGTCTTTGGAACAGAAGCAGTTTTACCTTTGGAGGTAGAAATTACATCTTTAAGAGTATCCCTACATGGTTTGATAAGTGAAGAAGACTATAGGGTTGCTAGATGAAAAACAACAACAAGCCTTCAATCATTTGAAAATGTATCAGAACTGAATGTCAAGGACCTATAACAAGCATATCAAATCAAGGACATTCCAAATAGGTGATTTAGTTTTGCGAGAAAATCCCAAGAATCAAGTAGAGAGAGAAAATAAAGTAAAATGGGAAGCAAACTAATTAGGACCTTTTGTGATCACTTTATCTTTTGGGAAAGGAACCTATAAATTAGTTGATTGTAATGGAGAAGAATTACAAGAACCTATCAATAGAATTCACCTAAAAAGGTTCTACACATAAATCAAATGAAAGGGTATAAAGAAAAAGAGTATTAGAAAATCAGATGGAAAGCATCCTATTTATTGTGTATAGTCAAAAGAGATCCTGAAAATACCAAAAAACATTGAAAAGTAGAAAAGAGCAAACAAATCAGAAATGCAGAAAAGATAAAAAATAGTGGAAAATTGAGCATGAAGAAAGCCAAAAATATTCAGATGTGATCCTCAAAAAATGTTGTCTTGGTGAAAACCTAGCAAATAGGCCCCTTGATGATATGAAAAAAAAAGAGAGAAAAATTGAAAAAAGGGAAAAAGACAAAAAAATCAAAAAATAAAAAAAGTGCCTTGGTGAAAACCTAGCAAATAGGCGCCTTGGTAGCAAAAAAAAAAGGAAAAAGCTTGAAAAATAGAAAAATAAAGAAAATCTATCGAATTGGTGAAAACATGGTAAACAGGTGCCATTGGAAGTCCAAGTCAGTCGCATACCTAGTAGTCATCCTTGTAAATATTGCATTTGCCAGTACCATTTCCAAGTACCTAAAGATTTTGGTCACCTAATTTGCAAATTGTCCTAAATCCAACATTCAAATAACATCAAACTGGAGGCAATCTACTCTAAAGGAGAAATGATTCATCAAAAGAAAACTTCAATCAAACACCAAATCAATTCATCAAAGAACAAGTGAAACATTCAATCAAATCCTAATCTTAATCCAATTTTCAAATAAATGCAAAAATTGATCCAAAATCTCACAAGACCTTATCTTTATCAAGATTAAAAGTATGAAATGGATGGAACTATACTTGAAATATGGAGTTGAAAAATAGTGCAATTTTTTTCTAAGTGTTGACTTGATTGATGAAATCATGTCTTTCTAGCGAATCAATGAAAGTTTTTAAACTAAACTAGCTATGATGGAAGCATGATATCTTATTGATTTTTGAATGTCTGTCTTAAGATAAAAGTTGTAAAGTATGTATTATTTGTCTAAGGACGTGATCATCAAAGAATCATTGAGGCCTTATACATATGATGAAACTAAGATCTTTGTTTGTTTACGCAAAATGATACCTCAAATATTTTGATGTTAAATATCATAATACCAAAATCCACTTGCAGTATAGAATCCAATAAAATCAGTATTCTTACTCTCATGATTGACTTCAATCAGTGATAGTCATACCAAAGGATGAGAAAGAAATATAAGAGGTGAAAAAGGTATTCATATCATCATAGTTGAACTAGTAATGATTGTACTAATTTCGGATATCACAAACTGCTCAATGATGAATACAAGCTCTAAATTTTTGAATAGTGATAGTTAGTTGCATACATCCTAGATTAAATGCATTTAAAGTATTTTCCTTTCTTAGCATAAAAAAAATTTGCAAGAGGAAAATAGAAAGGGGGTGGAGTTAAATCAAAAATCAAAGGAACATCAAAAAAACTATATGTGATCGAGTGTGTTGGAAATCAAAAAATTAAAAACAAGGGTGCATTGCATTAGTTCACTTGCATTTGTTAGATTCAAGTAATATTGCATTCATTTAGGACTTCTCCCTAAGTTCAATTAAGTTCATCACATTTAGCTTGCATCAATTTTACTAAAGTTAATTGCATTAGTTTACATCATTTAATTTAAAGTTCATTAGGTGACATTACATTAGTTTGCATTCATTTTAAAGATCCATCTCATTTAGTGTGCATTATTTTTTAAGAAATCATTCATATTAAACCATTAAGCTCATTTATGATTACAATTCATTAGATAACGTTCATTGCATCCATTAAATATTTTCATTCAAATAGACATAAGTTCATCATCAGTTGCATGTCATTAAGTTCATTCAAAAACATTGCACATTGCATCATTCATCTAAATCCATTCATTAAAAGCTCATGGCATTTATTTTAATCATACAATATATCATTGCATCTACATTCATCAACATCATTCATCCATA
The DNA here is from genome assembly GCA_027943335.1 of Chamaecyparis obtusa. Taxonomy (NCBI): domain Eukaryota; kingdom Viridiplantae; phylum Streptophyta; class Pinopsida; order Cupressales; family Cupressaceae; genus Chamaecyparis; species Chamaecyparis obtusa. The sequence goes on along the minus strand of BSBK01001755.1, from coordinate 2,630,933 downwards.
TAACATATAACATTTAGTGTCATATAAATCATTAATCATCAAATATCAATATTCATTCATTGCATCATCTAGGTACATCACATTTTGCATAAATCTATTACATTTACATATTACATATATCCATATCATCAAAGTAGATACATCCATATATCCATAAATACCATTATATCACATTAGTCATTAAATCATTACATCATCATATAACACATTTATGTACCATTTGCATCCATAAAACATCATTTATCATAAATCACTACAAATTAGTTAAATCCATATTGTATATATTCACCTATTTTATGTCATACATAAGAAAACCATTTAAGCATAAATAGACCATGTGCATTCGTATCATAAATTGAATTTGAAAAATCATAAACATAAAGCATGTAAGAGATAGAATCATATAGATCTGCATATCATAGAAAAACACCTAAAAAAAAAGAAATCCAACACATAATGATGTCATATAAAGTAAAACTGTCAACTAAGTATGAAAGTCCATGGTATCATCATCAAAGAAATAAACATTAGGAAATCAAAGTCCATTAGAGTATAAACAAGTATCAACAAAGCATAAAGAACATCAACTAATCAGTGAATAGAAATAGAGTCCAATGTCTCAATATAAAAAATGGATCATCATGTACATCAATGAATAAAGAATATATCAGCTCAACATAAATCAACTGCCCGAACCACCAACACCATCAAGACCATAATCAGGACTATGATCACTATCTGGAGGTCTTCTAGAACTAGCCTATAGCCTGTACTAACTCATGGCATCCATAAATTCCTACATCATACTGCCAAACTGACTGACCTATTATATGATCTCTAATACATCAGACTATAGATCCCAAACCTCTGATACTGATGTCGGAGCCTCTATGGTAGGAACCTGTGGAGGAGCCTATGGTGGAGCCATAGAAGAAGATGGAATGCAAGATGATGGAATGGAAGACAAAAAAATAGGTAAAGATGGAATGAAAAAAGTAGAAGATGGAAGAACTGAAGAAGATGGCATCACAAAAGAAGTAGGAACCTGTACCGGGGGAGCCTATGGAATAACCTGTAGCATGACCTAAGGGGGACCCTATGTTGGTATACCCTGTGCCTGATCTAATAAAATCTAAGCAGCCTGAGCATCAACATCAACCACTACCTGAGCATTCATCTACCTATGATATTAGACCCTATGTTGGCCCCATCTAGCCACTCTATCCATAAAAACTTGATGAAGGACTCTACCCACACCACCACCTCAGACTCTAGCTCTACCAACCCTCATACACACTCCACCAACCCTCGTAGGGATGGGCATGAAAACAATCATAGGGATCATAACTCTACCTCCTTCAACTTCTCACCTACCCTATCATCCCTGATGACCTCATCTTTGTCCCCCACCTCCATACCCATCCCCGCCATCATCATCAGACTCCTCCTCTATGCCTGGCACTCGCTCTATCATTTCTGTGAATCTTAGAAATGGGTTCCAAGTGAACCAATCAACATAATCATCGGTCATGCCGACATCAATCACATGATCTTGCATATCCCAAGATAGGTGACCCAACTACAAGACCTCCTGATGAGTCATCTTGTAGTCAATATGTGGCCCCCAAAGTGACCTCTCCACCTATACTCGGGCATACAGTGCCAATCCCTATGGCATACCCTATGTACGACCATATTGTCGTAATATTCTAAGGAAACAAAATCTCTTGATGATCAGGAGAGTGTGCCCTATCATCCACCGAGGTGTACACATAAATGGAAGCTCAGATGCATCCTCTGGCTAGACCTCACAACCAATATACAGTTGCCATATGACCTGATCTACATCATCAATAACTCACCACTAGTAATCAAGCTTACCCAAATGGGCCTGGACAACCATCCCCTCATACATGCAAGCAAATGGCTAGCCTGGATCATAGTGTCTGACAAAGATGGGTCTAGTCACTGGCATATGCTCCCATGTTTGTAACTGAAGTAGAATAACCCCAACAAAGAGAGTCATTCCACAATGACACACAACTAAATCCTTCTCATGATATAGTTGTGCCAAAACTCAAGTAACCCAATAAAATTGATGAGGTTGGGCGATCAGATCCTCAACAATGAGTCCCCAACCAACTATAAAATGATGCCCTCAATGATCAGGAATGAGGAAGCCGCTAATCAAAGCACCCAACACTGCAGGAAGAACTGAGAAGGAAGGAACTGGGCCCACTAAATATTATCATCTCGGATAGTATCATCCTAAAATACCCACCTACAAGTCATGCCATCATACACCTGATCATAGTAAATCAACTCTCCATGGGTCAGGATGTAGAGGATGTGATACACATCCTTGGGAGTGATCATCATCTCTCCCATGGGAAAATAAAACATGTTATGGTCAGACTGCCACCTCTCTTCCATAGCTATGATAAGTCCCTGATTCACTCAGAATCGAGGTAAGACAAGTAGAAAGGAGAGACTACATCTACCAATGAGCAGGCAATCTGGACCACTCAGGTCATCAATCATCTGAAATGGCAATGGATACAAACCTCTAGCGATGAGCGAATTAAGCTTAGCCTACAAAAATGATGCAGGAGCATCTTGGGTCCTTTGTAATCCTATGTCTCCAAAAGATTTTGAAGTTTGTGTATGTTTCTCAGTTCCTTCTTTGACTGAGTTGGCTCAGTAGTTGGTTGGTTTCCTTTCATTACCAAGTTTGGTCAGTTATCTCCTGGGTGGTCGGTTGTTTCATTGGTGCTCAGTGATGCTTGTTTGTTTCTTGGTCATTCTTTCTTATCGAGTAGTTTATTTTTAGTTTATGTTGAGGCCGACTTGTGCATTGATTATCGGTCATGGATTTAATGCTAGTATCCATCATTGGGGAGTGTGTGGTGCCAGATCTAACTATTCCTTCCATTGATTATGGATCTGAAGGCCAACTCAATTCAGTAGCCTCTTGTATAAGTATAGATGTTTGGTTAGAGTTTAGGGGGTCAATTTTAGGAGAAGATAGAAGATTTTAGATTAGAGATTATCTGTAGATCCTCACATGTTTGAGGACTTCTGTAATTCACTGTAATATCTAGCCAAAATAGGGAAGGCCCTACAACCCAACATGTATGAGTCAATTTGAATGATAATATATGAATGATCCTACTTTCTCTCTCTCACTATTGTTGTTGTTTTCTTCCGTGTGTTGTTGAGCAAGGTAGAACAGGTAGGGTGTTCCATCCTTTGGCCCCTCCTCTTCTTCTTTTTGTCAGGTGGTATTTGAGTGAGGTGAGATCTGGATCTAGGTTTGTAGGTTCCTTCTTGTGAAGCCCTAGTTGAATTGTTGTGGGGTAGAAAATTGCAATCTGACCTACAATTGTAGAGGGTTTTCAAGATGGTTCATGGGAGGTGAGAAGAAGATCTAGGACTATCAGGCATTTTGAGACAACTTTTTGCTAGATTAGAAGCTATTGAAATAGCCTAGAGAAGAGGCAACCATCTTGAAGATGTTAGTGATGATGAAATTGTAGTGCAACAAGGTGAAGCAGAACTTGCACCTATGATAGATCAGGGTGAGGAAAGATTTTTGAAGGCTTCAAAAAGTTTGAAGTTGACACCACATTTTAATCCTCCCGAGTATAGTGGGAAATTGGATTCTGATGAATTGATAGACTGGATCACTGAGATGGAAAATTATTTCAAGTATGAAAATGTATCTGAGGAAAAGAAGGTGAAAATTGTAGGCACAAAGTTAAAAGGTCATGCATCCTTGTGGTGGGAGCTTCTACAATTGTGGAGAATAAGGACATAGATATTTTGAATGTACACATGATAGTAAGAAGGCTGGTAGTAGTAGAAATTCTTTGGTGCAAGAAGAGTCACCAAATGATCCCGAGAAGGAAAATAACTTGATGATAAGAAGAGCATTATGGAATGAAAGTAAAAAGGAAGATCCGGCAAGGAAAAGTTTGTTCAAGACTAGATGTAGAGTTTCTAACAAAGTTTGGAAGGTAATCATTGATAGTGGTAGCTCAGAGAATCTAGCATCTGAGGAAATGGTCACAAAGTTGTAGTTGAAAAGGTTGGAACATCTGAAACCCTATCAGATCTCATGGATCAAAGATGAGCATACACTCTTGGTAAGTGAACAATGTTATGTGAATTTGAAAATTGGAAAGTACTATGATAAGGTGTTGTGTGATATCATGCCTATGGATTGTTGTCATATTTTGTTGGGTAGACCTTGGCAATATGATAAACATGCTATATATGATGGGAGATTGCATAAGTATACTATTGTGGTTGATGGAAGAAAACAAATCTTGTTACACTTGATGGATTAACCTGTTAGTAATGTTTGCACATTTGTGAAAGTTTGTTTGATGGAAGGAAAAAAATTTGTTAAGGATTTAAAGAAGAATGATGTATGTTTTACTGCGATCCCTAACAAACCAAGTAAGAAAACAAAGGATAGTGTTCCTAAGGAGATTGATAAGTTACTCATCGAGTACAGTGATATCATTTCTGATAATGTACCTAATGGTTTTTCACCGAAGAGAAGTGTTGATCATTGCATGGATTTAATCCTTGGAGCTACTTTACTAAATAAGGCACCTCATCAGTTGACACCTACCGAGAATCAGGAATTAAACCAACATATTCAAGAATTGTTGGATAAAGGTTTGATCAAAGAAAGTTTGAGTCCTTGTGCAGTACCTATGGTATTGGCACCAAAGAAGAATGGAGAACGATGAATGTGCACTGATTCCAGAGCAATAAATAAGATAACAGTGAAGTATAGGTTTCCTACACCGAGAATGGATGACATAATGGACAGTTTGACTGGAGCAAAGTATTTCAAAAAGATTGATTTGAAAAGTGGGTATCATTAGATCAGAATTAGAGAAGGTGATGAACGAAAGATTGCTTTCAAGACAAAAGAAGGTTTGTATGAGTGGTTGGTTATGCCTTTTGGTTTAACTAATTCACCAAGTGCTTTTATGAGGTTGATGAATGAAGTTTTGAATAAATTCTTGGGTAAGTTTGTGATTGTATATCTTGATGATATTATGATATTCATTAAGACCATAGAAGAACATTTATTGCATGTTAGACAAGTTTTGCAAAGATTGAAAGAAGAAAAGTTGCTAATAAATCTAAAAAAGTGTTCATTCATGAAAGAGGAGATTGTATATTTGGGATTCATAGTTTCAGTTGATGGTTTGAAGATGGATCCTGAAAAGGTTGAAGCTATTCTGAATTGGTCTACACCTGTGAATGCTAGTGAGGTAAGATCATTTCATGGTTTGGAAAGTTTTTTCCAAAATTTCATAACAAATTTCAGTTCAATTTGTAATGCTATGACTAAGACTATGAGAGGAGATAAAAGAGAATTCAAGTGGACACATGGAGCTGATAAAAGTTTTGAGACTCTGAAGTAGAAGGTTGCTGAATTGCCTATTTTGGCATTGCCTGATTTCAATAAGGTATTTCAAGTGGAATTTGATGCAAGTGGAAGTGCAATTGGAGCTATGTTGAGTCAAGAAGGTAAGCCTGTTGCTTTCTTTAGTGAAAAGTTGAATGATGCTAGAAGGAAATATTTTGTGTATGATCAAGAATTCTATGCTATTGTTCAAGCACTGAAGAAATGGAGACATTATTTGATACCAAGTGAATTTTTGTTGTATACTAATCATAAGGCTTTACAATATTTGGGTAGTTAGAATAAGTTGAATTAGAGACATATGAAATGGGTTGAGTATTTGCAGAGTTATACATTTGTGATAAAACATAAAAGTGGAGTCACTAATCGAGTTGTTGATGCATTGAGTAGAAGAAGATCTTTGATGACCGAGATGAAAATTGAAGTTCTTGGTTTTGATGAGATGAGAGGTTTGTATGAAACTGATCTTGATTTTTCTGAGCCATGGAGAAAGTGTAGAGCACCTATTCAAGATCAATCGAGTACAAAATGGGAAGAATATTTCATTCAAGAAGGTATGTTGTTTAAAGGTATATAGTTGTGTATACCAAGAGGACAAATGAGAACTAATTTGATAAAGGAGAAACATATTAGTGGTTTGGATGGACATTTTGGTATTGATAAGACTTTGAATTTTCTTAAGGAGAAATAATTTTGGCCACAGTTGTATAAAGATGTTTAGAAATTTGTGAAAAGTTGTGGAATTTGTCAAGTTGCAAAAGGAGTAAGTCAGAATACTGGATTTTATACACCGATTGTTATACCTAGAACCCTTGGACTGACATCAGTATGAATTTTGTTCTTGGCTTACCAAAGACAGTAAGAAGTAATAATTCTATATTTGTTGTGGTAGATAGATTTTCAAAGATGGCACATTTTATACCTTGTAGAAAGACATCAGATGTAGTACATGTAGTAGATCTTTTCTTTAAGGAAATTGTTAGATTGCATGGATTACCAAGGAGTATTATCTCTGATTGAGATAGTAAATTTGTTGGATACTTTTGGAAGACTCTTTGGAAAATTTTTAGCACTGAGTTGAAATATAGTTCTACATTTCACCCACAAACCGATGGATAGACAAAAGTTGTGAACATAAGTTTGGGAAATCTTTTGAGATGTTTACTTGGAGACACACCTAGTAATTGGGATTCTATTGTGGCACAAGAAGAGTTTGTATACAATAATTTAGTGAATAGGAGTACTGGAAAAACACCCTTTGAGATTGTGAATGACATACAACCAAGAGGTATATCCAATTTAAGAGACATTACTGATGAAAGTAAGAGAAGTGCTGAAGGAGTGAAATTTGCTGAGTACATGAAGACATTGCATGAAGATGTGAAAATCAAGATGGAAGAGAGTAATTAGAAATACAAAGATAGAGTTGATAAATCAAGGAGACATAAGAATTTTGATGTTGGTGATGAAGTGATGGTTCATTTAAAGAAAGGTCGATTTCCTATTGGAACATATGAGAAGATGAAGATGAAGAAGTTTGGACCTTGCAAGATTTTGAAGAAATTTGACAGTAGAAATACATATGAGATTGAGTTACCTGATGACATGGACATATCACTGATTTTCAACATTTCTGATTTGTATGAGTATCATGAACCTGATGAATTCATAACAATACTGATGGAATATCCTAAGAAATAGAATGAAGAAGTTGAGAAGATTTTGGAGCAAAGAGTTAGCAAAAGAACAAGAGGTAAATAATACATGGAATATCTGGTAAAGTGGAAGAATAAACCGATTAAAGATAGCTCATGGATTTCAAAATCTGAGTTGGATGCAGCTCAGATCATACCTTCTAAATGATTTGGAGAATCATTTCTAAATAACCCCAGGTGTCTGATACAGGAGCATCTCGGGTCCTTGGCAATCCTATGTCTCTAAAAGATTTTGAAGTTTGTCTATGTTGCTCGGTTCCTTCTTTGACCGAGTTGGCTTGATAGTTGGTTGGTTTCCTTTCGTTATTAAGTTTGGTCGATTATCTTCTGGGTGGTTGGTTATTTCACTAGTGCTCGACGATGCTTGTCTGTTGCTCAGTCATCCCTTCTTACCGAGTAGTTTATTTTGAGTTTCTATTGAGGCCAACTTGTGCATTGATTATAGGTCATAGATTTAATGCTAGTATCCATCATTGGGGAGTGTGTGCTCCCAGATCTAACCATTCCTTCTGTTGTGGATCTAAAGGTTGACTTAGTTCGGTAGCCTCTTGTATAAGTATAGATGTTTGGTTAGAGTTTAGGGGGTTAGTTTTAGGAGAAGATAGAAGATAGTAGATTAGAGATTAGCTGTAGATCCTCACATATTTGAGGACTTCTGTAATTCATTGTAATATTTTGCTGAAACTGGGAAGGCCCTACAACCTAGCATGTATGAGTCAATTTGAATGATAATATATGAATGATCCTACTTTCTCTCTCTCTCTCTCTCACTATTGTTGTTGTTTGATTCTACATGTTGTTGAGCAAGGTAGATAAGGTAGGGTGTGCCATCCTTTGGCCCCTCCTCTTCTTCTTCTTTGTGTAAAAAAAACAAGTTTAAACACATTAGTATTTAAAAACAATATCCTAATCATCCTATGACTTGCTACCAAATTAGGCTTGTTATCTAAGCCAATCAACTGATTGATGACATTGGATAGTCTGGAAAACTGACTCAGTAATTTGCGTTTTTTTACCAAATAGGGTAAAAGTGATATTTTAATGATTAAAAGCGCTTAAAGGCAAAAGTGCAATTTTAAATGGTGAATGCCCAAGAAAAAAATTGTGAATGCATTATTGTAATGTGTACATGCTAAAAGAATTAGTACGTGCTAAAAGATTTACCTATACAAGCTACTTAATAAATCAAAAGTGCATTGAAGTTTGTACGTGCAAAAGAAAAAATTAAATGTGAAGGAAGCCCTAATCCTAATGTGTGTACACGCAACTTAAAGTTGTGGATGCGCTACAGAAAATTGTAGAAGCACTAAAACATAGGTGTACATGCTATTAAAATGATCAAAAGCACTATTTAATTTGCAAAAAGAAAAAAATAGGGTTTCTACCATAAAAATCCAAATTTTCCAATTAAAATGCATTAAATCGACGAATCGAGTTCATAGGGTACATACCGGAGGACCATAGGTCAATGGCCGCAAATATTAGTGCCCTTGCTTGAACCAATGCTCACGAATCAGGATAACCATGGTGACAAAGCTCCAAAGGGTCAGAGAGGAAAAGTCAAAAGGGAGATTGAAAATTAATAGTAAAAATAACTTTTTACCCCTATATATAGGCCATTTTGACCTAAAAAGGCATCTTTGACCAGAAAATGACCAGGGATCCAAATTTTTCACTAATTCTACCAAATCAGAGGCATTTTTCATCAAACAAATCTAAATACATTATCGAAAATGAAATCAAAATTCATTACAAATTGACCTAATTAACGCAAAATTGACCTAAACCGTCATTTTTTCAAACAACTATCAAATTTCATTTCATTTCTGAGGGGGCATACACTCAAATAATCAGGAATGACATTAGTATCATCAAATTAGGGGCACAACCATCAAATTAAAGCTTAATCTTTTATCAAAATTTTTTTTGCTTATTAATCGAAAGGGGCATCAAACATCAAATCATATCAAAACAGGTACCATATTGGATAATTCATCATCAAATTGACCATCAGAATGTCAAATCAAATCAAACTTCATTAGAATATGCATCTTATGCCAAACATCAAAATTGACCATCAACAGAATCAGGACTTCATATCAAGGATGATCATGACATTCTTTGAATCGACACGCTTCACATGTCAGCTCAAACAGGGGCATTTGTAATCACCTAAAATATGACAAGATAAATCAAGTGAATAATCAAGGTGAAAATTAGAACAATTGAACAAATCAAGCATTTATCAAATCAAAATTACAACAAGCCATAATTCAATTTAATTAAAAAAAAAAAATTTCATAAATCCAATTTAAATCAAATAAAGCATGATAAATCAATCAATTGTCTAATTAATCTAATTAATTACATAGTTCATTTAAATCAAATCAACCCATTCAAGGGGTACACATGGCTAAAGATAATAATTAAATTTAATTAATTAAATCATATTTTCCCTCAACCACCAAATGGGAGGAAAATTCATTAACCAATAGGATTTAAAGATTGATCTCACATGGATCAAGCCTAAATCAAATCTCAATCACTCACTTGGAAAATGCATCTTGTCCACTCATTTTGTCCTTTGGTCCCAAGCTTTGAGGACAAAATATTTAAATGGTCTCCAAAGGTGGAACCATGGTTTTAACCATCACCTAATCATGATCAAATCAACTACACCCCTACCCTTGCCAAAATATATAAAAGCAAGGCATAATTGAAGCATTATTCATCCACAAATCTGAGAATAGCATCAAACCTCTTGCAATTTATAGCTAGAAAGGAAAATTTAGAACTAATTAAGGCTTATTTATTTTGGAATTGAACTTTTTAGTTGCTTTATCATTCATTCTCATTTTAGGACTATCACTAATGGAAGCTTGCTGAGAGATTTGTATTAGCATCCCTAAATAGAGGTTCATAAAGTGCTTAATTATCATTTATTTGTTGAAATAGCTTACTCTTTGTGGTAATTTAGTTATTATTCTCATTTATTTAAAATACTAACCCTATGGAGGTTCTTTTCTTAGCACACAGTATGTTATCTCCCCTCTCTCTTACCATTGAAATATTATGATAGGACACACTCATCCTGACAATTTAGGGAATTTGATGCCTAGTACTTGTAAACCTGCATAAAAGACTATCATGCACATACGTGTATAAATATAAACAATCAATGGAGGGGATCAGTTGATCATGTGGATCTTGCAAGAAAGTAACTATGACTTCATCCCTCAACCACATCAAGTACATCAAATAGAATATAAAACATAACATCATTATTTATGTTTAATCAACATGAAAATAATCAAAAACATCTAATTCACACTTATTCAATATAATGTCATACATTCATATCCTCAAGTGTCTCTAAAATAAATAACCCACACATTAAGGTGGCCTAAAAATGTTTGGCAATAAAACTGAAAAGAAACCTATGGGAGGGTATTACATCCACCTCCCCTAAAATTAGGCTTACTCCTAGAAGCCTACAAACAAAATAGTGATATAAACATCATAATCTCGATGTGTCCTACTAAGTCATAAAAGACTCAATATTTGAATCCCATTGGACCCTTCCCTGGAATGAACTTTGTGGATCATTCCCTGTTGCAAACACCTTGTGGGATCTACCAACATCCCCAACTATAGGCTCATAATTTGTAGGTCTCTATCCTTAAAAGTGTGTTGATCAATGAGGACAATTGACAAAAATGTGACCATGTTGTCCACAAGAATAACAACCCCCTATACTAACACCTCTACCAGCTAAAGGTGCACTAAACTGCTGGAAACTACCTCCACTAAAAATCCCAACATGAACTCTGAGATGGCTAATCATTCTGATTGTGCATACTATGTTGATAGTTGCAATAGTTCCCTAACTAAGAACCACAACTATTACCATGGAGAATTTCCTATTTTTCTTATTTTGATTATCTTTTGAGAAGGTAGAAGGATTCCTAGATTTATCTACTCCCTGAGACTGATTACTCTTACGCCCTAAAAAAGGACCACTAGACTGAACACTAATCTGTCCACCATGACCTCTAGCCAAGTTCTCCTCCACCAAAGTAGCCTTCATATAGGAGTCATAGGTTAAAAAACTGTAACACCCCCAATGACCATTAATTGCTCTAATAAAATGTTGCACCATCAATGGTGACTTATCACTCTAACCTGCATATGGCTTGAGATTTAAGAAATGACACTCATACTCCTAAAAACTCATAGATAACTATCACAAATTGTGGAACTCATTTGCACACTATTGTTGCCACTGATAAGATAAGAAGCACTCTTGTAAGTTCTCAATAAATAATTCCCAAGTGACAGTATCCATGCTAACCTCTAACTTTTATTCATCAATCTTCCACCAAGTAGTTGCAAAACCTTCAAGGTTCATGATGACACACCTCACCCAGACATTGGTATCAAATTATTGCATAGAAAAGAAATGACCCAATGCAATAATCCATGTCTCTACCTCAAAACTAGTACATAGACCATTAAATAGAGGAGGTCATGATCTAAGGAGGTCTCTCATTTGATTATCCTTGATGACCCCCTGATCAACCATAGTGTCCCTCCTCTTAGGACTCTCAGATCTCTGTCTCTCCTCATTCTTAGAATGGTGTGACTCTTCCCTCTCAGCCCTATTATGAATAGGTAGACATTCCATAATAGTCTAAAGTATCTACCTAGCATTAGGATCTCTAGAATCACAATGTTTCTCATCACTATCCTCACATAAACACTTATCTCTATGACTCATAGGAGGTTTGTGAAGCCTACTCCTTCCACATCCTCTACCATAGTCTCTATTATGACCTCTACCAAAAGATCTAGCCTTAGTGATGATCTTTCCTACAATATCTCAAAACAAGTTAAGAATAATAAAGAGATGATGCATAGTCAATAATTAATAGTTTTAAATACAAAGTGTTATATTTCTAAATTTTGTTTCAAGTTTTGATAGTTCACACATCTAGTGGGTATATGAATTCCCACAATTCCTAATGTAGAAGCTAGGGCTCTTATTGTGGTCCCATAACCACACTGCCCTTTTTGCCTTCTGACTTTAGGGGCCTCCCATTCTTTTTTTAGCTTGTCCCTAGGTTTCTTGTTTGTCTATTAGTTTTGTTCTTTATCTTGTTGTTTTTAAGCTTTTTCACAGTGTCACAATTTTGTACTTTTAGAGGTCTGAAAGTGTGAAACATCTGGAAGGGTGAACAACCTTTGGGTTTTGGACTTTTAGACGTCCAAAGAACTGAAAGGTCTGACTCCCAAAAGGAGTCAACCTTTCAGCATTTTAGACTTTCAAAGGTATGAGACCCCCGAAAGGCCAATCAGTGGGGGCTGACATCACCCACTGATTTGCCTATATCAAGCGCAAAAGGGGGTTTATTCCCTCACTTGTTCGCTGCATATTTTTTGCTCTTGGAGCTCTCGCCATGCCTTTCTTCCATTTTTTTCACTTCATTCTCGCTTCTTTGGTTTCATCTTCTAGATACTTCGAGGTCATTTTCCTCTCCTCCTTCTCTTGTTTTTGTCATTCGTTTGTTATTTTCGGTTGTTAGGCTAGGATTTCCTTTTTGTGTTTGTCTAGCTAGGGTTTTTGGGTTCTTGCTAGGGTTAGGTTTTTTGGTCTATCTGGACTCACCTTAGGGGTCATGAGGTTGTCCACTTTGATCCCTTGGCCCCAAGTTCATGGGTGAACTTGTGGTCAGACTTATTTTTGATTCTCAACACAAACCCTCACTTCGATGCTTTTGACCATCAGATTTTTAGATATTCGTGGTCTAAAAATGATGGCCTTCTCTAGAGGGAATTTGACTAAGTCCCAAGCTTTCTATGTTTTAGGGTTTTTGCACCCCAAAATTTTCCATCATTCAATTTTTTGAAACTGGAAGGACTAAAAACTTTCTAAAGTTCAAGCACCAAGGCTGTCTGTCGGCATTTCAAAGGTTTCTTCCTTCAAAAAATTTCCACCTCCGACTCACTGCAGTTCGAAAAGAGGCATCACTAACAAAGCTTCAACTCAAGCCTTTTTTCTCTCTTTTAGCCCTTTCGGTCTTTTAGAGGTCTTGTACCTCTGAAGGTTCGAAAGGCCAAAACTATTTTCTAAGAGCTCTTTCAAGCTTAATTTATCAGAAGCATCTTTGTTTTGGATTTTTTCCTTTCTCTTATGAATTAATGGTTATTGACTCATGTCCTGGATTCTTTGCATGAATAGAAGAGAAAGTTATGTCACCAACTATGAAATACCAATTTAAGGGATATCATCTACCATCCAAAGTGAGCAACCTGCATGTAGAAATCATAGACACTAACATCAGCCACGTCAGTTGGAATGACTACCTGGTCAAATACACCCGACCAAAAGGGAGATCTAAGGACTGCACTTCATTAGTACATTGTTCTTTAGTGAATGCAACACCACATCCAGTCTCCATCTTGTCTTCAGACTTGATAAACACCTTGGAAAGTCAGTATGTACTTGATGAAAGGATGGTAAAAAATAGTGTGGGTGAAGTGGTCCTGGATCAGAGGCTAGATAATATTGAAGATGTCTTCCACTTTCCAAAATGGGTCAACAAGTTTTACAACTTTCACATCAATAAGGGAATGTAAGTCTACAACAAGGATGTTTCATGAGCTCATGACATAGTAAACAATGAATACCTTATACAATCCCTACCCAAGAACAAACTAGACTGGATAGACATGCAAAGAGGGTATATGAAGGAAGATATCTAAGAAGCCATCACCATGATGAGCCAGGTGTATGGGCTGCCTAAGTCTAGTCAGTTAGAACCATGGATGATCGTACTCATTAAGATGATAAGGGAGTGAAAGGCAAGGTTTGATTGCACCACTATCCTTAGTGACAATTTGGATGAGCAGTTGGTTAGAGTAAAAGTAGATCCACATTTCTACATGACATCCTATGTTGTGTATCTATTAGCTACCAAGGCAGTATACCCAGGGTTAAGAAAAATTGGGGTGATGGGAGAGATGCATAAATGACCATTCACAATGTACCCATAGCTAGTTAGGAAGGAGTTCTACACCTACAATAGCCTAGATTTCTGTATATTTAATGATGCCTTCATTTTTTCCATCATACGCTCCATAGAGAGAGACTATGCTAAGAGAATGTCAATTGAGGCTGCTACTAAGGTCAAGGCCCTTGGGGCATTTTACATTTAGTTCAGAACCTTCACATACATCTAGGTGGCGGGATGAACCATGGCCCCTAAGAAGCTGCCCAAGTATCCTTCTGATAGAGTCATCCTATTGGAGATAGTGAGACAATTCTCAAATGCCCACGAGAATATCAAGCACAAAAAGAAACATTGTTGGGACTTCACAATTTCCATAGGGCCCCACTATGTACCTGACATGAAGATTTGCAAATCTCTATCCTTTGAATGGGATCAATTCCCTCTACCAAGCTACAAGTTCATAAGAGCCTGTTTTGATCCAATTGGCACATAAAGTCATATAATGGGGAGGCATTATATACATGAGCCACACATTGAAGACCATTGGATAAATTATGTGGATGACTACAAAGTCAAAATCCGTGACTATTTTTGGATAAGTCTAGAGTTGGCGTAGAGCGCTCTCTCACTAAAAATCCCTCCAAAGGTGAAAGCAATTGACTCTGAGGATATTTTAGATCCCATTTACAATTAGGATAAGGTATATGCTAGGGCTATTCTAAGTGCAGAGGTGGACAAAGATGAAAATGATGACATTGATTTCAAGGCCAGGCATGTTATCAAGGTAAAAAAAAGCATTAATCGCCCACCCATTTCATATGGAGCTTGTGCCAATGAAATAGCTTCTAGAGAAGCCTTCCAAAGAGAAGAAGAACAAAGGGGAGAAAGTACCAAATCCACAATTCAAAGATGTTGCACCCTTGAAACTAGAGATGGTTTATAGGCATGAGGGCCCAACAACATATGGCTCAACTACTCATTCTAAGAAAAATAAAACTAGGATGAAAGGGAGCATAGCACCTCTAGATATTGCTTCTTCTAGTGATCTCGAGCCTCCCAGTACAAGAAAGAAGCCCACAAGATTCAAGGTAATAGGACCAAGACCAACTGGGGTAATTAAGCAAAATGTGTACAAGAGAAAGAAAGGCTCAATGCCTACTCAAATGGACACCCTTCTGGAGGATGATGAAGATGACTTGGACCAAATGCCCCTCAGTAGAAGAACCCAGTCTGCAGAATCCCTAAGGAAAATAAGAATAATGGAAGATGATCAAGAGGATAATGAAGGGGTGACCCAAGGGGAGCCAATAAATCATGATGCTTTGGGAGATGATGTGTTTGATATCTTTGCTTTTGAGGGACTTCATGGTTTCCAAAAGTCTAAGCAAGAGGCTCTAGCCATAGGAGAGTCGATGTCTTTTAGTTCTTTCCTCACGCAATTCACTAGTCCCCATGAAAAGGTGAGAGAGGAAACTCCATAAGAGTCTCAAGAACCAATTGAGTAAGTGTTAGTAGAGGTCCAGAAGGAAAATATAGAGAAAGGAATGGATTCTTCCATTGGTGTCACTTTCGATGAAGATGTAGCAGTGCAAATTCCTTTCGTTCCATAGCCACTTTAAACTCCGCCCCATCCTCCGCATCAAACACCATCAACCATTCCACTTCCATATCCATTTCAAACCACTCCATTGCCTCCACTACCTCCACCATTTCATGATCCCATGCCAACTCTGCCTCCTTTGTTCATGTCTTCACCCACTCTCTTTGTTGCTCCAATTCCAACTCCTACCATGGAGAATCCTCCTTCTTGAGAAGCCGCTCCATCATTGGCCCACATAGAAATGCTGGCACAAGGGTCCCAAGAGCCTAAGAAAGAAATAGAAACAATGGATGAAATGCCATCAGAAGGGCAGGATGGATCAAATGAACAAGCTAAGGAAGAGTAGGTAGCTAAGGAAGAGCAGAAAATTGAAGAAGAATAGGTACCTAAGTGGGGAGAGTTAAATGTGATGGAAGAATAGGAAATAGGAGGAGAAGAGGAGAGTCATGAGGAAATGGAGATAAAACATCCAATGACTACTTCAACTCTCTCAGCTCCTTATGAACCACTCAATCCCTTTTCGAAACCCACTTGGTTCACAAAGGAAATCTAGCCAAGGACAATGGTATACACTGATGATGAGACAGATATAGTGGCATTAGGGAAAGCATTCCATTAGACTAGATCCATCACCCGAGTAAGGAAACTATCATATGTCATGAAATATCAAGTGGGGAGATTGAAGGCTCAGGTAGCAGTTCCCACAATGAGCATTAGTACAATTGAGGTCACTCCTGATGACTACATGTTAGAGGAGGTAGATTTGGGAGAGCTGACTAGAAAGGGGAGTAAAACTCTGGCTACCCTCAGATTAAAGAATGCTCTTGGGTTCATGGATAAGGATGAGGAGAAAATAAAGACATTAATGGAGTAGAAAGAAGCTATGAAAAGGTTCATTCTCAAGACAATAGGTCCCATTGACCCTAATAACCCTGAGGCCTCATTACATGCCATTTTGGAGGAGGGGTGAAATAAATACTGACATTCCACATTCTTTTGTATAGGCTTGTGAAGACTGGAAGGAAGATTTTTAATAGTTTGCAAAGGTATCTCTCAAGAATATTCTGAGACCCCTTAGAAACATTCTTCAAGGAATCACTTCCTTAGTGGAAATCATGAGTGAAGAGGATGGCATGGATGAGAAGATTCTGAAGTGGAAAAAGATACTGGATGACCTTGTAATAATACAGAAATGACACTTCCAAGTTTTGGTAAAGGTATATGAAGGCTCGGAGCTAGATAATTTTGAGAAATGGATTCAAGATATAACTAGAGTGTTGACCATTTTTGAAAAGGTGCTCAAAAGAATCGATAAAAGAAGGGATAACAATTTTCTTTTTGTAAAGGAATTGCATAAGTTATTTGAGGGATTGGAATTAGATTTGTATGATGAGGATGATGATAAAACCATGCACTATGTGAATGTCATCGTCAATCAGTACTTAGCTATATTTAGAGGAGTCAAGAAGAAAGAAGACCTCTAGCAAATGTTTTATCAAAAGGAGGAGATCCAGAAAATGTTGTCTCGGGAAGAGGAGATACAAGGGTTCGCACTAGAGTTGGTCACCTTCCAAGATAGACAACAAGAAATCCTTGAAGGGGTAAAGATGGCTGACTTTGAAGAGGTGTTGGAAATTATGGACAAATTCCATAAGGCCCATCCAAAAATACTCCCAAGTCAATAAGCATCTAGTCCAGACTTTGTCAAATTTTGGTGCAGAGAAAGATAGTTTTGTACTTAGGCATTTTTGCAGAGCCCTAGAGATTTTTTGGCCACCGACAAGTCCAAAGTCTAAAATTTGGGAAAAGAGGAATTGACACTTAGTCATTTTTGAAGCTTGGTTTTTTTGAACGAATTGTCAGGATTTTACTATTTTTTGGCACATCCACCGTTTAACTCCAGTTATCTCATACTTGATTTTTCAGTCAACTAGACATCTTTTATGGGATTGATTGTGCATGATTTTGGGATCTCTTTCAGTTGAGTCTACGTGGAGGAGCTGTAACTAAGGATTAAGGGCAGGATCGTGAATTTATATGAAGAGCATGCATGAATTCTAGCTTTATTTTGAGATGATTAATGCATGATTTGTTCTAGTTTTTGTAATGCACGAGGTTTAGTTCTATTCTAGGGTAGTTTAACTAAGTTTTAGAGATAGCTACATTAATGTAATCTCTAGTTTAGAATTTATTACCAAGTTTCATTTAGCCAAAAATTTAGCTACGAAAATAAGAGAACAACTATATAAATTGTAATAACACAATGTAATGAGGGTTGATTTGATCATTAATGTAATACATACAGTTGGTGCTTCATTCATAGTGTGATATTTCTTCTATCTTTGTGAGATTTATAAATGTGTGCTTTTCTCATTCATTTATTTCAAAGAGCCAATTGATTGTTTAATGATTTCAAATCTACGATTCTTAGTTCGGTGTTTGCTAGTGT
Organism: Chamaecyparis obtusa; assembly: GCA_027943335.1. NCBI lineage: Eukaryota > Viridiplantae > Streptophyta > Pinopsida > Cupressales > Cupressaceae > Chamaecyparis > Chamaecyparis obtusa. Next base: position 2,612,710 of record BSBK01001755.1, on the reverse strand, counting down.
TATACTGGTTCGTTGTGATGAATTTTTGAGATCTTTCTTTTGGTGCTTTAAGATAAACTTGTCTCACATGTGTACGCATCTGTGGTGGCTTTGTGATTCAATGAGTTTTTCGCTTATCATACATCTACATTCATTTCCATTGATGATTGCATCTACCTAGCTAAAGATTGTGATTTATTCTAATCTTTGTTTTTTGGGTTTCCTCATCTTCTTGGTCTTTTAATTTGTAAAGTGGTGTGATGTTGGTTTATGTCCATTGTATTTATTTTTGGAAATTTCTTTCACATTCTTGTCACCCTACTTCTTACTTTTCTTTACAAAAAATCAATTATGGTAAACTAGTTAGATTAATATTGCTTTCATTCTAAAATATGAAAATCCAAAAAGAGAAATATTGTGGTATTCTAAAGTTTGTTTTGTAGCCTTCCTTGAGATACAAACTAGAAAAGGCCTCCTTGTTAATAGATTCACATTTATCTTCAGTTGAGCTATCCAAGCGGTTGAGACCCAACCTAGAAGGAACCTTGAGATTGATTCACATCACTCTTTCAAGAGGGGAATTTGCTCACATTAATTCCTAACCGTTGTCTCATGTAAAAATGATGCTCAACAGAAGGGTCCTCAAATGGAAGACCCTGGAATATTCGATCATTCTCTCTCGAAAGGTTTGAATGAGTCCTTAGATCTTCACCAAACAAAGGGGAATTCCTTGAGCTTAGAGAAGTTCACAGACCTCACAGCAATAGAACAAAGCAAGGAGAAGATATTTCACATCAATCTAGTCTTCCCCCACTTCCACACATTGTTGCACTACCTACTGCTGCTCTACCACCTGCTCCAATGACATTTTTCACAAATGCTCAAAGCTCTCCATTAGACATACAAGGACAGCTCCATGAGCTGCACAATAATTCTGAGAAATTCTATCCATGTTTCATTTATGGAGAATCTAGGACATCAGAAGAACATGTCCATGCATTCAAAGAATTGTGCAATCGAAAGGAGATTTCTCACCAAGATGTCGCTTGCCACCTTTTCCCCTACACATTGGGGGAATTTTCATACAAATGGTATCTAAATTTTTTGTGAGGATCCATTACCGCATGGGGGGAATTTGAAACAAAGTTCCTAAATTAGTCCAAGCTATATATGGATCCAACCAATCTTCACCACCAGTTCATATTAGCGAGAAAAGATCACAATGAACCAATTGCCATGTTCAATCACCATTTCCATTAAATGTATCAGAAGCTAGAAGCCCCTTATACCATACCAGTTGGGGCTACTATACAAGTGTACCTACATGCCATAGATCCACTAACATCCATATTCTTGAAAAGGCTACCTCCAGGAGACATAGACACTCTAGAAAAAGTGTGTAATGAGGCTATCATGTCTACCCAAAAAATGGATCCACAAGTGGGTGGACATTATGGTGTCCCACTAGCATTAGGGAACACTTTTATGAATGGTCCATTTGTGGCAAATAATCAATTCCCAATGCAACACACCCCAAGGCTCAATCCAGTGCCAACTCCATACACAGCTGCCCTGCCACTCACCATTTCATACCCAGGGTATGATGCACATAAAGCATCCTTGTGTGAGAAAAAGGTTGTTGTCCCAAATGAGCTAGACCATGCTCTAATGAATGAGTTGGATGCCATGAAAAAGACATTTTCCCAGTTGGAAGGAGAGATCACCTGGATGTAGCATAATCCACCTTAGAATCAGGGGAACTACCAATGCTTGACTGCTACCCCAAACACCTACACCCAAAATTAGAATCTTAATTATGGAAATTAAAACAACAAAAATAACAATAATGGTGGAGGCTATGGGAACACTTCTCAAGATAAGCAGTTCAGTTAGTAAAGAATGAACATAACATAAAAAACACATCCAAATAATGGTATCATACCCTCTAACAATGCTAATGTCTTCAAATCATCTGAGGTTAATTTCACTCAAGCTTCCAACACACATCGACTGGATAATGAGTATAGGGGGGAGTTTGATAACCAAAAAATCCAAGATCCTCATAAATCCTAGACCCACTTCAGTGCCATGGTCTTTGATTCATACGACCCAAGAACAGGTGGAAGTCCTTTCAATAACACAATGGAAGAAGATTTTATCTTCCCTTTGAATCAAGAAGGTCAGCCAGAGTATTTTGAGATCCATGCTTTTTAGAATAACAATAGAAACACTTATAATCTGAGGAGAAAAAGAGAACCCCTAACTGATGGTATTCCCCAAGGGATGCAGCCCACTCCACCTGATCCAAAAGCTAGCAACAATCATATACCTCCTCTAGGCCCCAGTACCAAGGTCACTTGAAGAGTACAACATCAACACACTTCGCTAAAGAATCTGGTCTAGGCTAATGAAAAATACAATGTAGTGGAGGAATTGAAGAAAGTTAGAACTAATATGTTAATGTATGGCATATTACAAAGTTCTCCTTCCCAAAGGGAAGCCCTCCTGAGATCACTGGATCATTCCAAATCGGCCTCATCCAACAATAACACTAGAAATGCATCCAATGTAAATGCAACTGAGGTGATGCTGACTATGTTCAAGGATAGGGTAGAAGTACCTCCATTCTTGCTTAGCCTCAAGATCTTTGGAAAAAACTTGCATAATTGTTTGATTGAATTGGGAGCTTCCTATAACATCATGCCATTGTCCATATTCCATAGGCTAGGGATGATTGCTCAATCAACCAATAGAGTTGTAATTCAACTTGAAAAAACAAAGGTCAAAGTCATAGGGGTCTTGAAGGATACACACATATAATTGATCACTGACCCCAAAATGTAGGATTGCATTGACATACATGTGATGGACATCCTAGAAACATATGGGATGTTTCTCAGTATAGAGTGGACCCATTCATTGAGAGGTTGGTTCTCCATTGATTTTACTCAACTTTGGCTACCATGGAAGGGGCTTAACAACCAAATCAAGATCGATGCAAAGCCCAAACACAAACAAATGATAACCAATTACAACACCTTAAATGAAGTCTTGTTCTCAAAAACTGACCTAGGATTATACTAGTTTGATAAAGCTTTCACATTCCACCTCAAAAAAGAAGATAACTCAAATGATAGCCCTATGCAAGGGTTGGTAAATACTCAAATTCCCAAGGATATTCTTAAAAAATTCATAGGAGGTATGATGAAAAATATGAGACATCTTGGCAAAGATGCTGACCCAAACATGCTGATGCTACCAGGGTATTGTTGCCTCCACCAGACAAATCACTTGGAATTTACATGCCAGGATTTCCAAGATGCAGTGGTCTAAGTAGTGAGTCAAATGGTTTGTATGCTTTAGATTACAAAGGATACAATGACACAGGTAGGTGAAGAGAAACCCCAGGTTCCCACAATTGAAGATTTTATACAAGAGGAATGGAGCTCTTCTGATGATGGCTTCCTGCCCCCATGTCACAAAGTTTGGTGTGATGCGAAGGAAAAATAGAAGATGAAATGGGTTCCCCTTTCCAAAAGAGAATACTCAGATGAAGAGAACTTGGAGGCCCTAGATATAGAGGACCTATCACCACCTAAAACCCCTGTTAAACCCCAGGTTAATGCACATATGCCCAAGGTGACTTCAGAAGTCCAAATCAAATCATCTTCCCATAAGAATCACCCTATGTGGAAACTTTGTTTCGATGGCTCCAAGTGTAAACAAGGAGCAGGAGCTAGGATTGAATTGGTCAATCCTCATGGGGGCTCATACTATGCCACCTATTGGCTATAATTCTACTACACCAAAAATGTCACTAAGTATGAGGCTCTGGTTCAAGGTCTCCTCATGGCACATGAGAAGAAGGTGAAAGCATTAGTTGTGGAAGGTGACTCATAGTTGATAGTTCGGTAGATTCAGAGCCAGTATTTGTGCATTGACAAGTGATTGGTTACCTACTATAATCGTGTTTGGGATATGATCTAAGATTTCAAAGATTTTAACATCTGAAGTGTCCTGAGAGGAAGGAATATGGTTGTTGATGCTTTGGTAGTGTCGGAAAGCTCTTTAAAACCATTGGAAAAATCTAAATTGAAGAAATTCTTTGTTGAATTATTCATCATGCCAACTGTCCCAAATAATATTAAAAACTTCCAAGTATTCCAAGATGATCAATAGTTATTGGAATTTATCATGAATTTCAGAATCTTTGACAAACAAAGCATCGATGAAGAAGAAGATGAAATGGAAGAGTTAGATGACTTAGGGATCTTAAATTTGAAGACTAAATCCATTCCAAAATGGATGGTAGCCCTGGAAAGGATTTTTGATAAAGATGAACATGCTTGGGAAAGAGGAAAGACACCCACAGTAGGAGGTGATGATTGTGAGCTCTACAACTTGGGTACACAGCTGGAACCCAAAGAAGTCTGTATCAGGAAGGTCGGGATAGCTGAAGAGAAGAAGAAGATGGTAGAACTGCTCATGGAATACAAAGATGTTATAGCCTAGAGTTATGAAGACTTGAAAACATATGATCCCAATGTTATTGTACACAACATCCCTTTGAACCCAGATGCTAAGCCCTTTCACCAAAGACAAAGGTCGGTGAACCCTGTGATCAAACTAGTGATCCAAAAGGAGGTACAAAAGTTGCTTGATGCCAAAATTATTTTCCCTATCCAACATTTGACTCGGGTAGAAAAACCCATCTTGGTGAGAAAGAAAAGTGGAGAGGTGCGACTTTGTGTAGATTTCTAAAATCTGAATAGGTCCTCTCAAAAAGACAACTAACCATTGCCATCCCTCAATGAAGTGTTGCAGGTGGTTAACAGTTCCCAAATGATGTCCTTCCTAGATGGTTACTTTGGGTATAGCCAAGTCATGGTAAAAGAAGAGGACCATCTGAAAATGACTTTCACAATGAAGTGGGAGACATTTGATTATCGTCATATGCCATTTGGTTTGATCAACATAGGAGCTACTTTCCAATGGGCTATGGACAAGATGTTTAGAGGTTTGGTCAACAAATGCATTTTCATCTGTATGGATGATCTCATAGTTTTCTCTAGGGATCACATGGACCACATTGAAGATCTATGAAAGGTACTAAAAATGTGTCGATGTTATAGAATCTCACTAAATCCTAAGAAGTGTATTTTTGGGGTAACCCAAGGTAAACTTCTTGGGCACATCATATCCAAGATAGGTATCTCAATTGAACCCAAGAGGGTTGAAGCCATTCTCAAATTGGTTCCCCCTAATAGCAAGAAGGAGTTGAAGTCTTTCTTTGGGAAAATCAACTTCGTAAAAAATTTCATCAGTGGATTTGTAGAGAGAGTGCGTCCATTGAATGATATGCTAAAGAAAGATGCTAAGATTGAGTGGAACACTCTAGCTAAAGAATCCTTTGAAGAAATCAAGACATCCATTCCCACCGCTCTAGTTCTGGTCATCCCTGATTATCTTTTGACATTCAAGGTTTATTCTTTTGCATCAGAAAATTCATGCATAGGGATCCTCACACAGAAGAAGGAATGAGAAGATGAATGACCAATAGCTTTCATGAGTTGTCCTTTGAAGAACATGGAACTCAAGTACCCAAATTTTGACAAAAAATCTTTTGCCTTGGTCAAGGCCGTCAAGAAATTTAGACACTACATCCTCTAGAGTAAGGTCATTTCTATTGTTCCAAATCCAGTAGTCAAATCATTGCTAATGCAAAATGAACTAGGAGAATGAAGAGGGAAGTGGATGGCTATATTACAAGAGTTTGACATCAAGATCCAACCAATGAAATTAGTAAGAGTTCAAGGCCTTACCAAGATGATGGCAAAAATAGAGCAGGGCTTGGTGTGCCAAGTATACACCAATGAAGGAGTGGTCACCAATATCTGGTATCAAGACATAGTTTACTACTTATTGCAAAATTGTTGCTCAGAGGGATTGAATAGTTCACAAAGGAGAGCACTAAACAATAAAAGAAGTTCATATATGCTAAAAAATGGGAAGCTCTACAAATGCAATTAAGATGGCCTCTATCTATGCTGCTTAGATTAGACAGAAGCTGTGCAGATTCTCATATAATTTCATGATAAGTATGGTACTAGGCACAGATTAGTAGAAGCCACAACCCACTAAATATTGAGATCTGACTATTACTAGATGACTTTTTTTAAAGACACTCATGAGCACGTGTGCTCTTGTCATGTTTTCCAGACCAATGCCATTCATGAGAGATATCTGGCAATGTCCCTACAACTATTTTATGAGGTGTGCCCATTCACCCAATGGGGGCTAGATTTTGTGGGAATGATTAATCCTCCATCATCTGTAGGGCACTAATACATTTTGACCACAATTGATTACTATACGTATTGGATAGAGGCACATGTTCTGAAAAATTGTACTATTGAGGTGATAACCAAGTTCCTAGAAGAGTTCATCATCATGAGGTTTGGCATGCCTTTCTTTTTGGTGTGTGACAATGATCCTTATTTCTCTTTTGCATCTCTCATTCAATGGGCCTTTGAGAACTAGGTAATTCTCAAATTCTCATCCAATTACTATCTGCAAGGGAATGGAGTTGCTGAATCAACCAACAAGAACTTAATCACGGTAATCGGATGCCTCTTGGATGATAATCCTAGAGATTGGCACACTCAGTTGAAATATGCCCTATGGAAATATCATGTGAGAATCAAGAATGCCTTAGGAACCTCTCCCTACCAGCTGGTCTATGGTCTGCAACCTATTTTTTTGATGAACCTAAAAATACCAATTCTAAGATTTATGCATCAATACATCAAGGGTGAGGATTAGGTGCATATTCACCTCATGAACTTATTAGATCTTGAGGAGAAAAGAACCATGGCTTTGGAACATGTGGCCAAACATCAATATATTATCAAGCGTTGGTTTGAAAAAAAGAGAAAAAACAAAGGCCTTTAGGATTGTTGATCTAGTTCTAATGTGGGATAAAGCAAAAGAAAAACTAGACAGCCACACTAAATTTCAACGTTTGTGGATAGGCCCTTTCTAGATTGCAGAAATTCTAGGAGAAAATACTTTTTGGATTATCTCTCTTGATGATAATTGGTCCCATTGCTAGTTAACGACCAATTTCTCAAGCATTACTTTTGGTCTTTATAGGCCTTTGTATATTTTGTACATTCTTGTATTTTAGTCTTTTCTTTTGGGTCTTGTCATCTGCATTTTTTTTTTCTATTGGGTCTTTGTTTATAGGGGTAGATGCTTCTTGAGTTTAGTGATCTGCACCAGGTAGTCCGGATAAGAGATAATAGTTTTCCTTTGTCAAACCCTTTGATGTAGTTTTGTCTTGCAGCGAGCCAGATACATAGATAAGAAGTAAGACATTTTCTTTTTATACTTCTCGAAAGGGTTCATTAGAACCAACCATCCTCAACACTAACACACATTTAAAAGGGATCCCAGGTCATGAGCCTCTCATGATAGGATTCCAGTTAGAGTCAAAAAATGCCCATGGTCATAGAGAAGGTCAAGAGTTAGAACCCTATCCTAACTGGAACACAAAATTTAAAAAAAAGAGCAATAAAGAAAAAGGAGGAATGCATAAAGATGAGATTGATAACAAAGAAAGCTCCAAGCTAGGGTAGCACAGTCTAAGTGTTGCCCCAGTTTTTTTTTTTTTAAAAAAAAAGAAAGAGGGAGAAAAGAAATAATACCTGATAAGTGTTAGAAATAGGAAATACTGAGAGGGGGGGGTGAATCAATATTTCACAAAATTTTTCTTTTGCCCACTTATGGATATAACAGATTACTATAGTGCATACAAAGATTATCAAGCTGATTAACAAACATAGCAGTAAATAGAAAGAACTCATAACACATGATATGTTCTCGAGGAAACCTTGGCCAAGGGAAAACCCCGGTGGGGATGGTACCCACAAAGATCACTAATCAAAAGTATCCTGTTAGGGATATTGGACCCTGTTAAGAGTCAATTTACAATATATAGTAGATCTGTCCTGGTTAAAGGACTTTAGGCCTTGTTAGAAGCCTTAACCCTGTTAGGAGTTTGATTACAAAACCTAATCACTAGCTGAGCTCACTGCCCAAAGAGGTAATACAAAATGTTTTTGACTATAGTATGGTACTTCTTACAACTTCGCATCAATAGCCTTTGCTACTATCACAATATACAACTATCGCAAGTTATTCTTTTCTTTCCTTTTACACATCACATATATATTTTCATTACATTTCAAGTATGCCTAATATATGAGTTATTAGAGCTAATAACTTTATATGGTTGGCTTCCAAAATCTTTATCCAAGAGTAAATATCTAGGATGTCATCCCTTCATAATTTTAAGTCATTATTTTGACAAGAAAAAATAATCCCTTAACTCTTTCGCTAATACTGTCTCCAAAACTGTTCTGTCTGCAAAAACTATCTTCGGTAAACTTTGAATAACTTCGTCCATACTGCTCCAAACTTTATGTGCACTAAGATGGGGTATCCTCATACTCTATAGAAGCTTTAGTTAACTACGTAAACAAAAATATTTCTCCAGTGGACGTCGCCAACTAAATCTTCATCGAGTTCTCTGGTAGGATCACTGTATCCATACTTAGACAATTTCTTCCTTCAACTTGCCATACTTGCATTCCAGATTTTGCGCTCTCAATAGAGATCATATGTTTCCATAATGAAAAAATCTATGCATCTACATTAGCCAAATTTCCAACAATCTCCCCCTTTGTCATTGGTGGCAACATATGGGAAAATTGGCTAAGTGTGCAAACAAAACTTCAAAGTATGTACATAAAATTGTGGCCAAATGTTATACAACACATATACAATATTGTACTCCATAGAATAGCTCCCCCTATGAGTATCCTTCCTCAACATATTATCAATTTTCTTCTATCTCTCCCCCTTTGACAACAATGACAAAGATAGGGTGTACAAAAATTTAAAAACTTTATACCTTGTTATCAGCTATTGCAAAGTCGGTAGGCTTGCAACACAATCGCCAAACTCTGACTTCCATGATTCAAAATCTTTCTCCCATATTTTCCTGATGGATTCAGCAACATTGAGTAGATTACTCAATCCGTATGCTGCTGTCTGACAAGCTTGCAGGGAATTAAAGTTAAACTTCTGAAAAGATGTCTTTGCTGAAAGACACTGCTCAATTTGGTCTTCAACAATTGAGGTCTTGATTGAAATATGATCTCTCAAGATTTTAATCCTGATCATCTTTCTATTCTTCTCCTCTGTTAACATTCTGATTTCATCATTTAACTTCCTTATGTTCTCCTCTACAGAACTTATCTTTACATTTGGGCTTGTCAAGGTGTTTGTTTCAGCTGTAATTTCATCTATCTTCTCTCTGATCTTCTTATCTTCTTCAGCTGTTACGATTTCTGATTTTGTGCATTGTATTTACAAACTCTTTCCAGTCTCAAAATGCTTCCTCAAAATCTTTATGCATACATCCAAATTACCAATATCATTTTGAATATTTACACTTAAATTTTGTTGCATTTCTGCTTCAAATGCTTCCTAAACTTTTATTCTAGCCATATCCTTTAAGTTAGAAAATTCAGAGTCAAAAGAGTTTATTACTATTTTAGCTTTCTCAAGTGGATCCAATTCAAATACCTTAGTGCTGATCACACTCTCAAGTTTCTCTATCAAAACTCTAACTTTTCCTTCAAGGTCCTTCACCTTCTTATTCTTTCCAATAATTTTATTAAGAGATGTGATGAACTCAAGCTTATCATCATCCTCAACCTCTTTTCCAAGGTCTTCAAAAATTGAACCAATTTGTCTCTTTTTACTGTCATGTGCACTAGGGGTAGTGACCTCTGTCAAAATTTGTTTACCTTTAACTGTCTGCTCTACTGGAACTGATTCTGATACAACTAGTGCATCCACTACCTCTGTATCCTTTCCTGATTCTGTAATCTTCTCTTGCTCTTCTAAAGCCAAATTGTCAACAATGTTTCGTAGATCATGAAATACTGCATCATCTGACTCTAGTGTCACTTTGGTTTCTTCAAAGTCCATTGATTCTTTGCCAATATTGATATGTGAAGAAGATGGGACTTCTTCAATACCAACTTCCTCTTCATGCGGTTCCTCTGATTGCTTCTGCTGAGGATCTGATTCAAATTGCTTTCCTGCAACTATGTCTACAAGAACTTGCATTACTGCTTGCTCTGTCTCTTTCTGTACTTCCTCCTTTTTGCCTCCCATTATAAGGATTGTTCTTCTCTTAGTTCTCAATAAAGTTCCAAGAGGCTTCAAGAGTTTCTTCAAATGATCTTCATCCTCAACTTCACAGAACTATCTAATTACATGTTCTCTCATCTTTATGTCCTCTTCTTGTGCTCTCTATTTTCTATTCACAAGTCTATTATAAAAATCTTCTGGGATCTTACCATGAATAGTGCTAAGTTTCTTATCTGTCAAAATCATACGTGTAACCATTACATTTTCAAAATTCAATCTGTCAAATGATCCATATAGATCATAGAATTTATTTAACTTGGTGAAGTCTCCATGCTTCAATATATCTTCATTAACTCTTTCAATTCTTGGTTTCCAAGTTTCCTTCTTGATTGAAACTTCATCATCATCTTTAATTTCTGCTACTTTTCTAGGTACAGGTGGTACAATCACTTTGTATCTCTTGCTGGGTCCTGTTGCACTCACTTTTACTCTTTTTCTAGGAATAGGAGAAAAATATTTATCTCCTTCACCTTTTTTAGGTACTTCAACTTTTACCTTTACTGCAATAGGATCAATAGGGTCTGCACTAGATGCCATAGGTGGAATTACAAGATTTTCACTTTGCTTCAAGGTTTCTGCAGTCTTTTTATCTATGTCAAACTCATGACTTGACATACCTGATTCTTTCAGTATTTTCTTCATAGTGGATTCAACTCTCCTACTAGATTTCTTCTTTTCTTTCAAACTTATTGTAGAGTTGAAATTCTCTTCATAGGTTCCAAACCTATTTGCATGACCATCTAACTCACACTTTAACAGTCTATTCACATATCCTACTATTTTTGCTTCAGATATTTCATAGCCAAGAGGGTCTATGAATTCCATTCTAGGCTCAACTACTTCAATGTAGGTGAAATCAGTGTCTACCATAAAACAAATGTCATCTTTATGCTTTTCAACTAAGGATTGAGGAATCCTTGATTTGTTCTTAACAATATTCTAAAAAGTCTTCAATACAAGCTTCACACTATCATTTACTTTATCAATTAGGTGCTTCATGTAGACTGAGTTTATTCTTTCCATTGTGTTCACATTGTCACTCCAATCAACTGTGTAAGGAAATCTTCTAAAAATATGGAAAAACATATAGGTTATCAGAGATGAAAACCTAAACTATGTGTACTTAGCCTTCTTAATCTTTTCTAAGTTCTCAAATAACTGAATTTTCAAAATTTCACATAGGTCTACTTGTTTCTTCTCAATACACATAAGATAAGCTACATGAACCATTCCTACAGCCATGTCATCTTCCCTTGAACTAGCACAAAATTTAGTTGTTAGGATCTTGCAAAGGTACCTAACATCATCTTGCTTAATCTTACTTATCGCAATTCCTCTACCATTATAACTAGATCCAATGTTGTCTAAAAAAATCTTTCTCATGTTCTTTTCATTCAGTGGAATCTCTCCAACTTTTGATAATCCAGTAACTTCATGAATTAGGTCGGCAGTTATATAAATAACTCTATCCTCCATCCAGAATTTCCCATTGTGGATTCTACTTAAAATGATCTTGGTACATTCCTCATCATTAAATTCATACTTCATGGAATAATTGATAATTTCATTGTTCTCTAGGTGCCCATAAGCTAGTTTAACTGTCATGTCTTGATTATACAATTTCCTATAATCATCACTAAAATTTGCATCTCCCAAAGTTTCAAATTTGCAACCTAAATATCCTTTAACATTCTCAATGTGTAATACTCCGTCTGGTATGAATGATAGTGCTAGTCTGTCATCAATTTCAGCTGGTTCTACTAGTTCTCTCTTAATCTTAGGTCTATTCTTATCCTTAACATTATGAACCATAGAAATATCCATCTCATCAACTAATTAATAATCAAAAAATACCTCAACTTTGCAAATCTAGGGTTTCAGTATGATCATCGCTGCAAACTGCTTCCAAACTTCTTCAAATCATCCTCAACTCACTTTTTCTTCTTTCAAATCTCTTTTCAATTGCTTTTTAATCATGATAACTTTGATTTCAACCTTATAACACTTCACATTAACTCGATCTGATATCGCATTCATTCATTTTTCCGCTAAAACCTCAAAAAGCTGATTCTGCAAACCTGCAACCATAAAACTTTTTGCGACCTCACAAAACATGATATTTTCTTTTGCACACTTAACCATAGCATTAGTACAACATAAAAAACCTATATGTAACTGCACAAAACTTAACTCATTCAAATTCCTAATCTACACTAATCCTAAGTCCTAAACTATGGAAACTTACATAATTTAAGTACTTAAAGAAGGGTCAGGTAAAGATTCATCCTTACCATTTGTTACATTACCTTCCTGACTACTTTCAATGTTGAATATGCCTCCTTGATCTGTGCCTTTATCAAATTTTACTTCATCTTTATTGCTACAACAACCTTCCTCTTTGTTTCCTGCATTTTTATTCCTTCTTGCATTGTTCCTAGGGTTAGGGTTATGATGATAATCTCCATTGTTCATTCTGCAAACTCTTGCTGAGTGTCCAAACTTGTTGCATATCTGACAAATGATTCCATTGTTTCCAAATCTCTGTCCTTGCTAGTTAATCTATGACCTACAATTTCTAGCAATATGTCCTTTGTTGCATCTAAAACATACTACTACTTTTCTTTGATTTTTTTCTTCAATAGATCTCTTATCTACATTGTTAGTATTCCCAATCATTCTATCATAATTATTCAAAATTACTTTAGGTCTTCTACATTCATTAGCTTTGTGGCCAAAACTATGAGAATTATAACAATGCCCATTAAGAGGTTTAAATTGCTTACCTGTGCAATCTCTCTTCATGTGCCCAGTAGTATTACAAGCAAAACATCTACCTTTGAATTCTCTTTGCATACCCTTAGATGATTCTTCCTATTTTGATTCTTCTTGCTTTGGTGGTTCTTCTTTAGGTAGATCTTCCAATGTATTCTCAACTAGCTTCATTTTCTCCACACTTTCAGATGTCTTCAGATCTGGCTTCTTACTTTCAAGGTTTGTTCTAAACATACTATATCCAAATCCAGTCCTATCAAAGAATGGTTCTCCAAAAGAAATTTTTTTTTTAGTCTTATCACCTTTTGAATATAGCCTTTCAAGTTGTTGTTTAGATTGAGTTAATTCACCTTTCACAATTTTATTATACTTCTCAAGTTCCACATACTACACTTTTACTTTTTCAGATTCGGATGTTTTCTTTTCAAGTCTTGATCTCAGATCTTCATTCTCAATTTTCTATTTTTCATTATCAGATCTCAAATTTTCATCTTTCATACTAAGCTTCAGATTTACTATCTTCAGTTCATGCTTAAGGATCTCATTTTCTTTTTCTAATTCATCACAATCTTCAACAAGCATATCAAATTTCTTTTTAGATTTCAAATCTTCAATCTTACCTTTTAATTTGTCAATAGCATTCTTTGCATCTTCATACTTTCTTCTTAAGGAGTTTCTTTCATTAGTAAGCATATCAATCTGTTCAAGAGCTTCTTCAAGATTCTTCTGAAGTTGATCCATATCCATAGAGATCTTACTCAAGCTGCTAAGCTTTCCTTGAATGTTCCTTCTCCGAGTAATTGTGCTCTAATATCAAAATTTAGAAATAGGAAATACTGAGAGGGGGGGGTGAATCAGTATTTCACAAACTTTTTCCTTTTCCCACTTATGGATATAACATATTACTTTAGTGCATACAAAGATTATCAAGCTGATTAACAAACATAGCAGTAAATAGAAAGAACTCATAAAACATTATATGTTCTCGAGGAAACCCTGGCCAAGGGAAAACCTCGGTGGGGATGGTACCCACAAAGATCACTAATCAAAAGTATCTTGTTAGGGATATTGGACCCTATTAAGAGTCAATTTACAATATATAGTAGATCTGTCCTAGTTAAAGGACTTTAGGCCTTGTTAGAAGCCTTAACCCTGTTAGGAGTTTGATTACAAAACCTGATCACTAGCTGAGCTCACTGCCCAAATAGGTAATACAAAATGTTTCTGACTATAGTATGGTACTGCTTACAACTTCGCATCAATAGCCTTTGCTGCTATCACAATATACAACTATCGCAAGTTATTCTTTTCTTTCTTTTTACACATCACATATATATTTTCATTACATTTCAAGTATGCCTAATATATGAGTTATTAGAGCTAATAAATTTATATGGTCAGCTTCCAAAATCTTTATCCAAGAGTAAAAATCTTGGATGTCATCCCTTAATAATGTTAAGTCATTATTTTGACAAGAAAAAATAATCCCTTAACTCTTTCGCTAATACTGTCTCCAAAACTGTTCTGTCTGCAAAAACTGTCTTCGGTAAAGTTCAAATAACTTCATCCGTACTGCTACAAACTTTATGCGCACTAAGATGGGGTATCCTCATACTCTGTAGAAGCTTCAGTTAACTAGGTAAACAAAAATATTTCTCTAGTGGACGTCGCCAACTAAATCTTCATCGGGTGCTCTGTCAGGATCACTGTATCCATACTTAGACAATTTCTTCCTTCAACTTGCCATACTTGCATTCCAGATTCTGCACTCTCAATAGAGATCATATGTTGCCATAATGACAACATCTATGCATCCACATTAGCCAAATTGCCAACAATAAGAGCCGAAAGAAAAAAATCAAAGTAGCAGATGTTGAACTGAACAAGAAGCAAAACATTCAAAACATGGTGGTTCAAAGAAATTCAGGTTTCAGGCTAACAAAAGACAAGTCTAAGAGCCCTCCAAAGAAGTTTAAAACTATGAATAAAACTTTTCTATAGAAAGGGAAGGTTAAATTGACTCCAGGCCAAATTTGGACTAGTGGGTAGTGATCTAACGATGGTTGGTTGATAATCAACGGAAGCTTAAGGCAAAGGATTCCTAAGAAATTTGGACGCACATAAACATACACTAGATGCAGATGAAATGATGTCCTTAATCATGATGACATTAAGATGATTTCTCTGGCTGAAGGTTTTGTATCTGTCTCATAGTAGGATGAGATTATTTCAAGTTGGAATGGCTCTAGGAAACTTGGGTTGTTTCCTTTTTCTTTTGTTGGGGCTATTTGTTGTGGTCCCACAACCACGTTCCCCTTTATTCCTTCTAGATTCAGGGGCCCCCATTTCTTTTTTTAGCTTGTCCCTAGGTTTCCAATTTGTCAGTCAGTTTTTTCCTTTATCTTGTTTTTAAGATTTTTCATAGTGTCATAGTTTCGCACTTTCAGAGGTCTGAAAGTACGAAACATCCAAAGGGCAACCAAACTTTGGGTTTCATACTTTTAGATGTCTGAAGAACCAAAAGGTTTGACTCCTGAAAGGATTTGACCTTTCAGTGTTTTGAACTTTCAGAGGTCTGAGACACCCAAAAGGCTGATCAGCGGGGGCTGACGTCACCCACTGATTTGCCTATATAAGGCATGAAAGGCAATTTATTCCCTCACTTGTTCGCTGCAAAGTTCTATTTCTTTCTCTTCGGTCTCGCTTCATTGGTTTTATCTTCCATCTTCTTTGAGGTTGATTTCCTCTCTCCCTCTCTTTTTTTTTTCATTTATTCACTATTTTTGGTCGTTAGGCTAGAGTTTCCTTTTTTTGTTTTTCTAGCTAGGGTTTTCGGGTTCTTTCTAGGGTTAGGTGTTTTGGTCTATCTAGTCTCACCTCGAGGGTCATGAGGTTGTCCCCTCTGATCCCTTGGCCCTGAGTTCATGGTTGAACTCATGGTCAGACTTTTTTTTGAGTCTCAACATAAACCCTCACTTCGGTGATTTTGACCATCAGAGTTTCAGATGTTCACAATCCAAAACTGATGGCCTTCTCTAGAGGGAATTTGACTAAGTCCCAGGCTTTCAACATTCTAGGGTTTTCGCACACTAAAACTTTTCATCATTCAATTTGCCAAAACTGGAAGGACCAAAAAATTTCCAAATTTCAAGCACCAAGGCTGTTTGTTGGCATTTTAGAGGTTTCGGCCTTCGAAAATTTTCCACCTCTGACTCGCTGAAGTTCGAAAAGAAGCATCACTAAAAAAGTTTCAACTCAAGCCTTTTTTTTCTCTTTCGGCCCTTTCAGCCTTTCGGAGGTCTTGTACCTCCAAAGGTCCAAAAGGCCAAAACTATTTTCTAAGAGCTCTTTCAAGCTTAATTTATCAAAAGCATCTTTGTTTTGGATTTTTTCCTTTCTCTTATGAATTCATGGTTACTAACTCATGTCCCTAGATTCTTTGCAGGAATGGAAGAGAAAGTTATGTCACTAGATATGAAATACCAATTTAAGGGATATCATCCACCATCCAAAGTGAGAAACATGCATACAAAAATCACAGACACTAACATCGGCCATGTTAGTTGGAACGACTACCTGGTCAAATGCACCCAGCCAGAAGGGAGATCTGAGGACTGCACTTCATTAGTGCATTGTTCTTTGGTGAATGTAGAAACACATCTAGTCTCCATCTTGTCTTCAGACTTGATAAACACCTTGGCAAGTCACTATGTACCTAATGAAAGAATGGTCAAAAACAACATGGGTGAAGTGGTCCTAGATTTGAGGCCAGATAATATTGAAAATTTCTTCCACTTGCCAAAAGGGGTCGACAAATTTTATAGCTTTCACATCAATAAGGGAATGGAAGTCTACAACAAGGATGTTTCAAAAGCTTGTGACATAGTAAAAAATGAATACCTTATACAATCCCTCCCCAAGAATAAACTGGACTGGATAGACATGCGCAAAGGGTATATGAAGGAAGATATCCAAGAAACCATCACCATGATCAGTTAGGTGTATTGGCTACCTAAGTCTAGTTAGTTAGAACCATGGATGATCCTACTCATTAAGAAGATAAGGGAGTGACATGCAAGGTTCGATTGGGCCACTATCCTTAGTGACAATTTGGATGAGCAACTGGTTAGAGTAAAAGAAGATTCACATTTCTACATGACATCATATGTTGTGTATCTATTATCTACCAAGGCATTATACCCAAGGTTAACAAAGGTTGGGGTTATGGGAGAGCTACATACATGGCCATTCACAATGTACCCACAATTGGTTAGGAAGGAGTTCTACACCCACAATAGCCTAGATTTTTGTATAGTCAATGATGCCTTCATTTTTGCCATCATATGCTCCATAGAGGGAGACTATGCTAAGAGAATGTTAACTGAGGCTACTACTAACATCAAGGCCCTTGGTGCATTTTACATTCAGTTCAAAACCTTCACATACATTCGGGTAGTGGGATGTACCCTGGCCCCTAAGAAGCTACCCAAGTATCCTTCTGATAGAGTCATCCTGTTGGAGATAGCAAAACAATTGTCAGATGCCCATGAGCATATCAAGAAAAGAAAGAAACACTATTGGTACTTCCCAATTTCCATAAGGCCCCACTATGTACCTGATATGAAGATTTGCAAATCTCTATCCTTTGAATGGGATGAATTCCCTCTGCCAAGCTACAACTTCATAAGAGCCCATTTTGATCCAATTGGTATGTACAATCATATAATGGGGAGACATTATATACATGAGCCACACATTGAAGACCATTGGATAAATTGTGTGGATGACTTCAAAGTCAGAATCCATGACTATTACCGGATGAGTCTAGAGCTGGTGTAGACCGCTCTCTCACTAAAAATCTCTCCAAAGGTGAAAGCAATTGACTCCGAGGATATTTTAGATTCCATTTACAATCAGGATAAGGTATATGCCATGGATATTTTGAATGCAGAGGTGGAAAAAGATGAAAATGATGACATTGATTTCAAGGCCAGGCATGTCATCAAGGTAAAAAAAGCATGGATCACCCACCTGTTTCATATAGAGCATGTGCCAATGAAAGAGCTTCCAAAGAAACCTTCCAAAGAGAAGAAGAAGAAAGGGGAGAAAGTATTGAAGCCACATTTCAAAGATGCTGCACCCTTGAAACCAGAGATAGTTTATAGGCATGAGCACCCAACAACATATGGCTCAGCTACTCATTGTAAGAAAAATAAAACTAGGATGGTAGGGAGCATAGCACCTCTAGATATTCCTTCTTCTAGTGGTCTTGAGTCTCCCTATACAACAAAGAAGCCCACAAGATTCAAGGTAACAACACCAATACCGAATGGGGTAATTAATGGAAATGTGTACAAGAGAAAGAAAGGCTCAATGCCTACTCAAATGGACACCCTTTTGGAGGATGATGAAGATGACCTAGAGCAAATTCCCCTCAGTAGAAGAACCTAGTTCGCAGGATCCCTAAGGAAAAGAAGAATAATGGAAGATGATCAAGATGATGATGAAGGGGAAACCCAAGAGGATATAATAAATCTTGATGCTTAGGGGGATGATGAGTTTGATATCTCTTCTTTTGAGGGACTTCATGGTTTCAATGAGTCTAAGAAAGAGGCTCCAGCTACATGACAGTCAGTCTCTTTTGGTTCTTTTGCCACACAATTCACTAGTCCCGATGACAAGGTGAGAGAGGAAACTCCACAAGAGTCTCAAGAACCAATTGAGGAAGTTTTAGCAAAGGTCCAAAAGGAAACCATGGAGATAGGAAGGGATTATTCCATTGGTGTCACTTCTGAGGAAGATGTAGTAGTGCAAGTTCCTTTGGTTCCATAGCCAGTTCAAACTCCGCCCCTTCCTCCACATTAAACACCCTCAACCATTCCACTTCCGCCTCCATTTCAAACCACTCCATTGCCTCCACTGCCTCCACCATTTCATGATCCCATGCCAACTCCACCTCCTCCATTCATGTCTTCACCCACTCCCTTTGTTGCTCCAACTCCAACTCCTACCATGGAGAATCCTCCTTCTTGAGAAGCCGTTCCATCATTAGCCCACATAGAAATGCTGGCACAAGGGTCCCAAGAGCCCGAGAAAGAAATAGAAATAATGGATGAAATGTTATCAAAAGGGCAAGATGGATCAAATGAACAATATAAGGAAGAGTAGGTATCTAAGGAAGAGTAGACAACTGAAGAAGAAAAGGCACCTGAGAGGGGAGAGTTGAATGTGATGGAAGAACAGTAAACATGAGGAGAAGAGGAGAGCCATGAGGAAATGGAGATAGAACATCAAATGACTACTTCAGCTCTCTCAGCTTCTTATGGACCACTCAATAACTTTTCTAAGCCCACTTGGTTCACAAAGGAAATCTAGCCAAGGACAAGGGTATAGACTGATGATGAGATGGATATGGTAGCATTAGGGCAAGCATTCCATCATACTAGATCTAGCACCCAAGAAAGGACACTATCATATGTCACACAAAATCAAGCAGGGAGATGGAAGTGTCAAGTAGTAGTTCCCATGATGAGCATAAGTACAACTAAGATCACTCCTGATGACTACATGTTAGAGGAGGTAGATTTGGGAGAGCTGACTAGAGAGGGGAGTAAAACTCTAGCTACCCTCGGATTAAACCATGCTCTTGTGTTCATAGACAAGGACGAGAAGAGAATAAATACATTAATGGAGAAAAATGAAGCTATGAAAAGGTTCATTCTCAAGACAGTGGGTCCCATTGACCCTAGTAACCCTAAGGCCTCATTACAAGCCATTTTGGAGAAGAGGGGTGAAGTAATACCGACCTTCCACATTCTTTTGTATAGGCTTGTGTAGACTGGAAGGAAGATTTTTAAATGTTCACAAAGGTATCTCTCAAGAAGATTCTAAGACCCCTTAGAAACATTTGTCAAGGAATCACCTCCTTAGTAGAAATCATGAGTGAAGAGGATGGCATGGAGGAGAAGATTCTGAAGTGACAAAAGATACTAGATGACTTTGTAATAATATGAAAACAATGCTTCCAGGTTTTGGTAAAGGTATATGAAGGCTCAGAGCTGGATAATTTTGAGAAATGGATTCAAGATATAACCGGAGCGTTGACCATTTTTGAAAAGGTGCTCAAAAGAATCGATAAAAGAAGGGATAACAATTTTCTTTTTGTAAAGGAATTGCATAAGTTCTTTGAGGGATTGGACTTAGATTTGTATGACAAGGATGATGATAAAACCATGCACTAGGTGAATGTCATCATCAATCAATACTAAGCTATATTCAGAGGAGTCAAGATGAAAGAAGACCTCTAGAAAATGTTTTATCAAAAGGAGGAGATGCAGAAAATGTTGTCTCAGGAAGAGGAGATATAGGGGTTCACACTAGAGTTGGTCTCTTTTTGAGACAGACAACAAGAAATACTTGAAGGGGTAAAGATGGCTGACTTTGAAGAGGTGTTAGAAATTATGGATAGATTTTGTAAGGCCCATCCAGAAATACTCCCAAGTTAGTAAGCATCCAGTCCAGACATAGTCAAATTTTGGTGTAGAGAAA
The DNA here is from genome assembly GCA_027943335.1 of Chamaecyparis obtusa. Lineage (NCBI taxonomy): Eukaryota > Viridiplantae > Streptophyta > Pinopsida > Cupressales > Cupressaceae > Chamaecyparis > Chamaecyparis obtusa. The sequence continues at coordinate 2,592,127 of BSBK01001755.1, read as the reverse complement.
GATAGTTTTGAACTTAGCCATTTTTGCAGAGCCTGTTTTTTAGCCTTATGGCCCTAGATATTTTTCGGCCACCGACAAGTCCAAAGTCTAAAATTTGGGAAAAGAAGACTTGACACTTAGTCATTTTTGAAGCTTGGTTTTTTTGGACCAACTGTCGGGATTTGTTTTTTTTTGGCACATCTGCCGTTTAATTCCAGTTATCTTAGACTTGATTTTTTAGTCAACTAGACTTCTTTTATGGGATCAATTGTGCATGAGTTTGGGATCTCTTTTCATTGATTCTATGTGGAGGAGCTGCAACTAAGGATTAAGGGTAGGATCACGATGTTATATGAAGAGAATGCACTAGTTCCAGCTTCATTCTGAGATGATTTATGCATGATTTATTCTAGTTTTTGTAATGGATGAGGTTTAATTCCGTGCTAGGGTATTTTAACTAAGTTTTAGAGATAGTTGCATTAATGTAATCTCTAGTTTAGAATTTATTTCCAAGTTTCATGCAACCAAAACCCTAGCTACAAAAATAAGAGCACAACTCTATAAATTGTAATAAAACAATGTAATGAGGGTTAATTTGATCATTAATGCAATATATACAATTGGTGCTTAATTCATAGTGTCATATTTCTACTATCTTTGAGAGATTTGTGAATGTGTGATTTCCTCATTCATTTATTTCAAGGAGCCAATTGATTGTGTGGTGATTTCAAATCTAGAATTCTTAGTTTGGTGTTTGCTGGTGTTATACTGCTTTGTTGTGACAAATTTTTGAGAAGATCTTTCTTTTGGTGCTTTAAGATAAACTTGTCTCACATGTGTTTGCATCTGTGGTGGCTTCGTGATTTGATGAGTTTTGGCTTATCATACATCTGTGTTCATTTCTGTTGATGATTGCATCTACCTAGCTAAAGATTGTGATTTATTCTGATCTCTATTTTGTGGGTTTCCTCATATTCTTGGTCTTTTAATTCACAAAGTGGTGTGATGTTGGTTTATGTCCATTAGATTTCTTTTCGGCAATTTCTTTCACATTCTTGTCACCCTACTTCTTACTTTTCTTTGCAAAAGAATCAATTACGGTAAACTATTTAGATTAATATTGCTTTCATTCTAAAATCTAAAAATCCAAAAAGAGAAATATTGTGCTATTCTAAAGTTTGTTTTGCAGCCTTCCTTACGATATGAACCAGCAAAGGCCTCCTTGTTAACAGATTCACATTTGTCTTTAGTTGAGATATCCAAGTGATTGAGACCCAACCCAGAAGGAACCTTGAGATTGATCCACATCACTCTTTCAGGAGGGGAATTTGCTCCCGTAAATTCCTAGCCATTGTCTCGTGTAAAAATGATGCTCAACAACTCTAATACCAAGTATAATGCCCCACTAGGGAACCTAGGAGAATTTAACCTAATACATGTTATTATGTTTATAAAATATTTTTAAAAATTTTTTAGACACAAAATGAATAGCAATGCAGAAGAAATACAATCATAAAATCTAAACAAGTACATAAATACAACTCAAATAAAATTAATAATTCTCAAGGGTCCTTTGACATAGAATTACGTATTACTAATTTAATATTTTAGATTAATAATAATTACAAATATCTCATATACAAATGAATAACAAGTACATCCAATACCATAAGGTATACATAATGAATCAACATCCATTGAACAAGTCGCAGGGTATGTAATAATAACCAAATACATAGTAGTACAATATCCAAAAGGAATAATCTTTGAAGCACTGATACAAGATACAAATATAACATCATAAGATACATACAAAAAAACCTCTAATAAAGAGCAAGAAGAGCGTAACAACAACAAGCATCATCCACCACCGCTACAGTAATGTCAAAATCTCAAATGGTAAAAGAAAAACACTACCACCCGACCTTCTGGAACAATAGGTCCACTCCCATCGTGTTGAGGAGATAACAACAACCCCACTCGGATAAATGAACCAATCAAAACAACTAAGTAATGGATCCTAAAGGCTATCTATCTCAAAAGGTACCACCAAATAATGATAAAGAAAAGATAATATATATCAATTACCAACAAGTAGCCAAAACACCAAATACTAGATTATCAAACAAAACCAAACACCAAATACCAAACCACTAGGTAATACTATAATACCAAAGACTCACCACCAAAGGAAAATGTAGAAAACTACAGATGAGACTTAGGCTATGTACTATGGGAGTCTCATCACATGGCCATCTAATTGAGTTACCCTAGACTGGTCATGCTAGACCCCAGACCCTCAAGCATTGAGTTACCTTGGATTGGCCACTATGGGCCCCGAACCCTCAATAAGACCCACATAGAACTAGAATACCCTCTCATGAACATGAGGAATTATAATCATACCTACTCTCTAGGTATTATCCCATTCCCACCCTTAGCATATACAAGTGATCAAGACATGGGCGAGGCATAATCTCTAATTATATTCTTAATGAAGTCTCTAAATTTTAATTACTATGTTATCACTTATTAAAAAAACTTACAATAGGTTAAACCATGGTACTAACCACTTTTGGTCTCAAACCCTTATTATAAGCCACTCCCCTAAGATGCACCTATTTAACCTCCCCTAGGCTCACAATCATAAATAACCACATAGGTTTCTAAAAAGTGTACTGATCAAATTCTCATCCACAAAATATATCAGGGACGATAACCGAACATAATAACCCCACCAAAATAACCTTGGATACAATAAACCCACCATAATAACCCAAGGACACAATAACCCAGGGTCACAATAACCCATGGTCATAATAACCCATGGACAAAATCACCCATGGTCATTTTTGATCAAGTTAGTATGCTAAAAAAGGGATTGTGAGGCACCATAGATGATATTTAGGTTAATTTTAGACCGTATATCCATTATATACCCCTAAAATAGCCTTAAAACATCTTTAATATGCTTAAATAACTTATAAAATGGTAAATAATTATAGAAATAAAGACAAATTCATGGGAATAAGCTAAATAAGAGTTATTATGAAAAGATATAAGTCAAAAGGAATTATGAAGAAGCATTAAGAGGATATATAATGTGGTAGAATTAAGAGAAGTAAAGGAAGGAAGAAGGGGAGAAGAATTAAGAGTGTGTGGAGTGATAAGAAAAAAAAAATCAAAATTTATTAAAAAAAAAAAATTTTTAATATAATTTTTTGAACATTATATTAAATTTTCCTAGGGGTTTCTATAAAAGTATACAAAAATAAATATACTTTTAGGGAATCAAGAAATTCTTCATAATTTTTAATATATACAATGCCTCTTCAATTTTTAACAAGTCAAACAAATAAGAAATTACTCATTTTAAATGGTTACACATTTTTGCTTCATTGAGAAGGTGTCAATAAAATGATTTGGCATTGTGTGAAATATTTTACAAATAAATGTTCAAGTCAGTGTCATACTACAACACAAATAGAATCTGGTAATGTGATTAGTAGTATAGGACATAATCATGCTCCAAAAATTGAGATGATCATTGTCAAATAGAAGTTGAATGAAATGAAATACATGGCGTGCTTGACTCAAGACTCTACAAGAAATATAATTTCTACTACATGCTCTAATATTTCATTACTGATAGCAGGAGCAATACCATCAACCAATGCATTACCCAAAATGATTCGAAGGAAAAGAATAAGATTTGAAACACCACTACCAAATCCTCAGACATCGAGAGATGTTATCTTACCAATTGAATATACAATTACAAATAAAGGGGAAAAGTTTCTTTTTCATGATAGTAATGATGAGAATCATTTTTTAATATTCATCACCACACAAAATTTTCAATTACTAAAAGAATCTAAAAATTGGTTTAGTGATGGTATATTTAAAATAATACCAAGTATTTTTTACTAGTTGTACACAATACATGGCTTGAAAAATGATGCAATATTTCCACTCATCTATATTCTTTTCACCAACAAAACAAGATCCATGTATACACAAGTAGTTGTAAAATTAAAACAACTACAACCTGATCTAAACCGAGAAACTATACTTATTGATTTTCAATTAGGTTTCAAGGGATCTATTTTTGAAATTTTTCCAAATGTCACTATTTGGGGATGCTTTTTTAATTTCTCTTGCTTCTTGTGGAGGAAAGTTCAAGAAGAAGGTCTACAAACACGTTATAGTGTTGATGAAGTATTTTCATTTGAGATCAAAAAATTTGTTGTATTTTCATATATGTAATCAATGCATTCAAAACACTTATACAATCTCCTTACTATATAGAACATGAGGATACTTTGTAACCCATAATTGATTATTTTGAAGATACATGGATTGGAAGACTAACTAGAAGAGGTAACAAACGGTCAACCAAGTTTCCAATCATAATGTGGAATTGTTATTCAACTATTCAAGATGATCTTCCCAAAACCAATAGTTCTATTAAGGGATGGCATAGAGGATTTAGTGAATTTCTTCAATCATTGCATAGACCAGTCTAGAAATTCATCAAAGAAGTGAAAAAATAACAGGGTCTCCAAGAGAATAAAGTAGAGAAATATATGGTTGGACACACTACACAACTAAGCAGGAAAAAATACTGTGAGCTCAAAGAAAGACTAAAAAGAATAGTTTTGATTATGAAAAAGTAGGTTTTGAAAGGACTCGAAACCTTTTACATCGAGATTACAAGATATGCATTAAAGTTCCAACAGTAATTGCACAAAAACACCAAAAAAGACACACAAATAATTCCTTAAACAAAAAGACAGAGAAAAAGACAAAGGACAACAAAAAGATAGCAGGACAGCAACCTACTGGCTAAATACATTTCATAAGATCTGCCACCTCTTCAGCCAACATCTTCATGTTAGCTAAGGATGCTTTGAGTTCCTCAATGTCATTTTTCTTATTATCCTCCAGCTTCTTGAACCTTGATCTAGTTCTCCTACTGGGACCATGATCCTCTTTGACCTCGATGATTGCTTGCTCCCCTTTCCCCTAGTCCAATTCATCCACTAGAATCTTAAAATGTTTTGTCGAAGCCTTAAGAATAGAAAAGCTCCGCTCTGCAATATTTCCAACCATTTTCTCTAGATTATCAACTTTTTTTTCCATAATCTCAATTCTTTTTTTCATCCCCTCTCCATTTTCAATTTTCTCTTCCATATCAATGATTTTGTCATTAAAGACAATGAGCCCCTCAGCCCTACTAACTATCTCCATGAGCTCGTCAATACATTGGCCCATGGTTTTCTCCCCCACATTCATCTTTCTAAGGATCCCAGTCTCCCCCTGACTAAAAAGAATAGTTGATGGTTATGAAAATAATAATATTTTAGATTATATAAGAGACATTTCTCATAATTCAACACTTTAATTGAAAATTGGAATAATTTTTTTTTAGAAATATACTTGTAATTTATAAATTTTGTTTTCCTTTCTCTATAATCTTATGGGGTTATTTTTTCAATGGGTTATTTTATCCATGGGTTATTTTGACTGTAGGTTTTTTGGATTGGGTTATAATGACCCTGGAAAATATACTACACTGGGAGTTGCAATAGTTCCCTGACTAAGAACTACCACTATTACCGTGGAGGAATTTCCTATTGTTCCTATTTTAATTACCTTTTGAGAAGGTAGAAGGATTCATAGAGTTCTGTACTCCCTAAGACTAATTACTCTTAGGCCCTAAAAAAGAATCACTAGACTAAACACCAATCTATCCACCATGACCTTTAGCCATGTTCTACTCCACCAAAGTAGCCTTAATGACCGCATCCATGAGAGTCTTAGGTTCAAAAACCATAACACCCCCAATGATGTGACCATTAATTCCTCTAATGAAATGTTGTACCATTAATGGTGACTTATCACTATAACCTGCATATGGCTTGAGATCGAAGAAATGACACTCATAATCCTAAAAACTCATAGATAACTATCGTAGATTGTGCAACTCATCCACTCACTATTGTTGCCACTAATAAGATAAGAAGCACTCTTGGAAGTTCTCAAGAAATAATTCCCAAGTGACAGTATCCACGCTAACCTCTAACTTTTATTCATCAATCTTCCACCAAGTAGTTGCAAAACCTTCAAGGTTCATGATGACACACCTCGCCTCGTATCAATTTTTTTCATAGAAAAGAAATGATCCAATGTGATAAGCCATGTCTATACCTCAAAACCAATACCTAGACTATTAAAGAGAGGACGTCACAATCTAAGGAGGTCTCTCATCTGATTATCTCTGACAACCTCCTGATCAACCATAGTGTCCCTCCTCTTAGGAATCTCAGATCTCTATCTCTCCTCATTCTTAGAATGGTTTGACTCTTCCCTCTCAGCCCTGTTATGAATAGGTAGACATTCTAGAATAGTTTGAAGTATCTACCTAGCATTAGGCTCTCTAGAATCACCATGTTTCTCATCACTATCCTCATGTAAACTCTTATTTCTATGACTCATAGGAGGGTTGTGAAGCCTACTCATTCCACGTCCTCTACCACGGCCTCTATTATGACCTCTACCAACAGATCAAGCATTAGTGACCATCTTTCCTACAATATCTCAAAACAAGTCAAGAATAATAAAGACTTGATGCATAGTCACAAAAGAATAGTTTTAAATACAGAGTGTTATATGTCTAAATTTTGTTTCAAGTTTTGATAGTTTACACATCTAGTGGGCATACAAATTCCTAGAGTTCCTAGTGTAGAAACTAGGGCTCTAATACCAAGTATAATGCCCCATCAGGGAACCTAGGAGAATTTAACCTAATATGTGTTATTATGTTTACAAAATATATATTTTTAAATCTTTACCAAAAAAATGAATAGCAATGTAGAAGAAATACAATCATAAGATATAAACAAGTACATAAGTACAACTCAAATACATTTAAAAATTCTCAAGGGTCCCATGACGTAGAATTTTGTATTACTAATTTAATATTTTTGATTAATAATAATTAAAAATATCTCATATACAAATGAATAACAAGTACATCCACTACCATAAGGTATACATAATGAGTCAACATCCACTACACAAGTCGCAAGGTGTGTAACAATAACCAAATACAAAGTAGTACAATATCTGAAAGGAATAATCTTTGAAGCACTGATACAAGATACAAATATAACATCATAAGATAGATACAAACAAGCCTCCAATAAAGAACAAGAAGATGGTAACAACAACAAGAATCTCAAATGGTAAAAGAAAAACACTACCACTTGACCTTGTGGAACCATAGGTCCACTCCCACCGTGTTGAGGAGATAATAACAACCCCACTTGGTTAACTGACCCAATCAAAACAACTAATTAATGGATCTTGAAGGCTATCTATCTCAAAAGGTACCACCAACTAATGATAAATAAAATATAATATATATATCAATTACCAACAAGTACCCAAAACACCAAATACTAGATTATCGAAGAAAACCAAATACCAATACCAAACCACTAGGTAATACCACAATACCAAAGACTCATCACTAGAGGCAAATGCAGAAAACTATAGACAAGACTTAGGCTATATACTATGGGAGTCTCGTCACATGGCCATCTAGTTGATTTACCCTAGATTGGTCATACTAGACCCCAAACCCTCAAGCATTGAGTTACCCTAGACTAGCCACTATGGCCCCTGGACCCTCAATATGACCCATGAAGAACTTGAATACTCTCTCATGAACATGAGGAATTATAATCATACCTACTCTCTAGGTATCATCCCATTCTCACCCTTAGCCTATACAAGTTGTCAAGACATGGGTGAGGCATAATCTCTAATTATAATTTTAATAAACTCTCTAAATTTTAATTACTATGTTATCACTTATTAAGAAAAATTATGATAGGTTACCCTAGTATTGACCACTTTTGGTCTCAAATGCCTATTATAAGCCACTCCCCTAAAATACACCTATTTAACCTCCCCTAGGCTCATAATCATAAATAACCACATACATCTCTAGAAAGTGTACTGATCAAATTTCCATCCACAAAAGATATCAGGGATGGTAACTGGACATAATAACCCAGCCAAAATAACCATGGACCCAATAACCCTGCCATAATAACCCAAGGACACAATAACCCATGGTCATAATAACCCATGGTCAAAATAACCCATGCTCATTTTAGATCAAGTTAGTATGCTAAAAAAGGGATTGTGAGGCACCATAGATGATATTTAGGTTATTTTTAGACTATATATCCATTATATACCCCTAAAATAGCCTTAAAACATCTTTAATATGCTTAAATAGCTTATAAAATGGTAAAGAATTATATAAATAAAGACAAATTCGTGGGAATAATCTAAGTAAGAGTTATTATGAAAAGGTATAAGTCAAAAGGCATTATGAAGAGACATTAACAAGATATATAAAGTGGTAGAATTAAGAGAAGTAAAGGAAGGAAGAAGGGGAGAAGAATTAAGAGTGTGTAGAGTGATAAGAAAAAAAAAAATCAAAATTCATAAAAAATTATATTTTTTAATATAATTTTTTGAACATTATATTAAATTTTCCTAGGGGTTTCTATAAAAGAATACAAAAATAAATATACTTTTAGGGAATCAAGAAATTCTTTATAATTTTTAATATATACAATGCCTCTTCAATTTTTAACAAGTCAAAAAAATAAGAAATTACTCATTTTAAATGGTTACACATTTTTGCTTCATCAAGAAGGTGTCAATAAAATGATTTGGCATTGTGCAGAATATTTTACAAATAAATGTTCAAGTCGGTGCTATACTACAACACAAACAAAATCTGGTAATGTGATTAGCAATAGAGGACATAATCATGCTCCAAAAATTGAGATGATCACTGTCAAATAGAAGTTTAATGAAATGAAATACATGGCGTACTTGACTCAAGAATCTACATGAAATATCATTTCTACTACATGTTCTAATATTTCATTACCCGTAGGCGGAGCAATACCATCAACCAATGCATTATCCAAAATGAATCGAAGGAAAAGAATAAGATTTGAAGCACCACCACCAAATCCCTAGAAATTGAGAGATCTTATCTAATACCAATTGAATATACAATTACCAATAGAGGGAAATATTTTCTTTTTCATGATAGTAATGTTGAGAATCATTTTTTAATATTCACCACCACACAAAATTTGTAATTACTAAAAGAATCTGAAAATTGGTTTAGTGATGGTAGATTTAAAATAGTACGAATTATTTTTTAGCAGTTGTACACAATTCATGTCTTGAAAAATGATGCAATATTTCCACTCATCTATATTCTTATGACCAACAAAACAAGATCCATGTATATGCAAGAACTTGTAAAATTAAAACAACTGTATCCTGATCTAAACCCAAAACCTATACTTATTAATTTTGAATTAGGTTTCAAGGGAGATATTTTTCAAATTTTTCCAAATGTCACTATTCAGGGATGCTTTTTCCATTTCTCTTGATGCTTGTGGAGGAAATTTCAAGAACAAGGTCTACAAACACGTTACAGTGTCGATGAAGTATTTTCATTTGAGATAAAAAAACTTGTTGCATTAGCTTTTGTGCCTCAGATATATGTAATCAATCCATTAAAAATACTTCTATAATCTCCTTATTATATAGAACATGAGGATACTTTGCAACCCATAATTGATTATTTTGAAGATATGTGGATTGGAAGACTAATTAGAAGAGGCAGCAGACGGTCACCCAATTTTTCAATCACAATGTGGAACTGTTATTCAGCTATTCAAGATGATCTTCCCAAAACCACTAGTTTTATTGAGGGATGACATAGAGGATTTAGTGAATTTCTTCAATTAGCGCATAGCTCAATCTAGAAAGTGATCAAAGTAGTGAAAAAATAACAGGGTCTCCAACAAAATAAATTAGAGAAATATATGGTTGGACACACTACACAACCAGGCAGGAAAAAATAGTGTGAACTCAAAGAAAGACTAAAAAGAATAGTTGATGGTTATGATAATAATAATATTTTAGATTATGTAAGAGGCATTTCTCATAATTTGACACTTTAATTGAAAATTTGAATAATTTTTTTTTATAGAAATATACTCAAGTAATTTATAAATTTTATTTTCCTTTCTCTATAATCTTATGGGGTTATTTTTTTCATGGGTTATTTTGTCTGTGGGTTATTTTGACTGTGGGTTATTTTGGATTGGGTTGTTATGACCCTAGGAAATATACTACACTAGCAGTTGCAATAGTTCCCTGACTAAGAACTACCACTATTACCATGGAGGAATTTCCTATTTTTCTTATTTTGATTACCTTTTGAGAAGGTAGAAGGATTCCTAGAGTTTTCTACTCCATGAGACTGATTACTCTTAGGCCCTAAAAAAGGACCACTAGACTGAACAATAATCTGTCCACCATGACCTCTAGCCAAGTTCTCCTCCACCAAAGTAGCCTTATTGACCATGTCCATGAGAGTCTTAGGTTCAAAAATCGTAACACCCCTAATGATGTGACCACTAATTCCTCTAATGAAATGTTGCACCATCAATGGTGACTTATCACAATAACCTGCATATGGCTTGAGATCGAAGAAATGACACTCATACTCCTCAAAACTCATAGATAACTATTGCAGATTATGGAACTCATCTGCGCACTTTTGTTGCCACTGATAAGATACAAAGCACTCTTGGAAGTTCTCAAGAAATAATTCCCAAGTGACAGTATCCATGCTAACCTCTGACTTGTATTCATCAATCTTCTACCAAGTAGTTGCAAAACCTTTGAGGTTCATGATGACACACCTCGCCTTGACATTGGCATCAAATTGTTGCATATAAAAGAAATGATCCAATGTGATAAGCCATGTCTCTACCTCAAAACCAGTACCTGTAATACCACAAAAATGGGCTATAAGTTCATTAACCTTCTATATTGACACATCGAATGAAATCGACATTGAAGTCCTAACCTAAGGCACATCTGAACATCATCGAATCGATTATCTCAAATTTTGCATCAGGGAATATTCCTAGTAATATTCCTAATCATCTTAATTATCTTTAATTTAATAATTATTTCACGATAAATCCTATTTATCCTAAAGTTTGATTAATTGAATATTCTAAATATTTAATTAATTAGATTTAATACTGCCACTTAATTATTCAATTGAATTTAATTATATTTATTCCTAATTATTATTATTTAAATTTGACAATAAATCAAAATTCCTATCATTAATTGATTAAATTCTTATTTAATTAATTAAAGCAAGTTCTCATATTTAATAATATAGTTTTTGGAATAAAAGTTTGATTTAATAATTGATTAACCCATAAATCAATTGTTTTATTTTTAAAATCAATTAAGTTGGAAATAAATCACTTTATTTATTTATTTAATTCATAATTATTATGCACATCCAAAAAATAGTTAAACTTGAAATTAGAAAATCAATTCAAGTTGTTTTAAAATTGAAACTCAACTCTGATTTGAGTTAAAAAGCTATTTTTGCATGATTTTGCATGATTTTGTGAATTAATTATCTTTTATTATTTGATAACTCAAAAATCAACCTGAGTTTATCTGAGTGATTTATGGCTTTTTTTCATGCATCCCCAAAGCCCTAGATTTTTATAAAATCAAGGCTCAACTCTTCATAATCATATCTCAGAATTTGCAAACTTATGCTGGCAAATTGGTATCTGAAGAATTGAAGCTTCTTTTGCGAATCAACAACTTTTGTGAGATCATTCATATTTAGCCTATCATTGTTAGATTAATTGCATTACATATCAGTTTTTCATATAGATTAGATTTCATATCATTTTTCATCATAATTGCATCTAAAATCCAAAAACATAGATTAAATTACATTCATCTCATATCTAGATTTTGCATTCAAATCCTTTGTTTAGGTGTCATCAAGGTCACTGATCTCGGTATAATCTAAGAATACATACTCGCATCTACTAGAAGGCAGTAAATCACTTGGTTAGATTAGTTTTCAATTACTTGCATGATTTTGATTTAAACTAACCTCTAATGTTTTACTAAAGTTTTGTGTCTATAGGCAGGTACAAAATTCATACACATATTTCTGGCGCCCACTGTGGGGCCCTGAAATGGGTTTCCATTCAATTTATATCAATTTCTATCATCTTCTTGTCATTTTCTATTCCAAGCTATGATTTTTAATTTCTATCCATACAGTTTTCATATGAGTTTTGTCACAAACTCGTACCAGAAAGGACCCACCATCATATGATAATTGATTTGATCTAGAATCGTACCCTTAGGATCAAAGTGTCATTTGGAATCTCTATTGTCATATGATCTGGCAGCCAGTGTCATACGAGTTTCTAGACTATCATCTGGGAGGTAACCCACTATCGTATGAGTTTCAGTGCCAGGTTTCAATTGTCGTTTCACTTTTTCAGGCAGTTTTCCAAATTTGTTTTTCTGATTTGGACTAACAACTAACATTAACGATTGAAATTTGCTGCTTCTGATTGATTCCTACTGATTTTGATTGGGAAAAATTGTAAGAATTGCTAAAAATAGGTAAGCATCTACTAGGAACATTGCGAGGAGTTCAAGTAATCTTCTCAGCTGATAACATTTCAATTTGGATTAAAAAGAACTCTTGCATGTCAAGCTTGTGTGACCTTTATCACTTTCATATCACATATTTCATTTTGGGCTATAAAAAAAAAATGTAGATTTTATTTTTAGCATCTTTGTTACACATAGTAAATAGGCCCTATGAACACTATTCACAGTTCTTGAGAGAGTGGGTTTCTAGCGAAACTCTTCTCAACAAAGGAACCCTTGTAGGTAGGGAGGTTACTGAGAGAGTCTCACGTTCTAGTAGATTTGTGCATCTTTAGCTTTTGATTGATACATTCTCTCTCCAAAGAGGTTGATAGATCATGAGTGGTTGACATCATAGATCTTTGTGAGATAATCTTGTTCTTAGCATATCGGATTAATCTATCTACTTTGTTTGGGTTAAAAGTGAAAAGGCTAGAGGATTATGCTCTACTCCCTTTTTGGGTAGTACCAAAAACTCAGATCCTTGAATCTGGAACCAGTCTCCATGTGGTATATTTTGTGAGTCACCTTTAGAGAGGGTTAACTATAGTGGACATTCCCTTAATTGGGTCAACGATGTTGACAGAACCTCAAGCGGTAATAGCCATTTTTTCCATGGTAGTGACAACCGCTATATAAATGTCCTTGTGGAAGAAATCTCCACAGGTGTGGTCTCTTGTTGGGCTATCAAATCTCCCTAGTAGATCCTAAAGATTAAGTTCTCAAACTGTGTCAAAACCCCAGTGCGCCTAGATTGGAGTTCACCCTCTTGAGATCATAAAAGTTGCAGAGTCAGACCATTACTAAAAACCCTAGTGAGGCCAAATTTTCATTTTTCTAGGAATATGTGTTATTGCAAAAACTTTTTGGAACATACACTGTTAGCACTCTTAGGGATTAGCACAATTCAGTCACTTGATTGTTCAAGCATAGGGTTGCTTTGTCCCCTATTCATTATTTTTAGATGTGCTTGAAATCACTTGCTTGTTGTTTTGTGTGCTTGTTTATCTATCTAGTTACTAAGAACGAATCAATCCGCTACAATCTTCAAATCTAGACAGACAATTTTGTGAACAATCCGAAATTAAAAATCTAAAAAATTGCAAAATCTGATGTCAAAAACCTTTTTGGAGTCAACAGTCATTTTGTAAAGTCAAAAATTCATACGACTTTTGGCTATTGTTGTTTGAGAACCCCTATATTGTCATATGGTATATGGTACATTGTTGTACAAGTTTTGTTGCCAGTCAATTCCAAAAAGTCAAAACTCCTACAATCAATTGTCATGTGAGTTTTGCAATAGTCATACAAGTTTTTCAATTGTCATTTCATGCTATACCCACTGTCGTATGAGCCTATAGAAAGTCATTTGAGAAATTTTGAAAAGTTGTCAGAAAGTTGTCAGATTTATTAGAGACCCAGCCTTTCCAGCCTATTTCCAGAATCTGTTGAGAAAATCACTATGTCAAGAACATAACAACAAATACTAAGAATCCAATCATTTTCCTAAAGTTTCCTTTTGAATCCGATTTATCCTTTTGTTTAATTGATTTGAGTCTTTTTCATCTTGTGTCAAAACCTTGTCATAACTATCAATCTTCAATCAATCATCAAAATGGCTAAGTGTTGTGAACTCATGTCCACTATCTTTTGGAAATCTACCCATACATCTAGGGCATAGTCTCCTTCATTTATGTCTAATCTAAGCTTCAATCAATCAAACCTTGATGAGGTTGCATCATTTGATCTTCTTGAATCAGATCTTTCTTTAGTTGTCTTCATCATATTCTTTTGTTTCACCCAAGGTTAATGGTGGAAACTAGAGCTTCCTCTCATAAGAAATCTAGGGAAATATCTCATACTTTACCTTTGACTCATATCCAAAGTCCAACTTTTGAGCAACTCTACAATTCTGGTCTCTACAAAGATGATGGTGTTGTCAATCTTTAATTAAAAATTGGTTACATTCCTCCTTCATCAACTCATGGAGGTAATAAAAAAACTCCTCATCAATCTATCCCAGGGAGAACTCCTACCATGTCTCAAGCAGGGAAAAACTTTGGCTCTCAAAGAGCTCAATCTCAACATGGTGCAGATCAGGAACCCACTCCTAAAGAAATTGCTGAATATCAAAATGATGATAACTTCAAATGAATGATGAAGCATTTATTGAAAGAGGATAGAGAGGCATAATTTTTACAATTATCTCATCAAGGAGATAACCTTCCTCCCAAATTTAATGTTGAAGATATCATTATGCATGAGGAGGAAACTCCACTCATAGCTATGATGAAATAGATGCATGCCATGCAAGTCAAACTTAATAACCTTGAGAAAGAAAAGGAACCCAAGGAGTTCTCCATGGAGGCCCTATGTCCTTTTCCATTTGACAAAGACTTGTACATGCCACCATTCCAAAAAAGAGTGGAGATGCTAAAATATGATAAGTATGATGGACACTCTAATCCTCAAGATCATGTCAGAGAATTCTATACACAATCTATGGAGTTCATGCATGAACCAACCTATCTGATGCATCTCTTTCCTCGATCTCTAGGAGGAGCAGTCATTCATTGGTTCTCTAGATTGCCTTCTACTATCAAAAATTTTGAGGAGTTGGTCAAATTGTTCTATCAGCAATACTCCTACAATATTCAACATCCAGTCACCATGATTGATATCTATAATCTCAAGCAATATCCAGGCAAACCATTCTTGAAATTTCTCAAAAGATGGAGGAAGAAATTCTCTCTATATTCTAGGCCTATTCTAGAAATAGAGAAACTAGAAATCTTCATCTATAATCTTATCCTAGAGATAAACTACCCTTTACAAATGCAAGATCATACATTTTTTGATAATATGGTAGACAATGCAATCAAAATTGAAAAAGTACTTGTGAAAAAAGGAGAAATCACACTTCAAAAGGACAAGTATGAATCAAGATCCAGTTCTAAAGACAAGAACAAAAATTGGAACAAGAATAAAGGCATTGTCATAGATGGCATTGTTGATACTATCTATGCCCCATCAAAGGCACCAACTTTCAATCTAACTATTGTCACCCAAACCATCAAAGCTTCAGAACAAAAGGTGTTTGAACCATCTCAAAAGAATCCAGAATACAAATCTTGGTCCTCTGATAATAAATGAAAGTTCACTCCTCTTGGAGAATCTTTGGAATCAAATATGAGAACTCTATTGGCTAATAACATCATCTCTTTGCCTGAGATCTGACAATCTGATCCTGATCCTAAACTAAAATGGTGGAGAGAGAATGAATTCTGTGATTTCCATCGAGGTAAAGGTCACAAAACTAATAACTGCTTACGCTTGAAACATACTATTCAAGATCTGATTGATAAGGGAGACATCATGATTGACAATCATAAGAGAAACAATGATCATACAACATTCACAGAACCATTTCTGAAACATGGTCAAGAAGTTTCATCTTCTCAGCCTAATATGGGGGCAAAGGTCAATTATGCTTACCCTGGAAACAATGCTGTTATCAATATGGTTGAACCTTTTCTCTCGAAGCATTGCAATGTCATCACAATTATGTGAAGAGATAGAGATCATACTTCAGCTAATGTAGTGACTTGATCACAAGCTCAGGCACATCTGAACAGACAAATCCCAAATTCATCAAATGTCCCTAAGATGCCCTTCAATCTTTCTTCTGCTTCCAAATAGAAGGTTGCTTCTAAATCTTCCAATCCTAAAGATACGAGGCCAATATCTTATAGAATTGTTCAACAAATCCAACACACTAATGCAAAAATCTCCCTGTTTGAGTTGCTTCAGATATCTCCAGCACACAGAGCTATTCTAGACAAAGCTTTGCTCGGTTCCAATGTTCCTGATGACCTTGATTTAGACAGGTTCCAAACTATGGTTGGACATCTTACATCTCCACAATATATCTCCTTTTTAGAGGAAGATGAAAACTCCTTGAGTCACCCACATAATGAACCCTTGCATCTAGAAGTCTTGATCCAGAACCGTAGAGTCAAATGTGTGTTGATAGATGGGGGCATTGGCCTAAACATTTGTTCTTACAATTTGGTCACACAATTGGGATTTTCAGAATTGGCTATTAATCCTAAAAAGAAAATAACTATAAAAGCCTATGATGAACAAGAAAGATCTTCTAAAGGCACCATTGTCTTACCTATCAAAGAAGGTCTAGTAATCAAAGATACTACATGTCAAGTGCTTGATCTACCTTTGGCTTACAACATTCTTCTAGGTAGACCATGGATACATGAAATGCAAGCTATTCCTTCTACATTTCACCAATTCTTGAAATTTCCTAATGAAGGAGTAGAGGTTACTATCCCAGTAAACATATCTACTACTTGTAATACATTGAAGGAAAGTGTAGATAAACTTGTGCCTAATAACAAATAATCTTCTCTTAAGCCAACAAAAGAAGCCTCCACATCCAAAATGGAAGATGTTGCAAAAGAAGTCAATATCAAAGAAAGTGGTATGGGAGAATATACTATAGAGCTAGTCTTATCTTTGACATCTCTACCTATCTCACCTAAGTCTTATGGACAATCTTTAAAATAGTCCAAACCAAAATCTAAAGAACCCCTTGAGGCATATAAAAGGAATTTTGTAGCAGAACAAGTCTCTAAGAAAGAATTTGAAGAAGATGAAGCTGTGCTTGCATGGCTATACAAAAATGAACTTGAATCTCAAGCTATTCCAACTAGTGAGTCTACAGTATCCGAAATCCCTTCTAAGGCATATGGTCTAGGAGATAAAATGATAGCTAAGATGGGATATTCGGGTAAAGGACCTCTAGGAGTCAGAGGAAAAGGTCTTATAACCCCTATTTCACATACTGGTAGGGCAAACAAAGATACTATTAGCTTAGGCTTTAAAAAGAAACCCTTCCACCTCAAAGTTAATTATTCTCATGTCATAGAGTAGATCACACCAAGTGAACCCCTTCTTAAGAAGGAAGAAACTGAACCATCAGATAGTGATTCAGACAGCTTAGAACTTGTTCCTTATGAGTGTTTGCCTAAGGAAATCAAAGACCTCCTTAAAGTTGAAGATGATCCAATGAAAATAATTAATGTAGTAGAAACACAAGAACCTACTATCAATCAAGAGATAGTTGCAACACAAGAACCAGCTAATCTCTAAGACAATCAAATAGACAAAGAAGAAGGTGGTAGTTATTCTGAGATAGATTCTCATAAGTATGAATTCAAATCAGAATCTGAGGGTAACCCTTCTTGGGGTATTCATCTTGACTTTACTCATGTTCTTAGATTTCCTAGAGGCATAGATGAAGAATCTAATGACTATGAATGGGGAGCCATTCCAGAAGAAGATGAGCTTATTACAGAGAAACATGTTGATGTTATTCACAAATATGCACCTAAACCCAACATAACTCTAGAGAGAAATGATAAACTTATCGAATCTGATCCACCAATGGATGAATTGGACTCCCATAATGATATTGAGCCTATTCATGAATTCAATATCTTAATTTGTAATATCACCTTTGAACTCAAGTGTCAGGTTAGGACCAATGATGACAAATCTATATCCATAAACACTATCTCCCAATCTTTCACCACTTTGACTATCCAACATCCTGAACTTCTTGATCAAACCTCCATAAATCTGAGCCATGGTATTTATACCTTCCCGAATGACTATGCCCTTGCTTGCTACCTCAATGAAGTTGAGCCTATGAGGACTTCCATTAGTGAATCAAGTGTTAGCATGATGGAGTCGGACATCAAGTATCTTAGTTAGAAAAATAAGAATAAGAGTAAAAAGAAAAGGAGTTCTGAGGGTGAAAACCACTTTGTGGCAGTCTCAGAACCTACAAAAGTAAAAATAAAAGACATATTAAAAGGTGAAAACATCTCTAAGGTGCCTAAGGATGAGATATTTGATGTCCTTCTGAGTCATTTATAGGACAGATCTCCAGTTCTAATTGAGCCCACTCAATCCTTCAACTTGGGAACAATAGAAGAACCACAGTTGATTCATGTACCACAATCTTTATCAGAAGAAGAGAAGAAAAAATTTACAACATTCCTAACAAAGAAGAAGATAAACTTTGCATGGAAAGATTCAACTATGCCAGGGTTGGATCCTAATCTTATAATACATCATTTATCTATAGCTCCAAATTTCAAACCTATTAAGCAAAAATTGAGAAAGATGCATCCTCATGTTGCACTCTTGGTAAAAGATGAATTAGAGAAGCTCCTAAAAGCCGGATTCATCTAAGTTATTGACTATGTAGAGTGGATCTCTAATATTGTACCTATTTCAAAACCAAATAAAGCAATCAGAGTGTGCACAAACTTTAGAGATGTAAACAAAGCATGACCTAAGGATGATTTTCCATTACCTAACATTGATATGATAGTGGACACGACTGTGGGCTTTGAGATGTATTCTTTAATGAATGGTTTTTTTGGGTATAATTAAATAAAAATTGCTTCAGAGGATCAAGAGAAAACTTCTTTTACATGTGCATGGGGCACCTTTTGTTGGAATGTCATGCCATTTGGGCTTTAAAATGCTAGTGCTGCATATCAAAGAGCCATGACATCTATTTTTCATGACATGATGCATAGGACTATGAAGGATTATGTTGATGATACTTTAGCACAATATATGATTAGAGATAAACATCTAAATGACTTGAGCAAGATACTAGATAGAATGGAAAAATTTAGTCTCAGACTAAATCCTAAGAAATGTGCTTTTGGTGTCACTTCTGGAAAGCTCTTAGGATACATAGTTTCAAAGAAGGGCATTGAAGTTGATCTAGCTAAAGTAAAGGCTATCATGGAAATGAAACCTCCAAAGAATATTAGTCAAATGAGGACATTGCAAGGAAGATTTCAATCTATTAGAAGATTTATATCACAGTTAGTAGACATATCACAACCTTTTACAAAAACATTACATAAAGGTGTGACATTTGCTTGGAATAAAGAATGTGAGAACAACTTTAACCATATCAAGAAGTATCTATCAAATCCTCCTATCTTGATGCCTCCCATTCTAGGGAAGCCTTTGATCTTATATGTCTCCACTACAGATACATCACCGGGGGCATTGCTAGCACAACATGATGAGAACAAAAAGGAAAGAGCTATATACTATATTAGTAGAACATTGGTTGCATATGAGAAGAACTATTCAATAATTGAGAAATCTTGTCTAGCTGTGATCTTTGCATCATAGAAACTGAGACATTACATGTAAGCTCATACCACACATTTGGTAGCCAAGATTGATCCACTCAAGTACCTACTAAGCAAAGCTGCCCTCACAGGTAGATTAGCTAAATGGGTCATGCTCTTAAGTGAATTTGACATTGAATATGTGGAAAGAAAAGCTATCAAATGATAGGTTATTGTTGATCAATTAGCAGATGCACCTATGATTGATGATACACCAATGCAAATGGAATTTATAGATTCCTCTATCATGAATCTTTCTTCTAGAGAATGGCAGTTATTCTTTGACAACTCCTATACACAGAATGGATCAGGAGTAGGCATATTGTTCATAACTCCTCAAGGATACTCAATCTCAAAAGCATTTAGATTAAAGTTCCCTTGCACAAACAATATTGTGGAATACGAAGCCCTTTTGAATGGTATGAAAATAGCAATTGAATGGAGAGTAACAGAGCTACACATTCATGGAGACTCTCAACTTTTAATCCATCAAGTCAATTATCTATACCAAACTAAAGATGAAAAGCTCATTCCTTACAAGAGAATGGTAGATGATCTAAAGAAGTATTTCATATCTATCACATTTGAGAAAATACCTAGAACAAAGAACAAGGTTGTCGATGCAATGGAAACATTATCTACTTTATTACAACAACCTGAACATGAGCTACGCTATGAGTTCCTGGTGGAAGCACTATCTTATCCTGCATATGATTCCCCTAAAACCTGCATGATCTGCACTATTGTTGGTCATGATTCATCCAGAAACATAAACCTATTTTCCTATCTCCAAGACCAAATCATTCCCGATACCTTCAACCACCATGAAAAGAGATACCTTATCCGTAATGCCTCCTGATATGTCATCATTGGTCATGATCTGTACAAACAAAGTCTAGATGGTACGCTACTTAGATGTTTAGAGCAAAAAGAGTCTCAATGTGCATTAGAGGAAGTCCATGATGGTATTTGTGGGTCACAATCAAATGGTTTAACACTAGTTCAAAAAATTATTAGGGCTGGGTACTATTGGCTTGAAATGGAGAAAGAGTCAATCAAGTTTGCTAAGAATTGTCAAAAGTGCCAAGTGCATGGAAACTTAATTCATGCTCCAAGGAGAGATCTAATTCCCTTTACTACACAATGGCCTTTTCACCAATGGGAATTTGATCTTATAGGAGCCATACATCCTCATTCTTCTGATGGACATACCCATATAATCACAGCTACATATTATTTTACAAAATGGGTAGAAGCAGTTCCTTTGACTCAAGCAACTGGTACGAAAATATTTATGTTCATTTTGAACTACATCATATGTCGGTATGGCATTTCACACTCTTTTGTCATAGATAATGGTGGAAAATTCAAGAACAAAGATATAGATGATTTATGTGCTAAATTAAAGATTACACAACATGGGTCATCTATCTACTATCCTCAAGGGAATAGACAAGCAGAAGCTTCAAAGAAGAATCTATTGAAAATCTTGCACCGTATAGTTAATAAAATAGGAAGAGACTGGCATCTCATGATCAATCCAACTCTCTGGGCCTACAGAACAAGTATCAAAATGCCCACTGGGGCTACACCTTTCACTTTAGTTTATGGGTCTGAAGCGGTACTACCTATTGAGGTTGAAATCCCATCACTAAGAATCAGAATGCATGGTCTAGTAGCTGATGATGACTACAGTGTCTAGGCTGCAAGAACTTGAACTACTAGATGAGTGCAGACAAGAAGTGTATGATCATCTCAGAGTGTATCAGAAAAGAATGTCTAGAGGCTACAACAAGAAAGTCAGACATAGAATTTCAGGTTGGTGATCTAGTCTTGAGAGAAAATCCTAAAAATCAATCACATCGAGAACACAAGGGGAAGTTTGAACCCAACTGGCTAGGTCCCTTTGTTATCACTACTACTTTTGGCTCTGGTGCCTATCAACTCTCAATGACTGAAGGAGAACAACTCTGAGAACCAATCAACATTCTCCATCTGTAGAAATTCTATGCCTAAGGCATTCAGTCTATGGTAAAATGTCCTGAAAAAATCTTAAAAATTTGAAAAAGTCCTAAAAAAATGATCATCTTGGTGAAAACCTAGCAATAGGCACTTTGATGATTCACAAAAAAAGTAAAAAATATCAAAAGTACAAAAAAATTAAAAATTTGAAAAATACAAAAAAATGAGAAAAAGAAAAAGTGCCTTAGTGAAAGCCTGGAAATAGGTGCCTTGGTAGCAAAAATAGAATCTTTGCCAAGATGGTGAAAACCTGGCAAACGGGTGCCATTTGTTTCACAATGCTCCATCTATTAGCATAATCTTGGTCTTTCCCAGCTTTCAATCTTGCTTTAGTTTGTACATATCTCCCAGTTTGTTTCTGCATTCCTATTTTCAATAAGTTGGTCTGTACAACAATCAGCTCAAGCGTCTATATCCTATCAATGTTCACACTTGGGGGCAACCAATGTCATATCCTATGCCCTCCAATGTATATTGGATGTATCATATCCAGTCAGAGTCCTTTGAAGCTTCATTTGAGTTAGTCAGTCTGTCTTGTCTCCAGAAAATATTTTGCATCTATAACAATGCAATAAAAAAAAAAAAACTAAAAATAATCTATGCTTTTACATGCTTTTATCTCCTTGTATGCTTACTGATTCGCATTGATATTTTTGCATATTGTGTTCCTACAAGCTCTTCGATGATGTCCTTTATAGGATTTAGAGAGTGATGATTGGGGGCATAATCTTTTCTTTGTTTTTTTCTTGTATGTGAAAATCTAACAACTTTGAAAATTCTGGATTGAAATGGTGTCCGACTGTAAGAGCCTCTATCTCAAATTGGATGGCCATGCGTACCTTGACCATTGATACCCAGAAAATTCAAGGAAGTTTGATCTAACTATTATCTTTTTGAGTGAGTTCTTTCTCCTACTATGAAACATGATCTTACCTAAGGATGTGAACGATAAAGGGTCAATACGGGTAATTCACATTGAATTTAGAATGATCTCTTGACTGCTTGATGTGTTTGTAAACACAAGGTGTATTCAAGTCATCATGGCATTTATGTTTTGATGCTTATGCAAACTGCTATATCAAAATAGACATGATATTCAAGTCATCCTGGCGTTTCTACTTTGATGCTTATATCTAATCTGACATTCCTAAAACAAAGTCAATATTCATATATCCATGGTTGCCTAATTAGTGGGTGTTGTATTGATTCTTGCGTATACAAATTGATATTCATATGTCTATGGTTTCCTAACTAGTGGGCATTGTATTGATTTATTCGGTTACCTAAAAATTCAATGATGAGAATAACTGACACATGTTCAATGACTAGGTTCTATGTCTTAGGTTACATTTCATTCCGCATGTTTCTTTGCATTTTGCATGTTGCATGATCTCACAATGGTTAAATGAACTTCAATGCTTAAACAATTATTCAAATGTCTCTTCAAATCTAACAAGAGCTGAACCCTAACTCGAAGGTCTCTTCATCGAATCGCAAGCAGTTATCCTCCTGGGTTAAACATCCTTTTGACATAAGACTAAGTACTTGTCTTCATCAATACCTGCAAAACATATCATGTGTATCATTACATTTACATATCATAATCATCTGTTGCTTTACAATTCATCCATGTGCATAAGCATACAATCATACATACAACATTTTCATAATCAAATACATTTGCATAACATCCATACATTTGAAAGAAATCATTGCATTGCATATATCTATACATACATTCTACTCTACTCATAGCATAAACATCACATCATATCATCATAAATCAAACATGACATGTACAAATGAAAAGTCATGGGGACCTATGACACTACAATCTAGCTACAGTTGAAAAGTCGTACGAGTCCTGCTGGGGAGTCGTATGAGTTTCTGTGCATGCAAAATTTAAAAATAGAAAAATGTATGAAAAATTGCTAAAATCCTATAAAACATGGAAAAATTGACATTTTAGCAAAGCACAGAGGTCCACCTACCGGATGTCTGTACTGTCGAGGTCTCTGTTGTCTCCGGCTGCGCTCAAATCGATGCAAACTCATAGGTACCTTTGATTTTGCCATTTTCTCACTCAGAGGGCTCAACAAATTTTTTGAAGTCAAAAGGTTGAAATGAATTGAAAATGACCCTTCTGGCCTTTATATATCTTTTGACCTAATTTTCAAAAGTGCTCCGTTTCTGACAAAAATTGCACCCTTGGCTAATTTTGATGTTCTGAATTCATTTTTGGGATCAAAATTCAAATTTGAGATCGTTTACTATGTCAAAATCATGATTTAAAATTTTTGGACCCAGGACGGTCTACTGCAGGACAGTCTACTGCTTGCATAATTGACCTTCAATCATCACAGAAATCTAGTAGTTAACTTAACTAATTATCTTCCATCAAACTATCAAATTTTCAATTGGGTCAACTCATGGTCAAACCTAGTCAAATTTGGTCTTTTGGACCCTCCAAATGATGCAAAATACATTTTCGGATGTGTATAATCACTTCTCAAATCAATTAACATGCTTTTGAACCATATAACGCTAACTTTTCTTGTCAGATTTCAATTTTAATCCCGAAGGGGGCATGGTATTGCACATCATTCAAAGTCTATAATCTAA
Source organism: Chamaecyparis obtusa (assembly GCA_027943335.1). Lineage (NCBI taxonomy): Eukaryota > Viridiplantae > Streptophyta > Pinopsida > Cupressales > Cupressaceae > Chamaecyparis > Chamaecyparis obtusa. The sequence goes on along the minus strand of BSBK01001755.1, from coordinate 2,567,654 downwards.
TTTGAAATCATATCTTTATGGAAATCATATCTTTCCTCAGTAATCAAGACAACAACCACGTCTAGTTTCTGATTCATCAAAAAGGACCTCATCACTTGGGGAAAATCAATAATCGCTCGAGGCATATCAGATTCATCGAGATCCATATCAATCTGGTATTCTCTTAATCTTGTGAATTGTATCAATTTTTGTAACTATCGGTTCAATTGTGTTATTTCCTTGGTTCTTCAAAAACTGAAGGGTTTAGATGTGATACCAATGTGATTCTTATCAACAATCGGGTCTGGAATCGGTCACTCACTTCTTCACAATCATAAGGTTTGGAATCAGGTGTTTTTACACTTTTTTGCAATCATCGGTTCATTTGCTATTATAGTTAACATTATCTTTGGTCATTCAGGACCTATTATCTTCATATCAAATCTTTTAATTAGCTTCTGTCTCATATCACAGTTTCTGCTTCATATCAATTTCAATCTCAAACATCAATTTCAACATCATACACAGACTGTCTTTGAACTACTGTGCTTCGCACAACAATTCAAAGAGGGGCAAAATGTAATACCCCAAAAATGGGCTATGAGTTCATTAACCTTCTATATCGACACATCGAATGAAATCAACATCAAAGTCCTAACCTAAGGCACATCTGAACATCATCGAATTGATTATCTCAAATTCTGCATTGGGGAATATTCGTAGTAATATTCCTAATCATCTTAATTATCTTTAATTTAATAATTATTTAGCGATAAATCCTATTTATCCTAAAGTTTGATTAATTGAATATTCTAAATATTTAATTAATTAGATTTAATACTGCCACTTAATTATTTAATTTAATTTAATTATATTTATTCCTAATTATTATTATTTAAATTTGACAATAAATCAAAATTCCTATCATTAATTGATTAAATTCTTATTTACTTAATTAAAGCAAGTTGTCATATTTAATAATATAGTTTTTGGAATAAAAGTTTGATTTAATAATTGATTAACCTATAAATCAATTGTTTTATTTTTAAAATCAGTTAAGTTGGAAATAAATCACTTTATTTATTTATTTAATTCATAATTTTTATGCACATCCAAAAAAAAGTTAAACATGAAATCAGAAAATCAATTCAAGTTGTTTTAAAATTGAAACTCAACTCTAATTTAAGTTAAAAAGCCGTTTTTGCATGATTTTGTGAATTAATTATCTTTTATTCTTTGATAACTCAAAAATCAACCTGAGTTTATCTAAGTGATTTATGGCTTTTTTTCATGCATCCCCAAAGCCCTGGATTTCTATAAGATCAAGGCTCAACTCTTCATAATCATATCTCAGAATTTGCAAACTTATGCTGGCGAATTGGTATCTGAAGAATTGAAGCTTCTTTTGCGAATCAACAACTTTTGTGAGATCATTCATATTTAGCCTATCATTGTTAGATTAATTGCATTACATATCAATTTTTCATATAGATTAGATTTCATATCATTTTTCATCATAATTGCATCTAAAATCCCAAAAAATAGATTAAATTACATTAATCTCATATCTAGATTTTGCATTCAAATCCTTTGTTTAGGTCTCATCAAGGTCACTGATCTTGGTATAATCTGAGAATACATACTCACATCTACTAGAAGGTAGTAAATCACCTAGTTAGATTAGTTTTCAATTAGTTGCACGATTTTTATTTAAACTAACCTCTAATGTTTTACTGAAGTGTTGTGTCTATAGGTAGGTAAAAAATTCACACACACAGTACCTAGACCATTAAAGAGAGGAGGTCACAATCTAAGGAGGTCTCTCATCTAATTATCCTTGATGACCCCTTGATAAAAAATAGTGTCCCTCCTCTTAGGTCTCTCTGATCTTTGTCTCTCCTCATTCTCAGAATGGTGTGACTCTTCCCTCTCAGCTCTATTATGAATAGGTAGACATTCCAGAATAGTCTGAAGTATCTACCTAGAATTAGGCTCTCTAGAATCACCATGTTTCTCATCACTATCCTCATGTAAACTCTTAGCTCTATGCCTCACATGAGGGTTGTGAAGCCTCCTCCTTCCGTGTCCTCTACCATGACCTCTATTACGACCTCTACCAATAGATCTAGCCTTAGTGACCATCTTTCCTACAATATCTCAAAACCTATCAAGAATAATAAAGACACGATGCATAGTCACAAAATAATAGTTTTAATATAGAGTGTTATATGTCTAAATTTTGTTTCATGTTTTACTAGTTTACACATCTAGTGGGCATATGAATTCCTAGAGTTCCTAGTGTAGAAACTAGGGCTCTGATACTAAGTATAATGCCCCGCCAGGGAACCTAGGAGAATTTAACCTAATACATGTTATTATGTTTACAAATTTTTTTTAAAAAAATGTTTACAAAGAAAATGAATAGAAATGAAGAAGAAATACAATCATAAGATATAAACAAGTACATAAGTACAACTCAAATACAATTAACTATTCTCAAGGGTCCCATGACATAAAATTACTTATTACTGATTTAATATTTTAGATAATAATAATTACAAATATCTCATATAAAAATGAATAACAAGTACATCCAATACCATAAGGTATACATAATGAATCAACATCCACTGCACAAGTCATAGGGTATGTAACAATAACCAAATATGAAGTAGTAAAATATTTGAAAGGAATAATATTTGAAGCACTGATACAAGATACAAATATAACATCATAAGATAGATATAAACAAGCCTCCAATAAAGAATAAGAAGAAGGTTCGGTTCATGGTTCTCTAGCTCCCTCAAATCCCAACATGTACTGAGAATATGAAGTAACTTGATGTCGAGGTGGCACAACTAAAAAATATGTAGACACATAGTATGTTTCCTGGCCTGTCTAGTACACCACCCCCACCTATAATTGTCTAGCCTCTATGTGCGCATCCTGAAGCTAAGTATTTCTCTCTACCAATCGAATCTCTAAAGATAATATCTGGGCTCTCAAGTCATTGATCTGATGGCATATTTGGCATATTATGTCCTAAGGCATCTACCTCAGACCTAGGTCTGCCTCCTCAGCTTCCTCCTCATCTACCATCCTCTCATCACTACCATTGCTGCCTGAATCTGGTCACACCTTACAACTTCAAACCTTAACCCCTAGGTCAAAATTAGGTACCTCCTATGCTTCATCTATCTACACTTCCTGGTGTGCTCCCAAAACCTCCTCAACCACTGTAGTGCTACCCATGGTGCCCAGTACTCTGCCCTCACCTCTAGTATACCATCTTTGCAAAACTGAGGGTCTCACCAATAGTATTGCTCATGGGATAGGAGCAAGCCTAATATCTAACATCGGTCAAGGTGGAGCCCCTACCACTCTGTGAACTAGAGGGATCAGTTGTGTTAGTACCTCTCTCCTCCATTGTCCTCTCCCCCTAGGTTCCCCCATGACATCATCTGCCTCCTCCATCATAGGGATCGGCTCTGTCATGTTTTAAAATTGCCTAAATGGTCACTATTATATGTGCTATATAGGCATCTATGACACCTGCATCCACTACATGTACCTGATAGTGTTGGTAGTGGGCCATATTACCTCCAGACCTAGGTAATCAAAAATCTCTTGAGCATGCTGGTAGGGTGGCCGATCAGAATCCTACTCTGACAAAAATAACCGAGTTGTGCTCTAGCAGCCAGCCATGCCTCAACCTGTAGATAAGGGTGCCAAATGACTATAGTCATATCATCCAAGACCCTCCTCCAGTACTTTGTCCTACCCATCCACACATGTGTCACATAAATAACATATCTATATAACAATGGTTCTTGAGCATGCCTCTCATCGCCACATATGGGCCTACAAATGGGGATATGCTCCCACACCCAGATCTGTAGAACTATAACTCTAGAGGCAAAAGTCTTACCCTTATGGTTGACTACCTCATGCATCTCTAAAAATATATGGGCTAGTAGGCATTTACCCAACCAAACTCAACAAGATACGCCATGAGACATTGAACCATGGGTGCCCACCCCATCAAGAAATCATTCTGCTAACAGTCTGACATAATGATCCCCCCAATCATACCTGTTATGATGCACTCTAGGTGATGTGTCTACTCATATCTCTATACCAAGTTCTCCTAGGGGATCTAATGGGCTATCTACTCATCTACCCCAAATAGTGTCTTAAAAGCATGTAGACCTATGTTCCCAAAACTCTAGTCTGGGCGTGGTCTGTGGAAAGGTATTTGAAGGATGTGATACACATCCTCCGGTGTGATGGTAATCTCCCTATTAGGAAGATGGAAGGTCTAGGTGTCAGAGTGAAGCCACTCGATCAAAGCTGTGATAAGTCCATGATTTGCCTAAATCTTTAGCAAACTGATCAAGTACTCAAATCCACAGGCTTCTAAGTGTACTCTCAATGGATCTGGTAGAGACAAACATAGTCTTCAAGTGGCTAGATGCAACATTCGAACATGAATATTCGGGTACCTCATTTGCGAACATAAGAAAAAAGCTTGATATCAATAAATTGATCCAAATTGACATTAAATGCATGCAAAATGAGAAAATGAACATATCACAAGGTGCATTAAATGCTATGAAAACCAGTTGAGTCGTTAAAATTTTTGAATTTTTTTCCTAAATGACTTAAAAACACTTTTTTTTCCATATGACACTTCATAAAATCAAAAACTAGTGTGAAGTGTCGTACGACACTATACAACAACCCTTGCAACATTTGGCTCTCATACGACAATCCATCAGTTGTCATACAACAACTGAAGGATACGATAAAATATCATACGATACTTGGGTGACTCTGATACGACACTATACTACGATGGAGATGACAATTGAATTGGACTTGGAATGTCATACGACACTCTACCAGTTCTCGTATGACAACCCGTGATGCAAAATTTGAAAATGTGTAAAATGATTAAAAATAATCCTAAAAATGAATTTAAAAATGTGTTTAAATGATTAGAAAAGATGCTTAGAGATCCACTTATCAGGTTCCCGTACTGTCGTGGTCGCTGGTATCACTGAGATCAATCGAAAGAGTGAGAAGACATAGGAACCACCATGTTTTCTCTTAGAGGGCTCCACAAAATCTCAAAAGTCAACTCGCACAAATGATTTGAAAATGATCCCTTTTCATCTTATATAGGTTTTGACCTAAATTTTCAAAGTGCTTTGATTTGTGTGAAAATAATACCCCTAGCTAATTTCGACATTCTAAATCCATTTTTGGGATCAAAATCAAAATCTAAGATCGTTTACTTTGTCAAAATCATGATTTAAAATTTTGGATCCAAGACGACCGACTGCTTGCATAATCGACCTTCAAAACATCATAGAAATCCAAGATTCAACTTATCTGATTATCTAACATCAAACTTTCAAAATTTTCAACTTGGTCAACCATGGTCAAACCTTGTCAAACTTGGTCAACAAGACCCCTAAATGATGCAGAATGCATCCCCAGATGTCTACAACCACTTCTACAATTGGTCACGAGGCTTCTAATCATTCAGGCTAGCTTTCTCGCCAGATTTAGATTTTAATCCCAAAGGAAGCATGGTATTCTATATCATTACCCATTATCAAATATGTTCTTTTTAAAATTCTCTTCTACAATCAAGATAAAAACCATGTCTAATTATTGACTCATCAAAAGTCCTCGTCGCTTGGGGCATATCGCTTGGGGCATATCAAATTCATCGAAATCAATATCAATCTGGTATTCTCTTAATCTTGTAAACTATATCAGCTCTTTGTAACCATCGATTCAGATGTGTTATTTCCTTGATTCTTCATAATTGAAGGGTTTAGATTTGGTATCCTTTCGATTCCTTTGGAAAATCAGGTCTGGAGTCAGGATATTCAATTCCTCTTAATCATAGGTTTAGAATTAGGTGTTTTATCACTTCTTCGTAATCACAAGTTCATTGTTATTATTGTTAACATCATCTCGATTCTTTGGTGAATTAGGACCTCAATCAACTATTGGCAAGTTGACTTTAATAGTATATATGACTAAGTTTTATGTTGTCATTATGACAACAAATTCATATGAATTTTTGTAGTCAATGCACTAACTTAGAATATCATAATTCGGCTAAGTATAGAAGATGGAGAAGATAGTAAATCACCTGATGATCAGAGCATCAACGCATGTGTGTATGATCAAGTTTTGGTATGTTCCCTTAGATATAAGCTTTTGAGTATGTTGCTATGCTAATTCTAAGAACACGTGGTCAGATATGACAACATGAAGAAGTTACAACAAGTCTAAGTGACACAGCCAGTAAGCGGCAGAACAGAACAAAGCATGGAGCTGATAGATAGTATTTTGATTAGCATATAATATTTTGTTTTGTAAAGGCTATGTACCGATTTTAATTGTGTTATAAACATGTTAATATCATTGTATGTAAACACACTTGAGCCAATCATCTTGGAAGTGTTGTATGTGTTAAGTTATAGGCCAACCTAATAGTTAGTTATTGGTTGCGTCTATTCAGCATGTATATATGTGACATGCACTTTTTTATTTGAGGAAGTATGGCATATAGAGAAGAGTAGAAGTATTTGAAGTATGTATTAGAGCAGTAAGAATGATATAGAGCTTTACAAGAGGTTAAACCATTAGCGCACAAAAGGAACTTATCAGACAACAATGTCAAAGCAATAGTTCACCTTGCAGATATAGTGTGTATCTGATAACTAGGAGGTTGTAGCCTTCTCAATTGAGTAGTGAGCTTTGGCAGTGAGCCATCCACCCCTAACAGGGTTTGTTACTTATAGACTCTTAACTGAGTCATTGTACTCAACATTGTAATGACTGCTTCTAACAAGGAAAAGGAACATTAACAGGTTCATAATATAATGTATAATTATTGTGGGTACTAACTCCCACTAGGGTTTTCCTCTAGCCAAGGTTTCCCCGTAAACATATCTTGTGTTATGTGTTATGGTTTAATACCTCATTTTATTTACTATTCATTTCAATATTTAAGTAATTGATTTAAGTTTCAAGAATCAAAAATTAATTATAGAACATTGATTCACCCCCCCCCCCTCTCAGTGTTTCCATTCCTAACAATTGGTATCAGATCTTTGGTCCTCTAAAGATAAGTTTAACTACTTGAGGAGATCATGGTTTCAGAAGAAGTATAACATCTGAAGAAGAATCTTGAATTACCTCTTGAAGATCTTGATAGATCTGAAAAAGAAATTGAAGAAATGAAATTGAAGGTCAGTGGTTCAAAAGTATTCATCAAGAAACTGAGAAAAGATTTGAAAGATTGTTCAACAAATGATTTCAAAAAAATGGTCAAAAAGAGGAATGAAGAAAACACATCTCTGAAGGATTAGATTGAAGATTTGGATGAAAATATAACTAAAAATTAGGAAGCCTATGAAGAATAGATCAAAGAAAACAAACAGTTGGATGAAGAACTTAGGCAAGCAAACATGAAAATCTTGGAGTTAGAAAACATCAAGAAAAAGATGGAATCTGAATTAACAAAAGCCAAGAAACATATTGACAAGTTGCACACAAGTGTTGATCTATTAGATTCTCATTTATATGCACAAAGGATAAAAGGAGATTCTAGTGGTATTGTATTCAATGAAGCATAAAATCAAATCAATGCAATGCAAGAAAGAATGAAAGCACTAGAAGAATTTACAGAAGCTAAGAAATCTGAAAATCAACCTGAAGCTAAAACAGAATCATCTAAAGATGAATGCAAGCCAGTAAAAAAAACTTGTTATGCTTGTAACAAGCATGGACATATAGCAAGATATTGTAAAGAGGTAAGACCTTTCAATGGTTATTGTTATTCATGCAATAAATTTGGTCATAGAGCTATGACTTGTAGATTGAATCAAATAATTTAGACACAACACAATCATGGAAATTAATCTCAACAAAGTGTTAGAAGTCCTCTAAACATTACATGTTAGATATGCAATTACAATGGTCACACAACTAGACAATGCAATATGGTAACTCACATCAATGCATTGAAGAATATAAGGCATCCAGTTATTTGTTACTCTTGTATAAAGGTTGTACACATCTCAAAGTTTTGTAGATCTACAAGTGCAAAGACAAGAAAAATAATGGTAGTGCCACAATAGTGGATGCATCCACAATGGACACACCTTCTACTTTTGGATAAATGACCCTCATGGTCATAGGGGGAGCTAGATAAGCTCTTGACCCCTGCGTGACTTGTATACTCACCCTCACAGTATGTTCCTTCGATTTTAGTTGTTTGGTTACTGGTTGATGCAGTATGCAAGATCACACAGTCTGATTGTCAACAAGAATAAAGATTGGAATTCACTATTATAACACATGTTATGGTGGCAAGAATTAATTACAAAAAATTAATTTATTAGTCACTGGAGATCTATTATCCTCACTTTTTTTAATTCAATATCAAGCCCTGGAGAGGATAGGAGATCAAAGAAGTAAGTGTTGAAAGATTGAAGTTGTTTTCATCAGCAGAAAGGAGTTAAGTTGTGAAACCCTTGTTTGGATGCAACGTTTCAGAAATCCTTTGGAACCCTACTTAAGTGTTGAATCAAGTAAGTAATAGCCACTCTAGTAGTATTTGATGTCACAAAGAGGAAGAGATATGTATTCAAGAAGCATCCATTTAAGTCAGTCGTAGATGACCTAGAAGGATCATTTTCTAGAACTCCGATGGGAGTTATGCATGTTGAAGACATTCACGCTTACATCTATTATAAGAAGGAACCTGTAGGATTAAATAGGATAAGGTCACACATAGAAACAATGGTTAATCTAAACATGAGATTCAAGGATGAATTCACGCACTTCACAAATCACCCTATAATTGAATATGTGACTGTGTATGAATTCTATGAGTCGGAATGGATCAAGATCCTTCTAAGAATAATTCACGATGATGTATTTTGGATTGGAGAAGTTCCTATTCGCATAACAATAGATCTAATTCATGAGATGACTGAACTTTCCAAGATCAGCGCTATTCTTCCTACTAGTAAAGATGTTAGAAAATAATTTAAGTAGGCTTATAAGTCCAGGAGTGATAAGCACAACATGATAATTGAGCCCATAGAGGAGAAGGATATCAAACTCATGGCTATGATACTTGGTTATAAGTTCCAACATGCTCATAGAGTGAATAGTGTATCTGTGGCAATAATTTTGGTAGCTATAAGGATTGTAAAATAAAATGGAGAATTTAACCTCTATGAGATCCTGCGCACACAATTGTTAGACAACATAAGGACCATAAACATGATAAAAGAAAAGTATTCATATTTGGTTCACTGATTATCTACATGTACTTTCATATAGTAGGTAAAGTCTTTGATCTTTATCTTGACAAGAGCCTACCTACATTGCCTCAAATCTCATTTAAGGAAACATTAGAGAGTACCTTGAAGGATTTCATGGATCTTGAAATAAAAACATGTAGAATCAAGATGCAGAGAAGGTATAGGATACCTGAGAAGATTGTGGAGAAGTACAAAGATATTATATGCTTTATGGTGGAAACAGACATTAAATGCATGGAAGCAGTTGAGCCTAGGACAAAGTGGATTCATCCACTTGGATATGAAGTAGAGGAACACATTTTGGAAGCTTATGCACAAGTCCTCCTATCAGTTCCTGAGGATCCCAATGACCCTAGATGGGGAAATTATGAAGAGATGACAAGACAAGTAGACTCTATCTTATACAGTGTTGTGACAAAGAGAAAAACATTTAGAATTACCTCAGACATTCTTAAAATTCATGGTGTTACCCAAGAAGACTTGTATAAAGCAAGGGAAGCCAAGATTTCCATGCAACTTGAGAGTGCACCCTCATCTATAGAAGTCAAAATAGAAAAATCTGATGATCCAAAGGAGAAGAAGAGTAAAACTGATGTTAGCACCTCCACGCCCACAACTACAATTGATCTGGAGTCCACTCCATCTCCTGAGCTGAGAAAAATGACTAGAAGGAAGAAGAAAACCACTACAAGATAGCCATCCTCAAGGTCAACAAGGAGCAAAGGAAGAAACACTCAAGCACCTCCTGAGGTAGGATTCAGACCAAATCTAGAAGTGTTGAGAACTAGAGTAGTTGATGAAGGAAGGATAGATCAAATAAAAAGTTCTATGATAAGTATCATGAGATTGATAAATCATAAATCCATTCTATGATTATCAAGCACATGATTAAGTTCAAAAAGTCTGTATTGGAACTTAAGACAGTTATTCCTGATCAAGTATGGAATATACTTGACTCTTTGAAAAGACAAGCTATTGAAGAGGATATGAGGATAAGAGAAAAAACATTGGATGACAACCTCCCAGTTTGTTCATTTAAAGAGAAAAAAATGTTAGATTTGGTAAAGCCTCGTCTAATAACTAAACTTAGAACTCTACAAATAATGAATAAGGACTATGAGTTGGTTGTGAAGGAAATAGATAAGGCATTTGAAAAAGTATTCTTGGATAGACACATGTATCCACCCTCTGCACCTACAACCCAAGTTCTCTCCAAGCAAGACAAATAATCTAAGATCCTTGATGCACCTATGATAGGCCCACATGATTCTATGCCCATAGTGACAACACTTACTGAAGCAATGGAGACAAAATATGACACTATTGAAAAATCCATGGTGGCAACAGATAAGAATCTAGAAAAATTTGAAGAAGCCTTTGTGAGCACTGAGGAAGTTGAGATTCTATGTGATAAAGAATCACCTAAGGAACAAGAAGAAGTATAAATTGAAGACTTAACAGGACAGGAAGAAGAGAAGGAAGATGAACCTAAAGAAGATCCCTTTGCTGAAATTTCAGTGAAGGTAAAGAGTGAGATTATAGATAGCACACTTCTTACTCCTGAGTCCTCAATTTCATTGTTGTCAAGTTTGACACCTAACACTACAAGTTTAGACTCATGGGGAGAAGAAGATCTTATGAAGATAAGTGTATTAGCTATGGAGAAAGAAAAAGAAAAACAAGTAATGAGAAATCCATTATTTGTAGAATCAATTAGCATAATGAACAATTTATTGCCTGAGTATAAGAAAGTGATAAGTGTTCATTCAGTGGATGATGTTAGTAGCATCCTATCAAACTTCAAAGTAATTTTTTCAAGTCTAGAAGAATCAGCATCAAAAATTTTAGAAGATAAATATCTCAAGAAAAGGCTGAATGAGTTGATAGGCAATTTCTCACTTGACCTTAATTCACCTAAGATTGGTCAATCAATTCTGAAAGAGTTAGTAGAAAAAGGAAGGAAGATAATTGTTGACTACATGAATAAGGACAAACTAACTGCAGACATTTCTAAGAAGATTCAAGAAGAAGAATCTCTGATGGCAGCAGTAATAAAATTAGTGGAAGATCCATATCAAGACATAAACATGTGCAACAATTTCTATCAAGGATAGTTGGATAAAATTGAGAAGGAAGAAAAAGAGATGGAAAAGATAAGGGCTAGACAAGCACAACTTAGACATGCACTAGCACCTTCACTAGATGTTCTGAATTAGAACATTAAGCAGATAGATGCCACAATTGTAACATATGATCAAGGTCCCTGCACAAATTTGGAAAAGATGGAGAAGCTAACATATGCATTATGCGCCCATCTTCAGATAGTTGATGCACTCAATGTTTTTTGGCAGCAATAAATCAAAAACCTTTAGATTGCATACCCTGATGTACTTTCTATGTAAGTACTTGAAGATTCCCTTTTTTTAGCACCTTTTTCATTAATGTCAAAGGGGGAGTAGAGTATATGGAATAAGGGAGATAGAAGAATATATGATGTATAGTATAAAAAAAAGGATAAGATAAAGGATAGAAAGTTTTTGTGTAAAGATGTAGTTTAGCAACTTCGCCTTATTCCTTTGTTGCCATTAATGAAAAAGGGGGAGATTTTTGGAAAGTTGACTTTACTAGTATATATGACTAAATTTTATGTTTTCATGTTAGAAATAGTCCCAAGAGATAACTGTGGGGGAGGGGGGGGGTGAATCAGTTATCTACAAGTTTCAATTCTATATCCAATTAAGTATACTTAAATATTAAACATAAAGACAATGAAAGAACACTTGAACACAACACAACAATTTTGGTTATGGGGAAACCCAAATAGATAAAAACCCCGATGGGAATTGACATCCACTAATAATCTGCACTAATGTTTTATGATCCTTGTTAGGAGACCTTACAATCCTATTAGGAGTTGAACTTTATAATACATTTAGTATAGTGACCTGGTTAAGGGTCAGACCCTGTTAGGAGTCTTTTACAATTAACCCTTTTAGGGGTGAGGACACAATGTCTGAGAGCTCACTGCTCAAAGGGGTGAAGGTTGCAACCTTCTAAATGATAGATATATACTATATCTGGATCTTGGTGAGTTGCACTTAGACCCATTGTCTAGATCAATTCCAATGAATAGCATATATTCTTTACTTGGTCACATAGACCTTCTGCTGATGACTCAACACTTTTCACTCTCTGCTCTGCTCTTCATACACAACTCTCAAACCATACTTTAACAATCTCAAATGAATGCCTATAAATATCTTTCCTCTAAATGATATAATCAAGTCATCCTATTAGAACCATCTTGAGATCATATTAGAGTATACTCTTCGACATCTTAGTCGGCTCTACTAAGCACACAACACAAACTGGGACCTGTCCAAATTAATAAATGTAGACACACGCTACACACTGTCAGCTCTACCAAATTATCTGATTCTTTCTCCTCAAGCTTAATTACATCATGCACTCTTAGTCAAACCTTCTTAACTCTTTTTTGATCACTAACCCAAGCTCTCATACCGAAATGATAGGGACAAATCCTGTACCAATATAATCTTTGTCGGCTCTCTTAGATAAACACAGAAAACTACAACTGGTGAATAGTGACTTCATAACTTCACTTCTACTGCACATCAGACTCTACATCAATAACATGTCTCCATCACATATCTAAATGTGTAAGGTTCTATGATAATTGTATGGACAATCAATCACTCATAGAACACTTCCTATAACTCAGTCAGGAACACTGCTGACACAAGCTGCTACATAACTGTCTATACTAACAATTAACCTCTGTGTTGATGATATCATGCTGATAACATGTCCATGCTACATATGCTAAAATCTTACTGCATAATTCTTCTATGCATGCTACTTAACATATGTTCTCATCAATGACAATCATATAGTCAACACTGGTTTGCTAGAAAATCTCCAACAATCTCCCCCTTTGGCATTGATGGCAACATATGGAATGAAAAACACCACGAATACAAATGAGAAATTATTTTATAACATTCTCCATTTCCTCATCAAAAACTCCAACAAGGATAAGTCCTCAATTTGTTGCAATATTCTTTAATATTCTCCATTTCCTCAACTGAACTACTTCTATAACTGAGAGCATTACTACTCCCCCTTGCTATTGTATAATACTCCTTTGTTCTATATGTACTTCCCCTTTAATACTATTTTTCATGACTATATACTACTCCCCCTTTGACATCAATGGAATAGGGCACCAAACATTTAAGCTTTGGTACTACTCTTGAAGTAGAGTAGTCAACCATCCATCAGTCACTAAAGACTAATGCTCTTTTTCACTTTCTTTAAGTATAATCAGGGAAGGGAATTACCCCTAGCTTCTCCCTAAGATACTCAAAAGTATCCTTTGGCAAAGGCTTTGTGAATATATCTGCTAGTTGTTACTTTGTACTCACATAATCCAATTTGACCTCTTTCTCTGCCACTTTCTCTCTAAGGAAGTGATACTTAATCTCTGTGTGTTTTGTTTTTGCATGCATCACAAGGTTCTTTGACATGTTGATAGTGCTAGTGTTATCACAATGAATAATAATAGGATAATCAATCTGAATACCAAAATCCTTTATCATCTGCTTGATCCAAACAATTGTAGAAAATTTCAAAGCTACTGCAACATACTCTGCTTCTGTTGTTGACTGAGAAATACAAGTTTGCTTCTTGCTTGTCCAAGTGACAAGTTTGTCACCAAGAAACACTGCTCCTCCTTATGTACTCTTTCTATCATCAACACATCTTGCCCAATCTGCATCTATATATACATGAAGCTCAACATTCTTTGAGTTAGGATACCATAGACCATAATCTATAGTTCCTTGCAGATATCTAAATATTATTTTTACTACCATGAGGTGACTTTGTTTAGGCTCTACTGCAAATCTTCCAACAATGACAATTGCATTAAAAATGTCTAGTCTTGTTTGAGTAAGATATATGATTTTACCAATCATAGACTTGTACAATGTTGTATCTACTATTGGGGAATCATCTTCTTTTGTAAGCTTGCATCATGTTATCATGGGTGTACCCAGTGGCTTGCAATCATCCATCTTGAACTTCTTCAATATTTCTTTCACATACTTAGATTGATTTATGAAAATACCTTTCTCTGTTTTCTGCACATTTAATCCCAAAAAGTATTTGATAGGTCCAATCATGCTCATCTCAAACTCACTCTACATCTCCTTAGCAAATTCTACACTAAGTTTGTCATTACCCCCAAAGATAATTTCATCAACAAATATAGCTACAAGTAGTAGTCCTTCTGATGTCTCTCTTATGAATAGATTACAATCTACTTCTCCTTTCTTGAATCCAATTTTTGTTAGATATCCATCAAGTCTCTCATACCATGCTCTAGGGGCTTGCTTAAGTCCATAGAGGGCTTTCTTTAATCTACATACCATATCAGGTTTGTTTGATAAGGTGAATCCTTCTGGTTTCTCAATGTATACTTCTTATTTTAGCTCTCCATTCAAGAATACTGAGTTAACATCCATTTGATAAAATTTGAAGTTTTTGAAAGTTGCATAAGCTAGAAACAACTTAATGGCTTCTAGTATACTTACTGGTGAAAATGTGTCTGAATAATCAATGCCTTCTCTTTGTGCATATCCCTTACATACTAACCTTGCTTTATTTCTTACTACTGTACCATCTTCATTCATCTTGTTACTGAATATCCACTTTGTTCCAATCAAATTCTTCTCACTAGGTCTTGGGACCAGTTCCCAAGTATTATTCTTGATGATTTGCTCTAGTTCTTCTTTCATAGCATCATGCCAATCTAAATCATTACATGCATCTTCAACACTTAAAGGTTCAATCTGAGATAGTAAAAATACTGCCTCATTGCTTGCTGAACTCTTTGCTTTTGACCTTGTTGTGACTTTGCTACTCTAATCACCACTGATATCATCCTTAGAGTGATATCTAGATGTAAACTTTGGAACTTTAGGTGATGTTGTCTCATTTACCTTCTGATTTTATTCTTCACTTGTCTCAGGGTCATTGAATAATACATCAATACTGTCAAACATCTCTTCAACAACTGTCTCACTAGTGGAAGGGATGGGTTATTCTACAGTCATGGGTGCATAATCATGATATCCTTCTTGAACCATAAAATTTTCATCAATCTTAACATGAGCACTTTCAATGATCTTTTTCAATCTCAAATTAAAACATCTATAAGCTTTGCTTTTAGTAGAGTAACCAAGGAAAATACCTTCATCACTTCTTTCATCATACGTGCCTATTTATTCATCCCTCTTGATGTAGCACTTTCTTCCAAAGATTTTGAAGTACTTCACTGTGGGAACATTACCAAACCATAGCTCATAAGGTGTCTTATTCGTGCCAGGCCTTAATTATATTCTATTGATGGTATAGACTATTGTATTGACTACATCTCTCCAAAAGGTATGTGCAACTTTTCCTTCAATCATGATAGTGCACATTGTATCTAGGATGATCTTATTCCTTCTCTCTACAATCCCATTCCACTGAGGGGTTCTAGGTGCACTCAATTGTCTTTTTATGCCATGTTCTTCACAGTACTCATAGAATCTATCAAAGGTGAATTATCCTCCTCTATTTGATCTTAGACATTTTATCTTTAGTCCAAATTCAATCTCAACCTTAGCTTTTAATATCTTGAACTTCTCAAATGCTTCTGACTTATCTTTTAAGAATGCAACCCACATCATTATAGAATAATCATCAACAAACAAAATGAAATACCTTTCACCATAGTATGATCTTGTTTGAGTTGGTCTACATAGGTCTGTATGAATCAAATCCAACTTGTTCTCTATAGAATTATGCTTTCTTTTGAATGAATTCCTCACATGCTTTCCCATCACACATTCCCTGCAAATAGTATCAACTAGCTTTTCTATGCTAGGTAGATCTCTTACTGCCTTAACATTTCTTATCTTTAGTATGTTATCAAAATTGATATGACATAGTATTTTATGCCATAGAAAACTGTCATCTACTTTAGAAACAAAACAACTTGCTTCTGAATTAAGATGAAAAAAATTACCTTTAGTCTTTGAACTTGATGCAATCATTACACCATCCTTGTTGTTGATGATGCACTTGTTGTCTTTGAACTCCAACTAATAACCTTTTTCAAGCAACTTCCAAACACTAAGAAGGTTATGCTTCAAGCCATCTACATAGAGAACATCATTACTATTGTTATTTCCATCCAATGTGATAGCTTGTTTACCAATGATTGGTTTAGGAGTGTTATCTCCAAATCTAACCATACCACCTTTTTATTTTTCCTGATGAACAAATATGTCCTTATCACCTGTCATGTGATGTGAACAACCACTATCTATAATCCAGTCAGTTCTTATGTCTGCTTGTGAAATCAGTGCTAGTTCTTGTTCCTTATTCTCATCTTTATGATCCATCTCATCATGCATCTTCTCCATAAGAGAAATGAATCCAAGTTCATCTTCAACTGAATCATCATTTGATACTCCATCTCCAGCATAGTAACATTCCTTTGTATACTTACTTTTGTAGTTATTCTTGAACTTCTTAACTCTTGTAGGACACTTAGATGCAACATGACCAATCTTATTACATGAAAAGCATTTAAATGGAAATTGACCTTCATATTTTCCTTTTCCTTTCTTTTCTCTTTTAGCAATCATAGCAATGAAATCATATAGTTCTTTCTCTTCATCATCATCATCAAAATTACCATAACTATTTAAGGATTTCTTACCATGGACTGATGCTTTGAAGGTTGTTTCACTTTTAGGCTCTGTCTTCAATCTTGAAATCTCAAAAGCTGAAATTTTTCTGATCAAGGTCTCTCTTTTGAAATTTTCTCTAAGCTGCATGGTTTCATCAAGGATGTTGATCTTATTTTCACACTCTGTTGTAAGAGTAGTCATCAACTTATCCATAATGTCTTCCTCCAAGATCTCTCCACCATTTTTTATGATTCCAACAACTGCTTCATTAATCCTTTGGTTATAAGCTCTGATGTCTTCTTCAAGTAGCATCTCTAATACATTGTATATTTTCTTCCATGTCTTTATGCGTGCATTCTTTGCTTGCTTATCTCCTTCAAACATGTCTTCTAGGTGCTTCCATATCTTGTATGTTGTGTCTACTTTTTTTTATCTTTGAAAATTCACTATCAGATAGAGCACTAATAAGGGCTTCTTTGGCTATTGCATTATGATGGAATAACTCATTTTTTTTTCCAGTAGCATAATCCTTTGCAAGATCTACAAGAGAGGGGATCCTAACTTCTTTGATAGTCACTTCAAAAACTTCAAAAGCAATGCACTGCAAATGTGTCAGCATCTTGTTCCTCGAATCAAGATAGTTCTCTCCATCAAACTTAGGACTGTCTTTTCTAAAGAATGCCATCTGATCAACCTCAAGCTGTTATAATTTCTCTCTGAGGCACTTGGCTCAGATACCAATTGTTAGGAATAGTCCCAAGAGATAACTAAGAGGGGGGTAGTGAATCAGCTATCTACAAGTTTCAATTCTTTATCCAATTAAGTATACTTAAATATTAAGAATAAACACAATGAAAGAACACTTGAACACAACACAACAATTTTGGTTATGGGGAAACCCAAATAGGTAAAAACCCTGGTGGGAATTGAAACCCACTAATAATCTACACTAGTGTTTTATGATCCCTATTAGGAGACCTTACAACCCTATTAGGAGATGATCTTTATAATGCATTTAGTATAGTGACCTAGTCAAGGGTCTGACCTTGTTAGGAGTCTTTTACAATTAAACCTGTTAGGGATGAGGACACACTATCCCAGAGCTCACTGCTCAAAGGGGTGAAGGCTACAACCTTCTGAATGACAGATATACATTATGTCTGGATCTTGGTGAACTGTTCTTAGACCTACTATTTGGATTAGTTCCAATGAATAGCATATATTCTTTACTTGGTCACATAGACCTTCTGCTGATGGCTCAACACTTTGCACTCTTTGCTCTGCTTTTCATACACAACTCTCAAACCATACTTTAACAATCTCAAATGACTGCTTATAAATATCTTTCCTCTAAATGATATAATCAACCTAGCCTATTAAAACCATCTTGAGATCATATTAGAGTAACACTCTCCAACAACATCTTAGTCATCTCTACTAAGCATGCAACACAAACTAGGACTTGTCCAAATTAATAAATGTAGATGCACGCTACACACTATCAGCTCTACCAAATTATCTAATTCTTTCTCCTCAAGTTGAATTACATCATGCACTCTTATTCAAACCTTCTTAACTCTTTTTTTATCACTAATCTAAGCACACATATCGAAATGATAGGTGCAACTCCTATACCAATATAATCTCTGTCAACTCTCCTGGATAAACATAGAAAACTACAACTGGTGAATAAAAACTTCATAACTTCACTTCTATTGCTTATCAGACTCTACATCCATGAATGTAACATCACTAACATGTCTCCATCACATATCTAAACGTGGAAGGTTCCATGATAACTGTACAGACAATTACTCATAGAACACTGCCTGTAACTAGTTAGGAACACTACTGACACAAGTTGATACATAACTATATGTACTAACAATTAACCTCTGTGTTGATGATATCATGCTGATAACATGTCCATGCTACATATGTTGAAAGATTACTGCATAATTCTTCTATGCATGCTACTTACCATATGTTGTCATCAATGATAAACATACAGTCAACACTAGTTTGCTGGCAAATCTTCAACATGTCATTATGGCAACAAATTCATATGAAGTTTTATAGTCAGCGCACTAACTTAGAAGATCATAATTTGGCTAAGTATAGAAGATAGAGTAGATAGTAAAGCACCTGATGATTAGAGCATCGACACACATGTGTATGATCAATTTTTGGTATGTGCCCTTAGATACAAGATTTTGAGTATGTTACTATGCTAAGTCTAAGAACGCATGGTCAGATATGACAACATGAAGAAGTTACAACAAGTCTAAGTGACACAGTCAGTAAGTGGCAGAATACAATAGAGCATGGAGCCGATAGATAGTATTTTGATTAGCGTATATAATTTTATTTTTTAAAGGATATGCACTTATTGTAATTGTGTTATAAACATGTTAATATCATTGTATGTAAACACGCTTGAGCCAATCATCTTGGAAGTGTTGTATGTGTTAAGTTATAGGTTGACATAGTAGTTAGTTATTGGTTGCATCTATTCAACATGTATATATGTGACATGCGCTTTTGTATTTGAGAAAGTATGGCATATAGAGAAGAGAAGAAGTATGCAAAGTATGTATTAGAGTAGTAAGAATGATATAGAGCTTTACAAGAGGTTAAAGCATCAACACATAAAAGGAACTACTCAAACAACAGTGTCAAAGAAGCAGTTCACCTTGCAGATATAGTGTGTATCTGATAACCAGGAGGTTGTAGCCTCCTTCATTGAGCAGTGAGATCTGGTAGTGAGCCATCCACCCCTAACAAGGTTTGTTACTTATAGACTCTTAACTGAGTCATTGTACTTAGCATTGTAATGACTTCTCCTAACAGGGCAAAGGAACATTAACATGTTCATAATACAAAGTACAATTGTTGTGGGTACTAACTCCCACTGGAGTTTTCCTCTGGCCAAGGTTTCCTCGTAAACATATCTTATGTTATGTGTTATGGTTGAATACTTCATTTTCTTTACTATTCATTTCAGTATTTAATTAATTGAGTTAACTTTCAAGAATCATAAATTAATTATAGAACATTGATTCACCCCCCCCCCCCCACTCTCAATGTTTTCATTCCTAACATCAACATCTTTGAATCTTTTAATTGATTTATGTCTCAGAATTAGTTAATCAAACTAGATCAGTTCCTCCATCACATAACTAAGTATGGATCTCATCAAAATATATTTATCTTTGAACCATTGCACTTCGCACAGTAATTCAAAGGGGGGCAAAATGTAATACCCAAAAAATGGGCTTAAGTACCATTGACCTCTTACATCAACAAATCGATTGAAATCGACACTAAAGTCCTAACCTAAGGCACATCTGCACATCAAATCATGAAAACCCTAATCAATCCTATTCCAAATCTGCATCAGGGAATATTCCTAAATCTATCCTAATTATCTCTAATTAAATATTATTTGGCGATAAATGCTGTTATTTTATTTATCCTAAGTGTGATTAATTGAATATGTTGAATATTTAATTAATTAAAATTTATTTGGCCACTTAATTATTTTAATTAGATTTAATTAACATTATTCTTAATTAATATTGTTTATTTGACAATAAATCAAAAATTTCTAAAAATAATCGATTAAATATTTATTTAATTGATTAAAATCAAATTGTCAAATTTAATAATATAATTTTGGATAAAGTTTGATTAAATAATTGATTAACCCATAAATCAGTCATTTAATTGATTAAATCAGTTAAGTTGAGAATAAAGTACATGGAAATTAAATAAATCAATAATTATCTATGCAAAAATCAGAAAAGCGGTTAAACTCAAAAACAACTCTTGGATTCAATTTGTTAACTTTCTAAACTCAACATGTGATTGTGAGTTGAAAAGTAGATTGGAGTGATCTCAACTTCCAATTTTGAGTTAAAAAGATGATTTGCATGATTTTACTAGATAATTTTTTCTAATTTCTTAATAATTGGCTAATCAATTTGAGTTGATCAAGGAGTGATTTTTGGTTTTTTTATGAGTTCTCAAACCCTGGATTTCTATATAAACAGGCCTCAGTCCTACAATTTGAAGACCACGTGCAATTTTGAGAGCAACAACGCTATACTATCGAATTCTTGAGATTGTGCAACTTTTGGAGATCTATTGCTAACATTGTTTTCTAGTTTTTGCATTCATAGCTAGTTTTCAATTCATTATCATCAAGCTTTTAGATCAATTTCATTTAGCTTACATTTTTATTGCATAGAAAATCCAAAAATATAGGTTAATCTTGCATCTATTTTCATTTTTTCTTCCATTCAAATCCTTCATTTAGGCATTACATTATCACTGATCTTGGTCAAATTCTAAAAATACCATACTCATGTCTACTAGAAGGCGGTAAATCACCTGATTAATGATATATCTATTTGTTGCATACTTTCTTGTCATCGATAAATAATTTTTTATTGATGTGTTGTGTCTTCTGAATAGGTACAATTTTCACACACACAAGAGGACCTAGGTTAACTAAAATATTAATATTGCTTTCATAATTAATGAGTAATTAGTAATGTGATAATGCATTATTATTTCCTCTTCCTTTTATGTACTTTGTAATTGATTAATGTAATTTTGTTTTTGCAAAAAGGGGTAAAGATTTATTCAAACAAAGTTAGAGATACAAATCAAATACCTCAGGCACACCAAGACAAAAATAACTAAATAAAAGGTTCCCAAAAGAAACCTAAAGCACTAACACTACATAATCTTGCCCTCCAACCTTAACCTCTCTAAGGTCACAAGATGATCATCAGATAAACCATCCCTCCCTTCAATATCCCAACCATCTAAATTATTTGAAGCCCAGTTTGCCAAACAATGAGCCACTTTGTTCCACTCTCTAGGGATATGGAAAAAGGAAACAAACTCCAAGGATCTACACAAACCTAAAATCTATCGAACTACAAAGGATAATTGCCAACTAACCTCATCCAAATTCTATTTTTTCTACATATCCACAACAATGTAAGAGTTTGACTCATAGATAATCCTCCTCCATCCTAGAGAAAATCCTCTCTCAACAGCAATGTTAATAGCAAGAGCCTCCATAAAACTATTAGAGTGTTGTCCTTTATAAATATAGAAGAAAAAAATTGCAGATCCCATCATTACCTCTACCAATACCACCAATATCAACATGCCATGGGTTCCCATGAGAAGATCCATTTATATTAATTTTCAAGACACCAAATGGAGGATGTATCTACCTCCCATCTCTACAAATCCTCTTCTTAACATATCAAGATCTTTTTCCAGTAGTACAATCTTGTATACTATCCCCCAAGCTTAGATTCCTCAAATAATAATCATTAGGATCCACATTTTCAAACATATTACACTTAACAAAGATAGCCTCTTGGAGCCTTCTATCTATCTTTTTCTACAACTAAAGACTCCCTAGTCTGGAATCATATAAAACCATATAGTTTCTTACCAACCAAAGATTTTATATAATAAGAGAAGGCCCAATAACCCAAGCCACCTAAAGAAAATATGCCTTTGCTTGAGGTTTTCCCATGCTCTCCTAAAATTCAACTAAGGAGATGGCATGAATATAGACATGCTT
This sequence comes from Chamaecyparis obtusa, assembly GCA_027943335.1. Lineage (NCBI taxonomy): Eukaryota > Viridiplantae > Streptophyta > Pinopsida > Cupressales > Cupressaceae > Chamaecyparis > Chamaecyparis obtusa. The sequence goes on along the minus strand of BSBK01001755.1, from coordinate 2,544,942 downwards.
CCATGCCTCCCACCACCTATGACATATCTCTTTAGAGAAAGGGAACATAAAAAACAAATGAGAGCTGCTTTCTTTACTAATCAAACAAAGAACACAGATGGAGGGAGCTTTAAAACCTCTCCTTTGAAGGTTCTCTCACATAAGGAATTTCCCTTGAATAACCAGGCATTATAAAAAGTTACACTTAGGCCAAGAAGATCTATTCCATACCTTCTTCCACCAAGGTGCATCTTCCAGACCATGTAATTTCCTATCCAACAAAGCATACCTTGTGGCTACCATAAATTTTCCTTTTAGGTTGGGACCCTAAGCCAGAATGTCTCTCTCTTCAAGGGAACTACATAGTCTTACCTCCATGATTTTGGCCAGCTCAATACAATCCTCAACTGAGGCAACCAAGGGCCGCTCATGTGGCTCTTTCCAACGTGTCATCTCAGATTGACCATGACACTTAATGGTTTTAAAATTATCCACCCTAACCCAACCAACATCAATAAAAATATTGAAATGAGAGTGAAGTTGAGAGAAGCTAGAAAGAATAGGATGGTGATAGAAATAGGGAATACTGAGAGGGGGGTGAATTGGTATTTTACAAACTTTTACTTTTACCCAATTATGGATATAACAAAGTAAACTAAATAACATGCAAAGTAATAAAGCAAATGAACTCATAACACCATGTTTCTTCTTGAGGAAACCCTAGCCAAGGGAAAACCCCGGTGGGGATGATACCCACAACTGATCCACTAATCAAAAGTATCCTGTTAAGGATGTTGACCCTGTTAGGAGTCTATTACATACATATAGTGTCTTTTTCCTAATTAAAGGACTCTAGGCCTTGTTAGAAGCCTCAACTCTGCTAAGAGTTGGTATTATAGAATAGAATGATTACAAGATGATCTCACTTCCCAAACATGTAATATACAATGATATCTGATTACAAAAAGGTAAAGTACATAACCTTTCACTACTACCAAATAGCTTTCTAGCTTCTTCGCTTTCATATACAAAGTCAACTTGCTTTTCTTTTACAACATATATCTTTTCATCATATCATTACACTATCTTATTACATTATGCATATATCTTCGCATCACAGACTTCTTACATTTATACAAGTTATTAAGAATAATAACTTTACAGTCGGCTTTACTAAACATAAACTCTTTCCAAAATACAAAACTAACTTCTCCTTCCCAAGATTTAACATCTAGGATGTCATCCCTTGTATGGTTAAGTCATTATTTTGATAAAAAAAAAATCCCTTAACTATTATACTTGTTATATCTTCTTATTCTACTCAGTCGACTTCGACTCTATCTCAGTAATCTTGCAATAACTCTTTCCATACATGTCGTACAGACTTGCGCTTCCAGGTGTATCTTTTTCATACATAGAAGTATCCATGTTCAAGTACACATACATTGAACCTACTTCTATCAACATCACTATCCAAAAATGTCTCTAGTTAGACTGGAAAATGTTGCTTATACTTAGAAAATTTTACTTGCACTCTAACATAAATGCTTTCTATCATAGTGTGATCTTAATGTTGATTATATGTTTCCATAATGACAACAACTTGATATCCTACTCAGCCAAATTTCCAAAAATATCCCCCTTTGTCATTGGTGGAAACATATAAGAAAATTGGCTAGGTCTTACAAAAAATTCAAAATTGTGACCATAACAAAAATTCTTGAATGTACTTATATCTACTGAATATCTAATGCAGGAGCCTCCTAGGATTCTTGGCAATCCTGTATCAACCAAAAATATGTTTGTCTTTGAAGGTAGATTTTTAGTTTTGATCTTGGTTTGGTGGAGTACTTGCTCGGTTTGGGAGACTAGTTACTCAGTTTCAGTGTTTACCAGGGTGCTTGGTCTCTGAAGAATGCTCAGTGACTGAAGGCATTGGTTCCCTGGCGCTCAGTAGTAACTATGTTTATTGGTCATGCTTGGCATGGTCAGTTGAATGGCGCTTGATTATTTCTCTATTTCTCAGTGTTCTTGCTTACTGACTTGATTGTTTGGATGGATTGGCTTGGATGACTGGTGCATTTAATTTGGGTCATGCTCCTTGAGTTATGGATTGAGCATTGGACATGTGGGGACCTAGATATTGCATGTTGCATTCTTCTATGTAGATCTTATAACCATTTGAAGGCTGACATGGATAATTTTATTTAATTATTTTAAGGCTATTTGAGAGCTGACAGATGTTTTGCATTTAATATTGGTATATCCTTGTAAAGCTGACTTGTGGCTAGGATTTAGTATTTAATAGGATGTTTGGGTAGTGAAAGGAAAACAAACAAAAAAGGTAGAGTTAGTAGCTTGTCAGCTTAGGTACAAGAGGATTGCTTGGAAGTTGTGAGTAGAAGTTTAGATCTTTCCTGGGAGTCCTACCAGTGTCCTGGCATGTTGCAAACTTGGACTAGCTAAGTGGGAAAGTTGTGGAAAAGATTTGGATCCCGTGAGATCTTGTAGACTGTTACTTTCTTTGTAATTGGCCATAACCGGGAAGACCTTACAGCCTGGCACATTGCATGTAATTAGTAATTTGATGAATAAAATATCAATTTTCTATTAGATTTGGTGTTTAATTTGTGTAATTCTACTATGTTGGTGTTGGCTACAAGTTTGGATAGTCCTTCATTGGATTCTCCAACCTTGTCTACATCAAGTGGTATTAGAGAAAGGTTTTTTCCTATTGGAGTTGAGTAGATCTTGTGTGTTTTCACTTGGATCTTGATTTTAAGATGCCTCTGAGGAGAAATCATGAGATCTCAGAAGAAGAAGTTGCTGGAGAATTTAGTCTTGATGATTTTAGAGCTTTGAAAAAACAAGTGCAAGATCTGCAAGAGGAATTGAGAAAAAAGTAGACTACCTTGAAAGAGGATAGTGATGACGAATCTAAGGAAAAAGATCACTTTGAAGAAGCTCGAGATCTAGAGGAGAATAGAATCCTAAAAGCTATGTCTAAAATTGGGAAAAGACCTAAGATTGAAGTTTCTACATATTTTGGAAGCCTTAGGCCAGAAGAATTGATTGATTGGATCAATGAGATAGATGAGTATTTTGAGTATGAAGAAATAGAAGATCTTGATAGGGTTAGATTTGCAAAGACTAAGCTAAAGGGTCATGTAAATATTTGGAGGAGAGAAGTTCAGTTGGAAAGAGGTAGAAGAGGAAAAGAAAAGATCACTAAATGGAACTGAATGGTTGACAAGTTGAAGAAGAAATTCATTCTGGTAGATTATGAATTGGAGATGTTTAAGAAGATGCAAGCTTTGAAGTAGACTAACAAAATGGTATAGGAGTATATCAAGGAGTTTTACATAATCTTGATTAGGACTGGTCATTCTAAGGATGATAAAGAGAAGGTTGCTAGGTATGTTTATGGTTTGTGACCTAGTATTCAAGAAGAGTTACTTACTGTTCGGATGACAACAATAGGAGATGCTTACTAGATGGCATTAAAGATCGAGGAGAAGCTGAATAAGAAGTTTGAAGGAAGATATAACAATAGGAATAGAGGTGGTAAGACTGGTGAAATAGTTGCTGAAGGTAATGTGATAGAGAATCCTAAGAAGCCTGATGTAGGATCTGGCAGTGGTCATGACACTAAGAACTACAATACTAGACAGATAGGAAGGTGGAAGAATGAGTTCACTGGTACTTTCTATCAATGTGGTGAATTTGGTCATATAATTTTTCAATGTCTTAACAAGAGAGTTGCATTGACTACTGATCAGGATATTGTGAATGTTGCAGAAAAAGGTGAGACTATTATCACTCAGATATTGGTTGCATGTATCTATGAACGGGTAAAAAGGAGAAATATGTTCAGAACTAGATGTAAGTACAAGGATAAGGTATGTAATATCATAGTTGATGGTGGTAGTTTTGAGAACTTTGTTTTAGAAGAGATGGTTAGTAAATTAAGTTTGGAAAGAAGGAAACATCCTAATCCTTATCAAATTAGTTGGATACAAGATGTATCTAAGGTTAGGATTGAAGAACAATGCTTGGTTAATTTTTAGATTGGATCTTATCATGATGAAATATTGTGTGATGTATTACCTATGGATGCTTGTCATCTATTGCTCGGTAGACCTTGGCAGTTTGATAGAAATGTTTTGTTTGATGGCCATGCTAACACCTATGTGGTTAGGCATGAAGGAGGTCAGCATAAATTGTTACCTTTGCAGGAGAAAAGGACTAAGGGATGTGGAGTTATCAGGTGTTGTCCATGTGATCATGATAGACCTCAGGTGCATAGGGTTGATGAACCTATTCCTACAAAGTCTAGTTTGAAAGAGAAGGAGAATGATATATCTGAAGAGTTTGTTGAGATTAAAAGGTAGATGGTCTTTCTAACAAATATTGTATAGAAAATGATGACATTTATGACACAAAGAGATGCATATTATATTGAGTTGATTGATGATTTTGAAGAGGATGAGATTTATCGAGGTACTGATGTAATTAGTAGGGGAAGAGATGGTCAATGTTGGTTGCTATTAGTTGTAGACAGGAAAGATTAGAGAGATAGGAAGCATGAAAACTTGCTGCAAAGAAAAGTGGATGAAGTAAAGACAACTTGGAATGAAGGACAAGAAGAGATATGGGTTAAGAACAGATTTGGCATACCTATTCTGGTTCCCTTAAGGCATTCTTGATTTCCTTATGAGAAAATATTCTTAACCTGGGGTGTCTGATGCATGAGCATCCTAGGATTCTTGGCAATCCTATATCAACCAAAAATATGTTTGTCTTTGAAGGTAGATTGTTAGTTTTGATCTTGGTTTTTGGAGTACTTGCTTAGTTTGGGAGACTCGTTGCTTAGTTTCAGTGTTTATCGGGGTGCTCAGTCTTTGAAGAATGCTTGGTGGCTGAAGGCATCGGTTCTCTAGCACTCGGTAGTAACTGTGTTGCTCAGTCATGCTTGGTGTGGTTGGTTGACTGGCACTCGATTATTTCTCTATTGCTCGGTGTTCTTACTTATTGACTTGATTGTTTGTATGGATCTACTTGGCCGACTAGTGTGTTAGGCCATTTTCCTGTCAATGTAAAAATCTTATGAAAATGCCCTGTTTCTCTTGTGTTCGGTGAAGTTGTCCCGCCCTACCAGCAAGCTTGTTTTTATGCATGAAGAAAATATATGATGTTTTATGGCTTGTGCCCTTAGCCCCATGTTCTTCAATGTGTCACCATGCTCCAGTTTTGATCACATGTGCTGAATCACAAAAACTAGGGAGATATTCAAGTTTCAAGGTCTGCTAGAAAATAGCTTGTCTTCATGTCGGGTGGTGTCAAAATTGTCTAAGTATAAAAACCCTTGATGTTTTTGCATTCCTTTTTTACCTTTGTGTCAATGTGAAAACCCTAGTTGTTTTCAGTCATTCACCTCTTCACAGCTAAATCTTTGGTATCAACATTTCTTATGTGCGCTGCTGTGATTGTGTGGGGCCCAGTTCTTCTTGATGGCCAGTCGTTTGATCTCTAGTTTCCTGGGCAGTTAAGTTTTTCATTCAGCAATCACGTGACTATGTGTTCGCAGGATCTCTTGATTTTTGTGGTTAAGTGGTTTTCATTCCATGACCTGGCATTTTCTTCAGTTGCGTGATTGCCAATAATTGGTGGCTAGTTCTTTAACCTTCGGTGATCTGGCAAGCGGTTGGGTTTCTTCTAGTGGTTTGGTGGGATCTACAGTTGTTGCATGATCATAAGGAATTTTCTTCCCCTTTGCAATCATGCAACCACCATCTAATTTGTGGCTAATGATGTGGTGGGTCCAGGTGGGTCCGATGTCGGGTGTTGCAGGTAGTGTTCATCTTTGATTGGCCAATGTATTAATGATGTGGTAGTTGTTAGTGGGACCGTGCTCTCCACAAAAGTTAAAGGTTTGATGATGTGGTATGATCTATAGCTATCGCATGACCATAAGGAATATTCTTCCCCTTGGTGATCATGCGACTATCATTCGATGGTGAGGTAAAAGGTCATGGGCCCACTGTCAGTTTGTGTTGTCGTGCTCATTTCTGATTGGTTGTCGGGGTGGTGATGTGGTGAATAATTTTCAAGGGGCTTGTGACTATTGTGTAGATTAATCTAAATTGCCTGATTTGTCAGGAAAACATGAAATTGACAGTTGTGTTTTAAAGTTTGCCTACTAGCCATTGCGCCTGAATTTAAATGTCTCTACAGGGTTTTCTGGCCAGTTTTGTTGTAGTAAGCCATTTGCGATAGGTGGGTTCTTGTGAATTGATTTCTCCAAGATGGTTGCAGTTGTAATGATGATGAAGAGGATCTGGGTGGTCATCCTAATCTGATTTTGCTTCTTGGGATGTCATGCCAGTTTGAATGCAAAGGATTATTGTTTTGGCATAGCAGCTAGGGTTTGGTGTATGTCAGTGATCTCCATGTTATGTACACATGAAGTCTTTCTAGTTGGTCCTGGCATTGAAGTTTTTTTCTCCTACAACAAGAAGGCAATAACTTGTGATCACAGTTAGCCTATGGTGATGAAACCAATAAAATTGTACATCAGATTTGATCTGATTCTTCCTAGTTTCTAGGCTTTCTTTGCATTCTTTTACTTCTTGTCAGGTTGGTGGTTGTAGACCTAAATTTTGTGGTCTAAATGATCCATAGCTTGTTGAAATCCTTGTTCCTATAAAAGTATTTTCATGATCATTTAGTTGGGTTCCAATTCCCTTCCCAGATCTGGGTTCCATTCGAGGGGTTCCTTCCCCTCATCCTATGAATGTTCTTCCTACAGATGTTTCCTTCTTCTCTACATATAGGATGATCCATCTTTCCTTTCTAGCATTGAGAATACAATATAAATTGTAACAGATGTCTTATGTATGAGATTTTAATACATTTGTACTGCTATCAGGTTGTCTCCATTTGAATTTTAGGCTTATTGATTAGAGCATCAAGGGTGTTTTAGTCTTTCTATTCATATTTCCTAAGTGTCTGCAATAGAGTTGTTTTCACAAAAGAAACTAAGTTTAGGACTAGTTTTCAAATGTCTATGAGCTAGGATATCAAGGGTATCTCATGCTTGTCTTTTAGTGGATGCTAATCAATGTATTACTTGATTCCTAGGTCTCTTCTAAGGGGAGGGTTAAAATCCTTTGAATAGGTGATAGCATATCTTGGTACACAGGTGGATAGTGAAGTGTGATCTAATCAGTGGTGAATGTGTTGTCTTCTTGTTTCATAGCTCTATTGTAATGGGGTATTTGACTTTGTTGCCCATTGGATAAGGCATTGGTCTATGAGAGACTTAGGGTATTTCAAGGGTCCATTCAACCCAACATTAATCATTCAAATGAAATACTTTTCCTTTCATGTTGGTAGTGGTAGTAGGAGGTCCAGTCTAGTTTTTAGACTCATTCAATGCAAGAAGGTTATTACATTAGGTTTGGTTCATTGGGGTACAAGATACCTATAGGGGTCTGAAAGCTATTCCACAATAATACATCTGCAGGCCTTTTGTTCATCAAGAAGAGTCATGAGTGTGCAAATGAGGCAATACCCACCTGAGTGATGTGGAGCTCAAAGAAGAAGGAGGATGCTCTCCCTCCTCATCAATTGACACTTTTTCCCTATCAGACTTTGGAGTGGAGACTAACCAGTTTGTCATCATAGCGTAAACCTAACACTGTGTGGAAAAAGTGGGAACCAACATAGTGCATTTAATTTGGGTCACACTCCTCAAGTTATGGATTGACCATTGGATGTGTGGTGACCTAGATCTTGCGTGTTGCATTCTTCTATGCAGATCTAATGACTGTTTGAAGGCTGACATGGATGATTTTATTTAATTATTTTAAGGCTATTTGAGAGCTGACTGATGTTTTACATTTAATATTGGTATATCCTTGTAAAGCCGACTTGTGGCTAGGATTTAGTATTTAATAGGATGTTTGGGCAATGAGAGGAAAATAAAAAAAGGCAAAGTTAGTAGCTTGTGAGCTTAGGCACAAGAAGATTTCTTGGAAGTTGTGAGTACAAGTTTAGATCTTTCCTTGGAGTCCTACCAGTGTCCTATTGTGTTGTAGACCTGGACTAGCTGAGTGGGAAAGTTGTGGAAAAGATTTGGATCATGCAAGATCTTGTAGACTGTTACTTTCTTTTTAATTAGCCATAACTAGGAAGGCCTTACAACCTAACACACTACATATAATCAGTAATTTGATGAATAAAATATCTATTTTCTATCAGATCTAGTGTTTAATTTGTGTAATTCTATTATGCTAGTTTTGGCTGCAAGTTTGGACAGTCCTTCATTGGATTCTCCAACCTTTTCTACATCAATATCTATACTCCCCTAGGAGTATGCCTTCATACTATCTATACAATGTTATGCTATCACTCCCGCTTTGACAAGAATGACAAAAAAGGGTGCCAAAACTATTCAAAAAAGGGTTACCTTGGATTCAAAATTACAAAGTTGGTAGGCTTGCAACACAATCTACAAAGTTTATCTTTATGTTCTCTATCTCCTTCTTTCATGATTTCTTAATGGCATTTGAGACACTAAGGAGTGCACATAAACCATAAGATGCGATTTCACATGCCTGAAGATTTGCATAGTGAAATTTCTCATAAGATGTTTTAGAAGAAAAGACATTCATCCAATTGACTTTCAATAATACTTATCTTAATAGAAATGTGCTCTCTTATAAATAGAGCAAATCTTCTCAATTTCTTTTCCTTTTCATCGTTATGAATCCTTATTTCATCATACATTTTTCTTATATTCTTCTGAATATTTGAGATCTTCACATTCAGACTTGATAAGAGGTTCTCTACTGTTTGAATCTCTACCTCTTTTTCTTTCATCTTCTCTATTATATCAAATACATGATTCTCTGATTTTGCACATTGAATGTACAAATCTTTTTCTCTTTCCAGACATCTTCTCAACTCCTTTATGCAAACATCCAAATTATCAGTATCATTTCTGATATTCTAACTTATGTCTTGAAATATCTTTTCTTTATAGGTTGCTTGTGATTTGACTATAGACATGTCTAATAAGTTTGTGAATTCATTTTCAAATGCTTTCACAACTTCTCTTGCTTTGAACTACGGATCTGCTTCATTAATCTGACTTGTTATTATACTCTACAGTTTCTCTGTTACTTCAGTCAGTGATCCTTCAAGGCTTTTTACCTTCTTATTCTTACCAATGATGTTTTTCAAGCATGAGATCAACTCTATTTGATCATCATTATCAACTTCCTATCCAAGACTAGCAAAGATGGATTTAATCCGTGGCTTCTCTGCTGCTACCTTGGGTGTGGGATTGATTGTTGCTTTTTCTTGTGTTTCTTCCTGTCCTGCTGCCTCTATATTAACTTGTGTTTGTTTTGCTTCTTCTTCTTGTCTTATTTCCTTTTCTTCTTCATTCATTTTCATATCTTGTTTCTCCATGGCCAAATTGTCAACAATGTTCTCAAGATTCCTGAATGGGTTATCTTCACTATCCAAAGTGATATTCATTCCTTCCACATTCATGGTTTCATCTTCAATGTTGATTGACGGTGGTAGTGATGGTGAAGGATTTTCTAGTGCTCCACTTCCAATACTTGATCTAATGCACTTGTGTGCTCACTAGGGCTAGAGGTCATTACCTTTATAACTACATGTTTAGTTTCTTTATTTATTTCTTCTTAGCTTCCTCCCATTATCAAGATAGTTCTCCTTTTCATTCTTAAATGAGCATTAAGATTTTTCATGATTTCCTTGAAATGATCTTTGTTTTTAATGTCATAGAGCTTCCTCACATAGTTTTCTCTTATGTTTTTATCTTCTTCAATTGCTCTTTTCTTTCTATTCACTAACTTTTCAAAGATTTCATAAGGAATCTTTCCTTGAATACTAACAAACTTTTTATCAGCCAGTATCATATGCTTGAAAACTGCATTTTCTAAGTTCAACTTCTTAGAATAATTGTACAAATCATAGTATTTATTCATTTTAGATAAATATCCTTCATTAATGATTAGGGCATTAACTTTCTCTATCTTTGGTTTCCATTTATTTTTATTGCTTCCTGTTTCTTCATCATCTTTTACTTCAGATACCTTTCTATGTGCTAGTGTAAATATGGTTTTATGTCTCTTTCCTAGTCCACTAGCCATTTCCTTTACTCTTTTTGTTGGTGGAGTGGTGGAGGATCTAGTAGATTTCCTTACTTCTTGCACCTCTTCAACTTTAACCATTTCTTCTAAATCTTGAACATCTTCAGTCTGACTTGCTACTGATGATAGGGGTGGAATAGACAAAACTTCTTTTTGTCCAATGTCTCTTATTGTTGCTATTGTCTACTTCGCAACTAGAAATTCCTATTATGTCATGCCTGTATCCTTAAGAATATTATTAATAGTGTTTTCAACTCTCCTCTTGTCTAATTTCTCTTCATGCAGAGACTTTGCGGAGTTAAAGTTATCCTCATAGGTTCCAAATCTAGAACTATTCATATCCAACTTACACTTAAGCAATCTGTTTACATATTATTCTATTTCAACTTCAAAGACTTCATATCCAAGTGGCTCTATAAATTCCACTCTCAGTTCAAATGCCTCAATAAAAGTGAAATCAGTGTCAACCATAAAACATATATCATTCTTGTATTTCTCTACTACAATCTCTGGAATCCTTGACCTTTTTCTCATTAGGTTCTGAAATGTCTTGATTACCAAGCTTGCGCTCTCATTTACCTTGTCTATAGGGTGTATGAGATACACCTTATTGATTATGTCCATAGTAGTCTTGTTATCATTCCAATCTTCTCCAATAGTATATGGAAATCTTCTCAATAAATGAAAAAACATGTATGTAATTAGAGATGAGAATCTAAACTGTGAATTTTTGGTTATCTTTGTCTTCTCAAGGTTCTCAAACAACTAAATTCTTAAAATTTCACACATATCAACTTGAAATTTTTCAACACACTTCAAATATGTTGCATGAACCATTCCAGCTACCATGTCATCTTCTCTGGAATTTAAATAAAATTTAGATGTTAAGATCTTGCACACATATCTAACATGATCCTGTATTATTTTGTTGATTACTATTCCTCTACCATTATATGATGACTTGGTGTTGTCCAATATAGTCTTCTTTGCATTTTTCTCATTAAAGGGTATAACTCTAGTGTTAGACAAACTAGTTACCTCATGAATTAGGTTTGTAGTGATATCTATCACTCTATCATCTAGCCAAAATTTCCCATTATGAATTCTACTTAAAATGATCTTAGTGCATTCATAAACTTTGAATTCATAGTTCAGTGAATACTTCATAATCTCATTTTCCTTTAAATGCTCAAACCCTAATTTCAATGCTATATCTTGATTTTATAACTTCTCATACTCCTTAATCATGTTACTATCACTGAGGGTCTCAAATTTTCATTTTAGATAACCTTTTACATCCTCTAAATGTAAAACTCTATCCGGTATGGATGACAATGCAAACTAGGGTCTTCTTCTAAGGGTTATACTAGTTCCCTTTTGACTCTAGGTCTAACAGTATCACTTATATGGTGAATAAGTGATACATCCATGAATTTTGCAAAAGCTTTAATTTCTTGATAGATTTTCTTAGTAAAATACCTCAAATTCATGATTTTAGGGCTTTGCGTAGATCCAACATGAAATTCTTTACCAAATCCTGCAAACTACTCTCAATCACCACTATATTTATCTCTTGTATTCACTTGAATGATCAAATAATACTGATCATAATCTTTTAATCTTTCAATCTTTCAAGATTCTGACATCACATTCAATTCCTTTGCCACTTCTTTCCAAAAATTTGTTCCCATTTTCCTACAAAACTTCATACTTCTCACGAACTCACATAAATTCATATTAGCTCATGCGCTCTTAACCATAGCATCATTATATCACATGATACCTTATATTAACTGTGCAAAACTCAATTAATTCTACTCTAACTTCTACATTATCCTAACTTCCTATTCTAATGCATTCCTTATGAATTAAGTGCTTTGAGATGGGTTAGGAAAAGATTCACACTTACTATCAGATACTTTACCTATCTAATTAACTTGTGTACTAAGTGTGTCTACTTGATCTAAGGCTTTAACAAATTTCACTTCTTTTGAATTACTATAGCATCCTTTATGACTGTTTCTTTCATTCTCATTTCTCCTTGTATGTCTTCTAGGATTAGAGTTTCTCACGTTGTTCATTCACAAAAATCTTTTTGTATGACCAAATTTGTTACATATCTGGAAAACTACTCCATTGTTTCCATATCTCTGTCTTGTCTGGTTAATTTGTGATCTACAATTTCTGGCAATGTGTCCAATCTTGTGCATCTATAACAAACAAGTCCATTTCTTCTGTTCATATCTCTAGTAGGTCTCTTATCTACATGGTTAGTATCTCTAAACATTCTACTACCACTATTATTATCATTAAATTTAGGTTTCTTACAATCAATATCTCTATGTCCAAACCCATGACAATTATAACAATAACCATTGAGAGGTTTGAATTGCTTACCTATGAAATATTTCTTCATATGTCCAAAAGTGTTACATGCAAAACATCTACCTTTGAATTCTCTTTGCGTATATTTAGGTGGTTCATCTTCTTTAGGTGGATTAGGCATGTCTTCAGATTTGTTAGGTTCATTAGGTTTCTTTTCATCTTTGTTCTTAGAGATTTTCAGATTTGGCTCCTTGCATTCTTCACTTATCTTATATGAATTAAATCCAATACCATTTGTATCATAGTATGGCGTTTGATAAGAGAATTGTTCATCGATCTTCTCACTGGTGGAATACATTTTTTCAAGATGTTGTTTAGACTGAGTCAATTCACCTTTCACAATTGTATTGTACTTCTCAAGTTCAACATACTACAATTTGGTTTTCTCAAGTTCATATGTTACTTTACAAAGTTTATACTTCAGATCTTCATTTTCAGATTTCAGATTTGATTCATTCTTGCTATTTCCATATTTCAAACTTAAGTTGAGATCTACAATCTTTAATTCATGTTTAAGGATCTCATTTTCTTTCTTCAGATTTGAAATTTCATCACAATCTTCAATTTGAATTGTTGGTTCTTTCTTTGATTTTAGTTCTTACACTTTTTCTTTTAGCTTCTAAATGAAGTTCTTTGCATCATTATATTTCCCTTTTAGATTATCTCTTTCTTTAGTATGAATATCAATCTATTCAAGAGCTTCTTCAAGATTCTTTTGTAATTGATCCATATCCATAGAGATCTTACTCAAGCTGCTAGGCTTTCTCTGAATAACTTTCTTCCGAGTAACTAAGCTTTGATACCAATTGTTAGAAATAGGAAATAGTGAGATGGGGGGATGAATCAATATTCTACAAACTTTTACTTTTTCCCAATTAGGGATATAACAAATTAACTTGATGCTTCCAAAACAAAGTAAACTAAATAACATGCAAAGCAATAAAGCAAATGAACTCATAACACCATGTTTGTTCTTGAGGAAACCCTACCCAAGGGAAAACCTTGGTGGGGATGATACCCACAACTAATCCACTAATCTAAAGTATCCTCTTAAGGATTTGACCCTGTTAGGAGTCTATTACATACATATAGTATCTATTTCTTGATTAAAGGACTCTAGGCCTTGTTAGAAGCCTCAACCCTGCTAAGAGTTGGTATTACAGAATAGAATGATTACAAGATGAGCTCAATGCCCAAACATGTAATATACAATGATATTTGATTACAAAAAGGTAAACTACATAACCTTTCACTGCTGTCAAATAGCTTTCCTATTCTGATTTAGCTTTCTAGCTTCTTCGCTTTCATATACAAAGTATTCTTTCTTTTCTTTTACAACATATATCTTTGCATCATATCATTACACTATCTTATTACATTATGTATATATCTTTGCATCACATACTTCTTACATTTATACAAGTTATTAAGAATAATAACTTTACATTCGGCTTTACTAAACATAAACTCTTTCTAAAATACAAAGCTAACTTATGCTTCCCAAGAGTTAACATCTAGGATGTCATCCCTTGTATGGTTAAGTCATTATTTTGATAAAAAAAAAAATCCCTTAACTATTATACTTGTTCTCTCTTCTTACTCTACTTAGTCAGCTTCAACTCTATCTCGGTAATCTTGCAATAACTCCTTCCATACATGTCATACAGACTTGTGCTTCTAGATGTGTCTTTGTCATACATAGAAGTATCCATTTTCAAGTGTGCATGCACTGAACCTTCTTCTATCAACATCATTATCTGAAACTATCTCTAGTTAGACTAGAAAATGTTTCTTATACTTAGAAAATTTTACTTGTGCTCTAACATAAATGCTTTATGTCATAGTGTGATCTTAATACTGATTATATGTTTCCATAATGACAACAACTTGATATCCTACTCAACCAGATTTTCAATAGGTGACTATCCCAAGAGTCGTGCCAAAAAGACAATCAAATCCCTTATTACAAATATACAATAGGCCCCCTTAATAAGTTATGTGCCTTTTTTAGAAGTGTCTCAAATACAATATCCCATTCTTGTCAAAAAAAATTGAGGTACGTCATGACTATCAATACTAGAGAATTACTTTTGGGTTAGAATCTTGGCCCAATCCTATCCCTAATAGGTAAACCACCTCCAATAAATATTGGCCTCCAAGGATTTTCCAATTAGACCAACAACCTGAAGACTAAGGCCCCTAACATTCTTTGGTCTATAGATAAATTCCCATTTGACTAAGCTCCAATTTGAAGAAAGAAGACTACCGGACCATAAAAATTGGTGAGAAAGAGCATCAAACTCCCTAAAAAAGTTAATTGGAGGAACCTGTACAAAAAAATTATATACAGGGAGAGCATGCACCATAGTCTTTAGGAGAATAACTCTCCCAATGGAAGAAAGCCATCTAAAATTCCAATGACTAACCTTACTCCAAAACTTGTCAAAAATCCCCTACCAAAACTCTGCACATTGTGATCCTGGGGCAAAAGGAATCCCAAGGCACATTAGAGGGATTTTACCAATTTGAAATTTGAGGATCCTAACTATCCTTCTTGTTAGGGTCTATTTGAGTCACCATGCTAAAAGTTCCCTTGACCCTTTGATATATTTAATCATTGCGCAATTTCCTCCTTTTTCAAAACTTTCATCGAAAGGTCTTCCAATGTTGTCTTTGCCTTTGAGTTAACCATCGCAGCATTTCAAACTTGTTTTTGTCAAGTCGGCGTCCTTCGGTCACATCAAAGGAAAGCAATAGCCATATATCACATCATTATTTTCACTCCACTCTTGACTTCATGCCATCATTAATGTTCCTTTTTTCTAGCTGTACTCCATGGTATGAGGATTATTTAAAAGTATGTTATTTGGCTTATTTCTTTTCAAAGAAAAACTATGGTGTCTCGACTGCAAAGACAGAGATTATTTCCCTAAGTCGATAGAACACAGATAAATGTTGAAAAGCCTCCTTTTGTTTCCTATTTTCTACATGATAGTGTGATTTCAAAAGGATTGTTGTTCTTTATTTGTTTTGGGGAAGAAAAATGAAGTTTGACATGCATTTCTTCATAAATCTAGTGAATTTAGATTGTTGTGCCTCAATGATCACAAACATTGATTTTTTGGGGGTTCAAGTAGAGAAAATGGCTGAAAATTTGACAAATTTTGTAGAGAAAGAGTATACTCTAGACTTCTTGTCCAGTGGGTTGTCACAGTTTTTCCCCCAACCATAGTAAGCCCTAAGCTAATTCAACAGTGCATAAACCATTATGATGTTAAGTCTAAGTGTGTGTTGAATAATGGAGGTCAGAGTCTCTTTTCTATAACTAGAGAAATGAAAATGTTGGTTTTCAAGCTACTTGATGAGGATTTTTCCACCTTTACCCCAACCTAGTCGCTCACTTAGTTTCGAGAAAGAAGTGACAAAAATCGTACTAACATTGATCATTTTATAAAGGAGGGTCCAGGCTGCCCAAGTTATTGACCAAAGACCACATGAAGCCTCACATCCATGACATAATGGTCTTTTTACATAGAGTGAGAGGGTCAGAACAAGTGCTCCTTTTTGAAGATTGGATGTACCATTTCATAGAAATTGTTTTGGAAGGGAAGCAGAGTCTTGGCTGGGCTGAGATAATTGCAAGTTCATTAAGAGACCAACTCAAGAAAGAATAGGAAATAAAGAAATAATTCTACATGTCCTCATACTTAATTTACTATCTTGCATGTACCCAAGATCTTAGAGGAATTCCCCATGAACCTTTGAGTGAAGACCTAAATATCTTTGAATATTGCCCCTTGTTGAGAAGAGACAGAGTCCTAGAGGACTATATAAGGGTTCATGATGTTTTCCTTGGAAAACTATATTATCAACTAGTTAGGACCCCAAGGAAGATAATTTCTTCAGAGGTGCATAAACTATTTTAGAAATATGACAATTTCTATATCCAGATCCTGTAGTTTACATATGTTAGAGTGGGAGGTTTTGATGAAGAACCCCTTAAATTGTTGAGGTTCTCCTTTTACTACTTTGTTTTAACAAAGCTTTGTAGGCAAATGTTCACAGTGATAAAAAACAAACTTCCAAAGGAAAGATGGGATTCTATGTTGAAACCTGATAACTTGGAGCCATGACCTGAAAGAGCATGATCAAGGCCTCAGTAATAGGGAGAAACCTGATAAATTTCCACATGCAGTTTTATGATCTATGGAGAGGGTTTGATAGCTAAGGCTTTGCAAGACAAGTCCTCTATTTGAGTAATCAGCTGACACTGAACCCACATTTTGAAGATTCATGGGAAGACTTTGGAGAGGAAGAGGCAATTAAGAAAAGAGATCATTCCAAGTTGTTAGTCTCCCAAATCAAAACCCTGCAATTGAAGTTCAATATAGATGGCCTAGATGAAGATAATTATGAAATTGTCCAACCCAGTTATGGTAGTTCAAACATAGAGGCTTTTACAGAAATAGACCAAACAAGAGAAGAAGAGGATGATATGAAATTGAGGGCTAGGTTCATTTTATGAGTCACAAATGATTGGTCAAAGAGAAAAAAGGTAGGGCAAGACAAAAATTACACCCCTTGAGAAGACTAATGCAAACCTCATCCTAGATGAAGTGTTGCCTAACTCCTCTAACACATCCCTTTTGATTATTGATGCAGGTAATATCCCTTCATCTAAAAAGAAAGAAACTTCAAGAGGACATCCTACCGGACCCCATACAAGGTCAAGGACCAGATCTCAAAGTCATTCAAAAATATCCTCTCCAGATTCTAGCTTTATTGATATTGACATCAACGATGAGGAAATTTCCTTCTCACTTTAGCACCTTAAGAAAGATCATGAGGTATCTGCTGATAAACCTGAGGTTCAATAGGTGAATGTGTCACCTCTTAAAATAGCTAATAATAGGTTGGCTTATATTTTGGTTCCTCCTTGGCTAACAGATTCAGTGAATAGAAAGCATAGTTTCAAGTCTATTTCCTTACCAGTTAAGGAAATAGTTACTAAATATGTCGTTCGCACTCCAAAGGCAAAGAAGGTTAAAAGGAATGCAATGTTAACCACGGACCCCACTACAGGGAAGGTGACTGTTGAGATTGCAAAATTTAAACAAAAAGAAGGGATCCAGGAACTTGAAGCAGAGGACTTTGAAGTCACGAAGATGGATTTTGGTGTGCTAACCAAGGATACTAGGGACCACTTGTTCAAGTTCTCAGTAGATCACATGCTCGGCCAATCTTAAAAATATGGCAAGGAAAAATGATTTCTTAAACAACTCATGATCACAATGGCTGAATTTATTAGTTCACTCAGTGATGTTGGGGCACTGCCTCTGGCTCAATCTCCTTAGGAATTTGATCCCAACTCAACTGACAACAAGTGATTGTTGAAACAAATGCAGCACGGCAAAGCCCTAATAGAGGCAATGAAGAATTGGGTCGATGACATCATAATAGAAGGAAGAAAATTTATACAAGAATTCATGGCCACTTATGTGGATGGAGAGGTATTTCTTGGAGAATTTTAGACTTTAATTCCAGGTTGGGAGTTGGAAGAAGAGAAATGTGCAACCATTGTGTCTCAAGTTCATGAGATAGAAGAATATGGGGTGACTAAATTCCTATTAGAAAACCCGATGAAGATGGTTGACCCTTGTATGTTGTTCATTTTGAAAAAGAACTTCCGTTGGAAAGGTTATTTATTTAAATCTATGATTTCAAATGCATGTTCCATTGAGAAAGAGATCAAGGAAATACACACTAATGCACTAAAGGATATCAAGGTGGTGAACCTATTAGGTATCCTCCAGTTTGAAGAAGGAAACATGGACATAGAAACCATGATTAAAATATTCAAGAATACTATGAATGCTATAAGAGAAAATGAAAAACCTATAGCTCAAGACTTCACCAAGATAGTGAATGTAGAATCCATGCTATACCTGAACAAAGGGCAATTACCCAGGTAATTGCAAAAAATCCATGAGCTCAAGTGGGAAAAGCATGCATGTCCAGTAAAGCTGATTGGTTTGAAGGGTTTAGATTCTCATCCAAATCAAGATATGTGGAATACTTTTAGGACCTGGAAGCTGGTTCAAGATGCCATGTCAAAAGACATGTAGCCAAAAATGTGCAATGATCTTGTGTTTTTAAGTTTTTTGATTAAGGGACAGTTGTCTTTAAACTGTTTCTTTTTTTAAGTTACTAGTTTGTAACCATTTTGTATTTCTATTAATCTGAGAGATTGAGTTTTTAGGGAGGCCTCCTGGATTATAAACTATATATGCTAGATCATAGAATGGTAGAAGGGTTGAAACTTTTAGATTTAGACTTATTTTAAAATCTTTTTTCAGTACTGTTTTGGCTTTTCTATTTTGAATGGAATTAAATGGGAAGATACAATGATCTGCACTTGTCTTAGACATTGCTCTGTACAAGTGTAAATATATTTTAATACAAGGCTTGGTTTAAATATTTGAATTTGAACATATGATTTATTAACTACTTTGAGAGTTAGTATATCTCTTTCTCTTTATTGTTCGTTAACACTTTGTGATTATCAATATTTCTAGATAATTCTTGTTTTTAGTCTCATAAGAAGTTAATTTATGATAATTGAACGAAATGTGCTTTTCTCTAACTTTAAATTCTACATTCATAATTTCTGGAAAATACCTCAATACCTAAGAGTATTTGAGAGATCCTTGAGTACTTTCTGGTCAAAAGTACATTTGTTTGTATTTGTTTTAAAATTGATTGAATATTTTTGAGAGGGAGATGTACCTTGCAAAATTCAGAGGTAAGAAATTATCCCATGCTTACGCAACTATTGTAGAATTGTTTGTCTTTAGAGAGGTATAGGGTCAATACAAAGTTTATTTGAAGTGGAGACAAATCTATTCACCAACACTTCTCTAAATAAGGTAAGGGATATTAAAGAAATAGATAGAAGATTTGGCTTCATTAATTCTATGACCTATGGCCTTTAAGTAGATGTTCAGGCTCTCTTAAAATTCACTACCTCATTGATTTTGGTCATGGACATCAAAGCAATGCCATCCACCAACTAAAGATGAGAATAAGGAGACAAGTCATTGTTCTAACTCCAACGCTAAATAAGACCATGCCTCACCTAAGATTCAATAAATCTACCAAGTCCCTCTGCCATGATAATGAATAAATAAGGGTATAAAGGATCCCCTTGCCAAATTCTTTGAGAGGTACTGCATAACATAGAAGGTTCTTTCATTAAGGTTATCATGGAGTATTTCACTTTGGAAGGGAGATTTTCTAGGGTTTATAACTACCATTTTGTCCTAGCTAATCATTTTAGGCATGACAAAAGGATTTCATTTCCTTATTTTCTCCTATGTTCGCTCACCCAGAGCATTTATGAATATAGAGTGAAGAATTTCACTATTCTTCATGTTGGGCTTATCCTCCTTATAGTTGATTATGCGAGAGACCATATTCCTGATCCTATCCCAGCCCAGGTAAAAAAAAAGGAAGATAATGGGTTCTCCATCCAGGAAAAAGAATAATAAGAAAGCTCTTCCCCCCTTTGAGCCTACTTCTTCTGGGCCCAAGGATGGTTTGAAGTCTGTCAAGGACTCTTCTAAGGACAATGCCCTTGTCATTGCTAAGAACTGTGGACAAGGCTTTTGAGGATACCTATTTTTGAAAGCTTCAAACCAACAAAGATTAGATTTTAGTCTAGCATGAAATCAATCCAAAACAAATAAAACTCTAAACTAAGCCACCTCAGATTGAGCTAAAACAGGTGCACCCAAGCACTGTTTGATTTTCTCTTGCTTAGGGGATGTGGGTGTGCTCTCTAAGCACTTGAAGCATATTCTAATGCATGCTAAGATGGATTGAGATCTATGAAAACCCCATAAATGGCACAAAATAGGTATAGAACACCTGATTTGCCCCTAAGGCCTCAAGGATCCAAATGATGCTGAAATGAAGATTAAGCTACATGATGTTTATGCTAAGATTGATTTTAAGCCAAATAGAGATGTGATATGATGCTATGCTTATGCAAAACAATGGAAGAAACTAGGTTAATCCATTAAATCTATGTTAAGATGAGCTAAAATGCTTGAAAATGATTAAAACTAACAATTAGTACGAGAGCTAAATGATTTAGAGCTATTCTAACATTATAACATTGCTTGAAATAAAAGGTGAATGATTATTTTGCTCTTGGAAATGAGGAGCATTTATAGGATTTGGGGAGGAGGAATGAGTGGCCAGGATCAAAATCCTTAAGAGAGGCCAAGATTCATTCAAAGGGGAGCACAAGGATTGTGCTAGTTCAGGGCCACCTCCTTGTGACAAGTGTCACAAGGGCATTGGGTTGAAAGATGGGAGGGATGTGCACAATTTGAGAAATGTGCCTAAGGTCAAAGGGTGTAAGAAAGGGGTGAGGAGCTTCTTAAATGCATGATAAATGCATGTAAGAGAGATAAGGAGGCCTTAAATGCACTTAATGCATGTAAGAGAAGTTTCTAGAAGTTTGTTGACTTTGGGTTAAGCTTAGGAGTTGGCTAACCTTGGTTAGGGAATGTGACAGGATTAGGGAGGGGATTAAGATTAGGATTAGGATTAGGACTTTCTAGAAGAGTCTAGAATTTCCTTAGGATAAACATGGATTTTAGGAAATACATAAAGATTTATTTATTCCCATGGTTTTAGGTTTGAGAATATTTATTAAAATGAATTTAATAAATATGAGGATTAAATATTTAATCTTAATTAAATATTTTGAGTTGGGATTAGGGTTAAGAAATGATGGGATTAGCCTTTAATCGAAATTAAAGAAGGATTATAAGATTCTAGAAGAGGTTAGTGGTCTTAAGGAAATTGGCCAAGTTTTGGTCAAAAAATAAATAAATTATTTATTTTGGGATTTTTGGTCAATTTATTAATTAAATAATTAATAAATAGGGGAATAATGTTTAAATAAGATTTAAACATTTTTGGGAGGGATTTCTTAATTAAATATTTTTAATTAAGATAAAGGGATTTAATGATATAAAAATAAATAAATTAATTAAATAAATAATTAATTAATAAATGATGATGTCATCAGGGATTTTTTAGAAAATAAAAATACTTTATTTTCTAAAGGATTTTTAGGTGTCTACGTTTTGCCCCTCTTTGATGCGATGCCGCAAGTGGCGTGGTGTCAAAGACAAGAAAATAAGATGCCCCAGGCTAGAATTTAGAGGAATGACGGGTTGTGCCCCCTCAAGAAAATAACGCAAGGAGTAAACATTGTGGAATTTTCTCGAAAGGAAACACAATGAAAGAAGAAAGGAAGAAGGGAGGATAAATAACCAAACTTCCAAGAGCAAAGATGGGTGAATGCAAGATGAGATGGAATGCAAGATGCAGGATGCAGCTAAATGAGGATGCAAGATGTAAGATTAAGCTATATGATGCAGAATGTAGGGGATTGGGGGAAGCTCCAAGTGCAAATGTGGAGAGCACAACCTAGTTTAATATAGAATGCTAGAGACTTGCCAGGGATACTGGGATCATGAGGCCTTGTCACCAGTGTCGCATAGGACTGACGCTAAAAAGACACGTAGGGTTGCCCCAGCATCACACATGAATCCTAGAGGAGGCATGGTGGAAGTGATGCTGATGAAACCACCAACACCCGACTGACTCACAGGCAGAAGCAAAAGATCAAAAGACCTTGCCCCAGGTTATCCTCATTTGTAGCGCACCATGATATAAAGGATCGTGGAGACCTTGAGTAGAGAACAACGAGAAGCCGCAAAAGATTAACGAGATCCAAAGGCCAAAATCCAAGACCAAAATGAGAACTCCAAAAAGACATCCTTTTCGAAGGAGAGAGATTTGATGTGATAGTTTGGATTGATGGTAGGAAGATTGGTCTGAATGTGTGGAAGGCTACATCGACATGGACCTAGTGTGCTGGGTGGAAGATTGGATCTAACAGGAGGAAGGATACATCCGCAAGGACCCAGTGATTGATGAGAGAATGAGTGTTGTTGTTCGCTGGCAAATGATGAAGTCAAAGAATAATCACAGTGATCAAGAATAGTTGACAATTGGAAGTACAAGGCTGGGTAGGACAAGATTTTAGATCAAATACTACTGTAGGACTGACAAGGACTATGTACAACAAGGTGGGATGATATGTACAAGGGACGGGAAAAGATATACAATGGATATGGACAGAAGCTCAGGATTGGGGATAGGAAGATCTCGCTATACAAGATATGGTATAGGAAGGATCACGCTATACAGGATATACAAAATATGGTACAAGATATGGTACAAGATATGTGCAGGTAGGATGGTGGATGGGGATGGGGATGGTAGCAAAAGGATTGAGATGTTGGGATGGGGGGACGGGAGTTTGATAGATAATGACTCGGTCCACTATGTATGGCACCTGTTTGCCAGGTTTTCACCAACATACTTATCCAAGGCACTTGAATTGCCAAGTTTTCACCATGGGACGATTATTTTTCTTTTTCTTTTTTTCTTTTTTTGTATTTTTCTGCTTTTTCCAATTTTTATAGATTTTCTGAATATGTAGATCCGATTCAAGCATAGAACCTCTTCAAATGTATGATGTTGATGGGATCATTCAAAGGCTCACCTTCTGGTGTAGATAGCTGATAGGCGCCAGAGCTGAAGCATGCTATGACAACATAGGGGCCCAACCAAGTAGGCTCAAACTTGCCTTTCTTTTCTTTGTTTGCTTGGACTTTCTGATTTTCTTTGAGGACCATGTCACCAACCTGAAATTTTTTGGGATGAACCTTCTTGTTATAACTCCTTTTGAGTCGATTCTAGTATGCAACCAGGTGATCATAGGCTTGTTGTCTCTTTTCATCTAACAGATCTAGCTATGTGAAATGGGCCACACGATAGTCTTCATCAGTGGTGTAGTTCTTCACGGAGACTCGCAATGATGGGAGCTCAACCTCGATCGGCAGAATGGCTTCGGCACCATATACAAGGGAATATGGGGTGGTGCCTGTGGGAGTGCAATAAGAACTATGGTAGGCCCAAAGGGCAGGATTGATTTGGAGGTGCCAGTCATGACCAGAATCATTGACAACCTTCTTGAGGATTTTCAAGATAGTTTTATTGGTTGCCTCAGCTTGGCCATTTCCTTGAGGGAAATATGGAATGAAGAAACAGTGATGGATGTGGAGTCTTGCACACAGATCATCCACATGCTATTTTTCAAAAGGTGTGTCGTGGTCAGTGAAGATGGTAGATGGTATGCCAAAGCGACAAATGATGTGGTAAAGGATGAACTTGGATATTTTGATGCCAGTAGTGAGGGTGAGCGGGATTGCTTCAACCCATTTGGTGAAGTACTTTGTGGTAGTTATTATGTACTTGTGTCCATCTAAGGAAAGGGGAGTGATCAAGTCGACAAGGTCAAAGCCCCAACATGAAAATGGCCAAGGTGGTGCAATGGGCTACAAGTCTTGTGCTGGTGCATGAATCAAATTTGCATGCTGCTGACATGGTAAACATTTTCTAACAAAATCACAAGCATCATGTTCCATGGTTGGCCAATAATACCCAACTTGAAGCAACTACTTAGCTAGAACCATGCCACTCGTGTGGGCACTGCAAATTCCAGCATGGACCTCTTGTAAAGCTAGGATGGCCTCATTTGAATCTAAACACCTAGAAAGGATGTTGTGATATCCTCGATGATAAAGGGTGTTGGCCACAAGAGTGTAGTGGGAAGCTCTGTGAATAAGGTTTTGGCATTGGTTATTAGTGAGATGGGGAGATATGATACCATTCTTTAGATATGCATGGATGTCGTGGTACCATGGGGACTGGGCACCAACCAAGACACACACCATTTCTGCATCGGCATTCTCATAAGCTAGTGTATGTAGCTGCTCAACTAGGAATTCATACTGTGATGCATCGTGTGGGATTTCTAATAAGGATCTAATGGTTGCCATTGCATCAGCCACTTTTTTTTGAAGTCTTGGTATCTGTGTGAACTATAGATTTAGGAAATGCTCTTTCAGTCTGTCAACCAGCTCTTTATAGGGTAGCAGCTTGTCATCCTTCATCTGATATTCATCGAGGACTTTCTTGATAATCAACTGTGAATCTCCAAACACTTGTAGTTTTGTGATATTCCACTGAATAGCTATTTTGAGACCTGAGATGAGTGCCTCATATTCTACAATTTTATTGGTACATGGGAATCCCAATTTGAATGATTTTGGAATGTAGTCACCTTGAGGTGTGACGAATAGGATTCCTGCCCCTGATCCATGTGATGTGTAGGAGCCATCAAAGTATAGTTTCCACATGGGTTGTTCTTCAATCATACATAAGTGTTCATTAGGGAATTCCATGATTAGTGGATAAGCATCCACTAGTGGTGGTTCTGCTAGCTGATCGGCAATGACTTGCCCTTTGATTGCTTTCCAATCCATGTACTGGATGTCAAACTCGCTGAGTATCATGACCCATTTTGCCATACGGCCTGTGAGAGTTGTCTTTGATAGTAGATATTTGAGGGGGTCCACTTTTGAAATGAGCCTGATTGTGTGATTGAGCATGTAATGTCTAAGCTTTTGAGTGGCAAAAACAACTGCAAGGCATGCCTTTTCCATGGGTGAGTAATTAAGCTCATAGCCGACAAGAGTTTGACTAATGTAGTAGATGGCTCTCTCTTTGTTTTCATCATCATGCTAAGCTAGGAGTGCCCCCAGTGTTGTAGTGGTTTCTGATATGTAGAGTATGAGAGGGCATCTTGGAACTGGTGGTACTAGGATTGGAGAATTGGCCAGATACTCCTTGAGCTTATCAAAGCTTCTCTGACATATGGGGTCCCATTTGAAGCTTGTGTCTTTGCATAAGAGATGCGTAAAAGGTTGGCACTTGTCTGCTAGTTGAGAAATGATCCGATGCACTGATTGAAGCTTTCCTTGTAGGCTTCTGAGCTATCTGAGTGTTCTTGGGGGAGGCATTTCTATTATTGCTTTGACCTTTTTAGGGTCAATCTCTATGCCTCTTCATGATACTATGAAACCTAGGAGCTTTCTAGATGTAACACCAAAGACACATTTCTTTGGATTGAGCCATAACCCATAGTGTTGCAGGTGATCAAACACACTCTCAAGAATGTCAAGGTGTTCGTGGCGTGTCTTTGATTTTGCAAGAATATCATCCACATAGTCCTCTAGGATCTTGTGGATCATGTCATGGAAGATTGTTGTCATTGCTCTTTGATATGTGTCTCCTACATTCTTTAGCCCGAATGGCATCATGTTTTAGCAAAAGGTACCCCATGGAGTTGTGAATGTTGTTTTATGTTGATCTGCTTCTGCTATACAAATTTGATTGTAGCCTGAAAATCCATCCATTAATGACAACATTTCATGACCCATGGTAAGATCTACAATCATGTCTATATTTGGTAGCAGGAAATCATCTTTAGGATATGCTTTATTTAGGTCCCTGAAATCTGTACAAATTTGGATGTCATCGGAAGGCTTTGTGACAAACACCATGTTGGAGATCCAATCTGAGTAATCTATAGCTCTGATAATCTTTGCATCCAGGAGCTTTTCTAGTTCTGATTTTACCAATAGAGCTACCTTGGGATGCATTTTGCGTAGCTTCTACTTTACTGGCTTAACATTGGGGTCCATAGCTAGATGATGAACAACAAGTTTAGGATCAAGTGCAGGCATGTGTGTGTATGACCATGCAAAGTTCCTAGTAGCTTCTTGAAGCAGCGCAGTGAAAGCCATCTCTTCACCCTCTATCATGTTGGCTGCAATGTAGGTGATCCTCGAACATTCCTCTGTTCCTAAGTTGACTAGCTTGGTTTCTTCTATGATGATAGGTGACTGCTCAGGTCTGTAATCTTGGATGGGAGGAAGAGGCAAGTCTTCATCTTCTAGCGCTTGAATTGCCAAGTTTTCACTAGAAGATACAATCTTTATTTTTATTGTTGTGGAATCAGAATGTGCCCGAGAAGGGTTTTCACATAAAGATTCATGTTTTACTCTTTCTATTCCTCTTTTGCAGCTAAAGCTTGCCTCCTCCCCGAAGCATCCTTCTGGGTCAAGCTTATAGATGTGAGTTGACTCTAAATCCTGAATTGAGTGTGGGCCTAATGCCCCCATGAATTCTAGGAGTGCTTTCGTGCTTTGGAACTCATCGATGTGTGTGATGCTTGGTTGGTCCTAGTCTATGAGTTCAGGGTGGGTGAGGGGAAGTTCTATGAGATTGATGGTGAGTTGTTGGAGGATAGAAGTCCCCAGGAGGGTGTCATCGTCAAAGATATCATCATAGGATTTGATTTCTTTCTCTTTAGGAATGTCTTCGATCTCTATGAGGTCATCCTGGCTATTCAAGAGGGGAATGCTAGTCATGTTGGTGCCCCCAGTTGCGGTATTGGGCCCTTGTATATGCAGGTGAAGGGTATTATAGCCAAGACCTTGGTGCTCAAGATTCTTTGATGGTGTGATGGGATATTGGTTGCCGCCTTCTTGTGGTCCTAGGCCACCGCCTTGATAGTGCCATTGTTCAGTGGTATACTTATATTTTTTTGGATATTTATCTTTGAAATAGCCAAGAAGTTGAGTGTCAGGTGATGGAGGATATTTATACAACCACCTATTTATGTCATGATCCATCTCTTGACTATTTATGTTGCCATGGGATTCAAAAGTCATAGATCTCATTTTCTTGATTTCATGATGCTCTTCAATAGGCTTGATTTGGTGACTTAGGTGCCCTTGGGTATGTGGATCACGTGGGAGGGCCCTACGGAAAATGCATCATGTAGACTATATTCACCACAACCTTGGTTATCAATCTTGATGGAAGAAACAATGGAGGCGAGGATGGTTTCTGGATCGCAATGGGATCGGGATGAGCTGGCAACAGAAGTGCCAATGTTTGTTCTAGGATAGTGAGTGGAATGAGGGAATGATGCTTCCATCATACGATAGTATGTGAAGGGTTGGGGATCAGCATGGATGGTAACCTCAGCACCTTGATGCGGAAATTTGATGCACTAATGGTAAGTAGATGGTACAGCCTTAATGGAATGAATCCATGGTCAGCCTAGGAGGATATTGAATGGTAGGTCAAGATCAATAATATGGCAAATAGTATCCTGTGTTGCTAGGCCCAACTGAATGGGAAAAGTAATGGTACCTTCAGAGGTATGCTCCAAGTTGTCATAGGCTTTTATAGTGATTACTTCATGTGCTATATCGGCCTGGGTGAACCCAATCTACTGAATGAATTTCAAAGTACACAAGTTCAAGGCCAAGCCATTATCTATTAAGACCTGTTTGATGGCAAAGTCTCTAACCATGACGGTGATGTGGAGAGGGAGAGTATGGTTAGGTGCAATGTCTGGTATGTTAGATGGTTTGAAGGATAAAGCATAGGCGGCAGATAAATGTCCCACAAGGGTCGCAAACTAGGTGGTGTTAATGTTTGTGGGGACATGTCCTTCTTTGAGAGCTTGGTCAAGGATCTCCTGATGGAGAGGTGAAGTGCGGAGAAGGTCCAAGATGGATATTTGGGCTGGTGTATTCCCAAGATGTTCTATGAGGTTATACCATGCATTGTGTGCATTTTGTGTTGGTCTTGGACGGGCACCAGAGATAGTTATCCGGCCTTTGTGGGTAGTAACAGCACATTGACGATCTGCTCCTCTGACATGGATGGTATTGACTGTGGGCTCGACTTGGGTTATGCATCCAACAAATTTATCATAGTTGATGTAGGTAGTAGTGTGATCTTCTTTCTTGCCTTTGCCATGATTCTGGGGATGATTGGTATTGGCTTGGTTCTTCCCAGCATTGTGTTGTGGGAACACATTCTGATATATTTGTAAGTTGGTGTTTGGCAAGGCTTGAGTAGGTGTATCTACTTGAATCTCTTTTTGATCAATGAGATCTTGGATATAGTTTTTGAGTCTCATACACTTCAGGGTAGTGTGTCCTTTGACACGATGATAATCACAGTACTCATGATCTTTGTACCAATCAGGCTTGGGAGTGGTATCATCAACTGGTTAGATTGGTGGAAATGTAATCAAGTTGGCCTTGGCCATCCGATGAAAGATAACATCCAAAGGTTCACCCAGTGATGTGAAGGTCTTCCCTAGATATTTTTGAGCTCTGGGCTTGTTTTGATTGGGAGCAGTATTGACGGTATTGACCTGATTGTTCAGATTACCTTGATAAGCTTGATGGGCTTGCTACTGATAATTCTGTTGATTATTCTAAGAATGATATTGTTGCATGGGTTGCTGATGGGCTTGAGGAGGTTGCTGATAGATGGGTGCTTGTTGTTTTTGGTATGTAGGAGTTGATGGAGGACTAGCTATGAAAAATTGGACATGCTTGGTATCAGTGGCTCCATTAGTAACAACATTCTTGTTACGATTCCAGTAACAGGATTTATCATTGTTGGGTTTATTTTGGGAATCATTTTTGAAGTGCCGGATTGTGCCTTCATCTAGGAGGGCCTTTTCAATACCTATCCCCTTGCTCTTGATATCTTGATAGGTTTGGAGACAATTCATCCTCATGAAGTGGGACAGTTTAGGATGCAGATTATCAATAAAGATTTTGGTCAAATGTTTTTCAGGTGGCTGGTATGATAACCTGGTAGTAAGGTTCTGCCATCGTTGCAAGTATTCTACTAGGCTTTCTCCTTCTTTCTATTTTGAGTTGCAGAGATCTAACAAGGTCAACTCATTCTCAACATTATAGGCATAGTGGGAAATGAACTTCTCAGAAATTTCAGCAAAGGTTGTGATAGTCCCACATGGTATTTTGTAGAACCATTCAACAGCAGTTCCTCCCAAGCTTTTGGGGAATAGTCGTAAGAGATAGTTATCACTGTAAACCACTTCTTGGCATGCCATATAGAATTATTTAATATGATTGACTAGATCTCCTTTCCCCTGATATTTATCAAACTTAGGTGTCTCAAAGTGCTTGGGGAAAGGTATAGTGGCAATGGATCGGTCAAATGGATAAGGACACACCTCCTCAAACTTGTAAGTTTTATTCTCAGCATTGGTTTGAAGCTCTTTAAGAGAATTCTTCATGGCTTCCCACTCAGCATTGATTGGTGTTTGAGTGGGTAGTTCCATTTGAGGTGGGTATTGTGGAGTGGGATATGGAGATTGCCCAGCGGGATAGGCAGATTGGAGTGGATTTTGGAGTGATGTTTGCTGGGCAGGATACTGCTGATGTGGCATAGGGGGATATTGCGATGGTGGATATGAGACTTCTTGCTAGTGTTGTGGGATGACTGGGACTTGCTGCTGTAACTGGTAAGAGGAAACTTGTTGCTGCTGGGGAATCATGGGGGTTTGTTGCTGTGACTGGAAGTATGGTTGCTGTGGGGGAGGTTGGTGGAATGATGCAGCTTGCTGATAGGATGGTCCTTACTAAACTTGGCTCTATTGTTGACTGATATAGGTCGGGTGCATTCCCATATTGCTTAAGGGTGGAACTGATGTAGGGAAGCTAGAAGCGAAGGGTGGCTGGGCAAGATAACTTGTGGAATGAGAGGAACTTGGTTGCTGAAGTGGAGGAACTTGCTGAAAGGCACTGGGTGTTGGGAATGGATAGCTTGTGAAGGATGAAGTTGGTGGAGGTTGAGATGGTTGCTATTGTGTTGATTGTGAGATGGTGGCTTATTGGTTTGCAAACACGGATGTAGGAGAGTGAGTTGGTATTCCAAAGGCTTTCATGTCTTCTTGAGTGAGACACCAACGAGGACTAGTGTGAGGTGGGAGTTATGTTGCAACAGATGTCAGGAAGGTAGATGTGATGGGAGTTTGGGACATGAATGGTGGATTTGAAAAACCCATGGAAGGCATTCCTGTGGTGAAGGCATTTTGTTGGGCTTGTGCTTGGGTAGATGTTGGTTGGGGGGAGAATGAAGAGAACATTTGCCTTCCCCATGAAAAGGGTGATGCTGATGTGGAAGCTTACTGAGTATGAAAGGGGAGCGGTTGCACTGCCCCTGGAAAAGATGATGTTGATGTGGAGGTGTGTTGGGAGAAAGGGGGAAATGATTGCGTTGACCCTGGAAAAGATGGTATGGATGCAGAAGCTTGTGGAGTGAAAGGGAAAGATGATTGTGTCCCTCTTGGCATAAAAGGTGTGGATGTGGGAACTTGTGAAGTGAGGGGGAAGGATGATTGCATCCCTCTCGGAGTGAAAGGTGCTACTTGGCCTATGGAAGATGGTGAAACTTCTTGTGCAAAGGTTTGTGTAAGAGGTGGGAGTTGATTCTGGGACAAGCGTTGGATTTGTGCAAGAGCTTGAGTGGCCATGGCTAATGATGAAGTACTTGTGATAGGGAATTGAGCAGATGGTGCTACAGCTTGTGTTACAGGACTGGCAAAGCTTCCTTACAAAAGAAGAGGAATGGTGGAGGTTTCTTGAGATGTTTGCAAGGTTAGATCAAGGAATGGTTGGATGAATGGAGAGTATAATTGTGTTGGGATTTGGATAGTACTTATGGGAATGCGAGGATGGAGATAAGGTGGAATGGAAGTTTGTGCTTGTGCAAAGTTAGTGAACATGCTTTGCTAGTTTTGGGCCATGAGTATATTGACTACTGGTGGATTCTCTGGATGATTCACAAATGTTTCTATTGCTAGGGGAGTTGAGGGGATATTGGGATCATCCCATGCATTTCCAATTTGTATTTGGGGATCATACGCTACCATCACACTGGTAAAAATGTTGGGATTAGATGTGCTAGTAATTGGATAGGGATTCATGTTCCTTCACTTCCTAGATCCGGATCTTGTCTCGACGGGGATGGAGATGGAAATGCTAGATGAATGCAAGATGTTTCCTAAAGACTCTAAAGGATGATGGATGCAAGCTTAAGGAACTTCTAAGGATGATGAATTTCTAAAATGTAATGCAAGGATTGATGAACTGCTTGGATTTGGATCAAGGATGGTGGAAGATCCTGATGGAAGATGGTGACAGATTAGTAAAAAAGTTTGGCGATGATGGAGGCTTGGTGGGATGCTCTGAATTGGGTCAAGATTGGGTGGAGGATTGGTGGGATGGTGGTGGAAGACTACTAAGTGTCAACAATGAGCTGTTGTTTTTCCCGATGGAGGATCAGTGGTAGGATTTGGCCAACCTAGGATAGACTAATGATCTTCGGTCAACTGGATTCTTATCAATACAAGCCAATCTCTTGCTCAAGATGATGAGGCTATGCAAGGACAAGTTGGATTTCCTTTAGACAATGCTCTATCAAAAAGGGGATGATTTTTGATTTAGGATAAGGGATGGAAACAACTCAAAGGTTTTGGACACTAAGTACTTGTGGATTTGGATCTCTAGATTTGGTGCAAAGGATGGTGGATTCTATTTTGGATAATGGATGCTGGATGCTAGATTTGGGATATGGGACTCTGTTTGGTGGATTGCTGATGGAAAGATAGTGAAGGATGATGGAAAAATGTTTTCTCTAAAAGGATGATGCAAATGCAATTGAGATGGATGATCTATGATGCTGCTAGGAAGATGATGGTGAATGCAAATAAGGACTCTAGAATGCAACTAAGGATTTGGTGATGATGAGGGGATGAAACTAGGATGAAGGACTACCAAGATAGGATTTTTGAGATCTGAAGGTGGAATGGATATGCAAAGGATATAGCTAATCTTGTCTTTCAAGGTTGACGTAGCGACGGTTCACTTGGAATTGGTAGGCAAATGGTTTGACTCTTGCGTTATAGCCAATATTATCAAGTTTTTCTTGATATTTTTTTTCTGCTTGGGTTGCTTGGATAGAGGATTGATGGCTCTTAAGGTTTCTTTCTACAACTTTTTTCTCTTGATAATCCTTGGATTTGGGTAACTTAGCTTTCAGATGTTTGATCAAATTGGGCATAACTCAGGGAAATTTTGATAAAAAAGGCTCTTTGGATATCTGATTCCAAGGGTTTCTCTGCAAAATGTCTTGAGTATCTCGAACTAGGTTTGTTGATTAGTTTGATGTTTCCCAATGGCAAAGGATAGATTTCAACAAAGATTTTCGGAAAAGCAATCTCCACAAGGGACAAAGCAACCTTGTGGGATACAAATAGGATAACTGACTCTAATAAAGCTTTGAAAGTGTATGTTCCAACAATGTTTTCACAGAGTTTTGACTATCAAGCACTTCAAATAGATCTACCTAAGGAAGGTGAGTATCAAAATTGCTTGCCCACAGCTTGGTATCCCCTAGAAGGGAATACAAATGGTGAGTAATCTTGAGGCAACTCGGTAAACCCCTTGGAATCAGTCCTTGCACAAGGATTTTGATACTTTCGAATGTAGATAGGGTAGCCTCTATTTTATCAAGTTTTTAATAGTTTCATGGAGTCTCCATACCCAATTATGTTGACCGCCTGTGACTCACTTAAGAGCCTAGCCAACAACACTGGGGGAGGAATATTTACCTGTCCCCAGACATTTTCATTTGGCACAAAATGCCCGTGGATTAGGAGATATAAGTGAGTACTTTTTTTCCCTCACTTTATTTATATACCGGCCGGGGGGGATACCGGTTTGAGGTCATTCTCCGAGGAGGAAGTGCTTTTCTCCCTGGACAGGCCTTGCTAAAAGTAGAACAAGTGAACTTGTCCGAGTCCAAATGTTCTACGTTGCTTACTTTAACAGGATTTACAGAAAATGAAAGCTCCTAGATGCACATCAAGAAAGTTGTTCTTTTTCCCAATTTGATTAAGTGATGTTTGAATTTGAATAACTGAAGACACAAGTGTTTAGATTTTGAGTTGTTCTTTTTTCAAAAGACTTTCGAGCATTTGCAGTTGCTTTGACTTTGGGAATTCAAGATTGAATTATCGTGTTGATTTAGAACTTTGAAGATGTGCTTTGTTTTAACCTTAGATCATTCAAGATTGAGTTTGTTTGAACTGAAATTCAAAGAGGAAGGAATAGGGATGCTTTTCTTTCCAATTTAGATCATTCAAGATTGTTTATACTCAAAGTAAAAATGACTCTTTGGACTTTGGTTTTCATTCAAGATTTTGTGTTCTAGTTTGCATGTTTTAAGCCCAACAATGATATTCCTAGATTGTTTTGATGCATGAAAAACCTAGGAAACATTCAAGATTTTGCAACAAGACATTTGTTTGGAACAAATAACAAAGCTTTTAGGATAGTTTTGGCAACCATTTAGGACTCTTAGTTTGGATGAGATTTTAAAAGAACTTTAAAATATTTGCAAATGAAGTTCATTTTATCCCTGATTGATGCTTTGAGTTTGATTTAGAATTTTGTGTGCACTTAGTGTTTATTTTGAACCTTTTGAAATGGAAACTTGAAGTTCTTTTTAAGTTTTCAAAAATGGAGT
Organism: Chamaecyparis obtusa; assembly: GCA_027943335.1. Lineage (NCBI taxonomy): Eukaryota > Viridiplantae > Streptophyta > Pinopsida > Cupressales > Cupressaceae > Chamaecyparis > Chamaecyparis obtusa. Next base: position 2,510,968 of record BSBK01001755.1, on the reverse strand, counting down.
GTTCCTAACTTTGCATGAATGCATCTAAAACCTTGATGTTGCAAGGATACAAATGATTGGATTGATTTAGTTTCATTTGTTAGAAGATTTTTGCAAATTTTTAGTCTATAAGGCATTTAAGAATGATTTGGGGGTTCATTTTAAGCACTAAAACAAGATGTATATGGCTTTGTTTTGTTCATTTTTACCCCAAACTGAAATGATTTTTTTGTCACCCCTGATCCAAGCTTTCTTTCCTAGATATTATTATAGACCTCTAAAATAGCTTTCCAATGCTTTTTGAATCACCAAAAATGGAGTTCGTATGCAAAAGTTACAAGGTTTTTCGTGGAAGTGCCTCGTTATGGATTTTAAAGAGGAGAATATGCCAAAATCTCTTAAGAAGTAGAAGGAGTAGATAGAATGGAAGAATGATAAGACTAAGAAGAGGAAGAATATTTACACAAGTTCCCTCCACCTTCAAGCTTCAAAATTCAGCAAAAACTCCAAAATCGATGAGATGTTGTCAAAAGACCCGTGAAGTGGGTCCCACTGGGCATGCCAGAATGTGGACAAGGCTTTTGAGGATACCTATTTTTGAAAGCTTCAAACCAACAAAGATTAGATTTTAGTCTAGCATGAAATCAATCCAAAACAAATAAAACTCTAAACTAAGCCACCTCAGATTGAGCTAAAACAGGTGCACCCAAGCACTGTTTGATTTTCTCTTGCTTAGGGGATGTGGGTGTGCTCTCTAGGCACGTGAAGCATATTCTAATGCATGCTAAGATGGATTGAGATCTATGAAAACCCCATAAATGGCACAAAATAGGTATAGAACACCTGATTTGCCCCTAAGGCCTCAAGGATCCAAATGATGCTGAAATGAAGATTAAGCTACATGATGTTTATGCTAAGATTGATTTTAAGCCAAATAGAGATGTGATATGATGCTATGCTTATGCAAAACAATGGAAGAAACTAGGTTAATCCATTAAATCTATGTTAAGATGAGCTAAAATGCTTGAAAATGATTAAAACTAACAATTAGTATGAGAGCTAAATGATTTAGAGCTATTCTAACATTATAACATTGCTTGAAATAAAAGGTGAATGGTTATTTTGCTCTTGGAAATGAGGAGCATTTATAGGATTTGGGGAGGAGGAATGAGTGGCCAGGATCAAAATCCTTAAGAGAGGCCAAGATTCATTCAAAGGGGAGCACAAGGATTGTGCTAGTTCAGGGCCACCTCCTTGTGACAAGTGTCACAAGGGCATTGGGTTGAAAGATGGGAGGGATATGCACAATTTGGGAAATGTGCCTAAGGTCAAAGGGTGTAAGAAAGGGGTGAGGGGCTTCTTAAATGCAGGATAAATGCATGTAAGAGGGATAAGGAGGCCTTAAATGCACTTAATGCATGTAAGAAAAGTTTTTAGAAGTTTGTTGACTTTGGGTTAAGCTTAGGAGTTGGCTAACCTTGGTTAGGGAATGTGACAGGATTAGGGAGGGGATTAAGATTAGGATTAGGATTAGGACTTTCTAGAAGAGTCTAGAATTTCCTTAGGATAAACATGGATTTTAGGAAATAGATAAAGATTTATTTATTCCCATGGTTTTAGGTTTGAGAATATTTATTAAAATGAATTTAATAAATATGAGGATTAAATATTTAATCTTAATTAAATATTTTGAGTTGGGATTAGGGTTAGGAAATGATGGGATTAGCCTTTAATCGAAATTAAAGAAGGATTAGAAGATTCTGGAAGAGGTTAGTGGTCTTAAGGAAATTGGCCAAGTTTTGGTCAAAAAATAAATAAATTATTTATTTTGGGATTTTTGGTCAATTTATTAATTAAATAATTATTAAATAGGGGAATAATGTTTAAATAAGATTTTAATATTTTTGGGAGGGATTTCTTAATTAAATATTTTTAATTAAGATAAAGGGATTTAATGATATAAAAATAAATAAATAAATTAAATAAATAATTAATTAATAAATGATGATGTCATCAGGGATTTTTTAGAAAATAAAAATACTTTATTTTCTAAAAGATTTTTAGGTGTCTACAAGAACAATATGGATCCCCCTGTGAGTCCTGCCAATCCAGAGCCTGATTGTGTGAAGTCTATTTCCACGGTCATGCCTGATATTGATCCTAAGGTTGGTGAGAATATCCAGGTGGGTCAGTCCAATTCTACCACCCAGATCCTTGAGGAGAATGAGATGAAGAACCCTGATGTCACTACCACTACTATTAAGGTTAATTTTGGGGATGACTAGGATAACCATAATAGTGGGGAAAAGCCCAACCCTATTTCGGAGACTCAAAAAGCTGATGGCAAAGATAAAACTATGAATGAGTTTGAGGTTGAGGAAAAAAAAGACAAAGATGTTAATACCAATGTTGTTGATAGTAATGTTGATAAATCGGGTAATAATAGCTTCAGGGTTATGGAGGAGGAAAATCTAAATTCCCACAATTCTCCTAGCTCTAGGAAGGAGAACAAGAAGGATGACAGTGAGAGAATCCCTGGCAGCAATAGGTCCCAACCTCTTCAAGATGACCTTAGAGAGATGGAGTCGCAGGTCAAGAGATCTATCATTATGACCCCCCTTCAAATTGCTAAGAAAAAGTCTATCTATAGCTATAATCTGGATAAGTGGGTGCAGAATGATTTGGTTGAGCTGAAGAACAGATGTATCAAATTGGAAAATAAGAACACCATGCTTGAGGAAATCATGGATAATATTAGGAAGGAGAATTTTCCCAATGCTAAAGCCTATGTTTTTTATCACAGTTTTGAGATGGATGAAAAAATTAAAAAAGCTGTTGAGATAGCCATGGTTCCCAATCATGAGATCACTAGCAAGAACGAAGCTATGTTAAAGAATTTTCTTGGTTTGGAAAATTTAGGAATGAAGTCTACTATGGAGAACTTGAACATGCTAAGAAAAATGTTGGAAGGGAACAAAGAGGGCCCTCTGATCGACAATATTGATCTGACTGGTTCCATTCAACAGATGGGACCTAGTACCAAAACTAGGAGCAACACCAAAAAGAAACTCAAGGTTAATGATCAGGACATTCAGAGGCTGAAAGATAATGTCAAGACTATGTGGGCCCAGCTGGAGGACTCTAAGGGCTTCTTGAAGACTCTGTCTTGATTGTGGTGCAGGTTGTCTTTTTCTCTATTTTGCTTCCAGTGTCTTTTTCTTTTTTGCTGTGTAGGTGTGTATTGAATATCTAGGATATATCCCTTTGTAGTCTGCTTACTTTTTAGGGGCATCTAGTTGTTCTTTTGGTCTTCCATGCTTATCTCTATCTTTCTATGTTAAAGGGTTTCGGGGCCCCTTCAAAACCTATTTTTATTGCAATCAAAAACTTAGAAGGTTCCCCATTAATAAGAGTTGAAAAGGAACTAGGAATCACACAACTGAGAGCCCAATTAACCCACTTCTCTCCAAAAGAAAAGGCTAAGAGTATTTCAAGTAAGAATTCTCATCTCACTTGATCATAAGCTTTAGCCATATCAAGTTTAATAAACAAACTTCTCCTTGGAGGTTTCCATAGAATGAATTACCTCCATCATTATCACAATTCCATTAAACATTTGTCTCCCTCCAACAAAACCACCTTTCTCCTTAGATATCAAAGCACTAAGAAAGGGCTTAAGTATTTCAACAACCACTTTAGTAATAATCTTGTAGATCACATTACACAAAGCAATCAACTTGAACTAATACAAACTATTAGCCCCATCCTTCTCAAAAATAAGAGCAAAAAATGTAGAGTTCATAGACTTAACCATTTGTTTGTTGCTATGAGATTCTTGAACCACTTCTAGAAGATCAAATTTTACGATCTCCTAGAATTCTTGAAAGAATTCAATTGGAAACCCATCTAGACTAGTAGCATTAGCTTTTTTATATGAAACACAACTTCCTCAAATTCTAACAACATAATGGGTCACACAAGGGCATCATTCATCTCATCAGAGACTAGTGGGGGGATACAATTTAAAATGGTCCTCTCCTCCTCCACAACTATGGGATCATCCCCAGTGAGTAAATTTGAGAAATAACTGACAACTTCCCTAAAAATATCTTTGTATGCAATTTAGATATCTAGCTACTAGAATTGAAATATTAACTATTTAAAGCTACTAAATCAATCTAACGCAAAAACAATGAAGATTACAAAAGGATTAAATGAAATCAAAACAAATTTTTTAACCTTCACTTACCCATGTAGCTTGTCTCCATTTCCCTCCTAGCCTTGATTTCTTGGATGTGTTGAGCTCTCAAATTTCCAAATGAAGCTCCTTTGCCCAAGATGCTCTCAAAGTGTGGAGATTGGATGATTTATATCCAAAATGGCCTAAACCTTGATTATGAAAATGATAGAATGAAGTGCTTATGAAAATGGCTCACAAATATGCTTGATTACTTGATTTCTTGGATTCTAGAATGCTTGATAATTACTAATGCTATTAGGCTCTCAAAGGAATAATAGGGCTCCTTTTATAGGTATTTGGAGGACTCAAATCTAGGTGGCACAATCCTAGGGTGGAGATTGAAAGGTGGAAGATCATAGGGCTGCAATTGACTTGGTTGAAGGGGTTCAGAGAAAAGGAGATGTAGTTGGAATGTGAAAGGATGAATAGGGAGGATGTTCCTCCTACATTGACAAGGAAGAGAAGAAGGTGGAAGGGAAAGATACATGTCAAGTGTCTCACAAAGACCTTTGAGAGGAAGGGGGAAAGACCTTTTCTCCATGAGGACTCTTGGTACAAGTGTCCCATCAGTCATATTTGACTCCTTGAGGTGTCTTGAGAAGGTCATTAGGAATAGGGAATGTGTTTTGACCTAGTGTAGGGGAAGACATGTGATCATGAGACCAAGTCTTATAAGGCCACATAGCCCTTAAGAATAGCACATGTGTTTGTGAGGAAAAATGACTAATTAATAATTAATAAAAATTAATTATTTTAGCCAAGCTAATGTGTCACATGACTAGGCTTATGAGGTTGACTAGGGGACTTAGTCATATTAGTGATTGTGTAATTAATTAAATCACTTTAATAAGACTAATTTAGAGGACTTAGGATAAGAATAATAGGAAATAGTGAATATATTAAATAAATGGAATAATGTATTTAACAATAGAGGAAATAAGTATTAATTAAATAATAAATATTTAATTAATTCTTCAATTCAATATTAATTAAATAATAAATATGAGCCTCTCCCCGTAGTTTTGGCTAGAGCGATCAGTGGCTACGTTTTCCCAGATCAACAATCACATGGTTTTGTAGTTGGTTGGGGATGAACCTTGTAGAGGATGATGGAGGATGGGACCCAATTTTCTTGGGTAGTTTGTTTACTGACACATCTGTACCATGACTTACATTAGGTGGTCTACCATAGAGGGGCATCACTATCAGTAGGAGTCACTCTGCTCCATGTATGGGTGTGGGAGCACATTGTTATCACACAACCCAATGCTCTAAGATTCTAAGGTGTAGGGAAGCCATATATCTTTCTATATGCATCTATCTAGTATCAGCATAAGCTAGGACAACTAGAATTTTGGCGACATGCATTTGATACCATAGACAATGTGATCTGGAGACCCTGTCTCAGGTGCAACCCCTTGGAGGAAAAGTGATAGCTTAGCTACTATTTTGAGTCATGGTGGTTGATAGGGAGGACACCCTACATCATTAAGAGACAGGTAGTTAGCTGGGTCCTGTGATAGTTTGGAAGGATCCAGGGAATTCCATAGGATTAATGAGTTTCCTAGGACTCACCAGGAGAGGAGAGATTGGGGACCTATGGTATCATTTGAGATAGCCTGATAGGAGTTTGTGGACATGTCATTTTAGGCATGGTCAATGAGACAGGGGGTTGTAGACCCATGTATGACAATTGAATATGAGAGATATCTTAGGGATCATCCATTCTCAAGATTGACATATCTAGTGGAGAGGTCACCGCAAAGGGATGTAGTAGAGAGACACCAAGATAGGTGACAAGGATGAGGTAGGAGAGGCTAAGGGAGAGATAGAGGTGGTGATGGTGGTGATGGTGGAGATGGAGGAGGAGGTGTGTGTTGGCAAGTTGGCTATACTGGTGTATATGAATTTTTATAGTGTTTTCATTATGGAAAAAATGTCATATAGTAGTTTGGAGTCAGGGCACTTGATGAAAAGATTAGAAACTAGCTAAGTATTGAAGACTGGAAAGTATACAGAGCACCTGAAGCTTAGAGCATCAATGCACGTGCGTATGACTGAGTTACGGTATGCACCCTAGAAGATAATTTGGTTAGACTATATTTATACTTAATCTATGAGCACATGATCAAATATGGAAGTATGAGAAAGTTACAGACAATTGAAGTTACACAACCAATGTGTGCCAAAGAAGAACAGAGTAAGCAGCCGACTGTTAGCATTTTAATTTGTGGTTATATTATAAGATGTAAAGGCCATGTGCCTATTGTAATTAGGTTGCCAACATATAATTATGTTTGTTTGTAAACACGCTTGAGCCAATTCAATTGGAAGCATTGTATGTAATCGGTTAAAGGGCCGACCTAGTTATTTGTTTTGTATGTACATATAAATATGAGATGCGCCCATTGTAATCAATATGGAAGTTGATATAGAGTTGAGATAAGTAGAGTAGAAGTGTGCAAAGAGACTATAAGATGTATTAGATCTTTTCAAGAGGTCAAAGCATCAATGCATCAAAGAAACTAATCAGACAAGCAGTGTCATAGTGATAGTTCATCCAGAAGATATAGTGTGTATTTGAGATCAGAAGGTTGTAGCCTTCACCACTTGAGTAGTGAGCTCTAGGACAGTGAGTCCACACCCTTAACAGGGTTTATTGTAAAAGACTCCTAATAGGGTCTGACCCTTGACAAGGTCTACTGTACTAAACATATTGTAAAGAAACTCCTAATAGGGTTAAGGATCTTCTAATAAGGATCATAAAACACTAGTATAGAATATTAGTGGGTGTCAATTCCCATCAGGGTTTTTACCTATTTGGGTTTCCCCGTAACTATATTTGTGTTATGTGTTGATTTCATGTTTCATGTTTATGTAGATGTTCATTTCAGTACTTAAGTATTTAAGTTTAGTTTGAGATTAAGTAAAAAGATAAAATACAATGAACACAGATTCACCCCCCCCCTCTCAGTGTTCCCATCCCTAACAATTGGTATCAGAGATCTGGTCCTTAGCAAAGAAGTTTAACCACTTGAGGAGATCATGGACCAAGAATAAATGAAACATCTAAAAATAAATCTTGAAGTTGCTCTTGAAGACCTCGATAGATCCAAAAAATAAATTGAAGAGATAAAGGAAAAATTCAATGATGTTCAATTAGTCATCAAAAGGCTAAGAAAGGATTTGAAAGAATGCTCCACTAGTGATTTGGGGATAATGGTCAAGAAGCTGAATGAAGAAAATTCATCCCTAAAGAAATAGCTTGAAGAATTTGATGATAAGCTGACTAACAATCAGGAAGTCTATGAAGAATAGATCAAAGAGAACCTTCAACTTAATGAAGAATTGAGGCAAGCAAATATGGAAATTTTGGAGCTAAGAAACAACAAAGAAAGCTTGGAATCTGAATTGAAAGAGGAAAAGAATCACATTGATAAATTACACACCAGTTCTAATTTGGTAGAATCTTAGTTGTATGCAAGAAGACTTAAAGGAGATACTAGCTGGATTGGATACAATGAAGCACAAAACTAGATTGACAACATGCGAGCAAGCATGAAAACACAAAAAGACTCTACTAATACTAAGAAGACTGAAGATCAAACTAAAGATATAGGTGAACCACCTAAGAATGAGTGCAAGCCAATAGACCACACTTTTTATGCATGTAACAAGCATGGACATATAACAAGAAACTGTACAGAGGTAAAACCTTTTAATGGTTACTGTTATTCATGCAATAAATTTGGTCATAGAGCTATGAATTGTAAGACAAGTTAGAAAAATAGGACTTAGTATAATCAAAGAAATCAAAACTAGTCAAATGTAAGAAGCCTCAGAATGTTACATGTCAAATATGTAACTATAATGGTCACTCTGGAAAACAATGTAAAATGGTGACCCATGTCAATGCGCCAAGGAATATAAGGCCTCTAGTCATTTGTCACTCTTGTAACAAGGTTGGACACATCTCAAAGTTTTGTAGATCAAGGATGCAAGGTCAGGAAAGCCCTAAAAATCTTGAAGAACCAGTATTGGATCCCAAAGGAGAAGTCAAGTGTGTGAAAGCTTCAGAGGATGCGAGCTTGATTTAGTCAAAACAAAAGAAAGATAAGGTTGATGAGAATATATTGGATGCATCCATGGTGATGCACCCTCTACATCTAGATGAATGGCCCTTAGGGTCATAGGGGAGCTAATTTAGCTCTAGACCCCTGTGTGGCTGGTATACTCACCTTCTGATTATGCACCTTTGGACTTAAGCTTTTGGAGTCTAGCAAAACCTATGTGCAAGAGTGCACTAGCTGATTATTTGTAGAATGAAAGTTAGAAATTTTCAAGTGATAGCCTGGTTTACACGACAAGCATTAATGGCAGAATTTTGACTTTAAAGTACACAAATTTTTGTAAATCTCTCATTACATTCAAATTTAGAGTGATTGGAGAGTAGAAGAGCCTTAGCATTTGATTGTGAAGGATTGCAAATTGATTTATCAAGTGATTTTCTATGCATTCAATAGGTTGCAGAAACCCTAGTTCATTGCGATGATTCAAAATATCTTGGAAACCATTAAGAAAGTGATATACAAGTAAGTGATGGCTACTCCTATAGCATTTGATGTTGCAGAGAAGAAAATATATGTATTTAAGAGGAACCCATTCAAATCCACTTTGGATGACCTGGAAGGGGCATTCTCCCACACACCTATGGGTGTTATGCATGTCGAAGACATTAGGGCATACATATATTGCAAAAAGGAACTAGTAGGTTTGGACAAATTAAGAGTGCACATGGAAACAATGTTAAAACTTGATAAAACCTTCATTAATAAGTATGTACAGTGGAATAATCATCCTATAGTTGAATATGCGACTGCATATGAGCTCTATGAGTCTAAATGGATAAAGATTCTACTCAGTAGGATTCATGATGACCTATTTTGGATAGGTGAATTGTCGATCAGGATTACAGGTGGCCTAATTCATGAGATGACAAGCCTCTCAAAGATAGGTATCATTCTTCTAGAAGGAAAGGATGTAAGAAAACTTTTTGAACAAACATGAAAGTCAAGAAGTGATAGGCGTGGAATGACCATAGAACCTATCGAGCAAAATGACATCAAATTGATGTCCATGATACTAGGTTATAGGCTCCAACACACTAGGAGGGTAAACAGTATGTCTGTGGCCACAATTCTTGCAGCTATAAGACTTGTGAATGAGAAGGAAGAGTTTAATTTGTGTGAAATCTTTCATGCATAGTTAATTGACAACATTAAGGTAATCAAGCATTACAAGACCAAGATATTTAAATTTGGGTCTTTGATCATATATATGTACTTGCATATTGTTGGAAAAGTGTCTGATTTGTATCTAGAAAAATCTATCCCCACAATGCCATAGATATCTCTCAAGGAATGTACTAAGAGTACATTGAAGGACTACATGACACTGGAATTGAAGAAATTTAGGGCTAAGATGTAGATGAGATTCAAAATTCTAGAGAAGATAGTTGAAAAGTATAAGGATACTATTTGTTTTATGGTTGAGACTAACACAACATGCATGGAGGTTGTTGAACCAAGGACAAAGTGGATTCATCCACTTGGATATGAGGTTGATGAAAAAGTCCTAGAATCATATGCACAAGTATTTCTATCAGCCCCTAAAGATCCTAATGAGCCAAGATGGGGAACCTATGAAGAGAAAACAAGAGAAGTTGATGCAGTCTTCAACAATGTAGCAACAAAAAGGAAGGTTGCCAAGGTTACCTAAGAGATCTTGAGAATTCATATAGTGTCTCAAGCATACCTAGACAAAGCAATGGAAGAGAAGATTGATTTGGAATTAGAGAGCACAACTGCAACAAAGATAGAATCGGAGGATCTTAAGTTGAAGAAGGTAAAAATAGAAAAATCAGATGATAAGAAGGATAAAACTAATGTTACTCCTTCTGCGCCCATAGAAACTATTGACCTTACTACTCCTCCTGAGTATAGGTCTATGATAAAGAGGAAGAAAGAGATTAGTACCAGCCATCCATCCTCGCAAGCAACTAGAAGTAAAAATAATACCCAAGCACCACTAGAAGTAAGTTTCAAACCTAGTCTCAGTGTGTTAAGTACAAGGATTATTGATGAAGGTAGGATTGATCAAGTAGAAAAGTTTTATGAGAAATAAAGTGATATTGACAAATCAAAGATCCATGGAATGATTGTCAACATATGATAAAATTCAAGAAAACAATCCTAGAACTGAAAACAGTAATACAAGACACTGTATGGAATATCTTAGAGTTCTTAAAGAGACAAGTAATTCAAGAAGATCTGAGAATTAGAGAGAAGATTCTTGATGAAAATCTACCAGTGTGTTCTTTAAAAGAGAAAACCTTGTTGTTGGATTTGGTGAAACCACACCTCTGCACTAAGACAAGAACACTGCACATGATGGATAAAAACTATAAGTTAGTAACTAAAGAGATAGAAAAAGCCTTTGGGAGAGTATTTTTGGATAGACACATGTATCCATCTACTGCGCACATAGCTCAAGTACCCTCTAAGGTAGCCAAGGAGTTAGAGACTACTAATGAACCATTGATAGGTCCCCAAGACTCAATGTCCATAGTTGAAACACAATCAGAGGCAGATAAGTTTGCACCCATATCAAAGACACTCAAGGATGATTCTATATTTATTAACAATGTAAAAGTTACTATGGTGGCCACAGACATGGATCTGGACAAGTTTGAAGAGGCATTTGTAAGCACTGAAGAGGCTTAGAACTTATGTAGTAACACTCCTCCCAATCAACAAAAAGAATTATTGATTAAGGATATAACAGTTGAAGTTACACAGCCAGTGTGTGCCAGAGAAGAACAAAATAAGAAACCAACTGTTAGCATTTTGAGTTGCGGTTATATTATAATGATGTAAAGGCCATGCACCTATTTTGATTAGGTTTCTGACATATAATTATGTTTTTTTGTAAACACGATTGAGCCAATTCAATTGTAAGCGTTGTATGTAATTAGTTAAAGGGCCGACCTAGTTATTTGTTTTGTATGCGCATATAAATATGAGATGCGCCCATTGTAATCAATATGGAAGTTGATATAGAGTTGAGATAAGTAGAGAAAAAGTGTGCAAAGAGACTATAAGATGTATTAGAGCTTTGCAATAGGTCAAATAATTAGCGCATCAAAGGAACTGATTAGACAAGTAGTGTCACAGTGACTGTTCATCCAATAGATATAGTGTGTATCTGAGATCAGAAGGTTGTAGCCTTCACCACTTGAGCAGTGAGCTCTAGGATAGTGAGTCCACACCCCTAATAGGGTTTATTGTAAAAGACTCCTAATAGGGTCTGACCCTTGACAAGGTCTACTATACTAAATATATTGTAAAGAAACTCCTAACAAGGTTAAGGATGTTCTAACAATGATCATAAAACACTAGTACAGAATATTAGTGGGTTTCAATTCCCACCTAGGTTTTTACCTATTTGGGTTTCCCCGTAACCATATTGGTGTTATGTGTTGATTTCATGTTTCATGTTTATGTGGATGTTCATTTCAGTACTTAAGTATTTAAGTTCAGTTTGAGATTAAGTAAAAAGATAAAATATAGTGAACATTGATTCACTGACCCCCTCTCGGTGTTCCCATTCCTAACAGTGTGTGACTGGGTGGGTTGATGCCATCCCCTACAAGATAGGTACCTAGGCCACCACCTACACAAATATAGGTAGTTTCCCTTGCACATATACCAGGGTAGGCTCTAGCATAGTTAGATCAGGCACCACTGGTGTAGATACATGTATCATGATATATGTCAGCTGAGTACAGGTGTCAAGGCATGGTGATGTAGAGGATGTACTTGGGGAGGTTAGATAGGTATAGGGGGGACTAATACATGATGATAAAATTATTGATATAGGAAGGGATGATGTACAGATGCTTGATATTAGAGCACAGGATGAGCATGCTAATATGGATGTAGGAGGTTAGGATCCCTACCTACAGAGGGATAGAGAGGAGGAGGACATAGACATCGACACATTGTTAGTCATATTAGCAATGACATAGGTACATGAAGACCATGTCCTTGGTCTAGAGAGGTAGGTAGAGAGATTAGGGGTTGAGCTCATAGAGGTCAGAGAGGAGTGAGATGTCTCCATGGAGTGACTTGGAGAGGCAGATGCATTATTGGATGAGCTGGAGTCTACCGAGGCACTAATACCACATGCAGAAAGCTTACACATGATGATGAGAGCCAGTAGGGAGATCACCTACTGGAAGGAGGCATATAGACAGGTCATTCCTAGATATCAGTGGATTGGGAGCTTTAGAGAGAGCTCATATATAGTTAGGACAATTGTACATAGGTAGGGATCCACTGGTAGTGGAGGTACATCTTGACATCCTCCCAAAGAACCTGTAGGATTAGGAGATCCATCTACAAGAGGACCATCTATTGCATCATGCAGACATCTACAGACTAAGTCAGGAAGCAGTGGCTCTTAGACATTGTATACACTTTGTATCATTATTGTATATGTATTGTTTCATTATGTATTTATAGACTTGATGTACACTTGAGGACACATTATTATTTTATGAGATATCACTGGACATTTGGACAATTTATTTGTGTTTATGGACTTATCATGATGGACTCTATATGCATGATGCAACTCTATTATGATTTCTTTTATGATGTACTTCTATTGATGATATTTATATGTGAGTATCGACATATGCAGGATGTGATTATTTTCTTTGATATGCTCATTACTTATGTTCAAGAATGTGATGGGGTATTTTCCTGTGGATGCATAATGGTTGATGATTTATCATGTGATGATGATGTTATTTATGAATGTATTTCTTAAATGGTTTTTTATGTAATTCTATGTTTTTCTAATGCAGTGTAAGTGATGATGCAAAAATTGTAAATAAATGAATGATAATGAACAATAATAATGTATGAAATGATGTGACAAATTATAAATGTGATAAAATAAGATGAAATTTAATGACCTATAAAATGATTAAACATGATAAAATGATAATAAATGTGATGAGGTTAAAATGAATATGATATAAGAAATGGTAATAAAAGAATATGCATTGATGTGTAAAATATAATTGATGATGATAAAAAAAGAAAACAAAATGATAACTATTATGAGATGATATTTAAATGATCAAAATATGCATGTTAATATACAAATGAACAAGCTTAAGAAGATAAAATGGTAATGATACAATCACAATGAACTATACAATTGAGTAAATATGCAAATGAAAATGGAATATGCAAAATTGATAATGCAATATGAAACCTATGTTTTTGATACCCAAATGTCCTTGACTTAAATAACAATGTGTCTGACATGAGGAGAATGGACAAAGAAAACATATGAACTTCTAAGAAAGATAACCTACAAAACCCTATATAAGGAGCACTTATATGCAACAGGATCTTTTTAAGTGTGATGAAAAATGAAATTTGCAATGAACATCTCCACAACTTCATGAAACATCTTAGATCATGGTAACCTAAATTTGATTATCATCATTGAGCTCGTTATGTTGCAAGAAAGTGTGAGCATCATGGTACAATTAAACCAAGATGACCTGAGTACTTCTTGCATGGAGTTTAATATAGAAAAATTGACAAGCATATAGGTATAATTGAACCAAGATTACCTCAATTTTGTTTGCATAATAGACAAGGAATATTCCCCCCTCCATCGGGGAACAAATATTTGGAGTCAAGGTATGTGTGGCATATCACCATTAATAGAATTCACATAACAACATAAATTGTATGTTTCAATGCTTATTAAAATGATCAAGGCACTTACGCAAAGATACCCAAATTAGTTGTTCCTTCAAATTCATTGGAAAATACCCCACAAACAACAATCAAAGAAAAATAGCATGCCCCATCCTGACTATTCTAATCAATGACATATGGGAGTTTTAAACTCATGTCAAGGACATCCTAGAATAGCATAGGAAACATGATAACAATGAAATCCATATATAAATGCATAATCTATAACAATCATTCTAACATACCTACCATGAATATATATTTCTTTACCAAAAGATATGATTAAGTTTATTGATCAGTTTGGTTGATATGTAGCTGTTGCAAATGTATAGATAAATGCTCAAGTTTCAAAAGATAGATCACATATTATGAGTTAATGATGAGGATGGCATTTTATAAGAATGTTTGATTTTGTTTTCTTGATTGGTGAAAGTACTCCATTTTTTTCCTCTAGGAGTTGTGACTATCATAGATCCACTTCCCAAACTTGGTAGAGGACATGCCCCTAGCTAGGTGATGGACTGACTTATTATGGGTGGAGAGAGACACACAAGACAAGGATGAAGACCAAGAAACTAAACCAAGCTATGATGGAGTTTTATGATGGATGTATACAATGGATGGGAGATTATGGAGTAGCCATTTTATTATGGATATATACATTGTATGACACACTAGAAGAATCCTAATAGAGAAAGGAGCTAACTTGTCACAAATGATGCCTGTTTCCATGTTTTTTTACCACATGTTTTTATTGTAATTTTCTTTTGATTTATATATATATATATATATATATATATATATATATACATATATGTATATATATATATACATATATATATATATACATATATATATATATATATATATATACATATATGTATATATATATACATATATATATATATATACATATATATATATATATATATATATATATACATATATATATATATATATATATATATATATATACATATATGTATATATATATATATATATATACACACACACATACCCCTTGCATTGGTATTTTAAGCATAGAACTTCTTTAGGTGTGATGAGACAAATTATTGTCTCTATTTTGTTATAATATTCATACTTTGTTGACACTCTTTATGCTCTAATAGGACATTTCCAAAACATTTATGACTTATACCTATGTGAACTTATGCTAAGTACAACTAGAGCCACAAAGACTATGGGTAGTTAGAATGACATGTTTTGCTAACTATTATATATAATGCAGTACTTCATATAGCTATTTTAAGCTATGTTCTAAAATTTGAGTATGAGTTGAAATGTTGACTTGTATATGTGTACACCAAATGCTACTAACCTACCAGGTAAGCAAGGCCGTGCGGTTCAAGAGTGGTGCGACTACATTTAATGAGTAGTATAGAGTGGTACAATCACATTAAAGAAGAAGTGTTAGAAGACCATCCATGGTAGAAGAATCTAGCATGATTCCAAAGCATATGCCACTAATAAGGAGTTGTCATTCCAGAAGATATAGGAAATAGTTATGCTATATTCCCTCAGTGTTGTTATTCTATTATCTGCACTTATTGTAATGTGTCATGGTTATTATATCTCCTTATTTGGCAAGATTTAATCAGACTTTTCTATTATGTTTTCAATAAGCGTCAATCCTCTTTATAAAGGTATTTGATCGACTTAGTTAGGTAATGAGAAATATTCGAATGTTGTGTTCAGCGTAACAGAGTTACTCTTTTTTGTTCTTCATGTATTGTTCAGTTATTATGAATATAATGGAAGAGTGATTTTGAAGTATCTTCTGTGTTAGTAGTTAGGAGAAGCCAACCAAGGGGGCCCACTTGGGAGGTGGATTAGATTAAGTTACAGTATAATTGCTTATTGTATTTTCTAAGATTGCAAGTAAAAGTTACTATTTCACTCGTGCAACATTACTACTGTGGATGTTCCTACAACACTTGCAAAGATAGACATAGTGAATGATTTGAGTTGATAGGTAGGTATAGAATAAGTTCATAAGCTTTCTGTAATAATTCCATTAAGTACTCAAGTGTTTTTATTTTCCTGCGACAATAGCATAGGTTCCTTTCATGCATTTTATCTTCCTACAGCATAGGTTTTATGACTCTTAGAGGAACTTAGTGCACAAACTGTGATGTCGCATTTCAAGTCTACATCCCTGGGTTGACAATCTAAATGCATTTCATGATGGGAAAAGTAATCCTTAGCATAGATTTATTATTTCTAAGTGAGACAATGGAATGATTATCATTACCTATTGTGAGACTATTCATTTTTGGTGCTGTTTCTGGGGATGGTGTCAAACTAGGAACCTTAATGAGTCATTTATTTTTCAAATTAGTTTCTTGTGTTTTAGCCAACACCGAGTAGTTGTGAGCTTGCTTCATAAGTTCATCAAATTAATTGCATGCATTGAAGAAGGTGAGATTTTCATGGAATATTTCTTCCAAAAGAACCTATTAAATTGAAAGAAGAATTTGAAGAACTTGAGTTACCATTTCTTAACGCAGGTCCTGATTTTGTTGCATCATCTTCAATAGAAGAAGACATGATACATTTGACCTCTATCCTTTTGTATAAATATTAGCCATTTTCCATAATAATCCCAATCTAAGAACACCTGTTATCCAGAACCTTTCGATCAATAATACTTTCTAGCCAGAGTTTCAATATCCAACACCTCTAGTAATGGCAGCTCCTACATTTCCATTTCCTATTCCAAGTCTTATCAACAATCCTAACCTCAAGAATATATCTGCTTCAGCCCTTCTAAAGTTCTATGGCCTTATCACAAAGGATCCTAACACCTTTTTGCTTGAGTTTGACATACTATGTCACAGTTTTGACTATAATACTGACAGTCATAAGCTTAAGTTGTTTCCAACAACATTGAAGGAGTTAGCTCTCAGATGGGTCATGGGCTTAGGAGAAAATGCAGTAGCTGATTAGGCTATGATGAGAGATTTATTTCTAAGGAAGTATAAGGAATACTACAAGGGAGTTGATTCAAAAGGAGATGACATATTTTGAATGTCACAAAGGGAAGATGAGACATTGGAGGACTACATATCATGCTTCTTATATAACTTGCAAAAGAACCCTCATATGCATTGCAGGAGGATTCACAGAAGCTAATTTTTTTAACAAGAGTGAATGATAACTGCCTATAAGCATTAGCCTCATGGCTGGAGGAGATATATCTTAGTCTTCTTGGGATGACCTTCAGAAGATTTGTTTGAACTACTCTAGAGTAGCAGTGAAGAAAGGAAGGGAATTTCATTTAACAATTGCCAAAGGAAGTGGCTCTGGTATTTCAAAGATGGAGATTTCAAACCTATTGTCAAACTTCAAGAAAGACATCATTAATGATGTCGCTATACACCTGGACATGATGACTACCAAGAAGAAGCATGCAGATGTGAAGGTGTAGCTAGCCGAATACTGTCCCCAATTCCGCAAGTAAAAGAAGGATTGTTGATGCAAGTTGGTCACAAACATGGAGAATCAACATCTTCCAACTGAATACTTAAAGATTGAAGGAGAGGACAAGAAAGTATTCTTTGTTTCTCAATGTTAGCCATGGGCCACAAGACAAGGTATGCCTCAAGACCCATTACAAATTTCAAATCCTTATAATAGTTAGTGGAAAAACTAGAGTTTCCAAAGTCCTCCACAATATAATCAACCCACTTAGAATAACCCTTGGCCAAATAGTCAATAGAATCAATGCTATCCTCCAAAACAACCCCAATGGCGACAATTTCCAAGCCAATGGCAACAACCGCAAGGGAATTGGCAGCCCACTAACTAGTGGAGAGTGTTGGAGATTTGCCAGCAGGCCAGTACTAACTGTATGTTTGTCATTGATGACAACATATCATAATTATCATGCATGGAAGTCTTATGCAAGTAAGCTTTTAGTATATGTAGCATGGACATGATATCAACACAATATCATGAGTGCAGAGGTTAACTGTTAGTACAGACATTTATATAGAAATTGGTGTCAGAAGTGTTCCTGACAGAGTAACAGAGAGTGTTCTATGTATGGTTGTCCATACAGTTATCATGGAGCATTGTGCACTTGGATATATGTTGAAGACATGTTATTGATGTTTTAGTTATGAACACATAGTCTGATGATGAATGCAAGTAAAGTTATGCAGTCGCTATTCACCAGTAGCAGTTTCCTTTGTTTGTTCAGACGAGACAACAAAGATTTTATTGGTTCTTGAGTTGCACCTATCTTGAGGGTGTGCACCCTTGGAGTTAAGCTTGGAGAAGTAATATTGATGTTCGGTTAAGAGCGTATAAGTTAATTTAGCCTACAGAGAAAGTCCTAGTTCTTTTGGTAGAGCCGACAATGTGTTGTGTGCGTCTATAATTATTTTATTAGACAGGTCCCAGAATGTGTTGCATGCATAGTAGAGCTGACAGAATGTTTATTTGATTTTGTTATAGTTTCTCTAATATTATTTCAAGGTGGTTCTAACAAGCTGACTTGATTATATCATTTGGAGGAAAGATATTTATAGGCAGTCATTTGTGATTGCTTGAGTGTGGTTCATGGTTGATTAAGCAGAGCAAGGTAGAGTGTGTGAAGTATTAAGCCATCAGTTGAAGGTCTATGTGACCAAGTAAACTACTTGTGCTATTCATTGGAACTGATCCAGATAGCAAGTCAAAGCGTAGTTCACCAAGATCTAGATATAGTGTGTATCTATTATTCAAAAGGTTGTAGCCTTCACCCATTTGAGTAGTGAGCTCTCAGATAGTGCATCCTCTCCCCTAATAGTGAAAATTGTAAAAGAATCCTAATAGGGTCCAACCCTTGACCATGCCTACTATACTTAATATATTGTAAAGCTACTCCTAACAATGTAAAGGATCTTCTAATGAGGATCATCATACACTAGTACATAATAATAGTGGGTATCAAGTCCCACCAGGGTTTTTACCTATTTGGGTTTCCCCGTAACCAAAATATTGGTGTTGTGTTCAAGTGTTCTATCATTGTGTTTATGCTTTATGTTTAAGTATACTTAATTTGATAAAGAATTGAAACTTTTAGATAACTGATTCACACCCCTCCCCGCTCTCAGTTATCTCTTGGGACTATTCCTAACAATTGGTATCAGAGCCAAGTGCCTCAGAGAGAAATTTTAATAGCTTGAGGTTGATGAGATGGAGTACTTTAGAAAAGAAAGTCCTAAGTTTGATGGAGAGAATTATCTTGATCGAAAGAACAAGATGGTGACTCATTTGCAGTGCATTGCTTTTGTAGTTTTTAATGTAACCATCAAAGTAGCCAAGATTCCTACCTTAGAAGACCTTGAAAAAGATGATGCTACTGACACACAAAAGGAATTGTTTCATCAAAATGCTATTGCTAAAGAAGCCCTTATCAGTGCCCTTTCTGATGGTGAATTTTCAGAAGTAAAAAAGATAGATACAACCCACAAAATATGGAAGCACCTAGAAGACATATTTGAAGGAGAAAAACAAGAAAAGGATGCATGTAGAAAGACATGGAAGAAAAGGTACAATGCATTAGAGATTCTACCTGGGGAAAACATCAGAGCTTACAATCAAAGGATTAATGAAGCAGTTGCTAGAATTAGGAATAATGGTGGAGAGATCTCAGAAGAAGATATTATGGATAAGTTGATGACTACTCTTACTCTAGAATATGAGAGCAAGATCAACATCCTTGATGAGACCATGCATCTTACATAAAATTTAAAGAGAGAGACCTTGATCAGAAAAATCTCAGCTTTTGAGATTTCAAGATTAAGACAAAACCAAAGAGTGAGATAGCTTTCAAAGCAATAGTTCATGGTAAGAAATCTGCAAACACTTTTGGTAATTTTGATGATGATGATGAAGAGAAAACATTAGATGATTTTATTTCTATGATTTCCAAAAGAGAAAAGAAAGGAAAAGGAAAATATGAAGGTCAATTTCCATTTAAGTGCTTTTCATGTAATAAGATTAGTCACTTTGCACCAAAGTGTCCCACTAGAGCTAGAAAATTCAAAAAGGATTACAAGCCTAAGTATTCTAAGGAATGCTACTATGATGGAGATGGAGTTTCAGATGAAGAATCTAGTGAAGAAGAAATTGGATTCATTGCTATTGTAGACAAAATGAATAACAAGACAATTCAAGAAGACAAGAAGTAGAATCAAGAGCTAGCATTGATTTCACAAGATGACATAAGGACAGACTGGATTATAGATAGTGATTGCTCACATCACATGACAAGTGATAAAGGCAATTTTGTTCATTTGTACAAATACAATGGCGATATGGTCAGATTTGGAGACAACACTCCTAAACCTATAATTGATAGAGGAGACATCACTTTGGATCGAAAGAACAGTATTGATGATGTTCTTTATGTTGATGGTTTGAAACATAACCTTCGCAGTGTTGGATAGCTACTTGGAAAAGGCTATCAGTTAGAGTTAAAAGATGACAAATGCATCATTAACAACAAAGATGGTGTTATTATTGCATTAGGCACTTAGACAAGAGGTAATGTTTTTCAACTCATTTCAGAAGCAAGTTGTTTTGTTGCTAAAGTTGATGATAGTTGGGTATGGCATAAAAGACTATGTCATATCAATTTTGATAACATAGTAAAGATAAGAAATGTTAAGGCAATAAGAGATCTACCTAGCATAGCAAAGCCAATTGATACTATATGCAGGGAATGTGTGATGGGGAAGCATGTGAGAAATTCATTCAGGAGCAAGCAGAATTCAGTAGAGAACATTGGATCTGATTCATACAGACCTATGTGGTCCAACTCAAACAAGATCATACTATGGTGAAAGGTATTTCATTTTTTTTGTTGATGATTATACTAGGATAATGTGGGTTGCATTCTTAAAAGATAAGTCAAAACCTTTTGAGAAATTCAAAATATTCAAAGCTAAGGTTGAGAATGAATCTAGACTAAAGATAAAATGTTTGAGATCGGATAGAGGAGGAGAATTCACCTCTGATAGATTCTATGAGTACTATGAAGAACCAGGCATAAAGAGACAGTTGAGTGCACCTAGAACCCCTTAGCACAATGGAATTGGTGAGAGAAGGAATAGGATCATTCTTGATACAACGCACACCATTATGATAGAAGGAAAAGTTTCACACACCTATTGGAGAGATGCGGTCAATATAGTAGTCTGTACCATCAATAGAATTCAATTGAGGCCAGGTGCTGACAAAACACCTTATGAGCTATGGTTTGGTAATGTTCCCACAGTAAAATACTTCAGAATCTTTGGAAGAAAGTGCTACATCAAGAGGGATGAAGCAGTAGGCAAGTTTGATGCAAGAAGTGATGAAGGTATTTTTCTTGGTTACTCTACTAAAAGTAAAGCTTATAGATGTTTCAATTTAAGATTGAAGAAAATCATTGAAGGTGCTCATGTAAAGATTGATGAAAAGTTTATGATTCAAGAAAGATATCATGATTACTCACCCATGATTGAAGAAGAACCTAGACCCTCCACTAGTGAGACAGTTATTGAACAAATTTTTGTCAGTATTTATGTGTTATTCAATGACCCTAAGACAAGTGAGGAAAATACTCCTAAGGTTGATAAGTCAGCATCACCTAAAGATCCAAAGTTTACATCAAGAAATCATTCCAAGGTAGACATCATTGGAGATCAGAGTGGCAAAGTATTAACAAGATCACAAGAAAAGAACTCAGCTAGTAGTGAAGCGGTATGTTTTCTATCTAAGATTGAACCTTTAAGTGTTGAAGATGCTTATAATGTTTCAAATTGGAATGATGCAATGAAAGAACTTGATCAGATTATTAAGAATGACACTTGGGAACTGGTCCCAAGACCTAGTGATAAGAATGTGATTGGAACTAAGTGGATATTTAGAAATAAGATGAATGAAGATGGTTCAATAGTAAGAAACAAAGAAAGATTAGTATGTAAGGGATATGCACAAAGAGAAGGCATTGATTATTCACATATTTTCACCTGTGAGCAAATTAGAAGCTATTAAGTTGTTTTTAGCTTATGCTATAGTCAAAAACTTCAAATTTTATCAGTTGGATGTCAAGTCAACATTCTTGAATGGAGATTTGAAATAAGTATACATTGAGTAGCCGGAAGGATTCACCTTATCAGATAGACATGATATGGTATTTAGATTGAAGAAGGCCCTTTATGGAATTAAGAAAGCCCCTAGAGCATGGTATGAGAGACTAGATGGATACTTAACAAATATTGGATTCAAGAAAGGAGCAGCGGATTGTAATCTATTCATTAGAGAGACATCTAAAGGTTTGTTACTTGTAGCTATATTTGTTGATGACATTATCTTTGGAGGTAATGACAAACTCAGTGCTGAATTTTCCAAAGAAATGCAGAATGAGTTTGAGATGAGTATGATTGGTTCTATCAAATATTTTTTGGGACTAAATGTGTAGCAGACAGAAAAAGGAATTTTCATAAATCAATCAAAGTATGTGAAAGAGATACTAAAGAAATTCAAGATGGATTATTGCAAGCCAGTAAGAACCCCTCTGATCACTAGATGCAAGCTTACAAAAGAAGATGACTCACTAGCAGTAGATATAACATTGTATAAGTCTATGATTGGTAAACTCATATATCTTACTCAGACTAGACATGATATTTCCAATGTAGTCAGCATAGTTGGAAGATTTGCAGCAGAACCTAAACAAAGTAACCTCATGGTAGTAAAGAGAATATTTAGATACTTGTAGGGCACTATTGATTATGGTCTATGGTATCCTAATTCAGTAAATTTTGAGCTGCATGTGTACACTGATGCAGATTGGGTAGGATGTGTTGATGATAGAAAGCATACTTCAAGTGGAGCAGTGTTTCTTGGTGATAGACCTTTCACTTGGAGAAGAAAAAAAAAATTATATTTCTTAGTCAACAGCAGAAGCAGAGTATGTTGCAGGAGCCTTCAATTGTTCTACAATTATTTGGATCAAGCAGATGATAAAGGATTTCAGAATTCGGATTGATTATCCTATTGTTATTCATTGTGATAACACTAGCACTATCAATATGTCAAAGAACCCTATGATGCATGCAAAGACAAAGCACATAGAGATCAAGTATCACTTCCTAAGAGAGAAAGTGGTAGAGAAAGAAGTCAAGTTAGACTATGTGAGTACTAAAGATTAGTTGGAAAATATATTCACAAAGCCCTTGCCTAAGGATACTTTTGAGTATCTCAGGGAGAAGTTGGGAGTAATTCCCTTCCCTGATTCTTCTTAGAAGAAAGAAGGAAAGGCATCAGTCCTTCGAGACTAGTGGAAGGTTGACTACTCTACCTCAAGAGTAGTACCGATGCTTACAATTAATGGTTCTCTTTTCCATTGATGTCAAAGGGGGAGTATATATAGAGTCATGAAAAATAGAAGTAAAAAGAAGAGTAATAGACTAAGGGGGAGAAACATTCAGTTATGACAGCAGTACAGTTGAGGAAATCAAGAATATTAGAAAATATTGCAGCAGATGGAGAATTCATCTTTGGGGGAGTTTTGAAGAGGAAATGGAGAATAAAAGTAATGTTCATTTGGGTTGGTGGTGGTTTTTCATTCCACATGTTGCCATCAATGCAAAAGGGGGAGATTGTTGGAGATTTGCTAGTAGGCCAGTACTGATTGTATGTTTTTCATTGATGACAACATATGGAAAGTAGCATGCGTGGAAGTCTTATGCAAGTAAGCCTTCAGTATATGTAGCACGGACATGATATCAACATAATATCATGGGTGCAGAGGTTAACTATTAGTATAGATAGTTATATAGTAGCTCGTGTCAACAGTGTTCCTTACTGAGTAATAGACAGTGTTCTATGTATGGTTGTCCGTACAGTTATCATGGAGCCTTGTGCACTTAGATATATATTGAAGACATGGTATTGATGTTTTAGTTATGGATGCATAGTCTGATGATGAATGCAAGTAAAGTTATACAATTACTATTCGCAAGTATCAGTTTCCTATGTTTGTTCAGAAGACTCGATAGAGATTTTATTGGTTCTTGAGTTGCACCTATCTTTAGGGTTTGTGCCCTTGGAGTTAAGCTTGGAGAATTATTATTGATTTTTGGTTAAGAGCACATAAGTTAATTTATCCTACAGAGAAAGTTCCAGTTGTTTTGGTAGAGCTGATAGTTTTTTGCATGCGTCTACAATTATTTTATTAGATAGGTACTAGAATGTGTTGTGTACATAGTAGAGCCAATAGAATGTTTATTTGAGTTTGTTATAGTTTCTCTAATATGATTTCAAGGTGGTTCTAATAGGCTGACTTGATTATTTCATTTGGAAAAAAGATATTTATAGGTAGTCATTTGTGATTTCTTGAGTGTGGTTCATGGTTGATTAAGCAGAGTAGAGAAGAGGGTGCGAAGTATTGAGCCATTAGTAGAAGGTCTATGTGACCAAGTAAAGTACTTGTGCTATTCAATGGAACTGATCCAGATAGTAGGTCAAAGGTTAGTTCACCAAGATCCAGATATAGTGTGTATCTATTATTTAGAAGGTTGTAGCCTTTTCCCATTTGAGTAGTGAGCTCTTGGATAGTGCGTCCTCTCCCCTAACAGGTAAAATTGTAAAAGACTCCTAATAGGGTCTGACCCTTGACCAGGTCTACTATACTTAATATATTGTAAAGCTACTCCTAACAGGGTAAAGGATCTTCTAACAAGGATCATTATACACTAATATAGAATATTAGTGGGTATCAAGTCCCACCGGGGTTTTTACCTATTTGGGTTTCCCCATAACCAAAATATTGGTGTTGTGTTCAAGTGTTCTATCATTTTGTTTATGCTTTATGTTTAAGTATACTTAATTGGATAAAGAATTGAAACTTGTAGATAATTGATTCACCCCCCCTCTCTCAATTATCTCTTGGGACTATTCCTAACAAAGAGGACCTTAGTAATGGCCTAGCCAAAATCTTGGATATCCACCTTTGCCACCTCCAACAAACACACCTGCAATAATGCCACTGCCTTCAAACATAGGTCCTAAAAACTAGATGCAGTTACCTTCTCAGCCTCAACCAAATCCCAACAGTCAACAACCATAGCAACAAATGTATGCTACCAATGCTTAGTAGTACCCTGCCTATGCACTTAATATAGCTGATATACACTTAAGATCAGGCACTACCTTGCCTACACATGAACCACCTCCTATTACTAAAGTGCCAAAAACTCCTGTAGCATCAGTACCGATTCTAGAGAATGCTTTGCCAAATATTATTGCCCCAGATAATGTTTCTAATTCAGCTAATGTTCATACATCAATTAAACGTCCTTTTCCACAGAGGCTCATCCTAGAAAAACCTATACCAAAAGAAGACCAACCATTTGATATCCTTAACCAATTAAAGAACATGCATGCTCAGATTCCCCTGTTTCAAGCAATAAAGGATGTCCCTATCTATGGAAAAGAAATCAAGGAAGCTTGTCTTAAGAAGCCTAGAAGAAAGAAAAAGGATCCTACAATAGTTCATGTTATAGGAAAATTAGCTGATATTATGCGGGGCAAACTAGTAATTCCAAAATATTCAGATCCAGGGAGTCTAGTTGTTAACATCATCATTAATGGTCAGTCTATCAAAAATGAATTAATAGATCTAGGTTCTGCCATTAATGTAATGACTAAGGATACTATGAATAAGGTAAGCATAGAAGGATTATGAGCTACTCCAACAATATTGCAATTAGCTAACAGCTCTACTATCACCCCTGATGGAATGATAGAAGACATAATAGTTTCCCTAGATTCCTAGGAATACCCTGCTGATTTCATGATTCAATCACCACAAGTCAATCTTGCTAGTTATCCTATCATTTTAGGACACCCATGGTTGGAAACATTTGATGCAAATATTATTTTTAGATTAGGTAACATGAAATTTTTAGATGGGTAAGACACTAAGCAACTAGCATTGTATCCTCCATCTCAACCTCGGCTAGATTTAAGCACTCCTACATGGCCAGATTTAGAAGATGGGGAAGAGGAATTGAACTCTGTGGGTCAGCTCATGATGTTACATAGGAAATCATTTCTAAAGTTGCAGGAAGAAGATGAAGTAATTCGAAGGATTCTTAATAATGACTGTGTTAAAATCAAAGACATATCTGAAAGCTCTGTGTTAGAGTTAACTACATATGAGGACCATTTTGAGAACTATGTTTTTCCTTTAGAATCCAATATTATTCATCAACTCCTACCCTATGAGGTAAATATAAGTCCTATTACTGAAGTATCCATGCTTGACCTTACAACTATTGTTGAGTTGTCCAAGGGTCACAATCTCCATGTAAATAATAAGATGCCTTCACAATAAATGAAGCAATTAACTAAACTTCTCCAAACACATGAGAAAGCCTTTGCATCAGATTATGGGGACATGAAGGGACTAAGCCCAACACTTTGCACCCTAATGATTTATATCAACGAAGGAAGCCTACCACTCCATCAACCTCAAAGGAGGATTAACCCAGTATTAAGAGATATAGTCAAAACAAAATTACAAAAATTGCTAGATGTTGGCTTTATATATCCTATATCTAATAGTAAATGGGTATCACCCTTGGTTATAGTGCCCAAAAAGGGGGTAAATGGAGAATCTATGTGGATTATAGGGAGTTAAATAAAGCTACCAAGAAAGATCACTTCCCATTACCATTCATTGATCAAGTACTTGATACTTTAGCCGGTAAAAAGTATTTTTCCTTTCTTGATGGATATAGTGGATACAATCATATTACTATTGCTCCAAAGGACCAGGAGAAGACTAAATTCACATGTCCATCAGGAATATATTCATACTTTGTCTTACTATTTGGGTTGTGTAATGCTCCAACAACATTCCAGAGGGCTGTAATTAGTATTTTTGCTAACATATCACATGATTGTATGGAGATATATATGGATGACTTTACAACATTTGGAGTGACATTTGAAGAGGCTTTGAAGAATCTTGAAAAGGTGCTGATCTGATGCAAGGAACACAATTTCTCCCTTAATAGTGAGAAATTATTCATGATGATGCAAGAAGGAGTGGTACTTGGGCATTTTATTTTAGCAGCAGGAATCCAAGTGGACCTAGCCAAAGTAGAGGTAATACTTACACTACCTACCCCTACTAAGAAAAGAGATGTAAGATCATTCTTAGGACATGCTGGTTACTATAGATTTTTTATTCAAAATTTTAGTCAAATAGCTAGTCCTCTATACACATTGCTTACAAAAGAAGCTGAGTTTATATGGACACAAGCATGTGATGAGTCCTTCCTGTAGCTCAAGAAACTTCCAACAATTGCACCAGTCCTCAAAGGACCAGATTGGTCTATCCCATTCCACATCCATAGAGATGCATCAGATTATGCCATAGGTGTTGTGCTAGGACAAAAGCCTACTAACCTTGAGAATGCAATTTACCATATCAATAAAAGCCTCCATGGACCTAAATTAAACTACATAGTTACTGAAAAGGAAGTCCTAGTTGTACTTTATGGATTGAAATTTTTTTGACATTATGTAATAGGCTATCCCATTTTTGTTCACACTGATCACTCAGCAATAAAATATTTGATGAAAAAACTTGCTATAATAGGTAGACTAGCAAGGTGGCTACTACTATTACAGGAGTTTGATAAAACAATTGTTGATAAGCCTGGGAAGGAAAACGTAGTAGCTGACTATTTGTCTAGACTTCAAAATATTGATGCAGAAACTACTTTGATGAACACCTGTTCCATATAGAAATAAAAAACCCATGGTATGCTAACATAGCCAATTATCTTGCAGAAAATAAGATGCCCCCACATTTCTCTCACAAGGACAGGAAAAAGTTTGCAAAGAAAAGCTTCCAATTTTCATGGATAGATAACAATCTATTTTACATTGGTCTAGATCAGATTATGAGAAGTTGTGTGAGAGAAGATGAAATATATGATATACTCGATGCTTTTCATGATGAGCCATGTGGAGGTCACTTTGTAGCAAAGAGAACAACACTAAAAATCTTAACAATGGGATATTATTGGCCAACACTACACAAGGATGCAGCCAGTTATACGGAAAAATGTGATAAATTTCAAAGGATGGGTCACCCAACAAAATCAAATGAGATACCACTCAATCCACAATGGTAATAACACCATTTGACAAATGGGTATGGATTTCATAGGACCAATAGATCCTCCCTCAAATGGAAAATCTTACATCCTGGTATGCACAGACTATCTGACAAAATGGGTGGAAGTGAAAGCTATGCAAAATGCCAGGGATCAAAAAGTAGAAAAATTCTTGTATGAGGATATTTTTACCCATTATGGAGTCCTGAGAGAGCTTGTAACAAACCAAGGAGCACAATTCACATCAAATCTGATCAATAAGCTAATGAAGGAATATAGTATCAGACATAAAAAATCTATCCCTTACCATCTGCAGGCAAATGGATAGGCATAAGTCACAAACAAAGAAATTGAGGCCATATTAACAAAGACAGTGCAATTCCATCATAGGGATTGGAGCAACAAATTAACTAAAGTAGTATGTGCCTATCATACCACCTAGAAAATAACTCCAGGGTTCACACCATTTGAAGTGGTGTATGGGAAGGAAGCAATGTTGCCCATCGAATTTGAACACAAAACATTGCGCACAGCTCTGGAATTAAATATCAGTCTTCCTGCAGCACAATCCAAATGCCTTCTCCACCTCAACTCCTTGGATGAAATGCAAAAGTCAACATTGGAGCAGACGAAACTAATCTAGCATCAAAGAAACATGTGGAATGATTCACACATAAAAAATAAGTGCTTTCTTTATTCAATGATAAAGAGGTGGAATGATTCACACATAAAAAATAAGCACTTTCTTTATCCTTGATTGGGCTCTATTATATGATTCTCGATTCAAGGAGATTCCAAGAAAGTTATAGACTAGATGGCTGGGACCATGTGAAATTTAGTATGTTTTTGAAAATGGAGTAGTCCAATTAACAACATTGGATCTAGTCCAATTCAAACTACTTGTCAATGGACACTGCCTGCGCCTGTACCAAAAGCCCCAAACCAAGGAAGAATTCCTATAGCAGTTCATCATGCACAGTTCAATAGCACCTCAGGTAACAGTTCCTCCAATAGAAGGTGAAAGCCTTCTTCTCATAGCTTCACCATAACATGCCTTCAAAAACAAACCATAATAAAGCTTCATTTAATATGAGGTACATTTCTTCATTCACTTTTCTTCCTTCTCTCCAATTCATCTCATTTCTCTTTTTTCCACCCACTCACCATCCACGTCACCCACAATTTCTATTTTCAATGCTTTCAATAAACACCACTTCAACACTCACATGTGGCCACCAGAATCAATGACCTCTCATCAAATTGCATTCATGTGTATGGTAAATAACTCCCAGGTACAACTCCCTCAATCCTTACTCACTTTTAGCACACAAGTTTTAATAATTATATATATTACTAGATTAAATATATACTATAGGCGTTACACTAGTTTCTCATTCTCATGCTAAAATATATCAAGTGAGGACACTTGTCAATGTTTGGTAGGGGGCAGGGGAAGTGTAATAAATTTTACGTGTTATTCCTAAGCCATCCTAGTCACATCCTTATCACATCAATGTTGTACTTAGGCTCTATTCTATTATTTCTTTTAATCCTACACATTTTTCATACTTGAAAAATTCCAATTTTCTAAGCTTGATATGACTTGAAAGGACTATAATTAAATT
This sequence comes from Chamaecyparis obtusa, assembly GCA_027943335.1. Taxonomy (NCBI): domain Eukaryota; kingdom Viridiplantae; phylum Streptophyta; class Pinopsida; order Cupressales; family Cupressaceae; genus Chamaecyparis; species Chamaecyparis obtusa. The sequence continues at coordinate 2,481,090 of BSBK01001755.1, read as the reverse complement.
GCAAGGTAACTCACACTTAAAGTTGTGATGTCCTCTGTAATCAATGTCATTATTATTGTTCATGTTAAGCATAACAAAGGTAATGTAAGCAAAAAAAATTGATGTTTTTAAGAATTGCAATTGCATTTCAAAAGAAGGTATTTGTAGAGCATAAGAGACTGAAAGATTAGCAGTAAATTGAAGGTTGGGTGTTAATAGAATGAGTGGACAATTACAGAGGCATGAAATAGTTCACCATGGAATTTTACTGGTGGATGTTGAAGTCATTAGTAGATTTAATGCATGCAGCTAGCTTGGCTATTTTCTTCAATTAACAAAATTTAATGAGGAGGTTGCAACAGAATTTATGGGCACTTTTGAAGAGGGACAAGCAACTGTGTGGGGTTTAATAGTTGTTGCCACTGAGGAAAGAATTGCAGAGGTCACTGGGTTGCCATTCATTGGAGAGCACTATCCTAACGAGCATGACACCAGGTCATCTCGAGCTTAATTCTCCCAATCGCGTGATCCTCCACTTGAAATTACTAAGCAGGGATGCAAGAGATTATCTCTTCCACCACCATTTCTAGAATTGGCTACCCACATTATTAGGTATTTAACTTGTGAAGGGAGATTCTCCAACTTGCATGCCTATCATTTCAAATTGCTTAGTTGTATAAGGAATAATCTTCAAGTCAATGTTCCTAATTTTCTCTATAATATGTTAAGCATTAGTGCCGAGGAAACATAGAAGGGTAATGCAAATTCCATAAGCCACCATGCCCTAATAAATATTTTGGCTGAAAAATCCCTTAGGGATGTCTCTCCCATGACATGGGCAGAATTTGTTCAGTTTAAAGGTTTGCAACCCTAGGTTAACCCTATTTCTCAACCTCTAGAGAATGAAGTAGAGTCATTTGAGCCTACTCCAAAAACAACTACAAAATAAAAAGAGCCAAAATTATCCCCAAAAAAGAAGTCTTATGAGCCAACTCCAAAGAGTAATATACCTACTTCTTCTACAAATAAAGGTAAATGGAAAGTTGGAAAAGAAACCCCTAACCTATAAAGTGAAATTCAAAACCCTGTAGTTCAAATAAATAAAAGAAAAAGGTCAAGTCTTGTAGTGTCTATTCCTATAGCACAAGAGCCAAAAATATCCCACCAAAGGAAAACCACAGTAGTTGATGAATCAACAGTGCAAAGAATCCCTCGCATGTGAGGACAAGTGTCTCTGTCTTCCCTTGTAAATCCAACTATCCCAGGACCAAAACCTGCTCTAGAACCCTCTATTGAGTACATTCCTGATGACTCACCCAAGCAAACAGAAGTGTCTTCATCTCCCAAAAATATGGAGGAATCTCAAAATGTGCAAGAACCTAATAGTAGCATGCCACATGATGACCAAGGTATGCCTGAGCAAAGCCCTGACATAGCACAAGAGAGCATTCCTATGAATGTTCAAATGACTCCTCCACATCACCCTATGTATTCCAATGTGTCCATTATGCCCTACAAATCCACATGGTTCACTGAGTATTCTCAGCAAGTTTCCAAAGAAAAGAAAAAGAAAGCTTAGCTGCAAGAGTTTCCCTCACTAACAATTCAGTCTGTACTCTTTAATCTATACAATTGTTTTGTTTTTTAGAAGACCTAGTGGAGATAGGAAAGAGATCAAATGCAGAAAGAGATATTTGATAAGGATGAGGAAATTGAAGCTCTTAAGGAGTAGATAAAGAAACAAAAACAACAAATGGACAAAGTCCTAAAACTAGTCGATCAGGTCATAGCTTGTAGACCGCCACCCAGGGTATATGTTATTTGTTTAAAAGAACAATTTCTTTTGTTTCAACTTATGATGACAATGAAGGGTATTGATTGTGAATTCAAGTCAGCCCAAGATTTTTATGGAATATATCAGACTCTTCCCCAATGGCAGAAAAATTTATCATGTGAGCTATATTTGCATAAATTTTTCATCCCACATGAAACAGAGTGGAATCCTTTGCTCTATATAGGGGATGTTCATTTGAGAGATCTGATGTCATGCATGCATAATGAAGGAAACTATGACAAGTAGCTGAATATTTATAGGGATCTAGAGAAATTTGAACCGTTACCATTAAGGGTTGAATCACATAAGCCTGATGTCCTCTTGAGGGATTGGCTCAATTTGATCTATGGGAAATAGAAGCCTGAAATTAGGGAGAAGGTGTTTTCATTAAGAGATAGGGTCTATAGAGAATACCAGGGACTGCCCTACTTTTCATTTCAAAGAGGTCTTGTAGGGGTAAGAAGCCGGTGGAATAGGTTACTAGAGGCCTTCAAGAAAACAGAGCCACACAGCCCAATCAACTTTGAGGCAGCAACAAATAGAGCAACCAAATATATGCAGTTGGGGTGATGGGTTATAAGAGAATTGTGGATGCCTTTGTCTTTCCAACCACCTACACTCCTATGGACCCTATATGGAATCAATACTACTAGATTGATTCATTTGTAGGAGGAGCACCGAGGAGATTACTTGGAAAGAACAAGAGGATTTTACTACACTTTCAAGAGTGGAAAGAAGGGGAAGACAACTGTCAGTGATTTCAAGTCTATAGCTAGGAAATGCAATGCTTGAGGACAAGCATTATGCTTAGTAGGGGGCAAATGATGAGACAAATTAATGTCTCTATTTTGTTATAATCTTCATACTTTTTTGACACTCTTTATGCTCTGATAGGAAATTTCCAAAACATTTATGACTTATACATATGTGAACTTATGCTAAGTACAACTAGAGCCACAAAGACTATGGGTAGTTAGAATGACATGTTTTCCTGACTATTATATATATAATGTAGTACTTCATATAGCTATTTTAAGCTATGTTCTAACATTTGAGAAGGAGTTGAGATGTTGACTTGTATATATGTACACCAAATGCTACTAACCTACTAGGTAAGAAAGGAGTGGTTGAAGAGTGGTGCGACTGCATTTAACAAGGAGCAGTACAAAGAGTGGTGCAACCACATTAAAGGAGCGTTAGAAGACCATCCATGGTGGAAGTATCCAGCACAATTCCAAAGGATATCTTGCTACTAAGAAGGATTTGTCATTCCAGAAGATATAGGAAATAGTTATGCTATATTCCCTCAGTGTTGTTATTATGTTATCTTCACTTATTGTAATGTGTCATGGTTATTATATCTCCTTCTTATTTGGTGAGATTTAATCAAAATTTTTTGTTATGTTTTCAATAAGCGTCAATCCTCTTTATAAAGGGATTTGATCGACTTAGTTAGGTAATGAGAAATATTAGAATGTTGTGTTCAGCATAACAAAGTTACTCTTTTCTATTCTTCATGTATTGTTAAGTTATTATGAATATAATGGAAGAGTGATTTTGAAGTATCTTGTGTGTTAGTAGTTAGCAAAAGCCAACCAAGGGGGCCCACTTGGGAGGGGATTAGATTAAGTTAGAGTAGAATTGCTTACTATATTTTATGATATTTCAAGTAGAAGTTACTATTTTACTCCTGTAGCATTACTACTGTGGATGTTCCTACAGCACTTGCAAAGATAGACATAGTGAATGTTTTGAGTTGATATATAGATTTAGAATAAATTCAAAAGATTTCTACAATAATTCCATTAAGTATTCAAGTGTGTTTACTTTCATGTAGCAATAGCATAGGTTCCTTTCATGCATTTTATCTTCCTCCAGCATAAGTGTTATGACTCTTAGAGGAACTTAGTGCACAAACTATGTTGTCCCATTTCAAGTCTACGTCCCTGGGTTGACAATCTAAATGCATTTCATGATGGGAAAAGTAATCCTTAGCATAGATGTATTATTCCTAAGTGAGACAATGGCATGATTATCATTACCTATTGTGAGATTGGTCAAGGTGCATACTGTTAAGAGGCTCATCCAAGAGATCACTCTTAGACATTGATAACTGATAAGCCCCTGAGCCATAGATTGTTGTAATCACACAAGGACCCAACTAGTTGGGTTCAAACTTGCCCTTCTCATGATATTGCTTTTTTTTGGGCTTCTCGTGAAGGAGTAGATCTCCCATGTGAAAGTATCCGGGCTTTACTTTACTATTATATTGGCAAGACATCCTCTACTAATAGACCTTCAAATTATTAAAGGCTTCTTGGTGGTGTTCTTCCAGAAATTCCAATTCAGTTAGTTGTGCAACTCTATACTCTTTATTTGAAATTATGTCTTTTAGAAATACATGAAGAGAAGGTAACTCAACCTTGAGGGGCATGACAACTTCAGAACCATAGACAAGGGAATACGAGGTTGCTCTAGTGGGAGTATGGATGGAAGTGTGATAAGCCCATAAGGCGGGATTCAATTGGATATGCCAGTCATAGCTAGCGTCATTGATAGTCTTTTGAAGGATCTTGACAATGGTTTTATTAGACACCTCAGCTTGGCCATTTCCCTGGGGGTAGTAAATGGTGGAATAGTGATGTCTGATGTGAAATTTCTCACACATTTCATCCATGTCCTAATTTTGGAATTGCTTCCCATGATTAGTAATAAGATGCATAGGGATACCATATCTACAAATGATATAATTAAGGATAAACATGGATATTTGTTTGCCAGTGGCAATGATCAATGGAACAGCTTCAATCCATTTAATAAAATACTTCGTTGCAATGATAATAAACTTATGGTCATTGGAATATGGAGGGTGAATTGTGCCCATGAGGTCGAGTCCCCACTGACTGAATGGAAATGTAGTTGTAAAAGGATGGAGCTCTTGTGCTGGTGCATGAATAATATTCCCATGAATCTGACATTTCTTACATTTTTTGGAAAAGTAAAAGGAATCTGTCTCCATAGTATGCCAATAGTAACCCATATGCATGAGTTCTAATCCAAGGAAGGACCACTCAAATGTGTCCCACAAATGCCCTCATGGACATCTCATAAGGTTTTTTGAGCTTTATCATGTTCAAGACATCATAAGATAGTAACATCAAGACCTCGCCACCACAGGGTGTCAGATATTAGGATATATCAAGAGGCTTGGTGGAGAAAGGTACATTTTTAGCTTCTGGATAGTTCAGGTGGAATGGTATTGTCTTTAACGTAGGAATATATCTTTCTGTGAGTTGGGGATTCTCATGTGTGTTATCTCTATTTGAGCATTAAATGTTGTCATTAGTATCAAAAACATCCGTTGGTTACCTATGCTACTCTAGTCGGTAACTAAAAGCACTTCATGCTAGTCAGTTAAGTCTTTACACTGAGCATCCAGGCACTTCTATCGAGCATTAGTGTACACCGATACTGAGCGATAGTAAACACCGAGCACCAATGTATTTACCGAGTAGTATATACAGTGTTTATCGAGGAAGATAGAAAATGGCATAGTATTCAGGAATGGCACATTTATCTATGCAAATGATTATAATAGAATCACTAAATGTTTTACCAAGATTGAGGATCATTTATTGTAAGATTCCATCATTAATTGTGATGATGATCTTTATATAATTGTGAGATCTAGGTTATTTTTATATGTCATAGATCTTAGGGTTTTCTCTAAGATATTGTAACCTAATTTTTGTTAAGTGGAAAAATAATTATACTATATAAATGTAATTTAATGTTATTTTTGAATGGGTGAATGAGAAGAAGCTTGACAAGGAAGTTAAGAACAAGCAAAGAAGGTCTTGAAGCATTAGCCAACTTCAAGATATCAGTTAGCAGATAGAGCAGAATAGTATTCAGAGTTATTTAGATTAAGCAGAATTAGACAAGGCTACCGAGTAGTTCAGAGAAGAGATCTTCACATGAAAAGGTGATATCTATTCAGTACTTCGTAGATCTGTATTAGACAAGATAGAGTTGTCATTGGCAGATATATCCTATTATTTTCTAATCATTATAATATAGTTTTGGTAAAATCTCTTAATAGAGTAGACCTAACAGTATTTATGTAAATCTCTTTACCGAGTGCACACTCAAGTAGTGTTGTCAAAATCCTATCACTAGGTAGATCCAATCGATCTGATATATTACTCCTAATAGGGTAAGATCACCAGAAGTGATCACCACTTATAGCCCTAAGAGGCAAACCTTTTCTATCTGCAGTAGTAAAGAATTTGTGGGTGTCATCCCCACCACATTTTTTACCTTCTAAAAAGGGTTTTTATGTTACCAAAATACTTGTGTTATGTGACAATTATATTATTGATTTCATGTTATTTACCTTTGATAGTTAAATGAGTGAATGATGCATGCAATGGATAGAAGTTATATTTGAAGGTTACTACTATTTGTTGTTTAAGGTTTATGAGTTAAAGTTTTGTGGGCACTGATTCACCCCTCCCCTATCAGTGCCCTATCTCTCCAATTGAGAAATTGGTATCAGAGCTCAAATCTCTTATTGGACAGTTTAACCATTGAAGAGTAAATATCTAACCATGGAGAGATATAAGTTGGATAAGACTATAGAGAATCAAAAGATTCAAATGCAGATGTTTGTTGAGCAGTATAAGAAGGCTAAGGATGACTTGAAAAAGTTACTGGTTCAAAGAAAGAACATGGCTATTATGGAGAATGACATTAGTTACCATGAAGAAGAGATTGATGATGCATTTGATAACATTGGATCTAGTTCTGGAAGTATTTTTGATGGGTCTAAAAGTGCAATCTTTGATTTGTCTGAAAAGAATCTTCACTTAATTGAACAAGTGAAAGCTCTACAAATTGGTCAAGAATCATAGATGGTGAGAATGATAGATGTAATGAACAATGCTAGGTAGGCTAAGAAAGAAAGAAATCTAGTTGTTGAAGACCGAAGACAGATAACTAAACAACTTCAAGCAAAAGAAAGTGAGATACAAAGACTCAACGAGCACCATTTCAAAATATCCAATTAGATGATGACTCTAAATTAGGAGATTAATTGAGTCAATGGTGAACTGTCAAGAAAACTTGAAGATATTGGAATACTCAGTGAAGAGAATAAGAAATTGAGAAATGAAATAAAAACTCAACAACAACACAATGAGATGATGAAACTGGATGAAGATAGTTCTAAAAGGATTGATGATTTTCTAACTAATCAAAGAAGATTTGGAAGTAAAGAAGGATTAGGCTATACCGGCAAAGGAGAATCATCCAAGCAAGCTGAACAAGTAAAAAACAATCAAAATCAAAGGCCAAAGATGTTGTCATGCTATCACTATGGCAAATCAGGACATACCTCAAATGTTTGCAGAAGAAAAGCACAAGGTAAACCTCCAGTCACTCCCAAGTTTAATGGTTACTGTTATTATTATGGTAAATTTGGTCATCAAGCTTATGAGTGTAGAGAAAAATAGAATAAGAATGCTAACAATCCCACCATGGAGAAACTCTTTTATACTTGTAATGAACATGGACACACTGTATGAGAGTGTAAAGCTAAGATGAAACAAGTATGGACACCAAAGTATAAGAGAAAACCCAAGCCTTATCAACCGAAGAGACAAGGTAATTCTTATGTTTGGGATTACAACACATGGGCTAACTGTATTGTATGTGGTAGATATGGACACATTGCACCAAATAGTATGAGGAAAAGATGGGCTAGACAATCACAAAGCTGGACAAGCACTAGAATGGCATGCTTACATTTTCATAAGGTTGGTCATCTAAGCAAGGACTACAAAGACCGAGAACCAGAAGGACATGTATTTGAGAGTGGAAACACTATTGCAGATATCATTAGAATCAAAAATAGTATGTGGAAAAAGGCATTAAATGAGAATGGAGAGTCAAGTAATGTTGTCGGTGAAACCTCGTCCACTAGATTAGGTGACATCAGTACATCTACTTAAGGTGATATAGGTATGTATGGAATTGACATTTTAAAATGATCTTATTTTACATACAGTTCCTTATATATGATGAGCACATACCAAATCTACATGAATAAAGATGCACTATGGTTTATATGTTATGAGCTAACAAAGTCACACAGTCAGTAAAAGTTTGACCGAGCAAAAGATTACCCATCGGTAATCACTATTCAAGGTTAACCAAGTATCAATATCAACCGAGTGATAAATCATGTGTTAACCGAGCTGATGGAAGTTTGTAGTATTCATCGAGTTGATAGTTGTCATGAACCAAAAAGTAGGTCAAGCATTAATGACATAAAGTTTTGAGCGGGAATGTGAAAATGCTATAAATACATGAAAGTCTGAGTTCATTTTCAAAAAGAAATTTTGAAGAGAGATTATTTCATAGAGTGAGTTCGAGCAAGGAATTTTTCAAGATAATCCTAAGTAGTTGCAGATCGAACTGAGCACACTCTTCATATATTTTGAGTAAGTTGAAACCCATACCAAGCATATTCATCACTATTTACTAGAACCTAGTTTTTTTTTATGGCATCTACTGCTAAAATTTTCAAAGTTGTAGAAGAGGAAGTAAATCTTATTATGTCAAAAAATTATAGTGAACCCAAATACAAGTTACACCCAAAAGTTGCATCTAAAATAGATTCAGCGGGCACTTCTCGAGCATCCCAACTAGGGTTTTTCTAGTCAAAGATGTATGATCATTCATTCACTAGAAGATAGATGAAATAGGAGATTTCGACATGTATATTGCATATCATGCACTTTGCAGTGTAGATGGGAAGCTGGAACCAGAGCATAAATAGGTTGAAATGATTGGACTCACAAATGCCCTAAATTTTCTAAAGAACTTCAAAACTGAATGGATTAGGGTTGTATTAAGTCGATATCACGAGTGCACATTTTGGATATATAAACCAATTAAAGTGACAAAGAGAATGATTCATAGGGTTACAGGTTACCCTACAACCAACAAGGCCAAAGCATTCTGTAGTTCATCTCGAGCCGATGTTGAGAAAAATACAGGCACAACATGGGACGACCAAGCATTGAAAATTGCTTCAATTGTAGATTTGGAAGTTAAGTATGCATCTCATGTAATTGGCTATAAGTTCTATCAGTCAAGTAGAATGAACAATGTACCTTGTAGTGTTGTGGATATGGCATACAAAATGATAAAGAAAGGACACCAGTTGGACCTTGCTGAGTTACTACTAAAGTAGTTGAAGGAAAACATGAAGACAATCAGGTTGACAAAGTCTAACACCTATAAGTTTGGTTCACTGTTGGTGTGTTTATTTTTCTATCTCCAAAAATTATTTCCTTATGTCGATTAGATAGATTGGCCTACCGACAAATTGATCATTTCACAAATTTTTGATATAATGACAAGTCTAGGAGATAATGCAAACAATGTTATAGATGATTACTTTGAGAAATTCAAAATTAAGATGAATCTTCGAAGTAGGATTCCAAGTTCACTGGTTGAGAAATATGAGATGGATATTTGTTTCTAAGTGGACATTGACCACACATTAATCAAAGTTGTTGAGCTGAGAACTAAATGGCTAGCCCCCATGGGATATGAAATGGATCATGATTTCACTTTGAAATCAATCAAGGCATTACTAGCTTTACCAAAGGACAAGAAGGTTGAAAGGTTTGGAACCTATGAAGAGGCAAACACAAGAATCATAGCAAGTCTTTTCATCGGCAAAATAAATAGAAAAGTTAAGAAAATGAAGAAAATTTTAATTGAAAAGTTTGGAGATGAATCTAACTCATCTGACAAGTCACCAGTTGAACTTGCAACTGAAGGTCAGTTATTGTTGACTGAAAAAGCACATGATAGTGAGGAAACCAAGTTTGACAAAGAAAAATATTCAATACCAGTTTCTCCCACTCCAACTCCAAAGAAGAGGCAGTTGCCAGTGCAATCAAGAGTACAAACAAGGTTAGCTACTGTCGCTTCATCACCTTAGAAAAAGGGAATTGGAAAGGTAACTAAACCAAAAGCTACTGCACCAACCAAGACATATGCAAAGAGAAAAACCAAGGTTGTAGCTACAGCACCAAAGAAAAGGAGAAGACTCATAAGGAGTCAGGAAGACCTTGAGGACAAAGAGGATGACAACAATCAGTTCAAGGTTGTCAGTAATAAGGATGGGACAATAGATGAAATTGCTATAGATATAATTGAACATGGAACACTTATAGATCCTGAACCTAGTCGGTTTGACAACATGTCTACCGAGGATCAAAATAAAATTGAGGAGGTAGTCATTCAGATGATGATAAGCTTCAAAAAATTTCCATTAGAGTTTGGTACACAACTACCAGAGGCATTAAAAGAAAGAATAAATCAGAAGTGGTCCTATGCCTTGGACACTGAGAAGAAAATGAGGGAACTATCCCTAGTTGAGGTAGCACCAAATTTAACTCTTGATGAAAGTAAAGATCTTATGGATACATATGCTAAGAGATTCAAAGTAAAAGGTTGGGAAATGCAATTATTAGATGAAAATCTAGTAGATATTGATGAGTCTGGTCAACTCATCTGGACATCAATTTTTGCAGTCAGAGAGAAAGCTAAGAAGAATGCATTTCTTAATCTGTCTAAGAAGAGACAAAGGTCAAAAGGGCAAGGTATCTACATTGATGATGCTGATTTAGAAAAGAAGACAAAAGAATCACATGTATCATTTACCAAGGTGATTGATACAACACTTATAAATGAAGTAATAACAATTCCACAGGATTCACCAGATCCAGTAAAGATCCAAATTAAGGAGAAAAATGTTGATGATGTACTCATTGAGAACATTACAAATGGGGATCTTGATGATAGAGATGAAGATGAAGATGCGAACATTGCACCTGACAATACATAAGATGAAGGTCAAGCTACCGAATCTGCATTCACATCATTACCGGGTGAGCTTCCTATACTTGTAGAAGCAGTTGAAATTTTATCCCAAGAACAACTTGATGGCTCAGACCCTGAGAAACTAAAGGATACAATAGGGGAACAAGGAGCAGAGACACTAGCTAAAACAAACAAGCCTGAAGAGACACAGGCAACAGAGATAGGAACACAGGATCAAGATAATCCTAATGTAACCAAGGTCACTCCACTAGACACTACATCAGAGTCTCTGACATAGTCAACCAACATAAAGCTCACCAAGGAGTAGCAAAAGGAAGATATAGTGTTAGCTGAGTAGGTTACACAAAGTTATGAGATAAAGGACATTATACCAATTGTAAAGAGTTCACCTCAAGAATCAGAAAAGAAGAAGAAGAAAAAGAAAGGAAAAGTGTCGGTCACATTAGATGAAGTCATAGTTATACCCAAGTGTGACCTGAGGACCCTAAGCCCCAAAGAATTGAGAAAATATGGGGAGTTATGTACAAGGAAGGCAGCGCAAGAAAAACTGAGGCAAGAAAGAAAAAGCAAGGAGATACTTGAAAATGTAAGAGATATCTTACAATAGGTCATACCAGAGGTACACATTAATGAAGATACTCTGATCATGGACCAACTTGCTACACTTGTTGAAGAAATAAATGCCCCAGATGTTGATGCTGAAAAGAGAATTGAAGAAAGGGCAGAATCCAAAATTCAAGATAAACTAGCAAACAAGATCAGCCAAGAAGTGGCAATTAACAAGGTAAATTTAGCTGAGGTAATCACTAAGATCAAATCTATCACTTAGCTAATAAGTTAAATTTTACTAAATCTATGCACTGTGGAAACCTTCACTGCTGAGATCGGTGAAAAGATTAAACAACTTGATAATGAAATCAAAGCTAGTGCACAAACAGCTATAGCCGAACCACAATATTTTGCAAAGCACATATTAAGAGTTCAAGAACTCATGTGGTTTATAGAAGATCTCAGGAAGCAAGAAGAAAGAATAAGTGATTAGGTCACTAAATTGAAAACCAAGCTTCTACCCTACCTGAAAATTTTTTAGAAACACTTGTTGCAACACTAGAAATTTTTGTGTTGGAAAATATTGTTAGAAAGCAAAGATCCCCAAGATAACTGAGAGGGGGGGGGGGGGTGAATCAGTTATCTAATAAGTAAACCATTTATCAACTTCAATATCATTAAACCATATAATCAATGTAGTAACCAACCATAGAAGGATAATCATACATAATGACACAATAACACAAGATATGTTAACTAGGGAACCTCTTGATCAAAGAGTAAACCTTAATGGGAATGATGCCCACAAAATGATGTACTAATATGAAAGTTCCTTGTTAGATGATGGAACCTGTTAGGAGTCTTATGAAATACATTTAGTACATATGAATCTCTGTTAGGAGATTTTGAATCCCTGTTAAAAGATTCTAACATTGTTACGAGTTATGGAAGACAGAAGGACCCACTGCCCAAATAGCTTCAAGGCAAGATCTCTGAACTCACTGTCCAATAGATCTTAGGATTATTCAATAGAATAATATTAAATATGTTACCTCCTTCACACTATGCCAAAACCACACTCTCTACTACACAAGATCACAAATTCAGATCTATGTACTTCACAGGTCTTCCTTCATCACTGAATTAGCTCTTTTCTTTACTTCATGCATACATTCACATCACAACTTTCACAATTTCATATCACAACTATTACAATCCCATCACAACAAAGAAAACATTCCTTCCTTTATACCACACTCAAATAATTACAAATGAGTTGGCATGCAAATACAAAATAATAATTTCAACACGCTTCATCAAAATTACATAAAAATTGTTAGCTTCCAGATACAATAACTTTCCAATTGTGTGACCTAAAATTTTATGCTTTGAACTACATCACCAAAAATGAGTCTCAAATTTCCCTTTAACTATGCAAAATCAGATTCCATCCCAATTAGGAGATATCCTCCGATAACCAAAAACTGCTACTCAGGAACATTGCCAGAATACTGCTTCCACCAAAATCCTTATAACTTTCATGAATAAATTAATTTCTCTTTGCACTCTTAACCATAGGCTAATAACACACCAAATAACATACCATCAATTGTGCATAACTCAATCTACAATATAACATGTGCGCAAAACAAAACTATGCCTGCTTCTCTGCTAAACTCCAGAATATCACTATGTTGACATCAATGACAATCATAGTCATGAATGCAACAACCACTACTAAAGAATGACTTCCAAAGGCTTCAGAATTCATTCCTAACAATCTCCCCCATTGGCATTGATGGCAACATAGATGAAAAACATCCAATGTTCCAAAAATCCAATCACTACTGCTCAACTGCTCTGTTGCTCTTCATCAATCAAATCTTGCTTCATTTTCCTATTCAATCTCTCCAAAAAATGTAGTTCCTCAATGTTTTTCATAATTCTATCCCCCATTGACATCAATGACAAAAATTCTATCACTATGTCAAACAATAGCTCAATGTCAAAAGACATTGTTTAGAAAAATACATTCACAAGAGTCCTCATGACTTAGCTCAGATACACATACTCCCCCATACAGGAAGTACCAACATCCAATCCAAAAAATAGATAGGGCCATAAACCACTGGATGGATGCAACCAACTACATCATTACTCAAAAGTAGGTTGGGGCATAACCCCAAGCATACCCCTCAGATACTCAAATGTATCCTTAGGAAAAGGCTTTGTAAATATATCTGCTATCTGCTCCTTTGTGCTTATGTACTCTAGTCTAACTTCTTTCTTAGCAACTTTCTCTCTTACAACATGATACTTGATCTCTATATGCTTTGTCTTAGAATGTAAAATCGGATTTTTTGACATACTAATTGTACTTGTATTGTCACAATGTATGAAAGTAGGCTCATCAAACTTGATTCCAATGTCCATTAATATCTGCTCCATCCAAATTATCTGATTACAATTGTTTGTTGCTGCTACATATTCTGCTTCTGCTGTACTCTGTGAGATACAATTCTACTTTTTTCTCAACCAAGAAACTAATCTTCGTCCAAGAAAAAAGGCTCCACCACTGGTGCTTTTCTTATCATCAATGTTGCCTCCCCAATCAGCATCAGTATATGCACATAGGGTAAAATCATCAGAAGTTTCATACCACAATCCATAGTCCATTGTGCCTCTAAGATATCTCAATATCCTCTTTATTGCTACACAATGTAGCTCTCTAGGTTTAGCTTGAAATCTTGCTACCATTCCAACTCAATGTTGTATATCTGATCTAGTGTGTGTCAAGTACTACAATCCACCAATCATAGATCTGTATTTCTTTTGCTCAACTATTGGTTTTTCATCTTTACTAGATAGTTTATGTCCTGTAACCATAGGTGTTCCAACTGGTTTACAATTCTCCATACCAAATCTTTTTAACAAATCATTCAAGTACTTTGTCTGACTTACAAAGATACCATCTTTGTTTTGTGTTATTTTTAATCCCCAAAAATATTTCATTTCTCCAATCATACTCATTTCAAATTTTGTCTTCATTTCATCAAAAAATTTGTCACTAGCTTCATCTTCTCCTCCAAAAATAATGTCATCAACAAAAATAACCAAAACTAACAATCCATTCTCAATTTCTTTTGTATGTAAGTTACTATCAGCTGTTCCTTTTGTAAATCCCAACTTTAACAAATACTTATCCAATCTAGCATACCAAGTTCTAGGTGCTTGCTCTAGTCCATACAATGCTTTCTTTAGTTTACATACCATGTCTCCTTCTTGAGTCAAAGGAAAACCTTCAGGTTGCTCAATGTAGACTTCTTCTAATTCACCATTTAGAAATGTTGACTTCATAGCCATCTGATACACTTTGAATTTCTTAAATGCTGCATAAGCCAAAAATATTCTTACTGCTTCAAGTCTTGCCATAGGGGCAAAAGTTTCTTCATAGTCAATTCCTTCTTGCTATGAGTATCCCTTACATACCAATCTTGCTTTGTTTCTAATTACTTCTCCTTGTTCATTCATCTTGTTTCTGAATACCCATTTAGTTCCCATCACATTTTTTTCTTTAGGTCTAGGGACCAATTCCCATGTCTTGTTCTTTTCAATCTGATCCAATTCTTCTTTCATAGCTTTAATCCAATGTTCATCTTCACAAGTTTCATTAGTAGACTTAGGTTCAATTTGAGAAATCAAACATAAATGTACCTTCTTTCTAGTCATAACTCCTCTGTCTAAACTTCCAATCACTTGTTCAATAGGATGATATCTTGATATATACCTATTAGGTGTCATAGTCACTGATCTTTCTTCAACTGTAGATTCTTCTCTTTTTTCTTCAACATGACTTTCATTCAACAATTCACTGTTAGTCTCAAAAAATTGTTCAGTAGCTTCAATACTAGGCTAAGGGTTAGTTCCTTCATTAGATTCATAATCAGGTATTCTTTCCTAAATTTTAAACTTCTCATCAACTTTTACATTTGCACTTTCAACAATAGTCTTAGTTCTCTTATTGTAACATCTATATGCTTTGCTTTTCAAAGAATATCCAAGAAAAATTCCTTCATCACTTCTAGGATCAAACTTTCCTATATCATCATCTCTCTTAATATAACATTTGCTTCCAAAAATTCTAAAATACTTAACTGAGGGTGCATGTCCAAACCACAATTCATCAAGTGTCTTGTTTGTGTCTACTCTGATTTGTACTCTATTCATTGTATATACTGTTGTATTCACTGCTTCTCTCCAAAATTTCTTTGCCAAATCACCTTCAAACAACATAGCTCTAGCTGCTTCAGTCACTAATCTATTCCTTCTTTCTGCAATACCATTTTGTTCAGGTGCTCTAGGGGCTGAAAACTGTCTCTTAATACCATTTACTTCACAAAAAGTGTTAAACTCTTTAGATGTAAATTCTCCACCTCTATCAAATCTCAAACATTTAATTCTCATTCCTGATTCATTCTCAACTTTATTCATCATGACCTTAAACTTATCAAATGCTTCAGATTTTTCTTTCAAAAATGCAATCCACATCATTCTTGAAAAATCATCAACAAGGATCATAAAATACCTTTCTCCATAGAGACCTGTAGTCCTAGTAGGACCGCTCAAGTCTGTATGAACAATCTCCAACTTTTCTATAGATGTGAACTTCTTGCTAGGAAATGAACTCCTTTTATGCTTAGCCATCACATATTCCTTGCAAATCATGTTAGTAGGCTTCATAATCTTAGGTAAATCTCGTACTGCAAGTGTAGAACTTACTTTCATAATATTATCAAAGTTTATATGACAAAACCTTCTATGCCATAACCAACTGTCATCAATCTTAGTCATTAAACATGTCATCTCAGTAGGGTTCAACTAAAATACATTACCTCTAGTTCTAGATCTAGTTCCAATCAGATTTCCATCTTTATCCTTTATCACACAAGTTTTCTCAGTAAACCAAACTTGATATCCCTTATCCACTAACTATCCAACACTCAAAAGATTATGTTTCAATCCATCAACAAGGTAAAAATCATCAGTATTAGTCTTTCCATCAAGAGTAATAGATCCTATACCTTTAATCAAACAAGGTACATTATTACCAACTATAACAACTCCTCCATCATAATTGTTAAACTTTATGAACTTTCCTTTGTCACCAGTCATATGATGTGAAAAACCACTATGTATAATCCAATCAGCTTTCTTTTCAACTTGGGAAACTAAGGCTTTTTCTTCTTTAATATCAAATTCAGAATTTTCTTCCTTAATTGCTACAAATCCTATGTCATCAAAGTTATCATTATCACTGTCACTCAACTATCTTTCAATTCCTTGTTCAATATCTTCATCATTTGCATAATAACATTCTTTATATCTTCTAGGCTTAAAATTGTTTCTATACTTCTTAACTCTCTTAGGACACTTAGATGCAAAATGACCATATTCTTGACATGTCCAACATTTAAAGATTTTCTTACCATCTAGTTCTCTTTTCACAAGAAAGGCAATACCTTCTTCAATCTTCTTATCTTCATTAGATTTGGATCTGCTATTACTGGCATAATCTCCATTCAGACTTGTACTTCTAGACAAAGTAGGTCTGATGCTAAGGGCACTGAATGGTGTCTCCACTCTAGGTAGTTCTCCTGATAATCTCAGATTCATCTCTGCTGCTTCCAATCTTCCAAGAAGAGTCTCTCTTGAAAATTTTGGTGTACAAGGTATCACTTGTTCAATCATTTGTGTAGTCTGCCTGAATACCAGTGTCAATGTCCTCAAAATCTTCCATATTACTTAATTCTCTATCTTTTCACCTCCACAAGACTTTATTCCTACAACAATCTCTAACATCCTACCAATATAGCTTCTAACAGATTCATCTTCCATCATTCTTATGTCTTCAAATGCACAAATCCAATTATGTAACCTAGCTTTCTTTGCATGTTCATCACCTTCAAAAGTAGAATGTAAAGCTTTCCAAATATCATAAGATCTAGTTAAACGTTTTACTTGACTGTATTCATTCTCTGGAAGTGCTGATAAAAGTGCTTCTCTTGCAAGTATGTTACACATGAATAGATCTACCTCATCTTTAGTACTTGTTTCAAGATTGTCTTCTTCAATTATAGTCCTTTCATTCTTTGTAATCAACCAATAAGTTGGTCCTAAACACAATATATGTGTCTTCATCTTTTCTTTCTAGCTGTCAAAATTTACTCCATCAAACTTAGGACTTTCTTTCCTGAAATTCACCATGGATCTCCTTAAGTTGTTAAACTTCTCTTTCAAGGACCTGCCGCTCTGATACCAATTGTTAAAAAGAAAAGATCCCCAAGATAACTGAGAGGGGGGGGGGGGTGAATCAATTATCTAATAATTAAACCATTTATCAAATTCAATATCATTAAACCATATAATCAATGCAGTAACCAATCATAGAAGGATAATCATACACAATGACATAATAACACAAGATATGTTAACTAGGGAACCTCTTGATCAAAGAGTAAACACCGGTGGGAATGATGCCCACAAAATGATGTACTAATATGAAAGTTCCTTGTTAGAGGATGGACCCTATTAGGAGTCTTATGAAATACATTCAGTACATATGAATCTCTGTTAGGAGATTTTGAATCCCTGTTAAAAGATTCTAACCCTGTTACAAGTTATGGAAGACAGAAGGACCCACTGCCCAAACAGCTTCAAGGTAAGATCTTTGAAATCACTGTCCAATAGATCTTAGGATTATTCAATAGAATAATATGAAACATGTTACCTCCTTTAGACTGTGCAAAAACCGCACTCTCTGCTACACAAGATCACAAATTCAAATCTTTGTACTTCGCAAGTCTTCCTTCATCACTGAATTAGCTCTTTTCTTCACTTCATGCATACATTCGCATCACAACTTTCACAATTTCATATCACAACTATTACAATCCCATCACAATAAGGAAAACATTCCTTCCTTTATACCACACTCAAATAATTACAAATGAGTCAGCATGCAAATACAAAATAATAAGTTCAACACGCTTCATCAAAATTACATAAAAACTGTCAGCTTCCAGATACAATAACTTTCCAATCGTGTGACCTCAAAGTTTGTGCTATGAACCACATCACCAAAAATGATTCTCAAACTTCCCTTTAACTGCACAAAATTAGATTCTATCTTGGTTAGGAGATATCCTCCAATTACCAAAAACCGCTACTCAGGAACACTGCCAGAATACTACTTCCACCAAAATGCTTATAACTTTCATGAATAAATGAATATCTTTTTGTGCTCTTAACCATAGGCTACTAACACACCAAATAACATACCATCAACTGTGCATAACTCAATCTCCAATATAACATGTGCGCAAAACAAAATTGTGCTTGCTTCTCTGCTAAACTCCAGAATATCACTGTGTTGACATCAATGACAATCATACTCATGAATGCAACAACCACTACTGCGAAATGACTACCAAAGGCTTCATCATTCATTCCTAACAAATATCTTTGACATGCATGCACAAGTCGGTCTTGAGAACATTGCTCTCACCAACTTGAAAGAGGAATGGGAAAACCTCTTAGATTCACTGAAGAAGACCCATCAACACATTTTTGACAAGCTATAAGTATACATTTTTGTATTTGGATAATAATGTATATGCAAAATATGTAATTAGATGCTAAGTATACTACACATAACTAGGACATGCACCAAGGGGGAGTATAGAAATTTTTGTTTATGTATATATGGTGGAGACAGAAAATATTTTGAGACATAAGGTCTATATACATTAAGGTTTTGATACTAATGCCAAAGGGGGAAATTGTTATCTCTATTTGAGCATTAATGGTTGTCATTAGTATCAAAGACATTGGTCGGTTACCTATGCTACTCTAGTTGGTAACTGCAAGCACTTCATGCTAGTCAGTTAAGTCTTTACACCAAGCATCCAAGAAGTTCTACCAAGCATCAGTGTACATTGATACTAAGCAACAGTAAACATCGAGCAAATTGGACACCGAGCACCAGTGTTTTTACCGAGAAGTATATACAATGTTTACCGAGGAAGACATAAAATGGCATAGTAACTAGGAATGGCACATTTATCTATGCAAACCATTACAATAGAATCACTAAACATTTTACCAAGATTGAGGATCATTTATTGTAAGATTCCATCATTAATTGTGATGATGATATTTATGTAATTGTTAGATCTAGGTTATTTTTGTACATTGTAGATCTTAGGGTTTTCTCCAAGATATTGTAACCTAATTTTTGTTAAGCGGAAAAAGAAGTATACTATATAAATTTAATTTCATGTTATTTTTGAATGGGTGAATGAGAAGAAGCTTGACAAGGAAGTTAAGAAGAAGCAAAGAAGGTCTTGAAGCATTATCCAACTTCAAGATATCAGTTATCAGATAGAGTATAACAATATTCAGAGTTATTCAGATTAAGCAGAATTAGACAAGGCTACCGAGCAGTTCAGAGCAGAGATCTTCACATGAAAAGGTGATATCTATTCAATACTTCATAGATATGTATTAGACAAAATAGAGTTGTCATTAGTAGATATATCTTGTTATTTTCTAATAATTATAATAGAGTTTTGGTAAAATCTCTTAACAGAGTAGACCTAACAGTCTTTATGTAAATCTCTTTACCGAGTGCACACTCAAGTAGTGTTGTCAAAATCCTATCACTAGGTAGATCTAATCGATCTAAAATGTTACTCCTAATAGGGTAAGATCACCATAAGTGATCACCACTTGTAGCCCTAATAGGCAAACCTTTTCTATCTTCAATAGTAAAGAATTTGTGGGTGTTATCCCCACTGCAGTTTCTACCTTCTAACAAGGGTTTTTGTGTTACCAAAATACTTGTGTTACGTGACTGTTATATTGTTGATTTCATGCTATTTAACTTTGATAGTTAAATGAGTGAATGATGCATGCAATGGATACAAGTTATATTTGAAGGTTACTACTATTTTTTGTTTAAGTTATGAGTTAAAGTTTTTGTGGGCACTGATTCACCCCTCCCCTCTTAGTACCCTATCTCTCCAATCCAATAGTCTGATGATGTGACATATGATACTTGTATCAGGATCATCATACATGGGATAAGTCAAAGATTCCACTAACAACTCAAAATGAGCCTTTGTATCTTCCACATCAAATAGAGAAGCAATTGTAGCCATAGCATATGTAGCCTTGGAATTTTCTCAAAGGTGATTATTTAAAAATATTGCTTAAAGTCATCCACCATACGTTTATATGGAAACAACTTGTCATCCTTAGTCTGATATTCATTATTTACTTGATTGATAATTAACTAAGAGTCTCCATAGACATTCAATTTAGTGACCTTCCATTGTAGAGCCATCTTCAACCCGATCATGAAAGCTTCATACTCAGCTACATTATTTGTACAAGGAAAGAGCAATTTGTAAGACTTGGGTATTGTATATCCTTATGGTGTAACAAATAGCACTCCATCTCCTAAACCATGCTGAGTATATGATCCATCAAAATACAATTTCCATTTCTGTGTAGATAATGTCATGGTGTGTGCATCGTAAAATTCTATATGTATAGGAAGATCATTAGTCAATGGTGCTTTAACTAATTGATCCACAATTACTTGTCCTTTAATGGCCTTCCTTTCCACATACTCAATGTCAAATTCACTAAGCAACATAATCCACTTAGCCAATCTTCATGTTAATGACATCTTTCTCAAAAGATATTTTAAAGAATTGATCTTTGCAATAAGCTTGATGGAATGAGACAACATATAATGTCACCACTTCTATGAAGCAAAAACTATTGCTAGACATGCTCATTCAATTGGAGAATAATTGAGCTCATATCCCACGAGGGTGCGATTCATATAATATATAGACTTTTCTTTTCCTTCTTGATCTTGTGGGCCAAAAGAGCACCTAGTGAGACTTCTATAGCTGAAATATAGAGGAAGAGTGGCTTTCCTGGAATCGATGACATAAGAGTAGGCAAATTTTCCAAATATTTCTTGATCTTATTAAAGACTTCTTCACACTTATCATCCCACTTGAATGAGATGTATTTATGTAACAGATCCTAGAAAGGATGACTTATGTCTGCTAGTTGAGAAACAAACATCCTGATTGATTGGAGGTGTCCTTGTAAAGATCTTAACTAGCTGATATTTGTAGGAGAAGCCATCTCCATTATTGCCTTAACTTTTTCTGGATCAACTTCTATACCTTTAGCTAAGATAATATACCCTAACAATTTTCCTGATATAACCCTGAATGCACACTTCTTTGGATTCAGTCTAATTTGGTACTTTTCCATCAAGGTGAATATCCTATCTAGCACTCTTAAATGACCATCTCTACTCTTATATTTTTCTTGGATATCATCAACATAATCTTCCATTATATTATGAATCATGTCATGAAAGATTGTGGTCATGGCCCTCTGATAAGTTGCACCAGCATTCTTGAGCCCAAAAGGCCTCACATTCCAATAGTTGTGCCCCAAGGACATGTAAAAGAAGTCTTTTCCCGATCTTCTGGTGCAATATTGATTTGGTTATAGCCTGAAAAACCATCCATTAAGGATAACATCTTATGACTGGCTATCAAATCAACTATGATATCAATGTTAGGGAACAGGAAATCATCTTTAGGACAAGCCTTAGTACAATCTCAAAAATATATACAAATCTTGATAGACTTGTCTGGCTTTGATACGGATACAATATTGGAAATACACTTAGCATAATGAATTTCTTGAATGAATCCAACATCTAGGAGCTTCTTCAATTCTACTTTCACCATAAGTGCAATATGAGGATGCATATTTCTGAGTTTCTATTTGACTTGTTTAATTCCTGGTGTAATAGACAAGTGATGCATAGTAAGATTAGGATCTAGTCCTGGCATATCAGCATAAGACTAGAAAAAGTTGACTTGTCTTTCTTTGAAGAATTGTGAAAAAGCTTCCCTTTCTGACTCTATTAAGGATGTTGCTACTCAAAGAATACGCTGGGACTCCTCTATTCCAATGTTGAGAGGAAATTTTGGTTCAACAAGTATTGCAAATTGTTCTCGATACATGTAATTAGGGAAAGTTTCAATCCTTCCATCTTTAGGTGCCTCAAAGGGGTTTTCACCCTCAAATACGTCTTTTCTTTTTACTTTTTTTGGATCTAATACTGCCACTAAGATGTTTTCACCACTAGATCTATTGATAATTTTTACATTTGTACGATTGAAAGGATTGGCACACTCTCCAAAATAATCCATGTCATTGAGTTCTATTGGAAATCCTGACTTATGATCCCCCAGTGGTAGATGATCTTTGATTCCAAGATAGTCAATAATTGCATCATTGTTATGAAAAACATCAAGCTCTGGATTATTGGGAGAATCCCAATCAATAAGCTCAGGATGAACAAGGGGTATCAAATTTTTTGGGCTGATTTCAAAGGTTGTAATGGTATTGATAGAGAAATTGTCAAGGTTTATGATTGTATTGGCAAGGTCTATTTCCATACTCGCATCTAAGTTTTCTCTCACAAGATAATCCTCACCTTCCTCACAATTGTCAAGAGTAGTATCATGTGGAACTAATCCTAGTGATTCACTCCTTGAACTCTCCCCCTCATGGTAATTGTCACTATAGGTATGGACAACATCAATTCTTATTTCATCAGTATTATTAGATAAAGAATCCCATTCATAATCATTAGAGTCAGAATCATCATCTTGTCCTTGATTATCCCTAACTCTGTTAATGATTTGTGTTGTTATTCTTTGCTTTTATTTGTCCACATATTTACCATATTTTTAGAACTCTAATTCAGGAGCCCTAGATACCTTATTGAAAGATGTGATCTTTTATTTACCTTTAGGTTCTTTTGGTCATTCTCCTTTATATCCTAACCCCATTGTGTCTCTTTGATAATTTGAATTTTTCAAAATTGGTCTTATAACACCATCTCTCTACAACCCTATAGGTCCACTACCTTGATATCCCATCTTTTGTAACAAAGTATACCCCTTACCATATACATTAGGTGATATATATTCATGTTTTACATCTTCTTCATCTTTATACTATTTAAGAAAATGATTAGCATTATGCTCAGCTACTTCTTTTGATATAGTGCCCCCACTTATAAATGTGCCATAAATAGGTGTGGAAGGAGCTTCATATTGTTGTTTGATAATCAAGTATTTTCCATATGATTTAGGAGATAAGGGTAATTATGTGATACAAAAAGTTTGACCCAAAGTGTATTCTCCCATTTTTGTTCTTTTATGTCAATTTTTATCCCATTGGATTTAGATGCTGATGCTACATTACTGGGATCAATGGGTATTGTTGCAAAATATCCAGCATGATTATAAGGTACCAAAGATTTAGGTGTTGTACTTACAGTGTTGCAATACTAAAAAGGATTTGGATCTCCCTTGATAGTTATTTCTTGACTATAGTGGGGAAATTTCAAACACTGATGATAAGTCAAGGGTACAACTTGCATATAATGAATCCAAGGTCTTCCCAAAAGAATATTATATGCAAGATCCATATCAATAACTTGACATAGAACATCTTTGACTACAGGACCTACTTTGATAGGAAGAACCACAGATCCCTTCAATGACCTCTCTTCCTCATCATAAGCTTTGATTGTGATTTTCTTCTTTGGATCTACAATGTTTTCAAAAAATCCCAATGCAAGGACTAGTTTCAAAGTGCATATATTCAAGTCATCTCCTCCATCTATTAGTACTCTTTTGATTTTATGATTTTATACAAGGACTTCTATGTGGAGTGGAGCATTATGTGGTTGATTAATGGCTAGATCATCATGCTCAGTAAAAGATAAGTAATGTGGAGTTGTCAAATGTCCCACCATAGCTTGGAATTGGGCTTGATCTATATTTGTAGGGACATGAGTTTCTAGGATAGCTTTCTCAAGAATATCCTTATGGGACAGTGACATACGCAAAAGCTCTAGTATAGATATTTGGGCTGGTGTTTTCTTCAATTGATCCAAAAGATTGTATTGATTGGAAATATTTGGTGTAGACTTTGGAACATAGACAGACTTGTTTTGTGAGGTGGTAGGTTTGGAACACTTATTTTGCCACTTTCTATCAAGGCTTGTATCACATGTTTAAGTCTTTGACAATAATTGGTTTTGTGACCTTTCCCTCTATGGAATTCACAATAATCAATCTCATTCCACTAAGAAGGTTTCACCCTAGGTTCAAAATCTCTAATTTCAGGAAGTACAATGAGTTTCTTTGTGATCAACTTCCTTAATGCATATTCAAGAGATTCACCTAAAGGAGTAAAAGTTATTCTGTGTGGCATAAAAGGTAGTCTTGAATTGGCTGAGTTATTGTTGCTATTATGAGTTGTAGTTTGATTTCTTTGAGTAGGTTGAGTAGCATTGGCTTTGCTTGTGAGATTTATAAGAGGTTGTGTTGGTTTAACATGTCAGTTATCAACAATCCCATCATTGATAATGTTTTTGTTTTTGTTCCAAAATTTGGACTTGTCATTGTTGTTATTGTTGGGATTTGAATTTGAAGATCCAACATTGTCCTTGGAGTAAAGATTAATCTCACCTTTTTCAACCATATCTTCCTCAATTTTGACTCTGTTGAGACTTAAAAAAATGCAGTAAGGGTTTTTGAAGTACCATGTTAAAAATTTTGCATTTTGAAGCCCTATGATCACTTTTTGTGCCTATTTGCCCAAATGTGTTTGAGTGTCTACCATGCATGTCAAGTGCTCATCACCCTTTTTTTGGAATTTGAAGACATCCTAGGTCGTTAAATTCAAGTTTCAAGTTGTTTCATGATGTCTTGTTTTGAGCACTTGTCCAAATCTGCATTTTTGCCTAAGTGTCAGTTTGTTGTAGTAGGCCCTGTTTGCATTTGAATATCTTGTGTCATGTTGAGTCTCATAGCTCGTCACTTTGTGAATGTTTAAAATGTATATCAAAGAGATTATGTTTCAAAGCTCAAGCCATTTCAAGTCCATTTGGTCAGTTTGTTAAGCCCATTCCATTTGCATTTTCTATCAGTGTTCCAAACTGTCAAAGTAGATTTATGAGTAGCCCACTTTGGAGGTCTTTATCTTTTGCCTTGTGATTGTTCATTGCATGCTGGTTATGGAATCATGTTGTAGGCATAAGATTAAGTCATCATGCCAATTTTCATCCCTCCATGTGCCCGTTTGACCTATTTTCCAGTCTCATTCCATTTGCAAATTATTAAATATCTTTGTGACTGCCTTGTTCAGAATTCTAAATGGCCTACTTTAAGGCTTTGTAATTTGTGCCCATTGTGAGGTTTGGAATAATTGAAATTTTTTTCATACTGTAGATCTAGAAGATGAAGTGTCTGATTATTTTCAAGTCTCTACCAATCCGTTCGATTACTTTCCTAGGCCAATTCCAAACCTAGTTCATTTTTCACTATTTTAAATCTTGAATTTTTCTGACAGGCTAACTTTGGTGTTTGATGATAATTCATCATTTGACTTTCTGGGGAATCTAGTTATGGATTCATATTTCATGTATGAGGGTGAATCAATGCTTAAGTGGCCGGTTCATGAAAGTTTCAGTTGGTCAATTTTCAAGGCCGGTTCCGAGGGAAACTTGTGTGATTTTTTGGCAATGTGGATAGGAAGTGTTTCTAAGTGGCCATGTTTGGACATTATTATCTTTCAGCTCAAGTCTTTCTAAGTGATCTCCTTTGACTGGTGTATTATTGTAATGGATTTGAACTTGTCTTCCCAATGGTGCTCTCATGTCAGGCCTTTTCGTCAGTTTTTGAGGCTGCTCCTGGGTGCTAGTTGATGTTTCTGGGTAGTTGTACAGAGGCGTAAGAAGTTAAATGATATGATTAAAATATTTAAGACATAATGGTTTGTCTTCACTAGGAGGATGCATTCTGCAATCATTTTTAGTCCAGTAGAACTCTTTTTTTTATTGGAACTGGAAAATGGGAAATTATTGTGGGATTGTGGCCTATACACTTGATCTAGACTTATTATTGCATTTCCAAGACCAAGCTACTGGGACCTTTTTTTAAGTTTGTTATTCTTTCGTTGCTTTCAATAACATTATTTTTGTGGCTGGTAATTGGCGGTGTTGGAAGCATTGTTGTTGGTATAGGCTATGGGATCTATTCACCATTGATGGAAACATTTGTAGCAGTTGATGAAGGGAAACATGAAAATTTTAAATAGTTCTTTGTTAATGAGACATGGAGCACAATTCTAGGAAGCTGTATAGTGGTGCATGACTGTTCAGATGTGTGCTATCATTCTTATTTTTCTACTCTAAATGAGATTCGTGATCGTCCACCAAAACTTGGCAAGCCTTTGGGTATTAATTTGTCACAGATACCAGAATGAATTGGTGGGACTACTCGGCATCTTAATAGATGTGCCTATAATTATAGTAATAGCACTTTACAATTTCCTCTTCATGTTATTTAAGGGATTAATGTGTCAGAAACAACCACCTCAACATTACCTTGTTTTCCATAAGCTACTTGATAAAAGAAATTGATGCAATCAAGGTCGTTGGATCCAATGAAGGATAGTCCAAACCTTATAGCCAACAGAATTACATAGTGGATTACTCAACAATGCAACACAAAATAATTGTTTAACACTAATTTTCATTAACATGCCTGGCTGTAAGGCCTTCCAGATTAGGGCCAATTACAATCAAAAAACAATTCTACAAGATCCACAACTAGATCCAATACAATCTCAACTAGTTTAGCTCTGAAGACAATCAGAAGCTAATGGAAACCCTAAGGTAGATCTAAATTTGAGCTTGCAAACCTCAAGGTGATCTTCTTGTTCCCAAGTATGCAAACCCCTAGCTCTGCTATAAACAACTATCATATCACAATCTGATCTGCAAGATCATCAAGAACTTTTCCACAACTTTGCCAACTTCAGCTTTCAGAAACTCAAATTTGACTCACTAAGTTTTTCAAGTCATGAACTTCTCTGCTCCTTCTTGATCTACCCCAAATTCTATCAAACTTCCCTCCTTAAACATCTACCCAAACACTCCTTAAATACTAATCATCAACCACAAGTCGGCAAGATAAAACCCTTAACTCCCCAAAACAAATAATTAAATGCCATACAAGTTGGCTTACAAATGTACACAAACATTTAATTCAGCATGTTGGCCCAGAATAATGGCTACCAACAATAAATGCACCAATTTGGCTCAAAAAATCACACAGAACTCCAGTCAAAAAACTAGAATTATCGAGCGACAAAGAATTAACCAAGAAAGCTAGGCATCATCGAGCACCAGTGTCGACCGAGTACCGTAGGCATGACTAAGTAACAATGTCACCAAGCACTAGAGATTACCGAGTTCCTTCAGTGATCGATCTTCCTTCAATGACTGAGACCATCGGTCAAGGCTACATTTGAGTAACACTGGCCAAAATACAAACACTCCATGCAGTTTCATCGAGGACATAGAATGCCCCTATCTTAACCTTGGATGCCCCTGCATCAGACACCCCAGGTTCCAAAATATGTTCATATGTGAGAAGAACATCTTTCAAGATTCAGCATATAATTCCTGAACTGGTTCTTCACATACAAGTCCACCTTTTCTGCTTGTAGATTCTTCCACTTCAGTTTCCTCTGTCTCTTCAAGTCTTTTCTTGACAATTTACAAGTCGATTCTCCATACTGATCATTCATTTTCTCTAGATCCACAATCTCCACTCAGCTACCAATACTCAGGCTTCTCCAACCGAGCGTTGTATCCATCAAAGGCATTAGTGAAAACTTCCTATCATCCTTCTCAATAGTAAACACATTATGGACATAGTCATAAATAGCTCTACAATCATATTGCCAAGGTCTATCAAGCAATATATCACAACTATTCATCTTCAAAATATTACAAAGCACAAGATCCTTATACTGGCCAATCTGAACATCAATGAAGCATTGTTCTCTAACTTCTAAAGCATGAAGATATTGTAACCAGCCAAGCCTATGAGGACAAGGATGCTTCATTCTCTTCAAACCAAGTTTCTAAACTAGGTCCTCAGCAACAAGGTTATCAGTACTACCACTATCAACAATAACATCACAGAGTTTACCTTCAGTCTTGCATTGGGTCCTAAACAAGTTACTCCTCTGGCAAGGTTCATCCTTTGTACCGAGCAATGTTCACTGAAGCAGCAAGTTCTTTGATTCAGGTTCATTCTGAATGTTCTCATTCATCATAGCAGTTCATCAGTCATCCTTCTTCTAATTACACTCAAAATAATGGTGTCCTTCCTCTCCACAATTATAGAAAGTACCCTTAAAGATAACTCTACTTGTCTTCTTCTTTGGCTCCATAGGTTTTTGTTCATCTTCTACATCATTTGGTTTATCCTTCACCGAGTGATCAATCTTTTCTTTCCCTTGGGAGTTACTAGGTTGTTTCCTCTTTAACTTATCTTCTGCCTTCAGAGCATACTAATAAGCATCTTCAACAAAATCAATCTTCAGCATACCAAGCTCATCTTGAATATTGAATCTCAAACCATTCACCTACTGAGCTACCTTTTCCTTACCAAGCTCTTGGTGTCCAAACCAAATAGTAAGTTTGTAGAACTCCTCAGTATAATCTTCAATAGAAAAATCCTTTTGTTTCATATTTTACAACTTCTTAAAAAAAGTCAAGCTCATAGTCAGCCGGTATGAACTTAGCTTTCAACTTAGTCACCATCAACCTCCACCGATTGATCTTTGTTTCACCTTCATCTTCTCGATCTCTTTGTAGTTCCTTCCACCAAAGAGCAGCATGTCCTTTCAACCTTGTTTGTGCTAATCTCACCTAAAGAGGATCTTCAATTTCTTCTAGCTCAAAGAAATCTTCAAGCTCACCAATCCAATCAATCAAATTGTTGGGCTTCAAAGTACCAGAGAAAGTAGAAACTTCCATTCGGTAATTACTAAACTGAGTAGCAGATCTAGGAAACCAAGCAATTTTGTCTTCACCAGATCTATTCCTCTAGTCATCACCACTAGATCCAGCAGTTTCAAATTATTCAGTAGCTTCTTCATAGCCGTCCTCAGTACCAACATTTTGAGGTATACCAGCAATAGTTCTCATGATCTCAGTGACCATATCATTCTTCATCAATTCCATCTTAGATCTGAAATCTGATTTCACCTTCTTTGTGATCTGGGATTCAACAGTATCACAAAGATTAGAAATAACTCTAGGGTCCAATCTTCTCGGAGGAATCCTTAAAGATAATAGAAATCCTCTGCAACAAACCCTCACCGAACACCTTGTGAAAATTTCCAAGTTGCAACAAGTCAGATATCAACCTACAATCTTGCAAACAACTAGGGCACAATTTCACAAGTTCAGTGCTTCAGATCTACAATCTAGATTGCACACAATCTCTTTTCCAACAAGATCAACTTTGCAAGATCAGCCTTTCTAGGTCAAACTTCTGCTTCAACAAGATCAAACCCTCACTCCAATAGGAACAACAACTTTTCTCTGATACCACCTGATGTAGTCAAGGTTGGTGGATCCAATGAAGGATAGTCCAAACCTTGCAGCCAACAAAATTACACAGCGGATTACTCAACAATGCAACACCAAGTAATTGTTTAACACTGATTTTCATTAACATGCCTAGTTGTAAGGCCTTCCAGGTTAGTGCCAATTATAATCAGAAAATAATTCTGCAAGATCCACAACCAGATCCAATACAATCTTAGCTAGTTCAGCTCTAAAGACAATCAGAAGCTGATGGAAACCCTAAGGTAGATCTAAACTTGAGCTCGCAAGCCTCCAAGAAATATCCTTGTTCCCAAGTATACAAACCCCTAGCTCTACTATAAACAACTATCAGATCACAATCTGATCTACAAGATCATTAAGAACTTTTCCACAACTTTGCCAACTTCAGCTTTCAGAAACTCATATTTGACTCACTAAGTTTTTCAAGTCATGAATTTCTCTGCTCCTTCTTGATCTACCCAAAATTCTATCAAACTTCCCTGCTTAAACATCTACCCAAACACTCCTTAAATACTAATCATCAACCACAAGTTGGCAAGATGAAACCCTTAACTCCCCAAAATAAATAATTAAATGTCGTAAAAGTTAGCTTACAAATGTATACAAACATTTAATTCAGCATGTCAGCCCATAACAATGGCTACCAACAATAAATGCACCAAGTAGGCTCAATAAATCACATAGAACTCCAGTCGGCAAACCAAAACTACCGAGTGACGGAGAATTAACCAAGCAATCCAGGCATCGTCAAGCACTAGTGTCAACCGAGTACTATAGGCATGACCGAGTAACAATTTCATCGAGCACCAGAGACTACCGAGTTCCTTTAGTGACTGAGCTTCCTTCATTGGGAAAGATCATTGGTCAAGGCTGCAACCGAGTAACACCAACCAAAATACAAAAACTCTATATAGTTTCACCAAGGACACAGAATGCCCCTTCCTTAACCTTGGATGCCCCTGCATCAGAAATAGAGGTACTTAGCAAGTTACGTGAGTCTCTCCCTGCACACTCTCCCTACACACTATGAATGCAATGAAGTGCATGAGGCCAAGATTTGGAAAGGCAAGGACAACATCTTTTTCTCCATACTTCCCAAACTTATGTTAGCGTCACAGGCTAGCGCAAGTACAGGAAAATGAAGCCAGCGCACATAATTGGTATACAAACAAAGGAGGATGCCCTGCATTGAAAATAAGAGGCCCATGCAATGAGTATAAAGAGGATGCCAACCCACATTTTGTAATGGACCAAGGGCTCATGCATGTTGTGTTTGTATGCTTACATGATTTGGAGGCTCTGCGCAAGTTTGTAATGCCTTATTCAAGTGTTAATGAGGCTGGCATTGCAAGTAATGGGGATGCCTCATGTAAATGAAGAGACTGCCCACTAAGAGTAGTGACCTCATGCATAATGAGCTAGAAGTTTGCGCAAAGGAAAAATTATGTAGGGCCTCACATTAGAGTATAGGAGTCTACTGGCTTTGCACATGAATTTGATGCCAGACATTGCCTAAGCCAGCATGTTGAAATATGGAGGCCCTACGTAGGTTTGTAGTGCCTTAAGTTTGTGAGGGGCTCACGCAAACCGTGAGGTGGGGGCTACCAGCACATTATGTTAGTAATGCCCAGCGTATTAAAAAAGAATGGAGGCACATTGCGTGAATGCTTGCGTGAGTTTACTGGCTGTGTGGATGTGAAATGTGCATATAACTTGAAGGGAGGCTGGAACTCACGCGTTGAGGAAAAGCCAGCATAGTGGAAGTAGCACACGGCATCACGTTTTAAAAGAATTGTTGTGTGTAATATTTGAGGTATGCATGGGTTAGATGAAGTGCCAACATATAATAAAGGGAGGCCATCGTTAGCATGAGGAGAAGAAAGCTCACGTGAGTGGCAAGCCAGGAAAAGATGAAAATGTATTGGGGATTTTTATCCCACATTCAAAAGAATCAATGCTCCAATGGTGTTTATAAGCACTAACGCTTGCATTGAAGGTAAATGAAGTAAGTGGAGGTAGTGGCTGCCGTATGCACCTCTGGGCCCACCTTGGTGTGCTTGCCAGTTGGACATAAAGCCAAATTTTGAACAAGAGTTTAAAAATCTCAGAAATATTAGTCCCACATTCATGCTAAAATGGGCCTTTGAGGTGTTTATAAGCAATGAGGCTCACATGATGAAATAGATGAAGAATAGAGCTCTTCTCATGCGAGCTTGTGAGGTCACCTCGGGATCTGTGCCAGCGGATGTGCAACTAAGAAATTTTTTAGGATAGGTGGCATGGTGATGTGGATGAAGGAAAATGTGGCGAGCGGTCATGTAGTCACTAGATCAAGCTGGCGGTTTGGAGATGACCGGGAGATTTAGCAGTTGGTCAGCTAACCGCTAGTCGCCTGATCGCCGAATGTTGGCAGTTAAGGGTTGATCATCTGGAGATTGCGAGAATATACAGTCACTAGGTCACTGAATGAGTTTGTGGTTACATAAATAATTCAGAGATTGTGAGAGCCTTCAGTCGCCCAATAGTGTGATCCCTCGCGGTTAAGTCAATGCATTTGAAGATTGGGAGAATGGGCTCAGTCACCCATTCTCCAGATGTTAACTAAGGTTAAGGTTGGATTTCAAGATTTAGAGAATGGGTTGTTCGCCGGATCGCTGAGTATAATCAGGGTTAGTTGGAATGTTCAGAGATTTGGAGAATGCATGTAGTCGCCAGTTCTCCCAATGAGATGGTTAACCCGGGGTCAAATCCAAGTGCCAATTAGCTAGTGACAAGTGTCCAATTCTGGTGCCTCCTGGTGCAAAATGCAAAAATGAGTTAAAAATTGCAGATTTAAAAGAATTTAAAAGGTTTGATATAGTTGCACATTTGAAATAATTCAAAAATCTAAATGGCAGGGCCTGTTCATGGAAAAAAGGCCTGGAGATTCAATTTTTGTCAAAACATATGAGTGTTATATGTTTTTGGAAATGGGAAAAGACAAGGAATCTAATGGCAATCATGATTTTTAGTTTCAAAGTGATGGAAGAGGGCAGTATGGGTTTGAATTTCGAGATGAGAATTAGAATCAGTTTGTTGGGAAATGATTGTAGAAAGTGGATCAGGAAGATGGAATCAGTTGCAGGTCAGACGAGAGGAATATTGGATATATTTTGGTGTTGAGTGGACAATTGTCAGTTTTTTGTAATTGACCTTCTTTTGCTATATCTCTGGTTTTTCTTTCATTTGTAAAGGATGGTTAAATTAATGTTGCAATGTAGCTTTCTAATTCTAGGGTCATATTTTCTGAGTTCTTTTTGTCATTCTGGATGTATTGAAGCATAGATATCTTAATAAAATATGGTGTAATTCCTATTCCATATGATTGTTGTCTCTTTATATTTTGTTGATGCTCTTGTATGTTTAGTTTGTAAGGCATTCTGAATATACTTCTTACAAGGTAACTATGCAATTACCTGTGAGTTTCTTTCAAGGAAGGAGTCAGTCTCATGAGTGATTTCAGAGGGATAAGCATTTGTATGAGGATTTGATATAGTAGTATGGGAATGATAAGATAGTCTATAAGGCATTCTATCTGAGCTACATATAGATTGTAAGGAATTCTATTTGTGTAACTATTAAGTGATTTATGTTGATGTACATTTGTATGACTTTGTTGCCCATTAGATATGGCACTAGTCTTTGTTGGTTATGCAGTCCTTACCATCAATCTTTAATTCAAATCTTTTTCCCTTTCCAGTTTAAGAACATTAATGTTTGTAAATTGCATTGAATAGTGCAAATGCTTTTGGTGATTCCTTATAGAAGTGAATCTGATAGGTTAGCCTGCCTGAGCCTCCAAGTTTGAATAGAAGAAGGGTGAATATCCTTGTTGTTACTATCCACTGACCTTCATGTCTGCATAAAGGGTTTTAGTGAGAGAATTTTTATGTATGCAGATTTAGTCTGTTTTAGGTACACCCACCTGGGTCTGTGGATCCCAAAGTGTAGGAGGATTAAATCCTTGTTAATTAGCCTTTTCCCTTTAAGAATCTGGTATTGGGAGTCTAAGAGTCAAGCTTAATAGCTATATAGTGATTCTACATGAAAAAGTGCTAATAGACTCCATTCTCAATGAGTTTGTTAAAATTAGGAGGACATTGCAATTGCAACCTATAACTCATTTCTTGTGTAAGGTTATGCACAAAGATATCCATCTTTTTTTGTTCAGGAATTGTTCATGGATATTTGGCAAATAATTGATGCCATCTTTGCAAAAAAGTAAGGAAGGGTTCTCCATTCTTTTGTTGCACATTGCAAAGATCAAGCATAGTGACCTCATGTTTGATGTTATATGAATAATGAGTCACAAACTTGTCAATAAGTTCATTGAAAGATTTGATGCCTAGGGGTAGTTTGGAGAACCATTCCATGGCTTGTCCACCTAAACTACATGGAAATAGTTGCATAAGATAAGTGTCATTGTGAGCGACTTCAATACAAGCAACACAAAACTCACAAATGTGGTCTTGCATATCTGAATTCCCTTTGTATTTGTCAAATTTAGGTACCTCAAAATGAGGAGGTAATGGAATCATTGTTAAATGTTTATTAAAAGGACAAGGACATATGTCATCTAAGGAATATTTCTTGGTGGATGATCCAGTTTGAATGTCACAGATTTTTTGTTGAAGCATCTGGATTTGTTGTAAAACAAGATCCAAAGATAATGTAGATCCTTGAGTGTTATGGGAAGCACTATGTTGTTTGTCTTCCATAGCTCCATGAGCATGTGTCTCTTGAGAACCACTAGGGATTTCTTGACTATTAGTGATAGGTGGTTCTTTGAGATTAGAGACATCAAAATCAGTTGATAGTTTTGCTCCTTGTTGAGCAAGCATGAGGAAGTATATTTCATTGTCTAAGTCTAAGAGCCTTTCCATGACCTTGTGGAACCTAGGGTCTTGCATGGATTCTCTCAATTCCTCATCTGTTGGTTCTTCATCAAGTGTATTCTTAGCTGAAAATTTGGACCAAGGGTTCTCATGACTACTACCTCCTGCCATTTTGTCTACAGATTCTGGATTTACTGGTTGTTTGAGTTTTTAAGATCGAGTTTGAACCATAAAAAGGTGAAAGATGATAATGGGATGAAGGTTTTGATAAATCAAATGGATATGTGTTGATAGGATAAATGTAGAAAGGAATGTAAAAGTGTTGAGATAAGTATAAAAACTTGATAAATCTAAGTCTATACGAGGTATGGATCTCACTATGATATGACAAAGATAATCAAGTTGATGAAATCTAAGTAAGTTCTTGGTTAAGGATGATAAATCCTGATATGATAACTCACAAATATCAAATCTGATAGCCAAGGTACTAATTCAACACTGCTTGGTGATTTTGAAGATCTTGTATGAATGAAAGGATGATGAAATTCGAGGAAAAATGGTCAAATTAGAATGTTGTGTGGATTAGATGTTTTTTCAGAATGATACTGAGGACAAAACTGGATATCTAAAAAGGTAAGTGTGAAAATTCTAAGGTTCGTACAAAGGCTCTCTCTTTGATGAATGCGCAGGATAGTTATATGTATGTGCAATAGATGTGGATAAATGCATCGTAGATTTGGATAAATGTGCAATGACACTAACAAATGCATAGTGAAGTTGAACAAATGTGCAGCAAAATTGTATGTATGTGCAACTTTTGTTTTCTGATGATTTCGCTTGAAATTTTTTAGTTTTCTGATGATTTTTGGCAAAGTAAAAATGCATATACACACACATGCAAAACAAAGATGATTTAATTGCTAATTTAATCTAATATGAATGCACAGACATGCTTACAATTCCTAAGGTTGGCAAGGATAATATTTACTGAATCCCCACTTGGATGAAATCCATCCACGCATATCCAAAGTAGACAACCTAAGAACTTGGAGGCACAGGCTCCTCCTTACAGTGCACTCACTTCTCTGGCACACCAAGTTGATCTGAATTCAATGGGTCATTACTTCCCAAAGAACTGCTATCTCTACTATGGACTGTGAGAAATGTGAGGTGTCTTCACGGGGTTGGGTGACCCCTTGAGCCAAAAAATAGAAGGTTTTTGGCAAACTAAACAATTTTTTTTAGTATGGTCATCCATTCATGTGGTTATGATCAAGCCATATTCTAGATTAAGGGGACTCTCTCAATCCTTCCAAAGAAAGATTTTCACCTTAGCTATGTAGGGAATTTAGCGCACCACACAGGTACTAGAGAAGATTTTGGTTGCCATAACGAATTCACACCTGTCCATTGTGAGACTAATCACAATGGTATTTTTTATATACCGGTTTGGAAGGGCTTGGATTTAGCCTGTTACCAGTTGGGTCATTTCTTGGGGTGAGTACCTCTTTTCCCACCAAATACTACCCTCTAAAAATTATAACAATTTCTCTTACACCCAAGATCCACGAATGGCGAGGGGAGAGGATACGTTGTTATAATTTTGGGATTACAAATATGCTATAAAAACAAGACACATCAAACTGAAATTTCTAAGCTAAAGAAGACACAAAATTCAAATGCATGTAGTATTTTAAAGCCCAAACGAAGGTTATGTATTATTTTGCAAATCCCCTTTTTGGTCTTCTAAGGAACCTGCAAACAAACTATAAGTAATCTTGAAGGGGTCTTCAGAATCGACCTACAAAACAGCCTAAATGTTTGATGCAGGAGCATCCTGGGTGTAAGAGAAATCTTGCATCACCCAAAAAAATTTCTGATTTTGTTTTCAATAAGAGCTATCTTGTGCGGAGCTGCTATTTATGGAAACTTACTATTTTTAGTAAGTTGGTCATATCATCTCGGAATGTTCTGATTTCATAGTTGGAGGTTCATCTTAGTCATTTTAGCCTGCCAATTGAGTTTCATTGCCACATCATCAATATTGGTGAAGTTATTGAATTTTTTGGGTATGAAATCTTTCAGGTCAATTTTGAAGGTCTTAGAGGCTCTGGATCGCGATCGACCCCCAACTGACTGGTGCTATTGCATGTCAAGCATTGTAGATCTCGTCATGGCATTTTCAAAAAGTGGTTACAATAGAAAAATAGAGCTACGGTTAAAAAGTTATGGCCTTTGGAAGTTGGGTTACCTAAAAGCATATTTTGTATTTTCTTTGAGCCGACCCTATTGTAATAATTGTAAAAATAAAATAATTCCATGTTTAGTCGACCTAAAAGGCTAAATTTTTGGAACCTTCTCAAGCGGTGGAAATTACCTATATAAGGAAGGCCCATAGTGTTGTCTTAGGCAGTTCGGGATAGTTCTGGGTAGTAGATTTGGGTATTGATTCAAGGCTTTGTCCTACAAAATATTGTAAGGGAATGCTCATGTGGCTTTGGATATTGTAATTCTGAAAGTTTGTAATTCCACATTTGTGGAGATAATAAGAAGCCCATTTTCTGTTCTTGCATATTGTTGTTGTTTCTTTGTTTCTGTTATGTGTTTGTTGTATTAAGGGGAGCACCCTTCATCAAGTGGTATCAGAGCAGGAGTTCCTAAGTGTGTAAAAAGATCACCAATTGTGAGGTAGTTTGCACCAAGACCATGGGTTAGGGTTTCTATGTAAGCAGATCACCGATTGTGAGGCAGTTTGCACCAGGACCGTGGGTTAGAGTTTCTGTGTAAATAGATCACCGACAATGAGGTAGTTTGCACCAAGACCATGGTTAGGGTTTCAGCGAGAAGCGTGAAAATGCTTCCATGAAGGGAACATGGTGAAAGAGCTGGTGTTGTAACACCTGAGGTTAGAGAACTACAGAGACAAGTGCGAGCATTGCAAGAGTACATTCGTAGAGGAATGAATCTTAATGTCAGAGACGAAAGTGAGGATGAAGCCGAAGAAGGAAATTCTGAAAAAGGAGAAGTTGAAGTTTTGAATTAAGAGGAAGAAAGACTTTTTCAAGCCATTTCCAAGATTAGGAAAAGACCTAAGATTGAGGTTCCTGCATTTTCAGGAAATCTTAACCAAGAAGAATGGATCGACTAGATTAATGAATGTGAAGAATATTTTGAGTATGAAGATATCGAGGATCCTGATCGAGTCAAGTTTGTGAAGGCCAAACTGAAGGGTCATGCAAAGATCTGGTGGCAAGCAATTCAATTGGAGTGAAATAGAAGAGGGAAAGATAAAATAACAAGATGGGATCGAATGGTGGATAAATTGAAGTAGCAGTTCATTCTAGTTGATTATGAGCTTGACCTACTAAAGAAGATGCAAAGTTTGAAGCAAGCAGGAAGATCTGTTCAGCAGTATACAGAGGAGTTCTATCGAATCCTCATCAGAACAAGCCATACGGAAGCTGATAAAGAGAAATTTTCCCATTACCTTAATGGGTTAAGGCTGAGCATTTAGGAAGAATTGAGTCTGGTTCGAATGAATAGTATTGAAGAGGCATACCAGCTTACCCTAAAAGTAGTGGAAAAGTTGAACAAGAATTTTGAGAGCAGACAAAGCAGAAGAGGTCGTGATGGAAGATCTAGTGGACGGTCATATGGAGATTGAAATGAAGATCCAAAAAATCAAGATGAGGCTAGAAACAGTCAGAATCAGAGAGAAGATAATTTCAATCATTTCCATGATCAAAATAATAGAGATCAGAGAGGAAGAGGAAGAGGACAAGGATCTGGAAGAGGAAGCTTCTGTGGAACATGTTTTCACTGTGGACAAGAAGGTCATAGGGCATTTGAATGTCCTCAATGCCAAGGAAGGATGGATAGGAGGAGCGAAAGCTAGGACAGAGTTGCACATGTAGATGAAGATGCTAGATCATCAAATTCTGAAGATGTTGAAAGAGGAGAAACATTGATTAGTAGAAGAGTCCTGCTAAGTGGTGAGAATGAACCTGAGCAAAGGAGGATCCTATTTCACACCAGGTGCAAGTGTGAGGGTAAGTGTTGTGATGTGATTATTGATAGTGGTAGTACTAAAAATTTGGTGTCAGAAGAGATGGTGACAAATTTGAAGCTCAAGAGGCAGAAACATCCACATCCATATCGAGTTCCCTGGGTGCAGGATGACCACAAGGTCATGGTTAGTCAACAGTGCCTAGTGAAGTTCAAGATCAGTGGATACCATGATGAGGTACTATGTGATATCATATCTATGGATGCATGTCATATGTTTTTGGGTAGACCTTGGTAGTTTGATAGATGTGTTGTACATGATGGTCGTGTGAATACCTATTCCCTGACAAAGGATGGAGTGTGACATAAGCTAAAACCATTGAAGGAAACAAAAGAAAAGGTATGTGGTAATGCAAGAATAACTTTTATTGATAGAGGAAATTTCTTAGATGGTATGCGATATGAGCATATGTGTTTTACCTTAATTCCAAAGGCTAGGAAAGAGAAAGTAGAAGATGTACCTGTAGAAGTTGTAGAATTATTGAATGAGTTTCAGGATATTGTATCCGATAATATGCTTGATGGATTACCACCAGTAAGAAAGGTCAGTCATAATATGGACTTGATTCTAGGAGTCAGTTTTCCAAATAAGGAAGCACATAGAATGACACTAGCAGAAGTTTAGTTCATCACATCATCCATAGATTGTATATGGAAGTAGTCCCAGAAATGCATCCGAGTTGAGGGAGATAGATAAAGGAGAAATAAGTAGTGTTGAGGCTGAGGATTTTGTAGAACATTTGAAGAACATCCATGAGGAGGTGAGGAAACACATTACCAAGATGAATGTGCAGTATAAGGCTAAAACAGATGAGAAAAGAAGGCACAAGGAATTTCAAGTTGGGGATGAAGTCATGGTTCATTTGTGGAAGGAGAAATTTCTAGTTGGAAATGAAGAAGTTTGGGCCATGTAAGATATTGAAGAAGCATGATTCAAGAAATGCCTATGAGGTAGAATTGCCTACTGAGCTGAATATTTCACCAATGTTTAACATTTTAGATTTGACAGAGTATCATGAAGGAGGTGTTGAAAATGAGATCACAGCAGAACAGTGGAGTATTCCAGCAACTAGTTCAAATACCAAGGAGATTGAGGATATACTTGATAGTCGTGTTGATAGAAGCACAAGGAACAGGACATATGAAGAATATTTGGTCAAATGGAAAGAATGGCCTGTTGAAGATTCATCATGGCTAATGAAGGAGGAGGTTAACCGTCTTGGTTTTCCTCTGCACACCTGATTCATGACAGGGTCGCTTCTCAAATTACCCTGGGTGTCTGATGCAGGAGCATCCTGGGTGTAAGAGCAATCTTGCATCACCCAAAAATATTTCTGGTTTTGTTTTCAATAAGGGCTATCTTGTGTGGAGCTGCTATTTATGGAAACTTACTATTTTTAGTAACTTGGTCATATCATCTAAAAATTTTCTGATTTCACAGTTGGAGGTTCATCTTAGTCATTTTAGCCTACCAGTTGAGTTTCATTGCCACATCATCAGTATTGGTGAAGTTATTGAGGTTTTTGGGTACGAAATCTTTCAAGTCAATTTTGAAGGTCTTAGAGGCTCTGGATTGCAATCGACCCCCAGCTAACTGACGCTAGCACTTGTCAAGCACTGTAGATCTCGTCATGGAATTTCCAAAAAGTGGTTACAAAAGAAAAATGGAGCTACAATTAAAAAGTTATGGCCTCCGGAAGTTGGGTTACCTAAAAGCATATTTTGTATTTTCTTTGAGCCAACCCTATTGTAATAATTGTAAAAATAAAATAATTACATGTTTAGTCAGCCTAAAAGGCTAAATTTTTGGAACCTTCTCGGGCGGTGGAAATTGCCTATATAAGGAAGGCTCGTAGTGTTGTCTTAGGCAGTTCGGGACAGTTCTGGGTAGTAGATCTAGGTATTGATTCAAGGCTTTGTCCTACAAAATATTGTAAGGGAATGCCCATGTGGCTTTGCATATTGTAATTCTGAAAGTTTGTAATTCCACATTTGTGGAGATAATAAGAAGCCCATTTTATGTTCTTACATATTGTTGTTGTTTCTTTATTTCTGCTATGTGTTTGTTGTATTAAGGGGAGCACCCTTCATCAATGTATACAAGAAAGAACAAAAGCTTGTTAAGATAGTCAACTAAAAACAAAAATAATTAAAAGATGAATTTTAATAACTACAGGAACATATGCACAGAAACAGATTATAAAAGTGCTAAAATAGTGAATATATGTGCCGAAACTATGAATGCCCATGAATAGTGAACGGATGCGCAATGAAATAGAATGAATGCACAACAATAAAAAATGCACATCACAAAGTTCTGAAAGTGCAAGAAGTTATGACTGATATGTAAAAAGAATGAAAAAGACAGAAGTGGGAAATGGCTGGTATGAGGAGAATGAATGTGCATGCAGAGTTGATGTATGTGCAAAAATTGTGGATGAATGCACAAGAAGAACCTCTAGATGCTGCACATAGAAAACTCAAAAATAGAATGTTAAAATTCATGGGGGGGGCCACAGTGGGCACCAAAAATGTATGCAATTTAGATATTTAGCTACTAGAAATGAAATATTAACTATTTAAAGCTACTAAATCAATCTAATGCAAACACAATGAAGATAACAAAATGATTAAATGAAATCAAAACAAATGTTTTTACCTTTACTTACCCATGTAGCTTGTCTCCATTGCCCTCCTAGCCTTGATTTCTTGGATGTGTTGAGCTCTCAAATTTCCAAATGAAGCTCATTTTTCCAAGATGCTCTCAAAGTGTGGAGATTGGATGATTTGTATGCAAAATGGCCTAAACCTTGATTATGAAAATGATGGAATGAAATGCTTATGCAAATGACTCACAAATATACTTGATTACTTGATTGATTGGATGCTAGAATGCTTGAATGCTTGAATGCTTGATAATTACTAATGCTATTAGGCTCTCAAAGGAAGAATAAGGATCCTTTTATAAGTTTTTTGAGGACTCAAGCCTAGGTGGCACAATCCTAGGGTGGAGATTGAAAGGTGGAAGATCCTAGGGCTGTAATTGACTTCATTGAAGGGGTTGAGAGAAAAGAGGATGTAGTTGGAATGTGAGAGGAAGAATAGGGAGGATGTTCCTCCTACATTGACAAGGAAGAGAATAAGGTGGAAGGGAGAGACACATGTCAAGTGTCTCCCAAAGACCATTGAGAGGAAGGGGGAAAGACCTTTTATCCATGAGGACTCTATTAGAAAGTAAAGTCCACCAAGATAATTGAGAGGGGGGGGGGTGAATATGTTATCTGATAATTATAACTTTTATCAATTTTAACATCATTTAACCATGTAAGCAATATAATTACCAACTGTAGAAAGATATTCATACACAATGACACAAGATATGTTGACTAGGGAACCTCTTGATCAAAGAGTAAACCCCGGTGGAAATGATGCCCACAAAACATGCACTAATATGAATATTCCTTTTGAAAGTATGGACTCTGTTAGGAGTCTTATGAAATACATTTAGTACATATGAATCCCTGTTAGGAAATTTTGAATCCCTGTTAAAAAGATTCTAACCCTGTTAAGAGTTATGGAAGACAAAAGGACCAACTACCCAAAAAGCTTCAATGGAAAGATCACTCAACACACTGCCCAATTGATCTCTAGATTATTCAATAGAATAATATCAAATATGTTACCTCCTTCCTTACTGTGCCAAACCACGCTCTCTGCTTCACCAGATCTCAATCTCAGATCTTCGCATGTCTTCCTTCACGAATTCACTTTCACAACTACATTAGCTCTTTTCTTCACTTCATGCATACATCATCACATCCAAACATTACAACCATCATTACAATAAGGAAAAACATTCCTTCCTTTATACCACACTCAAGTAATTACAAATGAGTTGGCATACAATTACAAAATAAACGTTTCCACACGCTACATCAAAATTACACAAAACTGTCGGCTTCCAAATACATTTAATCTTCACTTGTGTGACCTCAAAGTTTGTGATGTAATCCACATCACTATCAATGTGTCTTCAACTTCCCTTAAACTTTGCAAAACTAGATTCCATCCTAATTAGGAGATATCATCCGATTTCCACAAACCGCTACTCAGGAACACTGCCTGAATACTGCTTCCACCAAAATGCTCATAACTTTCATGAATAAATGAATTACTGTATGCACTCTTAACCATAAACATATAACATATCAAAGAGTATATCCTCAACATCAGATAGCTCCAACTACAATATCCCACGTGCGCTAATCCAAACACTGTCTGCTTCTTTGCAAGTCTCTGGTAGATCACTACTGTGTTGACATCAATGACAATCACAGTCATGAATGCAATAACAACTACTATAGAATGACTACCAAACATTCAACATTCATTCCTAACAATCTCCCCCATTGGCATTGATGACAACTTAGATGAAAAAACATCCAATGTTCAAAAAATCCAATAATGAAACACTAATGCTCTAGAAAAAATATTTCAAATCCTCTTCATCAATCAAATCTTGCTTCATTTTCCTGTTCAGCTAGTACAAATGGTTTTTTCATGTACACTTCTCCCCCATTGACATCAATGACATAAATCTCATCATCATGTCAATAAAAACTCTAATGTCAAAAGACACTATTCAGAAAATACATTCACTAGAGTCCTCATGACTCAGCTTAGATACACATACTCCTAAATAGAGGAAGTACCAACATCCAATCCAGGAGAAAGATAAGGCTCATATACTACTAGATGGATGCAATCAGTGGCATCAATTCTCAAAAGTAGGCTGGGGCATAACCCCAAGCATACCTCTTAGATACTCAAATGTATCCTTAAGAAAAGGATTTGTAAATATGTCTGCTATCTGCTCCTTTGTACTCATGTACTCAAGTCTAACTTCTTTCTTAGCAACTTTCTCTCTTACAACATGATACTTAATCTCTATATGTTTTGTCTTAGAATGTAATATAGGGTTCTTAGACATACTAATTGTGCTAATGTTGTCACAATGTATG
The DNA here is from genome assembly GCA_027943335.1 of Chamaecyparis obtusa. Lineage (NCBI taxonomy): Eukaryota > Viridiplantae > Streptophyta > Pinopsida > Cupressales > Cupressaceae > Chamaecyparis > Chamaecyparis obtusa. The sequence goes on along the minus strand of BSBK01001755.1, from coordinate 2,437,233 downwards.
AAAATAGGTTCAAAAAACTTTATTCCAATATCCTTTAGCATTTGCTTCACCCAAATTATCTGGTTACAATTGTTTGTTGCTGCTACATATTCTACTTTTGTTGTGCTCTGTGAGATACAATTCTACTTCTTGCTTAGCTAGGAAACCAATCTTCCTCCAAGGAAAAATCCTCCACCACTGGTGCTTTTCTTATCATCAACACTGCCTCCCCAATCAGCATTTGTATATACAGATAGGGTAAAATCATCAAATTTTTCATACCACAATCCATAGTCCATTGTGTCTCTTAAATATCTCAGTATCCTCTTTACTGCTGCATAATGTGATTCTCTAGGTTCAGCTTGAAATCTTGCTACAATTCCAACTGAATGTGCTATATCAAGTCTTGTATGAATCAAGTACTACAATCCTCCAATCATAGATCTGTATTTCTTCTGTTCCACTGTAGGAGTCTCATCTGTGCTAGATAATTTATGTCTAGTTACCATCGATGTTCCAACTGGTTTATAGTTCTGCATTCCAAATCTTTTCAACAAGTCATTCAGGTACTTTGTCTGACTTACAAAGATACCATCATTGTTCTATGTTATCTATAATCCCAAAAAGTATTTCATTTCACCAATCATACTAATTTCAAATTCAGTCTTTATTTCATCAGCAAATTTATCGCTAGCTTCATCTTCTCCTCCAAAAATAATGTCATCAACAAAAATAACTATAATCAAAAAACCATTTTCAATTTCTTTTATGTACAGATTTCTATCAGTTGTTCCTTTTGTAAATCTCAACTTTAACAAATATTTGTCCAATCTTGCATACCAAGTTCTAGGTGCTTGTTTTAGTCCATATAAAGCTTTCTTCAATTTACATACCATGTCTCCTTCTAGAGTCAAAGGAAAACCTTTAGGATGCTCAATGTAGACTTCTTCTTCCAATTCTCTATTCAGAAATGCTGACTTCACATCCATCTGATATACTTTAAATTTCTTGTAAGCTGCATAAGCCAAAAACATTCTTACTACTTCAATTCTTGCAATAGGTGCAAAGGTTTTTTCATAGTCAATTCCTTCTTGTTGTGAGTATCCCTTACATACCAATCTTTCTTTCTTTCTTACTACTTCTTTTTCATTCATCTTATTTCTAAATACCCATTTAGTTCCAATCACATTCTTGTCTTTAGGTCTAGGGACCAATTCCCATGTCTTGTTCTTTTCAATCTGATCAAGTTCTTCTTTCATAGCATTAATCCAACTTTCATCTTCACAAGCTTCACTAGTAATTTTAGGTTCAATTTGAGAAATCAAACATAACTATTCTTGTATCTTATTCCAAGTTAGAACTCCTCTTTTGATGCTTCCAATAATTTGCCCAATAGGATGATTTCTTGACAAACTCTTGTTAGGTGTCACTGTCTCAGATCTCACTTCAGGTGTAGGTTCTTCAATGACTTCACTATGGCTTTCATTCAAGAAATCACTATCAGTCTCATAAAATAATTTAGTAGATCTAGTGTTAGGCTTAGGATGATCTTCTTCATCTGATTCATAATCAAGCATTCTTTCTTAAATTTTGAACTTTTCATCAACTTTAACATTTGTCCTCTCAACAATAGTCTTAGTTCTTTTATTGTAACATCTATAGGCTTTAATTTTCAAAGAATATCCAAGAAATATACCTTCATCACTTCTAGGATCAAACTTTCCAATATCATAATCTCTTTTTATATAACATTTTCTTCCAAAAATTCTAAAATACTTAACTGAGGGTGCAAGTCCAAACCATACTTCATAGGGTGTCTTGTCTGTGTCTGCTCTGATTTGTACTCTATTCATTGTATACACTATTGTGTTCACTTCTTCTCTCTAGAATATCTTCACCAAATAATTCTCAAATAACATAGCTCTCACTGCTTCAGTCACTGATTTGTTTCTTCTTTCTGCAATACCATTTTGTTTAGGTGTTCTAGGGGCTGAAAACTATCTCTTAATGCCATTTTCTTCACAAAAGGTGTTAAACTCTCTAGAAGTAAATTCTCCACCTCTATCATATCTCAAACATTTAATCTTTATTCTAGATTCATTCTCAACTTTATTCTTAACGATCTTAAACTTATCAAATGCTTCAAATTTTTCTTTAAGAAATGCAATCCACATCATTCTTGTAAAATCATCAACAAGAATCATAAAATACCTTTCTCAATAGAATCCTCTAGTCCTGGTAGGACCGCTCAAATCTTTATGAACAATCTCTAGCTTTTCTATAGATGTAAACTTCTTACTAGGAAAAGAAATTCTCTTCTGTTTAGCCATCGCACATTCTTTGCAAATCATGTTAGTAGGCTTCATAATTTTAGGCAAATCCCTCACTGCAAGTGTAGTACTTACTTTCACAATGTTGTCAAAGTTTATATGACAAAACATTCTATGTCATAACCAACTGTCATCAATCTTAGTAATCAAACATGTCATCTTAGTAGGATTCAACTGAAATACATTACCTCTGGTTCTAGATCTAGTTCCAATCATATTTTCATCTTTATCCTTAATCACACAAGTTTTCTTAGTAAACCAAACTTGATATCCCTTATCAACTAATTGTCCAACACTTAAAAGATTATGTTTCAATCCATCCACAAAATAAACATCATCAGTATTAGTCTTTCCATCAAGAGTAATAGATCATATACCTTTTGTGTGCAAGGCTTTTGAGGATCCTGTTATCTGTTTTGAAAGGCTCAAATCAATCAAACATTAAGAGTTTAATCTAGCATACAATCAAAACAAAAATAAGGAAACTCTAAACTAAGCCACCTCAGATTGAGCTAAAAATAGGTGCACCTAAGCACTGTTTGATTTGCTCTGATAAGAGGGATGTGGGTGTGCTCTCTAAGCACTTGGAGCATACTCTAATGCATTCTAAGATGGTTTGAGATTCATGAAAACCCCCAAAAATGGAACAATAATGGGTAGAACACTCAAGATTGCCCCTAAGGCCTCAAGAACTCAAATTATGATGCTTAAATAGAGATTCAATGCAAGTGTGATTATGCTAAGATTGATTTTAGACCAAATAGAGATGTGATATGATGCTATGCTATGCAAAACAACAATAAAAACTAGGTTAATCCATTATTGCTATATTAATATGAGCTAAAATGCTTGAAAGTAAGCTAGATTAAGATGATTATGCTAAAGCTAGAAGTAAAAGAGCATGATAATAATGCATAAATGATAAAAACTAAGCTAATTGATTTGCTCTTGAAAGGAGGGGTATTTATAGGATTTGGGAAGGAAGAATGAGTGGCCAGGATTGAAATCCTTAAGAGAGGCCAAGATTCATTCAAAGGGGAGCACATGAATTGTGCTAGTCTACAGCCAATCAGGAGGTGACACATGTCACAAGGTGAGTGGATGAAAGGAAGGGTAAAGATGAGTCAACAAAGGGGGCTCAAAGCTCATAACTCCCCTCATAAGTGCTTGTAAGAGCATTGAATGAGCCTTTAAGGGACTTTGATGACTTTGTGGATGCACTGAATGTTTTGTGGTTGAGATATTTGGAAGGGGAGACTTTGCTTTGGTTTAGGAAAGTCTTAAGCTTGGTTAGGATTGTGCAAATGTTTAGGGGTAGGATTAGGATTAGGATTAGGGGGATTTAGGATTAGGATGGGTGAAGAGGTTGGGTTGAGAAGTTTCTAGAAGAGTCTAGAGTTTTCTTAGGTTTTATGGAATAAATGTTTATTCATTCCAAAGGCTTTTGGTTTTGGGAACATTTATTAAAATATATTTAATAAATATGAAAATTAAATATTTAATCTTAATTAAGTATTTTGAGTTGAGATTAGGGTTAGAAAGGAGGGGATTAGTCTTTAATCAAGATTAAAGAAGGATTAGAAGATTCTGGAAGAGGTTAGTGGTCTTAAGGAAATTGGCCAAGTTTTGGGCAAAAAAATAAATTAATTATTTATTTTGGGATTTTTGGTCAGTTTATTAATTAAATAATTAATAAATAAGGAGATAATGTTTAAATAAGATTTAAACATTTTTGGGAGGGGTTTCTTAATTAAATATTTTTAATTAAGATAAAGGGATTTAATGACATAAAAATTAATTAATTAATTAACAAATGATGATGTCATCAAGGATTTTTTAGAAAATAAAAATACTTTATTTTCTAAAGGATTTTTAGGTGTCTACATTTTGCCCCTCTTTGATGCGATGCTGCAAGTGGCATGGCGTCAAAGATAAGAAAATAAGATGCCCAAGGCTAAAATTTAGAGGAATAAGGGATTGTGCCCCCTCGAGAAAATAATGCAAGGAGTAAACGTTGTGGAATTTTCTCGAAAGGAAACAAAGAAGGAAGGACCGTGGAAGAAGGGGAGAGAAATAACCAAGTGTCCAAGAGCAAAGATGAGTGAATGCAAGATGAGATGGAATGCAAAATGTAGGATGCAGCTACATGAGAGATGGAAGATGCAAGATTAAGCTATATGATGCAAGATGCAGGGGATTGGGGAAGCTCCAAGTGCAAATGTGGAGAGAACAACCTAATTTAATATAGCAATGCTAGAGACCTGCCAAGGATACTGGGATCACGAGGCCTTGTCACTAGTGTTGCAGAGGACTGATGCTAAAAAGACACGCAGGGTTGCCCCAGCATCACGCATGAACCCAAGAGGAAGCATGGTGGAAACGATGCTGAAGAAACCACAAACACATGACTGACTCACAGGCAGAAGCAAAAGATGAAAAGACCTTGCCCTAGATTGTCCTCATTCGCTGCACACCATGATATAAAGGATCATGGTGACTTTGAGTAGAGAACAACAAGAAGCCGTAAAAGATTAACAAGACCCAAAGGACAAAATCCAAGGTCAAAATGATAACTCCAAAAGACAACCTTTGCCAAGGAGAGAGATTTGATTTGATTGATGGCGGGAAGATTGGTCTGAACGTGTGGAAGGATACATCGACATGAACCTGGTGTGCTTGGTGGAAGATTAAGTCAGACAGGGAGGATACAACTGAGGGGACCCGTGATTAGGATTAGGTCAGACAAAATAGAAGCATACATCTATGTGGACTCGATGCTGATGGGGAGAATGTTGTGTTGCTGATTGGCAAATGATGAAGTTCAAAGATGGTCATGATGATCAAGGATAGTTGACAATTGATGTTGCTGAAGTACAAGGCTGGGTAGGACAAGATTTTTGATCAAATGTTGCTACAGGACTGACAAGGATATGTACAACAAGACACAAGGATATTTACAATGGCTATGTATAGAAGCTCAGGATTAGGATGGACAAAGAACCTGGGGATGAAGCTGAAACTCCAAAGATATGCAAGACGATGCTCTAATTGGGCTGGAAGGCCAAGATGGACTGACAGTGGATGATGTGTCCTAAAATGACATGGATTTTGGGAAGGACATATCCCAATGATGATGATTGGATTGTGATCAAGGCTTGCTACAAGACTAAGAACAAGACTAAGGATTTGGATTGGATGGATTGGCTTGATCTTGGATGTTGGATAGCTAGAGGATGTGGAGAGGATTGGAGGATGTTGGAAGATTGCTAGCAATGTTTGGATAGGGATGAATGGCATTGGATTGCAATGAGGTTAGCCTATAGCTAGATACCAAAGACAAGGGAAGATACCAGGTGATGGAAAGATGGAGGAAATGCTTAAGATGAGGATGATGGAACTGCTAGGAGATTTGGATGGAGGAAGATTTGGATTTGGATGGAAGAATGCTTGAGGATTGGATAGAGGAAGATTTGGGGAGATTGGATGGTGGATTTTCTTGAGGTTTGGAAGATGGAATGCTGGAGGAACCGCTGAGGGATATGGATGGAGGATTGCTTGGGGAGATTGGATGGTGGATTTGCTTAGGAGACTTGGATGGAGGAAGATTTGGATTTGGATGGAGGAACTGCTTAGGAGACGTGGATGATAGATTTGCTTGAGGATTGGATAGAGGAATGCTTGGGATTTGGATGGAGGAATGTAGCTAAAAAGTGTCCAAGGAATATGTCACCAAGGAATAAGATGCCCCCTGCTTAGGATAGTTCATTCATTCAGAGGCAGTAGGATGGGGTACGATTTGACAAAAGATATGCCGATAAGAGGATGAGGAAGGTAGATGGAAGATATGATGAATGGATTGGATAGAGGATATGTAGCTAAAAAGTGTGATGGATGCCAAGAAGGTGCCCAAAAGCATGTATATCTGGTAGTCTTTGTTTTGTCATCAAGATCCAAAGGAGGATGAAACAGGTGAGAGACAAATGGGATGGAGGAGATGTTGGATAAGAGGTGATAGAAGGGAATGGCCCCCAACTGTAGAAAGGAATTGGGGGGACCTACGCATGATGCCTGTTTGCCAGGTTTTCACCATGGTACTTGTCCAAGGTGCTTGAATTGCCAAGTTTTCACCATTGAATGAATGTTTTTCTCTTTTTCTTTTTTTTGATACTTTTCTCTTGATTTTTCCAATTTTTATGGATTTTCTAATTTTTTGCTGACTAGATGCTAACCTTCTGATATTCTGATGTGCTGCTATCTTTCTTCACTGATCTTTTGATTTGTTGCTCACATTTTCTGATTTGTTGCTGCCTTTTCAATTTCTCAGGATGTTGGTACAACTTTATTGGGATGGAGGGATTATGCAAAGGCATGGATAAGATGGGGTAGACGGGGGATATGGTGGTAGAAAGTGTTTGGATGGAAAGATGGAAATTGATCATGATAGGGGGATGTTGTCAGGATCAACATTGGCACATGTTGCGGGGGAGATGGATGAAGCGGATAGGACATGGAAGATAGAGGTGGATGTGATGGAGGATTTACGCTAGGAGATTTCAAATCTTTGGGACCCAAAATAGATTTAAGAGATGGAGGAGAAGACTGAGTAGCTGGGGAATTAGCAACTTTGGATGCCATTGTGGTTGTTTCTTTTAGATGCATTACATCTTTTTGCTTTGGGATCCACATCATTTTTACTTTAGCTTTGGTGGGCCTTTGTGGCCATTGGTATGCATCAGATTTTGCTTTTGCTTTGCTAGGCCTTTGCGGCCATGTAGTAGATTTTTCTTGTGCTTTTTTGGGCCTTTATGGCCATTAGAATGCATTGGATTGTTTGATTGGATTTTCTTTGGTTGACCATGTCGTTTAGACTGGACATGGAAATCGTTAGATCTGTGTGGATATTTCCTTTTATTCATATTGGATATGGCATCCAAATTGTGGGGAGCATCGGAGTGAATATGAGGAGATGTGCGAGATGGAGGAAATATGGATGGAGAGATGGAAGGAGATTGGTAGATAGGATATGAGGGCATGTGCCTTTGTTGATCTTGACTAGGGATGCTTGGATTTTGGATGAAGAACTGAGTAGGATAAGATGGGGGATGATATTTTGGGATGTAAGGGCCCAAAATGGATTTGGTATGTGGAGGATATGTGCTGGTGGATTTTGGGACATAGGGACCCAAAATGGATTTGGAGGATGGAGGAATGTGATAGGTTGTCCTGGGCTGTAATGATGGAGGAGGAGGAATAGCATTGTATGCCTTGGAAGATGTGATGGTGGGTTTGGAAGCATGCTTGAATTTAGCTTTAGTTGTACCAACATTTCTGGAGGAAGTGCCTTCTTCTGATGTGTGACCAATTCCACCTAACTTTGGATGTTTCTTGTCTTGGATAGGCTCCAGATTTCCTTGTTCATGGATGCCTAGGCCTTTGCTTTGATAATTCCATTTCTTGAGCATTTTATCCAAACAAGGATATTTCTAACTTGGGGAATAGGATAAACATCCAATTTCTGGTTCCCTGATGGAAGATATGAAACTAATTTCTTCTGCTTCAAGTGGACTGCCTTTGACAAATGTAAGTGATCCAACAGGATAGAGTGATGGTTGTGGGACAGTTTGGTTTGGAAGATCCTCAAGAGAAGAGGATAGGATGGTGGGATTTTGAGTGGGATTGGGGGATGGTAATAGATCTTCAGTTGGAGAAACTTGGATGATAGGATCTTGGATTGGAGGAATTGGGATTGTAGGATTTTGGATTGGGGGTGATGGAAGCAATAGAACATGTGATGGGGGAAGTGAAAGGATTGGATCTTGATTATCTTCAATGGGTACTTCAACATGCTTTTGGCTAAGATCTTGACATGGTAGGATTTGTGTGGATAGAATGCTGGGAGATGCATGGATGGACTCTTCAGATGGGGTGGATGGAAGGATGGGAGATTCTGTAACTATGATGTCTGGAAGAAGGAAGAACTCTTCAGATGGTATGGATGAAAGGATGGAAGATTCTATAGTTGTGATGGTAGGAAGAAGGGTGAACTCATTAGGCTCATTAGATATGCTTTGGATAATACTAGGAGAAGGTGATGTTGGTGGGGATTGGATGGAGACTTCAGATGGAAGGGACTCAATGATGCTAGGAGATGGAAGAGGATCAATGTACGTAAGATAGATGATAGATGGGAGTGATGGATGGGCCTCATCAATGATGGTTGCACATGAAATGTTGAGATGGCTTGGCTCTTCAACTTTAGGAGTGGGATTTGTTGTTGGCTTCCTTGTGAAACTCCTTGGAGACTTTTGGATTGGAGGAGGTGGGGGTTTAGAAAGTGTAGAAGATGGGGAGCTTGGATGGTCCTCACATGAAGGTGGGGTGGAAGATTTTGAACTTGCTTGAGGGGATGATGGTGCTGAAGAGGTAGAGGTGATGGATCGAGGTATGGGATATGAAGCAGACTGAAGGGTGCATTCTGCTTGTGGGAGGGGATTTTTGGAAATGTGGTTTGGAATAGAAGATGGTGGATTGAGATAGGATGGAGGATTGGGGAAAAGGATCATAAGACTTCATTTTTGGTTTTGAAAGGGTTTTGGAGGATAAGTGGATGGAGGTTTTAGATAAGGGAAGTAGCATGAAGTGTTTCGAGGGGATGGTGGTGTTTGGGATATGACCATAGCAGGAGATGGAGGTATGAAGGATGCATATGGAGGATGTGTAGGTTTAAGATAGGGATAAGGTGTGGATGGATAAGATAATGGATTTGCGTTGCCAAGGACATGAAAGGGAGTGCTAGTGGATAAGCATGAAGGCATGATAGGATATTTTGGAGGAATGATTGGATGCTGGGGGATGTTTGGAGAAAACTTGCTAAGATTTTCAAAATACGCATCGTGATCTACAAGGCTTTCATCATCTTTGGGATAGGATGGATTGAGGGGAGAGACATAATAACCAAACTCATCATAATATTTTTGAGACATGTTGACTTGAGGATGAGTTGGATAAGGACGAAGATGGATTGGAAGACTAAGACTCAGATTGGAATGATTGACAGGATCATACTAGGATTGGATTTGGCTCAAGATTGGAAGAAGACTGACTCTAGAGGAAGACAGACAAGGGGATGGGGGATGACCAAGATGACTCTGCTAACCTAAGATAGGATGAAAGGATGACAAGATTGGATTGGATATGACTGGAAGACCATGATTTGAGATTCTGCAAGTTTTGGACATTTTCTAAATTTTGGTAGGATTTGGACTGACATGGCTTTTCTGAGTGTCTTGAACCAAGTTGTAGATTAGTTTGATGTTTTTCCAATGGCAAAGGATAGATTTCAACAAAGATTTTTGGAAAAGCAATCTCCATAAGGGACAAAGCAACCTTGTGGGATACAAACAAGATAACTGACTCTGATAAAGCTTTGAAAAGTGTATGTTCCAACAATGTTTTCATGGATTTTTTGACTATCAAGCACTTCAAGCAAGTCTACCTAAGGAAGGTGAGTATCAAAATCACTTGCCCACAGCTTGGTACCCCCTAAAAGGGAATACAAATGGTGAGTAATCTTGAGGTGATCCGGTAAACCCCTTGGATCGGTCCTTGCACAAGGATTTTGATACTTTCAGATGTAGATAGGGTAGCCTCTATTTTATCAGGTTTTTAATAGTTCCGTGGAGTCTCCATACCCGGTTATACTGACCACCTGTGACTCACTTAAGAGCCTAGCCAACAACGCTGGGGGAGGAATATTTACCTTTCCCCAGACATTTGCATTTGGCACAAGACGCCTGTGGATTAGGAGATATAAGTGAGTACTTTTTGCCTTCACTTTATTTATATACCGGCCGGGGGGGATACCGGTTTGAGGTCATTCTCCGAGGAGGAAGTGCTTTTCTCCCTGGACAGGCCTTGCTAAAAGTAGAACAAGTGAACTTGTCCAAGTCCAAAATGTTCTACGTTGCTTACCTTAACAAGATTATACAAAAAATGTAAAGCTCCTAGATGCACATCAAGCAAGTTATTCTTTTTCCCGAATTGATTAAGTTTGTCTGAACTTTGAATTTGAAGACACAAGTGCTTAAGGTTTGATTTGTTCTTTCTCCAAAAGGTAAATGATTTGAGCGCTTGCAAGTTCTTTCCTTTTGGGCATTCAAGATTGAGATTTGCGAGTTGATTTAAGAACTTTGAAAAGAGTTTTGTTTTATCCTTAGTTCATTCAAGATTTTGTTTGAACTGAAATTCAAAGAAGAAGGAATAGGGATGCTTATTCTTTCCAATTTAGATCATTCAAGATTGCGTTTGATTTTCAAAATGATAATGACTCTTAGGACTTAAGTTTATTTTTCCTTAATTTCATTCAAGATTTGTTTGACCTTTGCTGTTATGAATCTGAGAACAAATTAAGACCAAAAAACACAGTCATAGCGACATTGTCCAGCTTATACGCGACACTGGAAAATGTAGAAGCGACACCAAAAAACTGACAGGCAGCATTTAAATATGCCTAAGCGTGACCAAAATATGCATACATGTGATCTTTTTATGCATACGCGTAATTTATTTGCAAACGCATGATTTCTTTTTTCATACGTGTGATTTCTTTTTGCAAATGCGTGATTTCTTTCTACAAACGTGTGATTTCTTTCTGCAAACATGTGATTTCTTTATGCAAATGCGTGATTTCTTTTTTCATACGCGTGATTTCTTTTTGCAAACGCGTGATTTCTTTTTTCATACGTGTGATTTATTTATGCAAATGCGTGATTTCTTTTTTCATACGCGTCATTTCTTTCTGCAAACGCATGATTTCTTTCTGCAAAGGTGTGATTTCTTTATGCAAAGGCGTGATTTCTTTATACAGAGGCATAATTTATTTATGTGGAGGCGACATAATAAGAAATAAGATAGAAAAGAAATTGTTGATGGTGAAAAACTGTCAGTTTGTAGGTGTCATTTCAGAGCTCATAGGTGTGATTTGACTACTTGTAGGCATGACTGAAATGGCTGGAGGCATGACTTCATTTCTTGTAGGTGACATTTCTTTCACTTTTTGCGACACTGAGAGTGAAAAAGTGTGATTTGATCAAGCTGATTGTGGTTTGAGTCCCACCGGGCGTGCCAGAATGTGTGCAAGGCTTTTGAGGATCCTGTTATCTATTTTGAAAGGCTCAAATCAATCAAATATTAAGATTTTAATCTAGCATACAATCAAAACAAAAACAAGGAAACTCTAAACTAAGCCACCTCAGATTGAGCTAAAAACAAGTGCACCTAAGCACTGTTTGATTTGCTCTGATAAGAGGGATGTGGGTGTGCTCTCTAAGCACTTGGAGCATACTCTAATGCATTCTAAGATGGTTTGGGACTCATGAAAACCCCAAAAAATGGCACAATAATGGGTAGAACACCCAAGATTACCCCTAAGGCCTCAAGAACTCAAACTATGATGCTTAAATAGAGATTCAATGCAAGTGTGATTATGCTAAGATTGATTTTAGACCAAATAGAGATGTGATATGATGCTATGCTATGCAAAACAACAATAAAAACTATGTTAATCCATTATTGCTATATTAAGATGAGCTAAAATGCTTGAAAGTAAGATAGATTAAGATGATTATGCTAAAGCTAGAAGTAAAAGAGCATGATAACAATGCATAAATGATAAAAACTAAGCTAATTGATTTGCTCTTGAAAGGAGGGGTATTTATAGGATTTGGGAAGGAAGAATGAGTGGCCGGGATTGAAATTCTTAAGAGAGGCCAAGATTCATTCAAAGGGGAGCACATGGATTGTGCTAGTCTACAGCCAATCAGGAGGTGACACATGTCACAAGGTGAGTGGATGAAGGGAAGGGTAAAGATGAGTCAACAAAGGGGGCTCAAAGCTCATAACTCCCCTCATAAGTGCTTGAAAGAGCATTGAATGAGCCTTTAAGGGACTTTGATGACTTTGTGGATGCATTGAATGTTTTGTGGTTGAGATATTTGGAAGGGGAGACTTTACTTTGGTTTAGGAAAGTCTTAAGCTTGGTTAGGATTGTGCAAATGTTTAGGGGTAGGATTAGGATTAGGATTAGGGGGATTTAGGATTAGGATGGGTGAAGAGGTTGGGTTGAGAAGTTTCTAGAAGAGTCTAGAGTTTTCTTAGGTTTTATGGAATAAATATTTATTCATTCCAAAGGCTTTTGGTTTTGGGAATATTTATTAAAATATATTTAATAAATATGAAAATTAAATATTTAATCTTAATTAAATATTTTGAGTTGAGATTAGGGTTAGAAAGGAGGGGATTAGTCTTTAATCAAAATTAAAGAAGGATTAGAAGATTCTGGAAGAGGTTAGTGGTCTTAAGGAAATTGGCCAAGTTTTGGGCAAAAAAATAAATTAATTATTTATTTTGGGATTTTTGGTCAGTTTATTAATTAAATAATTAATAAATAAGGAGATAATGTTTAAATAAGATTTAAACATTTTTGGGAGGGGTTTCTTAATTAAATATTTTTAATTAAGATAAAGGGATTTAATGACATAAAAATAAATAAATAAATTAAATAATTAATTAATTAACAAATGATGATGTCATCAGGGATTTTTTAGAAAATAAAAATACTTTATTTTCTAAAGGATTTTTAGGTGTCTACACCTTTAATCAAGCAAGGTGCATTGTTTCCAACTCTAACAACTCCTAAATCATAATCGTTAAACTTTATGAACTTTTTCATGTCTCCTGTCATATGATGTGAACAACCACTATCTATAATCCAATCAGATTTCTTTTCAACTTGGGAAACTAAGGTTTTTTCTTCCTTAACATTAGTTTCAAGATTCTCTTCTTTAATTGCTACAAATCCTATGTCATCATTATTCTCAGTATCACTTTCACTTAGAGTTCTCTCTATACTAGCTTCAAGATCTTCATCATTAGCATAATAGCATTCATTAGATCTTCTAGGTTTGAAATTGTTTATGTAATTTTTAACTCTCTTAGGACACTTAGATGCAAAATGACCATATTCTTGACAAGTCCAACATTTAAAAATTTTCTTACCGTCTAGTTCTTTCTTCACAAGCAAGGCAATACCTTATTCAATCTTCTTGTCTTCTTCATTTCTATATTTTTTGCTACCAACATAATCTCCTCTCACACTGATGCTTCTTGACAAAGTAGGGTGAACACTAAGAGCACTGAATGTTGTCTCCATTCTAGGCAAGTCTCTTGATAACCTCAGGTTCATCTCTGCTACTTCCAATCTTCCAAGAAGAGTCTCTCTTGTAAAGTTTGTAGTACAAGGTATAACTTGTTCAATCATCTATGTTGTCTGCTTAAATACAGGAGTCAATGTCCTTAGAATTTTCCATATTACTTCATTTTTTGTCTTTGTTCCTCCACAAGATTTTATGCTTGTAACAATTTTTGACATTCTACCAATATAGCTTCTAACAGATTCATCTTCCAACATTCTTATATCTTCAAATGCACATATCCAATTATGTAATCTAACTCTTTTTGCATGTTCATCACCTTCAAAAGTAGAGTGTAAAGCATTCCAAATTTCATGAGATTTTTTCAAACATTTTACCTGATTGTACTCATTCTCTAGAAGGGTTGTCAAAAGTGCTTCTCTTGCAAGTATGTTACACATGAATAGATCTCTCTCATCAATAGTACATGTTTCAAGATTGTCCTCTTCAATGATAGTCTTATCATTCTTTGTAATCAACCAATAACCTGGTCCTAAACACAGTAGGTGTGTCTTCATCTTTTCTTTCTAGCTGTCAAAATTTACTCCATCAAACATAGGGCTTTCTTTTTTGAAATTCACTATGGATCTCCTTAAGCTATTAAACTTCTTTTTCAAGGACCTACCACTCTGATACCAATTGTTAGAAAGTAAAGTCCACCAAGATAATTGAGAGGGGGGGGGGGTGAATCAGTTATTTGATAATTATAACTTTTATCAATTTCAACAGCATTTAACCATGTAAGCAATATAATTACCAACCATAGAAAGATATTCATACACAATGACACAAGATATGTTGACTAGGGAACCTCTTGATCAAAGAGTAAACCCCGGTGGGAATGATGCCCATAAAAGATGCACTAATATGAATATTCCTTGTGAAAGGATGGACTCTGTTAGGAGTCTTATGAAATACATTCAGTACATATGAATCCCTGTTAGGAGATTTTGAATTTCTGTTAAAAGATTCTAACACTGTTAAGAGTTATGGAAGACAGAAGGACCCACTGCCCAAACAGCTTCAATGGTAAGATCACTGAACACACTATCGAACTGATCTCTAGATTATTCAATAGAATAATATCAAATATGTTACCTCCTTCCTTACTGTACCAAACCATACTCTCTGCTTCACCAGATCTCAATCTCAGATCTTCGCATGTCTTCCTTCACAAATTCGCTTTCACAACTACATTAGATCTTTTCTTCACTTCATGCATACATCATCACATCCAACCATTAAAACCATCATTACAATAAGGGAAAACATTCCCTCATTTATACCACACTCAAGTAATTACAAATGAGTCGGCATACAATTACAAAATAAAAGTTTCCACAGGCTACATCAAAATTACACAAAACTATCAGCTTCCAAATACATTTAATCTTCACTCGTGTGACCTTGAATTTTGCACTTCCATCCACATCACTATCAATGTGTCTTCAACTTCCCTTGAACTACACAAAACCAGATTCCATCCCGATTAGGAGATATCATCTGATTTCCACAAACTGCTACTCAGGAACACTACTTGAATATTGCTTCCACCAAAATGCTCATAACTTTCATGAATGAATGAATTATTGTCTGTGCTCTTAACCATAAAAATATCACATATCAAAGAGTATATCCTCAACATCGCATAGGTCGAACTGTAATATCCCACGTGCGCTAATCCAAACACTACCTGCTTCTCTACAAGTCTCTGGTAGATCATTGTGTTGACATCAATGACAGTCACAGTCATGAATGCAAAAATAACTGCTACAGAATGGCTGCCAAACATTCAGCATTCATTCCTAACAGACTCTTGGTACAAGTTTCCCATCAGTCATCTTTGACTCCTTGAGGTGTCTTGAGAATGTCCTTAGGAATAGGGAATGTGTTTTGACCTAGTGTAGGGGAAGACATGTGATCATGATACCAAGTCTTATAAGGACACATAGCCCTTAAGAATAGGACATGTATTTGTAATAAATAATAAAAATTAATTATTTTAGCCAAGGTGATGTGCCAAGTGACTAGGCCTTATGAGGTGGACTAGGGGACTTAGTCTTATTAGTGATTGTGTAATTAATTAAATCACTTTAATAAGACTAATTTAGAGGACTTGGGATAAGATGAATAGGATATAGTGATTATATTAAATAAATTTAATAATTTATTTAACAATAGAGGAAATGAATATTAATTAAATAATAAATATTTAATTAATTTATCAAGTTAATATTAATTAAATAATAAATATTTAATTAATTTATCAAGTCATTTTTAAGTGTATACAATCTTCACTTAAAGAGAGTTGAGCCCATTTTGAAGAGATGAGAGAAGTAATAGAGTTGCCATACCTCTAGGCCTTAGAAAATTGGTGAAAACAAAAATGTGTTTCTATTTGCTTCCTCAAGCCAATCAACTCAAGACTTTTTCTTCTAGAAAATTCCTTCACATAACTCCCACTCTTCCAGCTCCTTAAGGGCCAAGGAATTTTCCCTACTAAGGTCAAGATTCATCCCTTGATCTTGAATATGAGGTGTAACATTATCCAACTTAGACTAAGCAACCATCCTCTGAGAGTGTAGATTACTAAAATATTGTTTATTCCACCTTGTGAGTTTGTATTTCACATGTTGGAGCCTCTTCCAAAATATATACATGACCCTACCATGAGACATCTTTCCTTCATACCACTAGACACTCATATGATCTTGAAGAGACAAATCCTGTAGCCACATCAATTGAGATTTGAAAGAAGGTTTTTTGGACATTCTATATGAGATAGTTGAGAACTTGAGAGGCCAATGATCATATCCCCTCCAATAAAGAATTTATGAGTTGGTAGCCCACCTGTCACTCACCCAATAAAAGGAAACCATAAATCTATCAATTCTCTCTAAAATAGCCTCAACAACAATTCTCCTAGTATTCTATGTGAAGACACCATTAGTTGGTTTCACATCAATTAGGTTCAAGAGGTCAATGTTATCTCTGAGCATATTTGAAGAAGTGTCTAGTCTGGCTAACCCACCTTGTTTTTCCTCCAAAATAGTAACAACATTAAAATCACTAGCCACAATCCAAGGGAGGAAAGGAGCTAGGGAATGAAGAAAATTAATGTGAGACCAAAGATGGGACTTTCCCGAAAGATCACTGAGAGAATACATACTAGAGAAAAAACATAGCTCTCTTATCTCAAATCTAGAAGCAACCATAGAAATGGAAGAGAAGCTAGAAATTGTTAGAATTATTTTACAATAACTGAGAGCGGGGGGGGTGAATTAGTTATCCTCAAATCAAATGTACCAATTGAACTTTTAAAAACTTCAACCAACTTAGATCTTTTCAACAATCCACTCAATCTCTATAGAATATAATATGTAACATAAACTTGCAGTCCATTGTCCAGAAGTAATCAACTTGCAGAATATAAAATTCTCAACAATGTAAACACATAAACTAACATTCACACAAGTATGACACTAGGATTTAATGTGGAAACCCAATTTGGGAAAAGACACCAATAACATGCTACCAAATTTTCACTCTTTTGAATTGAGCTTTGTGAGGAGACAACCCTGTTAAAGGTTACAATACACACTGTTAGGTGTGACCCTGTTAAAGGATTTAATCACCCTATTAGGAGTGGCCTTGTTAGAGGACTTAAGAACATCCCATTAGAATGTCACCTTGATTAAAGGATTTACAAATGACTATTAGGTCAACCTTGATTAAAGGATTTCAACTGATACAATGGTTAGAAAGTAACAGTAGGTTCTGATCAGAAACATACAACTCACTTTGCAAATACATATCCAATGTAGCTCATATGTTCATTTACTAACTAGCCTTCATTGTCATCTCCATCTCTGATCTTCTCAGGATTCCCTTCAAGCAATCACCACTTCACAACTTTGTTCAGCTCTTCTTAGCCTTCTGCTTAGGTTCTCCAATCAACATAATCAACCTCTTTAATAACCTATCATTAGGTCATCCTCATACCTCCTTAGTTAGGTAGCTTAATCTTTTTCCACTTAATCATCTTCGTAGATCTTAGGTTTAGGTCAGATTCATCGAATCCTTCCAACATTTTGTTCTCTTTTATATCCTTCTAGATACTTCTCAAAACTTCTCTTTGAATCCATGCATAAAAATGGTTTACCATGTATTAAATACTCTAGGTCATTCATCCTTATCTTCAACATGTTTTACATATTCCAAGAATTCAACTATGTCAGTTGGGAATCTCAATTTCTTCATAAATTGTAAATTACTGACACTCAGTCATTAGTGTATTCTTATGCTTGATCTTCACTAGATAACTCGGTCATTGCTAAAATTGTTCTTCTTAGCAATTACTGTCTTCACTCGGTTATTATCTGATACTAAGTAATTACCGGTGCTTGGTCGACATTATATGTTCTTGGCTTATACTAGCACTCGGTAAACACTAGAATCACTCGACTTAAACTAAAGTTTCTTAATATTCTACTCTTTTGCTCAGTTAAGCCTATTCATTCAGAATTTCTTTCCTCATTTATTCCATGCTTCAAAACAATCATCTTCTTTACTTAGTGTTATAGATAAACAACACATTAACTTTCCAATGTGCCAACTAATCAAGTACCCATTGTAGTTTCTCATAACTCAACCTTTCCACTAGGTCTTCTTTTTATCTCCTCTTTTCAAATCCTCTTCATCAATCAAAAGATATGGTACTCTACTAGATAGAAACTATCTTACCAGTTAAGGTTTGACATCAATGACAATATAAAAATTATTTCAATTGTAGTTTCCAACAATCTCCCTCTTTGGCATTGATGGTAACACCACATGCAACACCATATGTAAGTTACCATACAATCCAAAAAGTATGTATTGAAGAAACTTTTGTCAACTCTTTCTATGATCAGATCTTGATTAATATCCTTAGCTTCATTCTAATTCACATCCAAATATCAACTCCCTCTTGGATATATTTCTCCCTCTTTTTTTGTACACTAGTTTACTAATTCTCTCCCTTATTTATTCATGGTAACTTCATCTGTGAATCTCTCCCTCTGGTTACTAAATCTCTCCCTCTTTGACAACAATGCCAAAGACATTCATCTTCACCATGTAGATATCTTCATATCAACTCTTTGAACTATATGCTCCCTCTGTCATCTTTCTTATGATGGATCAACATCTTGTGCTTCCTCTTCACAACTTTAGACATCTCCTAGAGTGTGACCTCCTTGCATCAATTTGTTAGATATTCTGAGTAATACATTTTATGCAACACTCCTATTTGATTCTAGGTAGCCTTAGTTAGGGGAATCACCTCTAATTTACCTCTTAGATACTCATGTGTATCCTTAGGTAAAGCTTTAGTGAATATATCTACTAATTGTTCCTTTGTATTCACATGCTCCAGTCTCACTTCTTTGTCTTGAACTAACACTCTCAAGTAATGATACTTGATATCAATATTCTTAGTCTTAGTGTGCATCACAAGGTTCTTTGATATATTGATAGCACTTGTGTTATCACAGAAAATAACAACTAGCTCAGTGATTTCTTCCTTCATACCTTTCAACAATTTCTTGATCCACACTATGTTTGAACAATTAATTGCGACTACTACATATTCAGCTTATGCTATAGATTAAGAAATGGAATTTTGTTTCTTTCTTGTCCATGAGACTAACCTCTTTCCTAGAAAGAATGCGTCACTACTTGTACTCTTTCTATCATCCACATTTCTTTCCCAATCTGCATCACTATAAACTTTTAGTTCAAACTTGTTATTCTTTTTGTAATACAATCCATAATCCTCTATTCCTTTTAGATATCTCAGTATCCTTTTCACTGCCATCATGTGATTCTCCTTAGGATTTGTAGAAAATCTCACAACAATCCCAACTGCTAATGCAATATCTGGTCTGTTATGAACAACATATTGTAGCTTTCCAATCATTGACCTATACAAAGTTTGATTTACTTATGTTGTATCATCATTCTTTGATAGTTTATATCCAGTAGCCATAGGTGTACTTACTGGTCTAGAGTCCTCCATGCCAAATGTTTTTAGTATCTCCTTGATATACTTAGATTGGATAATGTAGATACCTTTCTTCATCTTATAAACTTGCAAACCAACAAAAATTTTGATCTCTCCAAACATAGACATTTCAAATTCAGTTTGCATCTCATTTTCAAATGTTTAGCATAATGCATCTTGTCCTCCAAATATGATATCATCAACAAATATTTTAACTAACAATATCCCTTTACCTTTTTAAGTCTTCAAGTATAGATTGTTGTTATCATTTGTTCTTGTAAAACCAATTTTGACCAAGTAATTATGCAATCTTTCATACCATGCTCTAGGGGCTTGTTTCAATACATACAATGTTTTGTGTAGTTTACAAACCATTTCCCTCTTTCTTGGATCAACAAATCCTTCTGGGTGTTCAATGCACACTTCTTCTTCTAGTATTCCATTTAGAAATGCAGATTTGACATCCATCTAATAAACTTTGAATCCTTTGTAAGCTACATATGCAAGTAGAGTTCTAACTCCTTCTAAGCTAGTAACTAGGGAAAATGTCTCCTCATAGTCAATGCCTTCTTCATGTGCATATCCTTTGCATACCAATCTAGCTTTGTTCCTTGTGACTTCTCCATGTTCATTCAGCTTATTTCTAAACACCCACTTGGTTCCAATAACATTTCTATCCTTTGGTCTAGGTACTATTTTCCAAGTTTTGTTCTTTTCTTTCTTCTCAATTTTCTCATTCATGGCTTGAATCCAATCTTCATTCTCTAAATCATCTTTCACTATTTTAGGCTCAAATTCACATAACAACCATGTTTGGTTTTTCAACTTACTTCTTTTCATAACTCCTAAATCTTTTTCTCCAATGATTTGATCAAGTTTATGATGTCTTCTCACATACTATGCTAATTTAGGTTTTGGTCTCCTTTCTTCTTCTTTTTGATCTTCAGGTTCATCTTGTAAATTCACTTCAGGTTCATTTTGTATCTCTGCTTCCACTTCTAATTGTTCGACAATTACCTCCTGTTGCTTGACATCTTCTTGTTGTAACTTGATAGATTTGTTTTATGTTCCAGATAAATTACTGGCCTCTCCTTCTTTCATGTATATGAATGATCTATAATATTCAAGTTCCTTCTTGCATTCAACTTCATTCTTTTCTGCATATTCATCAACTCTAACATTTGCACTTTCCACAAATTTGTTAGTGTTAGAATTCAAAAACTTATAAGCTTTTCTCTTAGTGGAATAACCTAGGAATATTCCTTCATCACTTTTAGCATCAAGTTTTCCATTCCTATTGTCCTTTAGCATATAATATTTTCTTCCAAAGACTTTAAAGTATTTCACATTAGGTACATAACCATATCATAGCTCAAAAGGTGTAGAATTTGTACCTTTCTTGACTTGTACTCAGTTCAAGGTATAGACGATTGTACTTACAACTTCTCTCTAGTACTTTTGTGCAACATTTTTCTCTATCATCAATGTTCTAGCACAGTCTATGATTGATATATTTCTTCTTTCTATTATACCATTCTATGGAGGGTTCCTTGGTGCAAACATTTGTCTCTTAATTCCTCTATCATTGCAGAATATGTTGAACTCATTAGATGTGAACTCTACTCCTCTGTCAGATCTCAAACATTTCAAGCTCTTACCTATTTCTTTCTCAACTTTTGCCAAATACCACTTAAACAATTGAAAGGCATCTGATTTTTCTATAAGAAACATCATAGTCATCATTCTAGGGTAGCCATAAACAAACAAAGGGAAATATTTGTCACCACAATAACTTTGCACTCCAATAGGTCCACAAAGGTCAGTATGAACCAATTCCAAAATATCATCAGAAGCATATGTTTTTCTCTTGAAACTAGAATTTCTCATTTTTTTCAATTGACATTGCTTACACATTACATTATCATGTTTCTTCAATCTTGGTAATCCTCTTACTCTTTTCATCTTACTAATGCTTACCAAATTATCAAGTTCATAAGACACAACCTTTTATGCCATAATCATATGTCATCAAATTGTGAAAACAAAAATGTCTCATCAGATAGGTCTGGATAGAACAAATTACCTCTTGTCTATTCTCCGCTTCCAATTAGTTCACCAGTGGTATCAAATATTTTAGTCTTTTTGTGTTGGAATTCAACTCAATAACCAGAACTGTTTAGCTATGTAATACTCAACAAATTATAGTTAAGTACTTCAACCCAATAAGCATTGTCACATTTGATCTTATTAGTTAATCTTATTGATCCTTTACCTTTCACAAGACATGGTGCATCATTACAAAACTTAACACTACAACGTTTGTAATAATTTAAGGTTTCAAACTTACTTTTATCACCAGTCATGTGAGGTGAGAAACCACTATCAATTATCCATTTATCACCTTTAATAACATATGAAATAAGTGTAGTTTTCTCACCTTCATTAGAATCATCTTTCATAGCAACATAAACAACTTCTACACCATGATCATCAAACTCACTAGATTCATTGTCAGTTTCTTCTTTATCAATATAACAATATTTCTTACCTTTATGTTTTTAGTCCTTATACCTTTTGTAGTCATTGTCATCCATTTTGTCTTTGTACTTGTTTTCTCTTCTTTCATCCTTGTCATTCCTGCTAGGACATCTTGCTGCAATATGACCAACTTTGTTGCATGAAAAATAGATTATAGAAAGTTAACCTTTGAATTTTCTTTTTCCTCTCATAGTCTTCTAGCCATAAGTGCCTCAAGATCATCATGATCATCATCATAAGTGTCACTATCACTATTCACACATATTTCTTTTCCTTTCTTAGAATTTTGAAGAACCACTTGAGATTTGAATACAGATTCAATATTATGAGTAGTGAAATATCAAAATTTGAGAACTCAAAAGTAGTAAGTCTACCAACTAGACCTTCCAAAGTTAAGTTATTACTAGGAGTACATCTTAGTTCTTGTATTTCAGAAACTCTAATAGCATAAATAGGAAGTAGGGTTCTCAGAACCTTGCTAATAATAGTTTCATCATCAATATTTCCATTAGCTCCTCTAATAGAATTCACAACCTCTCAAGCTTTCATATTTTTCTCTTAGTACATTTTTGTTTCCACCATAGATATTTGTCAGTGTGTCCCACATTTTCTTTGCATTGGTACAGTCCTTGATGTCTTCAAATTCGGGATAACTTAGGGTTGATGCAATCTCCAACATTGCCTAGTTGTGTTCTTGCTTTTCCTTCATCTACTGAGCTATCAAAGGTGTCGTTAATTTTATGTATTCATGTTCCACATTTTATTTTTCTGCATCACCAATTCCATCTAGGTGTAACTTCATCAAAATTTTCCATGTAGGGAAGTTCTCCTTGTTTAGCTTTGGTACCTCCCTTTTTTACATCTTGATCTTTAGCTCCAAGTACCTTCAAACTTTTCTTTACAAGCACCAAAACTCTAATACCAATTGGTAGAATGATTTTAAAATAACTAAGAGGGGGTGTGAATCATTTATCCTTGGGTCAGATGTACCAATTGAGCTTTTAAACACTTCAAACAACTTAGATCTATTCAACAATCCACTCAATCTCTATAGAATATAATCAGTAACATAAACTTGTAGTCCACTATCCAAAAGTAATCAACTTGCAGAATATAAATTCTTAACAATGTAAATACATCAAATTATATTCACACAAGTATGACACTAGGATTTAATGTGGAAACCCAATTTGGGAAAAACCACCAGTAACATGCTAGCAAATTTTTACTCTTCTGAAGTGATCTGTGTGAGGAGCCAACTCTATTAAAGGTTACAATACACACTGTTAGGTGTGACCCTATTAAAGGATTTAATCACCCTATTAGGAGTGGCCTTGTTAGAGGACTTAATAACATCCCATTAGAATGTCACCTTGATTAAAGAATTTACAAATGACCGTTAGGTCAACCTTGATTAATTATTTCAACTGATACAATGGTTAAAAAGTAACAGTAGGTTCTGATCTGAAACATACAACTCACTTTGCAAATACAGATCCAATGTAGCTCATATGTTGATTTACTAATTGGCTCTCATTTTCATCTCCATCTCTGATATGTTCAAAAATCCCTTCAAGAAATCACCACTTCACAACTCAATTCAACTCTTCATAACTCTTCTCAACCTTCTGCTTAGGTTTTCCAATTAACAAATCAACCTCTTTCATAACCTACTATTAGGTCATCCTTAGACCTCCTTAGTTAGGTAGCTTAATCTTTTTTTGCTTAATCATCTCTGTAGATCTTAGGTTTATGTCAGATTCATCAAATCCTTCCAACATTTCATTCTCCTTTTTATCCTTCTAGATACTTCTCAAAACTTCTCTTTGAATCTATGCATAACTAGATACTTCTCAAAACTTCTCTTTGAATCCATGCATAAAAAAGATTTACCATGTATTAAATACTTCAGGTCATTCATCCTTATCTTCAACACATTTTATATATTCCAAGAATTCAAATATGTCTGTTGGGAATCTCAATTCCTTTATAAACTGTAAAATACTGACACTCGATCATCACTATATTCTTTTGCTCAGTCTTCACTAGATAACTCAGTCATCTCTAAAACTGTTGTTCTCAGCAATTACTATCTTCACTTGATTATTATCTGATACTCGGTAATTACTGGTGCTCGGTTGACATTATATGTGCTCAGCTTATACTGGCGCTCGGTCAACACTAGCATCACTCAACTTAAACTAAATTTTCTTAATCTTCTTCTCTTTTTCTCAGTTAAGCCTATGCTTTCATACTTTCTTTCCTCATTTTTTCTATGCTTCAAAATAATTACCTTCTTCATTTAGTGTTATAGATAAATAATACATTACCTTGCCAATGTGCCAACTAATCAAGTACCCATTGCAGTTTCTCATAACTCAACCTTTCCACTAGGTCTTCTTGTTATCTCCTCTTTTCAAATCCTCTTCATCAATCAAAAGATATGGTGCTCTACTAGATAGAAACTCTCTTACCAGTTAAGGTTTGACATCAATGACAATATAACAATTGTTCCAATTGTAGTTTCCAATACAAACCTACCACAAAGGGTCAACCTTATTTAGGTTATAGAATCAAGAAACCCCTCTTAAACTACCATGAGAAACTATACTTTGCTAGTGACCAAGGGGCCAGACACAAGGAGACCTACTAAGAAAACCATCCATTGTTATCTTGGTTTCCTAAATAAAGACTATACCAAGAGAATGAGATTTAATTAATCTATGAATAAATTTATGTCTAGGGATGTTATTCATACCCCTTACATCCCAAGAGATGACAATCATTTATGAGGTTAGGAGAAATGACAATTAATGGTCTTAACATTACTAGATGCTACCAATGTCTCACCAATTAACTTCACATTCATCTCATATGTCTTCTTCCATGCCTTTGAGAGTTTCTCTGTGGACCTTTTCTTAAGGATTTTTTGAGGTAATCCCAAAATATATGAAGTACTATTTCTTTTTCCATGATCCAAAGCCTTCTTGGCTAGATGAGAAATAGATTATATCACAACACCACTATCCATCTAAACCTCAGTAACACCTAAGTTATGACCATCTAGAATTTGAACAAGAACATTAGTGTCCATTTTCCTTCCTTGTCCATCCTTCATAGGCATACTTGAATTTTGTTGTCCTCCATCTTCTAGAATTGTTGCATCCATTGTCTCATCACCCAGGGAAAGATCAACTAGTATGCTTTCTTCCTTAAGAAAACCCTCTACAGCCTTAAATTTTTAAAATGTATGCTAATTTATCTCTCTCCAAGTCCTTTTCTTCCCTCTCCTCTTATTATGAGGCTTCACAATAATAAATCCTTCCTTGTTAGCATTCACTTCAACCATAGGTGCCTTCCCCTTATCGTTCTTATCAACAAAACTAGAGGGAGTTATCAAATCAGGAGTGTTAGAGACAAATTAGGGATATTTGCTTTACAAATATGCATACTCATGGCATATACAACATATTCAGGGTAGTGTCTCATTGTCTAGTTGTTGGATCTAAGAGGAATTACGTAGAAAAATTTCAATAGAATTTGGTAAAGGATTATTGAAACAAACTTCAACACAAATTCGAGAAAAGAAATTATCTTTTTGTCATAAGTTTGCATAGCCAATCCACTTGGTTTACCAAGAAAGGGAGAAATAGAATGTATAATATCACTCTTCCAAAATTCAAGTAGAATCCTGGGAAGTCAAACCCAAATTGAGAATCTAGAAGGAAGATCCTCTACTAAATTAAACTTTTCATGTCCAGGTTTAACAAACAACCCAATCTTGTTCAATAAATAAGGACCTCCCTCAACATCCTTATGTTTATTCGACATACATGAGAAGACAACTATAAATTAATTAGTAGTAGCTAGCAGGATCTCCATATCTCATTCAGGATTCCAATCATGATGTACCCACATTTTTTAGACTGGTAAGGAGAGCCTAAGCCCCATGAATTTACAAATTAAATCATGCTCTAACCAATATGTAATATCATCTGAAATGGTCGCTAGTTGTATAACTAAAGCATGATGATCTTGACACCTAGCCAATCACCAATTCACTTTCTTGATGTGAGTAGATCCATTATCATTAATAGAATCCTCCCCAAAAATCTTAGTTTCATGCCCAAAAGAAGAGGGTACAAAATCCATCATAGCTGAGTCCATTGAAAAAGGGGCAACGCCTATCCTTGTCATACCATAAGTAGAAAACACAACACTGAGAGTAATATTCCCATGCTAAAATAAATAATAAAATAAAACCCTACACCCAAAATAAATCATCGTTGTTCCACACCACAAAGACAATGGAGAGCCTTCCCATGACTCCCTGCACATGAGCACACCCCCAAACATTAGCAACGACCCCCCTTGATCACTCTAAAATAGCTCAAAAACACCCAAACCATAGTTTGAGGTAGGAAACAATGCAACTAGGGTCTCCCCTAGCCCATGCATAGATGCAAAATGTCACTCCTCATCTTTTTCATAATGTTGCCCCCATAATAAATATTATTTAATTAATTAAGATGAAAACTAGTAAAAATTTTGTGCATCGACGATAGGTCAATTAATGTAATTGATGTTTAAGTAAATGATGAAATTATGTTTATAGAATAAAAATTAGCTTTAAAACAATTGCACCCATAAATGAGTTAGAATAGTGTTGTCCTCTTGGGTTCCTTAGTGGGGCATTACAGTGAGAGAAACACACAACATGTTTAAGGTTGTTTCTTTGTCAAACAAACCTACAACCAAGACATCAGTAGTTTGATGTTATGATTGATCTTTAAAAATAAACCTACAACGAGGGGTTAATAAATAATACACACAACCCACACAAACCTGCACAAGGATTAGGATTATTAATAAAATCCAAAAACATAAAAGAATGACTAACTATAAGTGCATGTGTGTTGCACATAGCGTATATCATAGAGAGCATGTATACATTGTTACATAGGGAACATAATTTGAATGATTAAAATAATAACTTCTAAAGAATATATATGCTAAAATAAGTGTGAAAATGCTAAATGAGATTATATAGATACATGATAGGCGATGAAGAATGCTAAAAGGTGATTACTAAAACCTAATGGGTTCATGTGCCACATGCATGTCCACCTAAGCCATAATATAGTATGTTTGTGCTAAAAGTTAGTGTGCCTATACCACTATGTATAGTAATACTTTTACTATGCATAATACCTATGGTTTAAGGTTCAGTTAGAATGCAAATGTCTTTGAACATAGTGTGGATGCACCAAAATCAAGAGAGAGAGAATGATAATTGATAGAGCTCTTGTGCCAAATTAGGAAAATGATAAATGAATGTGAAAAGTTACAAAAAAAATCAAGCACACTTTATTAGATCGAGACAATATTCTACTTGGTGTAATGTATATACCAAAATACATAACAAAACAACTATGAAATAGTGCATAATATAAAGCTCCTACACTATACCTAGTTACACATTTGATTGAGTAAAGGAATAAACATAAATGATAAATTGGAAACAAGTTTATTACAAAAATAAATCTTGTTGATTAGGTGATGTTCTTAAGATGGTTGAGAGATGTGGTTTCTCATTGTAGTGGCATAGCCTTGCCTTACATAAAATTCATATTCTTCAAAATGACTTGTGGAATGACTGATTTTTAGATTTAGATAAGGGTGATGGAGGGATGTGATTTGATCTTGTGAAATTAAGGGGTTGATCTATTTGTAATAGAAGATGTGAAGATTACTAATGGTGTTTTTTTATTGGTGCATATGATTAAATTAAAGATTGAGAAGATATACAGGGTAGATATTTCTCAATTATGATTAGGGGCGAGGATTGGAAAAGAGGCTTTTTGGAGTCATGTCTACTTAGTGTTGGCAAGTGGTCAGCACATGCACACATATGCACATGTAGGCACATGCACATATGGAATGTTTTTCATTTATGGAAACACTTATTAGATTCATAATCACACATATTGGATATCATGAATATGTTTGTATGCATTTGATGAAGGAAAAATGCCTAAGTCCACAGATTGTTCCCGTGACCCAGTCTAATAGAAAAAGTGTAGCGAACTTTACAAATGCTTCGTTAAGACATGTGATCTTGGATACTTACCTATAAGACATAAATGAATATGTGTGTAAGTCACACATGTTAATATTTTGGTATCAAAGAGATGTGATCAGTTGATTAGATGTGAAGACAGTAAACATAGTATAACTTGTTGGTAATCACTAAGGCCGACTTTGTGAGTGATTGAAAATTTATTTTTAGATGTGCTCTTGGATCTGTAGACACCTAAAAATCTTTTAGAAAATAAAGTATTTTTATTTTCTGAAAAATCCCTGATGACATCATCATTTATTAATTAATTAATTATTTAATTAATTAATTTATTTTTATGTCATTAAATCCCTTTTTCTTAATTAAAAATATTTAATTAAGAAATCCCTCCCAAAAATGTTTAAATCTTATTTAAATATTAATCCCCTATTTATTAATTATTTTAATTAATAAATTGACCAAAAATCCCCCAAAAAAATAATTAATTTATTTTTTGACCAAAACTTGGCCAATTTTCTTAAGACCACTAACCTCTTCCAAAATCTTCTAATCCCTTCTTAATTTCGATTAAAAGGCTAATCCCATCTTTTCTAACCCTAATCTCAACTCAAAATATTTAATTAAGATTAAATATTTAATTTTCATATTTATTGAAAATATTTCAATAAATTTTCCCAAACTTAAGCTTTTGGAATGAATAAACTTTTATTCCATAAAACCTAGGAGAATTCTAGACTCTTCTAGAAACTTCTCAGCCCAACCTCTTCACCCATCCTAATCCTAAAATCCCCTAATCCTAATCCTAATCCCCTTTCTAATCTTGTCACATTCCATTAGCAAAAGGTTTACCAAAACTTATGCTAACCTCCTCTTAGTCATCCTCCTTAGTCAACAAAGATGGCCACCTCTTGCAAATACATTTAAGGATGCATTTAAGCCTTCCTTATCTTTCTTACATGCATTCATTATGCATTTAAGACCTTCTTATCCCTTCCTTGCCACCTCTTGGCCTTGGGCACATTTACCAAATTGTGCACATGCCCTCAAACTTTCAACTCAATCCTCCCTTGACACTTGTCAGGACACTTGTCCTTGACTCAACCCTAACTTTAGCCCTAACTCTAACTCATCCTTTTTAACCAAGCCCTTCCCTTTTCCTATAAATACCCTCACTTCCTAAGGCAAATCATCTTTCAACTCTCAAACTCAATAGCAAAGTTATAATGCCATTTTCATTCTAGCATAAGCATAAACTCATCATTTTAGATCATTTTCAAGCTTAAATCACATTTAAATTAGCTTAATTGGATTAACATAGATTCATTTCTTGTTTAATCAATCTTAGTTCATCTTTTAGCTTTGCATATTTGTGTGTTCTTGAGGCCTTTGAGGCAAAATAGGTTCCTCATACCTATTTTGTGTCATTTTGGGTCTTCTTGATCCTCAAATCATCTTATTTGCATGCTCCAAGTGCTTGAGTTTGCACACCCACATCCATTTATATCCAAGCATATCAAACGGTGCATGGGCGCATCCATTTTAGGCTTAAACTGAGGTGGCTTTGATTTTAGTTTGTTTACCATTAAATTTGATTTGATAATATGCTATGATGTTTGTTTGTCTTTGGCCTTCAAAACAGGTTTAGGTGCACGCTCAAATCTTAGTCTACATTCTGGCACGCCCGGTGGGACCCACTTCACGGGTTCTTTGCAAACATTCTGATGAGTTTTAGACCATTTTCAGATTTTTCAAAGCTTATAGGTGGACGTAGCACTTAGATCCATTCTTCTTCTTCTTGTCTATATTCTTCTTCCTCTTCTTGTCTATATTCTTCTTCTATTCCGTCTCCTTTCTTCTTCTTCTTCTAGCAAGGAGGTCATGGCCATTTTTTTTCAAAAATAATAATAAAATCCATAAGGAAGCAAAATCATACACACCTTATTTTAGTGCTTAAAATGAACCCCCAAATCATTCTTGAATGCATTAAGGACTAAAATTTGCAAAATTTGTTCTAACAAACAAAACAAAAAAATTAATCAAGGCATTTGCATCCTTGCAACATCAAGGATTTTTAACAATGCATTCATGCAAAGTAGGAATGATCATATCTTTTTGGGCATAAAAAGAACATCAAATCTGCATTCAAACGAGTCAAAACAAAATCTTGAATGAAGCTAAAAGGAAGAACTTAGGTCCTAAAGCATCATTTTCCATTTGAAAAGCAAACACAATCTTGAATGCCTTAAAGATCAAAACAAAGCTTTTTTAAAAAGTTCTTAATCAACACGCACACTCAATCTTGAATGCCCAAGTCAAAAAACTTGCAAACGCTCGATTTACTTTTTGGAGAAAGGAACAAATCAAAATCTAATCACGAGTGTCTTCATTTCAAAGTTCAAATATCACTTAATCAAATTTGGGAAAATGAACAAAATCTGCTTGATGTGCATGTAGGAGTTTTTCAATTCTTGCATAATCCTTGTTAGAGTAAGCAACGTGGAACATTTGAACTTGGACAAGTTCACCTGTTCTACTTTTAGCGAGGCCTGTCCAAGGAGAAGCGCTTCCTCCTCGGAGAACGACCTCAAACCGGTATCCCCTCCGGCCGGTATACAAATAAGTGAAGTCCAAAAGAATCACTTATATCTCCTAATCGCCGGGCGTTCGTGCCAAACACGTGTCTGGGGATGGTAAACATTCCTCTCCCCCAGCATTATTGGCAAGGCTCTTAAGTGAGTCACGGATGATCAGCAAAACTGGGTATGGAGACACCACGGAACTATTAAAAACTTGATAAAATAGAGGCTACCCTATCTACATCCGAAAGTATCAAAATCCTTGTGCAAGGACCGATTCCAAGGGGTTTACCGGGTCGCCTCAAGATTACTCACCATTTGTATTCCCTTCTGGGAGATACCAAGCTGTGGGCAAGTGATTTTGATACTCACCTTCCTTAGGTAGATCTGTTTGAAGTGCTTGATAGTCAAAGACTCCGTGAAAACACTTGTTGAAACATACACTTTCAAAGCTTTGTCAGAGTTAGTTGTCTTTGTTTGTATCCCGCAGGGTTGCTTTGTCCCTTGCGGAGATTGCTTTGACTTTAACTTTTGCCATTGGAAACCTTTGCCTCAAAATCAGAAGCCTCTTTTCCAAAGTGATGCCCAGCAAGAGCAAACATCCTAAAGCGAAGTTGCCCAAATCCCAAGCCTATCAAGAGCGAAAATTTGCCAAGAAGAACACCAAGACCTATCAATCCATTATCCAAGCAACCCAAGCAGAGGAAAAATCCCAAGCCAGACTTGAGAACATTGCCCATAACGCCCGCATCAAACAGTTCGCCTTCCGTTTCTGAGTTAACCATCACTTTGTCAACCTTGAGCCAGAAGATTAGCCAAATCCTTGTTCATGTCTTGTTCCATCTTCAGATCTTGAAATCTTGTCTCAAACAGCCTTGCATCTTAGTTTCATTCTAGCTTTCATCTTTGCATCATTAATCAAAACCTTAGTTGCATTTGCATTCATCCTCCTACCAGCATTTTAGAATCAGTCCTTGTCATTTGCACTTGCATCATCCTTCTAGAGCATTGTCCCTTCACCCTTCAAAACCTTTTCCACCAGCATTCCCCCCATCAGCTTTCCATATCTTTCCACCAGATCCATCATCTTTTGTTCCAAATCTAAAGATCCACCAACACTTAGTATTCTACCTTTTAAGTTGTTTTTCATCCCCTATCCAAGATCAGAGACCATCATCCTCTTTTTGACACAACGTGTTGTCATAAAGAAATCAAACCTTGTCCTTGCATAGCCATCATCTCAAGCAAGAGATTGGAGTGTATTGATAAGAAACTTGTTGACCGAAGATCATCAGTCTATCCTAGGTTGACCTCATCCATTCTCTGATCCTCCATTTGGGAAAAATAGCAGCTCATTTGTTGACCACTCAGTAATCTTTCACCAGCTTTCCACCAGCAACCTATCTTTCCTCCACCATCTTGATCCATATCCGTTCCATCCAGCTTCCATCATCGCCATCTTGATCCCTGTCTTTGCATTTTCATCTTAGAAGTCATCATCTTTAGAAGTTCATCAACTTTGCATCCATCAACATCTTTTAGCCAAACATCTTGCATACATTTAGCACTTGCATCTCCATGCCTGTTGAGACCAGATCTCAGAAAAGAAGAAGCATGAATCCTTATCCACCAACAACCTCATCCGATCCCAAACTTTTCACCAATGCCATGATGACCTACAATCCCCACATCCAAGCCAGTAACCCATGTGAAGATCCAAACATCCCTTCATCCCCCTTGGCAAACCAAGCATTTGTAAATCTTCCAGAAAGCCCACCAGCGACCAATGCCCTTGTACCGCAACATCAGCAAAGCACATTTGCCCACTATCTGCCAGAAAGTACCTCCATCCCACCATCTCTCTATCCACGCATCCCCATCAAAACTATCCAAGTTCCAGCATAAGTGTATTCTCCGTTTGTCCAATCATTTCTCGATCCTATCATGCAAACACCCCAAGAGCTTTCCACCATTCCCCTTTTCTTGCAAGGAAGCCTCGCCAGTCCCACAACACAAGCTACAGCGCCATCCGCTCCATCTCCTACCCCTTTTACTTCATCATCTGTTATGGCTTCCCAAGCCCAAATCCAAACCCAAAGTCAGCTTCCACCTCTCACACAAGCTTTTACACCGCCGCCATCCGCAAGTCAAGCAATGCCTTTCACCATCAAAGGAGCACCGTCACCCTTCACCCCCCAAGCACCCGTACCTTCTTCTTTGGGGTTAGCGCAATCGCTTCCCATTCCAACCTCATCTTTCTCTTGGGTGTTTCCTTCATTTTCCTCCTCACAAGCATCCGCTCAACCACAACCTCAACAAGCTCCTTTTTCTCAAACATCATTCGTGTCCCAAGCTCCCGTTGCTCCTACCATTCCATCATCCACTGCAGTGCACCCTAACACAAGCTCTCAATGGGGCCTTACGCAAGAAGAAATGAAGGCATGGGGGATCCCATCTCAATCCCCTACATCTATGGTTGCAAGTCAACAAACCGCCTTCGCTCAAGCAGCACAGCAGCAACTATCCCAACCACCGCCGGCTTCAAGCTATTCATCCCAAATCCCAAATACCTTCCAGCAAGTTCCACCACCTCAACAGCCAACTTTCCCCAGCTATCTTACCCCATCACCCTTTGCTTCTAGCTTCCCCACATCTGTTCCACCTCTAAGTAACGCAGGCATGCACCCAGCTTATATCAGCCAAACCCAAAGCCAACCTCAGCAACTACCACCATCATACCCGCAAGCAGCATCATTCCAACAGCCTCCCCCACAGCAACCACATGTCCCCTTTCAGCAAACAACCATCATTCCTCAACAACAGCAAGTCCCTTGCTATCAGCCCCAGCAACAAATCCCTATCATCCCCCAGCAACAACAAGTTCCCACCCATCAATTACAACAGCAAGTTCCAAATGTCCAATATCAGCAAGCAGTCTCACAACAACCGCCAGTTCAACAATAGCAAGTAGCCCAACAACATCAAGCGGTTCCATATCATTTACCACAATATCCCCCTATGCCACACCAGCAATATCCCCAGCAACCATTGCCCCAAAATTAGTTCCAACCCATTTATCCACAGCAAGCGCCATATCCAGTTCCACAGCTTCCATCACAAGCAGAAGTCCCAGTTCACTCGCCACTCAATGCTGAGTGGGAAGCAATGAAAAATGCTCTAAAAGAGCTACAAAGTGGAACAAAGAATAAAACATACAAGTTCGAAGAGGTGTGCTCATATCCCTTCGATCGGTCCATAGCAACTATCCCTTTCCCCAAGCATTTTGAGATGCCCAAGTTTGACAAGTATCGGGGGAAAGGAGATCCAGTAAACCATATCAAAGAGTTCTACATGGCGTGCCAAGAAGTGGCTTACAGTGATAACTATCTCCTGCGCCTGTTTCCCAAAAGCTTGGGAGGAACTGCTGTTGAGTGGTTTTACAAAATACCACATGGGACAATAAAAACCTTTGCTGAACTCTCTAAGAAGTTCATCACACACTATGCCCATAATGTGGAGAATGAGTTGTCCTTGCTAGACCTATGCAACTCAAAGTAGAAAGATGGAGAAAGCCTTGCGGAATACTTGCAAAGATGGCAGAATCTTACAACCAGGTTATCATATCAGCCGCCAGAGAAGCATCTAACAAAGATATTCATTGATAACCTACATCCAAAGCTATCCCATCACATGCGAATGAACTGTCTCCAGACATACCAAGACATCAAGAGCAAAGGCATAGGCATCGAGAAAGCTCTCCTAGACGAAGGCACTATTCGTCACTTCAAGGATGATTCCAAGAACAAACCCAACAATGATAAATCCCGTTACTGGAATCGTAACAAGAATGTTGTTACAGATGGAGCCACTGACACTAAGAATGTACAATTCATTGTGGCTAGTCCTACACCAGCTAAAACATACCAACCGCCACAAGCACCCATCTATCAGCAACCACCAGCTCCCACATATCAAGCACCTATTTATCAGCAGCCTCCTCAAGCTCATCAGCCACCTGTGCAACAGTATCAGCAGCAATACCAACAGCAACAGCCAGCACGTCAAGGCAATCCTATTAACACAGTTAATGTTGCCCCAAGGCAGAACAAGCCCAACAATCAGAACAATCCAAAGAGGACTTTCACACCTTTGGGTGAGCCTCTGGATCAGATCTTTTATCGGCTAGCCAAAGCAAATATGATCACATATCCGCCCATCCCACAGAAAGATGACAACGCACCAAAGTTTGATTGGTATAAAGAAAATGAATACTGTGATTACCATCGTGTGAAGGGGCACACAACATTGAAGTGCATGCGGCTTAAGAACTACATCCAGGATCTCATTGATCGCAAGGAGATCCAGGTCGATGCACCAGCTCAAGCTTCACCCAACAGCGGTTTGCAAATATATCAAAATGTGTTCCCTCAACATGATACCGGGAAGAATCAAGCCAACGCTAATCAACCCCAAAATCATGGCAAAGACAACCAAGAAGATCACACAGCGGCCTACATCAACTATGACAAGTATGTCGGATGCATAACTCAGGTTGAGCCCATCCAAGATGAGCCCACCATCAATACCATCCACGTCAGAGGGCCGGATCGATAATGTGCTGCAACTACCCGTAGTGGTAGGATAACTATTGCCGGTGCTCCTCTGAGGTCAACTGCTCCTCCAAGGCCAACGTCTACTGCATCCACAGCACAGTCTAACACCAGGCCAGCATCAAATGCACGCGCAACAGAGCATAATGCACCAAGTGCACAATACAATATCATAGAGCATCTTGGGAACATGCTAGCCCAAATATCTATCTTGGATTTGCTCCGCACATCACCCATCCATCAGGAGATCCTGGACAAAGCTCTAAAAGAAGGCCATGTCCCCACGGACATTAACACAACTCAGTTTGAAACTCTTGTGGGACACCTATCAGCAGCATGTGCCTTATCCTTCAAAGAATCTGATATACCAGATGTCGCTCCTGACCATACTCTCCCTCTCCGCATTGCCGTCATGGTCAGAGACTTTGCCATCAAACGGGTTTTAATAGATAATGGCTCAGCCCTCAACTTGTGCACATTAAAATTCATCAAGAAGATCGGGTTCACGAAGGTTGACATACAACATGAGATGATCACCATCAAAGCATATGATAACTTAGAGCGTACCTCTGAAGGTACTATCACCTTGCCTATCCAGCTAGGCCCAGCAACGCAAGATACTGTCTGCCACATTGTTGATCTTGACCTACCATTTAATATTCTTCTCGGCCGCCCATGGATCCATTCCATTAGGGCTGTACCATCTACTTACCATCAGTGCATCAAGTTTCCACATCAAGGCACTGAGGTTACCATCCACGCTGATCCTAACCCCTTCGCATACTGTCGTGCGATGGAAGCATCTTTCCCTCATTCTACTCATTGTCTTGGAACCGATATTGGTACTTCTATTGCTAGTTCATCCCGATCCCATCGCGATCCAGAGACCATCCTCTCTTCCACCTTATCATCCGTCAAGATCAACAACCAGGGTTGTGGCGAATACAGCCTCAGTGATGCATTTTCTGTAGGGGCTCTTCCACGTGATCCACATACTCAAGGATGCCCAAGTTGTCAAAACAAGCCTGTTGAGGAACATTATAAGCTCAAGCAAATCGGAAACATGACTTTTGAGTCTCATGGTACCATCAACAGCAAAGAGATAGATCCAGATATTAACAAATGGTTATACAAAGATCCCCCATCACGTGACACACAACTTCTTGAGTACTTCAAAGAGAAATATCCAATCCCCTACAAGAATGTCACAGAACAATATAACTATCAAGGTGGTGGTCTAGGACCACAAGAGGATGGAAATTTGTTTCCTATCATACCATCCCAGAATCCAGAATAGCAAGGACTTGGCTTTAATACCCCTCGCCTGCTTGAACAAGAGCCCAATACCACAACTGTGGGCACTAACATGACCAACGTGAACTTTTCGAATAGCCAAGATGACCTTGTGAAAATCGAAGACATCCCCGAAGAGAAAGACATCCGATCCTACGATGATATCTTTGCTGACGACACCCTCCTGGGGACTTCTGTTCTCCAACAACTCTCCATTAACCTCATAGATCTTCCCCTCACAAACCCCGACCTCATAGATTGGGACCAACCAAGCATCACACACATCGATGAGTTCTAAAGCGCACAAGCACTCCTAGAATTCATGGGGGCATCAGATCCAGCAAGCAAACAGGATCCAACATCAACCTCTGTCTATCAACTTCACCCAGAAGGATATTTTGGGGAAGAGGCAAGCTTTAGTCACAAAAATGAAATAGCAAGAGAACATCATGAGTCTTTATGTGAAAACCCCCTTGGGGCACATTCTGATTCCAAAATAGTAAAAATAAAGGGCGTATCTTCTAGTGAAAACCTGACAATTCAGGTGCTAGAAGATGAAGCCTTGCCTCTTCCCCCTATCCAAGATTATAGACCAGAGCAGTCGCCGATCATCATAGAGGAAACCAAGCCAATCAACTTGGGAACAGAAGAATGTCCAAGGATCACCTACATTGCAGTCAACCTAACAGAAGGAGAAGAAATGGCTCTCAGT
This sequence comes from Chamaecyparis obtusa, assembly GCA_027943335.1. NCBI lineage: Eukaryota > Viridiplantae > Streptophyta > Pinopsida > Cupressales > Cupressaceae > Chamaecyparis > Chamaecyparis obtusa. The sequence goes on along the minus strand of BSBK01001755.1, from coordinate 2,399,824 downwards.
GCCTTGCTCAAGGAATCCATCATCAACTTTGCATGGTCATACGCCCACATGCCTGGGCTTGATCCAAACCTTGTTGTTCATCATCTATCAGTAGATCCAAACATCAAGCCAGTGAAGCAGAAGCTAAGGAAAATGCATCCAAAGGTAGCATTGCTCGTCAAAGCAGAGCTTGAGAAGCTCCTCCAAGCTAAGATCATCAGAGCAATAGATTATTCAAAGTGGATCTCTAACATGGTGCTAGTCACAAAGCCTTCTAGCGACATCAGAATCTGTACTGATTTCAGGGACTTGAACAAGGCATGCCCTAAGGATGACTTCCCATTGCCAAACATAGACATGCTTGTAGACCTCACAGCGGGTCATGAGATGTTATCATTAATGGATGGCTTTTCAGGCTACAACCAAATTCATATAGCGGAAGCAGATCAACACAAAACAGCATTCACAACCCCATGGGGTACCTTTTGCTACAACATGATGCCATTTGGGCTAAAGAATGTAGGAGCAACATATCAGCGAGCAATGACAGCCATTTTCCATGACATGATCCACAAGATCCTTGAGGACTATGTGGACGATATCCTTGCAAAATCCAAAACAAGAGACGAGCACCTCAACATCCTAGAGCGTGTATTTGATCGTCTGAATCATTATGGCTTAAAGCTTAATCCTAAGAAATGTGTCTTTGGTGTTACATCTGGCAAGCTTCTAGGTTTCATCGTCTCTAGACGAGGCATAGAGATCGATCCTAAAAAGGTAAAAGCAATAACGGAGATGCCTCCACCAAGAAATCTCAAACAGCTCAGAAGCCTACAGGGCAAGCTTCAATCAGTTCGGTGATTCATCTCTCAACTAGCAGACAAGTGCCAACCCTTCTCACATCTCTTATGCAAAGACACCAACTTCAAGTGGGATCCCATATGTCAAAGAAGCTTTGATAAGCTCAAAGAGTATCTAGCTAACGCTCCGATCCTTGTACCACCAGTTCCAGGATGCCCACTCATCCTTTACATCTCAACAACAGCTACAGCACTAGGGGCACTCCTAGCACAGCATGATGATGAAAACAGAGAACGAGCTGTCTACTACATCAGTCGCACTCTTGTGGGCTATGAGCTTAACTATTCACCCATGGAGAAAGCATGCCTAGCAGTGGTCTTTGCCACTCAAAAACTTAGACATTACATGCTTAGCCACACAATCAAGCTCATAGCAAAGGTGGACCCTCTTAAGTATCTGTTATCAAGGACAACCCTCACAGGCCATATGGCAAAATGGGTCATGTTACTCAGTGAATTTGACATTCAGTATGTAGATCGCAAAGCAATCAAAGGGCAAGTCATTGCCGATCAACTAGCAGAAGCACCACTGGTGGATGCCTATCCACTAATCATGGAATTCCCCGATGAACATCTGTGCATGATTGAAGAGCAGCCCATGTGGAAACTATACTTTGATGGTTCCAACACATCCCATAGCTCTGGGGCAGGAATCCTATTCGTCACACCTCAAGGTGACTATATTCCAAAATCATTCAAGTTGGGATTCCCCTGTACCAACAACATTGCAGAATATGAGGCACTCATCTTAGGTCTCAAAATAGCTATCCAATGGAACATCACAGAACTACAAGTCTTTGGAGATTCATAGCTCATTATCAAGCAAGTCCTTGATGAGTATCAGACAAAGGATGAAAAATTGCTACCCTACAAGCAACTGGTGGATAAACTGAAAGAGCATTTCCTACATCTACAATTCAATCAGATCCCAAGGCTTCAAAACAAAGCAGCAGATGTAATGGCAACCATCTGATCCTTATTGGAAATCCCACGTGACGCAACACAATATGAATTTCTAGTCGAGCAGCTACACTTGCCAGCTTATGAGAACACCGATGCAAACATGGTGTGTGTCTTGGTTGGTCCCCAATCCCCATGGTACCACGACATCCATGCATATCTAAAAAATGGTATCATATCTCCCCATCTCACCAATAACCAATGCCAAAACCTTATTTGCAGAGCTTCCCGCTACACTCTTGTAGCCAACACCCTATATCGTCGCGGGTATCACAATGTCCTATCTATATGTTTAGATTCAAACGAGGCCGTCCTGGCCTTACAAGAAGTTCACGCTGGAATTTGCGGTGCCCACACGAGTGGCATGGTTCTAGCAAAGCAGCTGCTTAGAGTTGGATATTATTGGCCAACAATGGAACATGATGCGTGTGAATTTGTCAAGAAATGTCTCCCATGTCAACAGCATGCCAATTTGATACATGCACCAGCACAGGATCTACAGCCTATTGCACCACCATGGCCTTTTTCATGTTGGGGGCTCGACCTCATTGGCTTGATTACCCCCCTCTCTTTGGATGGACACAAGTATATCATAACAGCCACAGAGTACTTTACCAAATGGGTTGAAGCGATTTCGCTCACCCTTACTACTGGCATCCAAATATCCAAGTTCATCCTCTACCATATCATTTGCCGCTTCGGCATACCATTTACCATTTTCACAGACCATGGCACACCTTTTGAAAACCAGCATGTGGATGATCTGTGTGCCAGGCTCCACATCCATCACCGTTTCTCTAGTCCATATTTCCCTCAAGGAAACGGCCAAGCTGAGGCAACCAACAAAACTATCTTGAAAATCCTCAAGAAGGTTGTCAATGATTCTGGTCGTGACTGGCACCTCCAAATCAATCCTGCCCTTTGGGCCTACCGCACTTCTTATCACACTCCCACAGGCACCACCCCATACTCTCTTGTATATGGTGCTGAAGCCGTTCTACCGATCGAGGTTGAGCTCCCATCCTTGCGCGTCTCCATGAAGAACTATACAACTGATGAAGACTATCGTGTGGCCCGGCTCACACAGCTAGATCTGCTAGATGAAAAGAGACAGCAAGCTTACGATCACCTGGTGGCATACCAAAATCGACTCAAAAGGAGTTATAACAAAAAGGTCCATCCTAGACAATTCCAGGTTGGTGACATGGTCCTTAAAGAAAATCAGAAGGTCGTAGCAAATAGAGAAAAGAAAGGCAAGTTTGAGCCTACTTGGTTGGGCCCCTATGTTGTCACCGCATCCTTCGGCTCGGGAGCCTATTAGCTATCAACACCAGAAGGTGAGCCCTTGAATGATCCTATCAACATCATCCATCTGAAGAGGTTCTATGCTTGAACCTGATCCTGCATATATCAGAAAATCCAAAAACATTCAAAAAAGCAAAAAAAAAGCAAAAAAGCAAAAAAGAAAAGAGAAAGAGAAAATAATCATCCAAACGGTGAAAACTTGGCAATTCAAGCGCCTTGGACAAGTATGTTGGTGAAAACCTGGTAAACAGGTGCCAACATAGTAAACTGGGCTATTTATCTATTCAGTTGTCCTTTCAGCTACCATCCTCTTCCTCCATCCATAACAAATCTTCCAGCAGTTCCATCTCCCCTATCCTCCAAGCATTCGGCTTCCATCTTCCTCCAACCCATCTGCAATCCATATCCTATTCCAAAGCTTTGTACCATATCTTGTACCATATCCCTTTCCCTTTCCTGTACAGCGCTTTCCTCCCTGTATTTATCCTTCTTGTCTCCGTCCTAGTGAGAGTCCCGCCGAGTGTGATCTTCCTATCCCCAATCCTGAGCTTCTGTACATATCCCTTGTGCATATCGTTCCTCCTTGTTGTACATAACCTTTGTCCGTCCTGCAGCAGCATTTGATCAAATATCTTGTCCCATCCCCAGCCTCAAAAAATTTGTAGTCCCACTCAGGCCTTGTGCTTCAGCAACATCAATTGATGACTTATCCTTGCTCATCCTGATTATTCCTTGAACTTCAACTTTTTGCCAGCGAACAACTACACTTATTCTCTCACCAACCCATGGGTCCTTGAGGATATATCGTTCCTCCTGTCTGACCTAATCTTCCATCCTGGTCCTTGAGGATATATCGTTCCTCCTGTCCGACCAATCTTCCCACCATCAATCAAACCTAATCTCTCTCCTTGGCAAAGGATGTCTTTTTGGAGTTATCATTTTTTATCTTGGATTTTTTGTCCTTTGGGTCTTGTTAATCTTTTTGGCTTCTCTTTATCCCACCAGGGTCACCACGATTCTTTATATCACGGTGTGCTACGTGTGCGGATAATCTGGGGCAAGGTCTTTTGATCTTTCGCTTCTGCCTGTGAGTCAGTTGTGTGTTTGTGGTTCCTTCAGCATCGGATCCGCCATGTCACCTCTGTGCTTCATGTGTGATGTTGGGGCAACCCTGTGTGTTTGTTTAGCGTCAGTCCTCGTCAGTCCTCTGCGACGTTGTTGACAGGCCTCGTGATCCCAGTATCTTTGGCAGGTCTCTAACATAGCTATATTAAATCTAGGTTGTGCACTCCCGTTTGCACTTGGAGCTATCTGGTCCCTTGCATTTATCATATAGATTAATCTTGCATCTTTACATATAGCTGCATCTTGCATCTTGCATTTCCATCTCATCTTGCATTCACCCATCTTTGCTCTTGGAAGCTTGGTAATTTATCTCCCCTGCTTCCTCAGTCGTTCCTTCTCTGTTTCCTTTCGAGAAAATTTCACAATGTTTACTCCTTGCGTTATTTTCTCGAGGGGGCACAATCCCTTATTCCTCTAAATTCTAGCTTGGGGCATCTTATTTTCTTGTCTTTGAAGCCATGCCACTTGCGGCATCGCATCAAAGAGGGGCAAAATGTAGACACCTAAAAATCCTTTAGAAAATAAAGTATTTTTATTTTCTGAAAAATCCCTGATGACATCATCATTTATTAATTAATTAATTATTTAATTAATTTATTTATTTTTATGTCATTAAATCCCTTTTTCTTAATTAAAAATATTTAATTAAGAAATCCCTCCCAAAAATGTTTAAATCTTATTTAAACATTAATCCCCTATTTATTAATTATTTTAATTAATAAATTGACCAAAAATCCCCCAAAAAAATAATTAATTTATTTTTTGACCAAAACTTGGCCAATTTTCTTAAGACCACTAACCTCTTCCAAAATCTTCTAATCCCTTCTTAATTTCGATTAAAAGGCTAAAACCATCTTTTCTAACCCTAATCTCAACTCAAAATATTTAATTAAGATTAAATATTTAATTAAGATTAAATATTTAATTTTCATATTTATTGAAAATATTTCAATAAATTTTCCCAAACTTAAGCTTTTGGAATGAATAAACTTTTATTCCATAAAACCTAGAAGAATTCTAGACTCTTCTAGAAACTTCTCAACCCAACCTCTTCACCCATCCTAATCCTAAAATCCCCTAATCCTAATCCTAATCCCCTTTCTAATATTGTCACATTCCATTAGCAAAAGGTTTACCAAAACTTATGCTAACCTCCTCTTAGTCATCCTCCTTAGTCAACAAAGATGGCCACCTCTTGGCCACCTCTTGCAAATGCATTTAAGGATGCATTTAAGCCTTCCTTATCTTTCTTACATGCATTCATTATGCATTTAAGACCTTCTTATCCCTTCCTTGCCACCTCTTGGCCTTGGGCACATTTACCAAATTGTGCACATGCCCTCAAACTTTCAACTCAATCCTCCCTTGACACTTGTCAGGACACTTGTCCTTGACTCAACCCTAACCTTAGCCCTAACTCTGACTCATCCTTTTTAACCAAGCCCTTCCCTTTTCCTATAAATACCCTCACTTCCTAAGGCAAATCATCTTTCAACTCTCAAACTCAATAGCAAAGTTATAATGCCATTTTCATTCTAGCATAAGCATAAACTCATCATTTTAGATCATTTTCAAGCTTAAATCACATTTAAATTAGCTTAATTGGATTAACATAGATTCATTTTTTTTTTAATCAATTTTAGTTCATCTTTTAGCTTTGCATACTTGTGTGTTCTTGAGGCCTTTGAGGCAAAATAGGTTCCTCATACCTATTTTGTGTCATTTTGGGTCTTCTTGATCCTCAAATCATCCTATTTGCATGCTCCAAGTGCTTGAGTTTGCACACCCACATCCATTTATATCTAAGCATATCAAACGGTGCATGGGCGCATCCATTTTAGGCTTAAACTGAGGTGGCTTTGATTTTAGTTTGTTTACCATTAAATTTGATATGATAATATGCTATGACGTTTGTTTGTCTTTGGCCTTCAAAACAGGTTTAGGTGCACGCTCAAATCCTAGTCTACAGGATCTAAGGTCGACTAAGGATTTTAGTGAAGCATGCAAATGTGCATTAAATAATATGTTGCTTAGCTAGAGTAATGTTGACTAGCTCTTTCACATATACCTCAAGCAAGGTATAAGTATACATACACTTTGGTAAAAGTGTGCGATGATGATATGGAGGAAATAGATGGATGTGAACTATGAAGGAATCTAAGAGACAGAGCAGAGATCAAGGAAAAGAAGAACAAGAGGAGTTCTTCAAGGAATACTTTTTTAACTCTTTGTATTCAGATAACATATTGATTGTAAGTGTTGTTGCACCTTTTATACACCTTTAACATGGTGATTGCCTCTAATATGGTTGTAATTCTAGCAAGGTTGATTTCTTAATTAGGATCACATTGTAAAAGACTCCTAAAAAGGTCTGTCCTTTAATCAAGACTTGCTATTGTAATACTCGGCTCCTAACAGGGTCATAACTCTTAACATGGTTATTATACCTATAGTACAGATATTGTGGGTACCATCCCCACTAGGGTTTTTCCCTTAACAGGGTTTCCTAAAAAACAAATATGGTGTTATGAGTTCTTAAATTATTGTTTATTTTGCATGGTTACTTATTTTATGCTACATCTTTATATGTTGTTTAAAGAAGATTAAGAATTCAAAGAATATTGTAAAGTATTGTAACACTAATTCACCCCCCCCCCCCCTCTCAATGTTACCAAATCCTAACAATTGGTATCAGAGCCTCAGGCCTCTGAAAGAAAAGCTTAAAAATTTGGGGAGATCAAGATGGATTTGGAAAACTTGAAGAAAAATTATGAAATGGCCTTGGAAGATGTGGATATTGCTAATGTAGATAGAGTGGATCTAAAGTAAAAACTAAGGAAGGAAGATGACTTCATCAAGAAGTTGAAGAAACAACTTGAGCATCAGAGAAAAATAAGAGATGATCTCTTGGAAGCATAGACTGAGGAAATATCATATCAAGACTTGATTGAGTAGCTAAGACATGAAAAGGATTCCTTAAAGGATGAATTGGAGGTCAAAAATTGAACCTGATGAAAGAACTTGATTCTGAAAAGGAAGAAAAAGAAAAATTGTAGAATGAACTATCAAATACAAGGGATAGGATGAAGACTTTGGAAAATGAACTAAGTACACTTAAAAAATGTATGAAAAAGTAGAAAGATACTACATCACCATTACTGGTGAAATTGATCAAACCAAAGGTTGCAGAGAAAAACTTCATGAGAGAAAAAAGAAATTGGATGAGCAAATTGACATGCAGAATCCTGTTGGAGACATGATAAGAGTAGAATTTAATGACAATCTTGATCAGAAGAAAGATAAAGTTGTGGTGAATCTTGATTCATCTAAGAAGTCAGATTCTAAGGTTGTGATAACAAACCCTATGATACCTCCTTGCAAGGACAATGAGAAGGACTGTAGTCACAAAGATCAATCAAAGAAACCAAACAAAAAAGGTATTCCTAAGTCCAAATTTACTAATTTTTTCTTTAATTATTATCTCTATGGAGACAAGATAAGAGAATGTAGAAAACCTGATATGAGGTCTAGCAGACCCACACATGATCACTTGAATAATTTTATCAAGAAACAAAAGGAGAAAATTTTGAATGAGGAAAATATTGAAAAAAGTGAATGTTGTAAAGATGCAAAGCATAGACAATTTGAGGATGTGGAAACATGTAAAATAAATTATTTTATAAAAGAAAATTTTTCTAATTCTAGTAAGGATTAAGTCAACAAGTTAGTAGAAGAAGTAAAGAAACCTATTGCCAGACCTAGAAAGATTGTATGTTATAAATGCAATAACTTTGGCCACATTGCCAAGTATTGCAAGTTGCAAATTGATTACAGCCAATTGAAGCCCAAGAAGAAGGTGACATGTTTCAAGTGTAACAATGATGGAGATGTTGCAAAGTACTATAGATTCAAAGGACCAATAAATAAATCCTTCAGACCATTTGCTAAAGAAAATGAGCTAAATGAAGATGATAGAGAACTAGCAGAACTAAAAGCAGAATTCAAGGAGAATTGGGTCAAACAAAATGAACTTGTAGAACTTGAAGTAAAGAAAGACAAAGAGAAAAGTGCGAGTATTCACAAGAGTCCTAAGAGTTTTGTGGAATCATTACTAGGGTGCATTGCCTCACCATCCTTCTGATGTGTAATGTATGCCTTAGGGGGAGCATGACAAATTAACATCAATTAGCTACAGAGCCCCTATATGGATGATTTAAGCTGTGCAAGCTTGAAGAAATATTGTATCCTATGTGATAGGATCTTGGACAAAATTGCATCTGGTTTGGAGATGTATGTAAGAAGATGTGCCAGTTTGAGCCAACACTAATTTATTACATCTTTATGGATAATTTTTAGGACTTGTGCCAAATTGTCTATAAGGGTAGTAATGTGGTCAAATTACTTACCATTTACACTGAGATTAGAGACATTGAAGAGCTTGGAGCAATTGTTGAAGCTTGAATATTTTATAGTTATGTTCACAAAAGCCTCACACAACCGTGTGAGCTAGGTATTTGTCATAAACTTAAGAAACCTTTGTCATTTAGAGTAGCAAAGAAATCAACATGGATACTCCCAAGGTGTTTAATGTGCTTGAAAGGAATAGATACAAATTCAAGAGTCATCCCTTCACATCCATTGAAGAGGATCAAGAGGGTGTGTTCTTGCCTACTCCAGTTGGTGTTCTTCATATTGAAAACATCGGGGCCTATATACATGACAAGATTAAGTTTATAGGCACCATAGGGATATATGATGAGATGTTAGGGTTATATATGTAATACCCCAAAAATGGGCTATAAGTTCATTAATCTCCTACATCTTCAATTCGAACGAAATCGACATCAAAGTCCTAACCTAAGGCACATCTAAACATCATCGAATCATAATTGATTATCTTAAATTATGCATCAGGGAATATTCCTAGTAATATTCCTAATTATCTTAATTATCTTTAATTTTATAATTATTTGGCAATAAATCACATTTATCCTAAAGTTTGATTAATTGAATATTTTCATATTTAATTAATTAGATTTAATATTTGCCACTTAATTGTGTAATTAAATTTAATTATATCTATTATTAATTGTATTATTTAATTTTGACAATAAATCTAATATCATATGAATAATTGATTAAATTCTTATTTAATTAATTAAAGCAAGTTGTCATTATTTAATAATATAGTTTTTAATAAAAGTTTGATTAAATAATTGATTAACCCATAAATCAATTGTTTTATTTTTAAAAGCAGTTAAGTTGGAAATAAATCACTTTATTATTAAATTAATTCATAAATAAAACATGCACAATCATAAAAGCAAACAACTATCAATTATCAATTAAAGCTAAACTCTATTTTGAGTTAAAATTTAGCTTTTGCATGTTTTTGTGAGTTAATTATCTTTTATTTAAAAATAACTCAAAAATCAAGTTGAGTTATTTGAGTGATTTATGGCTTTTTTCCATGCACCTCCAAAGCCTTGGATTTCTATAAATTAAGGCTTTAGCTCTTCACAAATCATCTCATATTTTGCACAATCACGCTGGAGAATTAGAATTGAAGAATCAAAGCTCTTGCGAATCGACATCTTTGTGAGATCAATCTTATTTTTGCATTCATATTACATATCATTGTTAGATTCATAGCATATCAGTTTTCAATAGCATTCATATCATATCAGTTTTTATCATTCTTATTGCATAGAAAATATCAAAAATATAGATTAATTGCATTTATTCCATATCTAGAATTGCATTCAAATCCTTCATTTAGGTGTCGTCTAGGTCACTGATCTCGATTACAATCTGAGAACATTAATCTCGCACCTATTAGAAGGCAGTAAATCGCTTGGTTAGATAGCTTTCAATTTTGCACGATTTTGATTATCACTAACCTCTAATGTTTTACTGAGTGTTGTGTCTACAGATCAGGTATAATTTTCACACACACATTTCTGGCGCCCACCGTGGGGCAACCCACCTTTGCATGCTGGTTTTGATTTTTTTGGGAGCTAAAACCCCAAAGTTTCAAAGATTTAATTTTATCTCCCAAACGGCTTGGAATTTTGGTCTGAAATGTTTTTTGCAGGTTGGTGACATGTCATGGAAGCTACAGTAAAAAATTTAGAATTTTCTGAGATGTTTTGAATTTTTAATAATTTTTTCTTGAAATTCTGGAAAAAATTAATATCTGACGCAAATCAGCATATTTTTCGAAAATTTTTATATTTTCAGAAAGCTCTTTAAATTATATAGGGGGTCCATTCTTTGTGTTTTAAATTTGGATATGATATCATAGCTCAAATAGTCAATTTACAAAAACTGGTCTGTTTTGATAAAATGGGTCTCTAGGGCACAAATGAAGAGGTTTTTCTAAAATTTTTGCATTTTTGGAAAGCTCTCTATTTTTTAGCAGGGGTCTCTATTCTAAATTTATATTTTTGTGGCCAAAATCATATCAAAAAAATTAGATCTTGTTGACTAGGTCAAATGCAAAAAAAAAAAAAAGTTTTGTAATGGGTATGCACTTATTTTTTTTACATGGTTCAATGAATGATATGAGTTGTCATTTGGGTTGATTGCTGGTTATTATTACTGATAATAATTGATTTTTAGAGCTAACCCTATGGTTTTCATAAGTTGAATATATTTTGCATATCTTGTTTGCTTGTTTGCTTGTTGGAGAGTTCGTCACTTGCTTGCATGGAAAAGCTCAACAAAAATTGCTAAAAATCAAGTAAAATCTACTAAGCACGTTGCAAGGATCCCAGGTATTCTCCTTCATCTAATAATATTTTGATTTGGGACTTAAAATAAATCTCTTATGTGTCAAGCTTGTGTGCATCTTTTCATACTTTTGATCTATTTCTACACACTTGCATAATTGATACTAGGTTGTGAACCCTTAAGGATTCATTAAGTAGTCTTAGAATACTTGTGATTGATCTTGATTGCTATCTTGGGTTATTGGACTCGCTAATTCTCCGGCCCCTCATTTCCGCCCTGTGGTTGCAATCTCAGCGCCATAAAGGGGAGGGGTCAACAGGACAGAAGCGTTAAATGTTCCACTTGGCAACCTTTTTGTGCTTTTAGGAACTCCCTTGTTTTCTAAGTTGTGGACTCATTTTTAGCTTGTGTGAGGTGTTAAGTGTTCCACCTTGTGGACTCATCTCATATTCGCTTTAAACGTCAAGTGTTCCTCTTTCTACTTTTTGGATGCTTTTGGTAGATTTGCTTTCGGAACATACATCTGTGCTCACATAGTAATTAGGCCCTATGAACACTATTTGTGATTCTTGAGAGATTGGATTCCTAGCGAAATCCTTCTTGACGATAGAATCCTTGTAGGTAGGGAGGATACTTAGTGCGTTTCACATTCAACTTAGTTAGTGAGTCTTCTCTTATTGATCGACACATTCTCTCTCCGGAGAGGTTGATAGATCACGTGGGGTTGATATCACGAGCTTTGGTGAATCAAAATTGGTTAGTGTGTCTTCTCTTATTGATTGATACATTCTCTCCCCGGAGAGGTTGATAGATCACGTGGAGTTGATATCACAGACCTTGGTGGAACAAAACTTTGTCTTAGCGTGTCGGATTAATCTGCTTGCTTTGTTTGGGTTAAAAGTGAAGAGGTGTCAAAACCTTGAATCTGGAGCCAAGTCCCCTTGTGGTATACTATTGTGAGTCATCTTTAGAGAGGGTTAACCGTAGCGGACAATCCCTTCACAGGGCAAACTGTGTTGATGGAACCTCAAGCGGTAATAGCCATTTTCGCCATGGTAGTGACAGCCGCTATATAAATGTCCTTGTGGAAGAAATCTCCACGGGTATGGTTCATTGTTGGGTTGTCAGATCTCCCTAGCAGCTCTTGAAGATTAAGTTCTCGGACTGTGTCAAAACCCTGGTGCGCCGGGATTGGAGTTCACCCCTTTGAATCATAAAAGTTGCAGAGTCAAACCATTACTAAAAACCCTAGAGAGGCCAATTTTTCATTCTCAGGTATATGTGTGTTATTGCAAAACTTTTCAGAACATACACAATTAGTACTCTTAGGGACTAGCACAATTTGGTCACTTAATTGTTCATGCACAAGGTTGCTTTTGCCCTTGTTCATTGTTTTCAGACGTGCTTGGAATCACTTGCTTGCTATTCTGTGTGCTTATTTATCTACTTGGCTATTAAAAATGATCAAATCTAATATAACCTTCAAAATTTGGATAGTACAATTTGCAAACAATCCAAAATTGAAAACCTTAAATTTTGCAAAAATTGATGTAAAGTTCTTTCTAGAGTCAAAAGTCATTTCAAGAAGTCAAAAGTCGTACGAGTTTTGTCAACTATCATTTCATATCTACCCAACTGTCATATGAGTTTAGCAACTGTCATTTCATAGACTACCCAGTGTCGTACGAGTCTGCAGAGTGTCGTTTGGAAAAATTTGAGAGAGTTGTCAGAAATTGTCAAATTGCAAGATATCCAATGTTTCCAGCCTAGTTCCAGAATCTGTCAAAAATATCATTGTGTCAAGAATAGAGCAGTAGCTATTGAGAATCAGTACACATGTCTCAAAGAATCAGTAAACAAGAGGAAGAAGCTCTGATCGCCGCTATAATGAAACAGATACATGTTATGCAGGTCCAGCTTGACAAACTTGAGAAAGAAAAGGAACCTCTATACTCTTTTCCATTTGATAAAGACTTGTATATGTCACCATGCCCCCGAAAAAAATTTGAGCAATATGATACCTCTTCCACGGAGAGTGACACATCTAGCTTTGGAGACTATGATGACTATGATGACAGAAAATGTAATGATACCTATGACACCTCTGCTCCTAAGAGTCCTCCTCATCGTTCATTCCTACTTACTACAAAGGGGCCGTCACATTGGATAGATCGTGATGGTGATCCATATGATTCTGATTTTGAAAGAGATTTTGATGGCTTTTGTGGACAATACCTTGATGATGATCCATCTACTACTACTAAGGACTATAAAATACATCGTGCTAGCTTGAAACGTCAATACTATAAGGATCTCTCCTCTCAGAACTCTCCAGCTGAAAATAAAGATTACACTCTCAAGAAAGATCATGTTAATGTTGAACCTTTGTCTAGTGATGGTTCCCTTCCATCCCCTACTTCCTCCAATACCCATACATTTCCTAAAGCTTCTGAGTCTTTCAAATCTTTCACAGAACCTTCATCTGACACAAGCCCTGATACTTTTCATGTGGTTCCCTATAGTTATCCTCCAAGGCTACCTCTTAAAGAAACTCAAGCTAACCTTCACTTGGCTGCAAATACTTTCAATACTGATAAACCTAAAGAGCCTAAGCCTTCATATGCTATAATCCCTACTTCAGCTAGTCCTCCACCATCTCTTCCAAAGTCATCCATACAATCCCAACATGCTTCCTTGTCCTTAGAAGTGGTTCCATGTCAAGAGGATTCCAAAAATGATGAAGAAAAGAACATAAAGAAAGATCAAGATCAAGAACCCTCCATGTCATCCACTCCTTTTCACGATGTCTCTTATCCGCCTCAGGGTTCTTTTGATCCTGTACCCCCTTTTTCATGCATTCCGCCATGTCTTAAGTCTTCGCCTAAGCAAGATCAAGCTACTACTTACACTGTTGAGCTTATTGACAATCAAAATAACCTTACTACACTTGCACTTTCCAAAGATGATACTTCCATTAAGGTTGGTAAAAATAGTGTTCCTTCCGATGTTAAGCCTATTGAAAATCAAAAGAAAAATTATGTGCTTGTGCTATCCAAAGATCCTTGTCAAGATCAAAGTCTTCCATCTTCTTGTTCTACCACTCCATGTTCACTTCCACTTTCTACTCTTCTTAAGTCTTCGCAAGCTTTGAATGATCCTATCAAAGAAAATGCTCTTATTCAAGATGTCCAGGATCCTATTGATAATTCTAATTCTCACTCTAAAGATGCTGATATCCTTGGTTGTCATATAGATGCTGATGAACTTATTGATTATCCTTTTGCATCTTCCACTTCCATCCTTGGACCTCTTCCACCACTACTAAAGGCTTCACGTCTTCCTTCCATCTTGGGTCCTTATGTCCCTTCACTTTCCCCTCCTAACTTTCCTAATTCACCATCCATCTTGGGTCCTTACATACCTCCATCTCCTATCTTTTCTCAAGATCAACATAGATGCATACCCTTGAATCTTTTTCATCCACCCACCCATCTAAACCAGTCATCTCCTCCTTCTTCCACAAGTCCCAAGTCTTTTGGAAGTAACTTGAATGTTCAATATAAGAAAAAGAAGCAATACAAGAATCCATCAAAAAAAGAAGATCACCACGTCTCCTCTAATCGACATGGAGGCATAAAGTCAAAAGAGATATCTAAGAAAAAAACTACAAGACAAGTATGGGTTCCAAAATCCATCATTGAAGATATTATCTCTAAATCATCAAAAGGAAATAAAAAGCCTACGACTATATGGATTCCAAAGTCTCTCTTGAAAGAGTCTGGTGTTGAACAAAAAGTGAAATTGACATTCAAGCTTCCAAAGGCTTCCACTACATCTCCTTCCAAAAATATTCTTCCATTTCATGCGCCCAAACCTCAACCTCTGCTATCCATTCGCCATATTCCTTCACGTATTCCTTCATTCACGATTCCTCCATCCTCTCACCACCCTTCAAGGTATGTGTTGACGTTGATCTTGCCTTCCTTTCCACCTACCCTTTTACAATCCTTCCATGCATTAACCTTCTACCTTCTATCCTTTTTCCTCATTTGCCTATTCCTCCTATCTTCCAACCTCACTCGCTTTGCATAAAACCTTATCCTCCATTTTTCTCTTTCATCTCCCTTTCCCTATCAGCATCTTTGAGCGTGTTATTTTGAATCCTTGGCATATCATGGTTTATCCTTTCAAGGAGCATTATCTAAAAAGCTTGCCTTCTTCCAAAAAAAAAAAAAAAGGAAATAAAAAAAATAAAAATAAAAATAAAAAATTGAAAATGTGCCTTGGTGAAAACTTGGAAACAGGCACCTTGGTAGCAAAAGTAAAGAGAAATAAATTCGTCCTATGGTGAAAACCACTTCCTTGTGGCACCTTGGATAAGTACCATGATGAAAACCTGGCAATCAGGCATCATGCGTAGTTCTTCTACATATTTCATCCATTCCATCTTCTCTCTTTGATCTTGACAATGTTGATCTATACACGAATATTTGGCTATTTTGTGAGCTATCTTACGGCGATCTTGCTTTCATTCCTTCCATGTTTAGCCTTCATATCCATCTTCCTTCATTCATTTTCACCTATCGCTATCCTTTTCCCCTTTGGTCTTGATCTAAGAAAGAAAGAGTAAAACACGGTGCTATGAAGCCTCTTGACATGTCTACTCCTTTAGATTGCATCCTTTCCTGCTCTTGCATTATGATTTTGTGCTTATCCTATGCTAGCCTTTCATTGCTTGTCCAAATGTGCTTTACATGACAATTTTTCCCTAGCTTGGGTATTCTTGAGGAGTTTCCCCTTGAGGATTTCTTCCCTTCATTCTCCTTCATTCTCTTATCTTCCATCTCTTCCACCAGCTTGCTAATCCCTCTTGTTCTCCACCTTGCTAAACATTGGGACTGCACGATATGATCTTGCTTGGGAGTTTGCAAATGGAAAAAGATGCTATCAAGTATACCAAGTATCAGAACAATTATCAGAACAAGTATCAGAACCAGTATCAGAACAATTATCAGAACAAGCATCAGAACCAGTATCAGAACAATTATCAGAATCAATATCAGAATCAGTATCAGAACCAGTATCAGAACAATTATCAGAATTAGTATCAGAACCAATATCAGAACCAGTATCAGAACAAGTATCAGAATGGGCCTACAAAACAAGTATCAGAATACCTACAGGGGCTACACCTTTCACTTTAGTTTATGGGTCTGAAGTAGTACTGCCTATTGAGGTTGAAATCCCATCACTAAGAATTAGAATGCATGGTCTCGTAACTAATGATGACCACAGAGTGTCAAGGTTACAAGAACTTGAACTACTAGATGAGCGCAGACAAGTAGCGTATGATCATCTCAGAGTGTATCAGAAAAGAATGTCTAGAGGCTACAACAAGAAAGTCAGACATAGAGAATTTCAGGTTGGCGATCTAGTGTTGAGAGAAAATCCTAAAAATCAATCACATCGAGAACGCAAGGGGAAGTTCGAACCCAATTGGCTGGGTCCCTTTGTAATCACTGCTACTTTTGGCTCTAGTGCCTATCAACTCTCAACAACTGAAGGAGAACAGCTCCGAGAACCAATCAACGTTCTCCATCTAAAGAAATTCTATGCCTAAGGCATTCAGTGCTTGGTAAATGTCCTGAAAAAAATCTTAAAAATCGGAAAAAGTCCTGAAAAAATGAACATCTTGGTGAAAACCTAGCAATAGGCGCCTTGATGATTCACAAAAAAAATCAAAAAATTTCAAAAGTACAAAAAAATTGAAAAAATGAAAAATACAAAAAAAAAAAGAAAAAAAAAGTGCCTTGGTGAAAACCTGGAAACAGGCACCTCGGTAGCAAAAATAGAATCTCTACCAAGATGGTAAAAACTCAGCAAACGAGCACCACTTGTTCCAAAATGCTCCATCTATCAGCACAATCTTGGTCTTTCCCAGCTTTCAGTCTTGCTTTAGTTTGTACATATCTCCCAGTTTGTTCCTGCATTTCCAGTTTTCAATAAGTCGGCCTGTACACCAACCAGCTCAAGCGTTTGCATCCTATCAATGTTCACACTTGGGGGCAATCAATGTCATATCCTATGGTCTCCCATGTATCTTAGACGTGTCATATCCACTCAGAGTCCTTTGAAGCTTCAAGTTGAGTCAGTCAGTCTGTCTCGTCTCCAGAAAGGATTTTGCATCAACAACAATCAAACATCAAAACTCAACTGAAAACAATCTGTGCTTTTCATGCTTTTATCTCCTTGTATGCTTACTGATTCGCATTGAGATTTTTTCATATTGTGTCCCTTCGAGCTCTTCGATGATGTCTTTTATAGGATTTAGAGAGTGATGATTGGGGGCATAATCTTTTCTTTGTCTTCTGCTTGTATGTGAAAATCTAACATCTTTGGAACTTCTGGATTGAAATGGTGTCCGACTGTAAGAGCCTCTATCTCGAATTGGATGGCCATGCGTACCTCGACCATTGATACCCAGACAATTCAAGGAAGTTTGATCTAACTATTATCTTTTTGAGTAAGTTCTTTCTCCTACTGTGGAACGCAATCTTGCCTAAGGATGTGAACGATAAAGGGTCACTACGGGTAATTCACATTGGATTTAGAATGATCTCTTGACTGTTTGATGTGTTTTTAATGCAATGCGTACTCAGGTCATCACAATGTTTATGTTTTGATGCTTGTACAAATTGCTATATCAAAATGGACATGATATTCAGGTCATCCTAGCATTTGTGCCTTGATGCTTATATTTAATCCAACATTCAACAACTAAAATCAATATTCATATGTCCATGGTTGTTTGACCAGTGGGTGTTGTATTGATTCTTGCACATACAAATCGATATTCATATGTCTATGGTTTCATGGCTAGTGGGCATTGTATTGATTTATCCGGTTACCTAAAAGTTCAATGATGATAACAAATCGACATATGATTAGTGACTAGGTCCTAGGTCTTTGGTTGCATTTCATTTTGCATGTCTCATTTCATTTTGCATGTTGCATGATCTCACAATGATTAAATGAACTTCAATGCTTAAATGATTCTTCAAATCGCATCTTCAAGTCTAACAAGAGCTGAATCTCACACGAAGGTTCCTTTAATGAAATAGCAAGTAGAATCCTTTTTCGGGATCAAAATTCAAATCTGAGATCATTCATATTATTAACTACTTGCATAATCAACCTTCAATCATCACAGAAATCTAGTATTCAACTTAACTGATTATCTAACATCAAACTATCAAAATTTCAACTTGGTCAACCATGGTCAACTCATGGTCAAACCTAGTCAAACTTGGTCTTTTGGGACCTTCCAACGATGCAGAATGCGTTCTCGGATGTAAATAACCACTTCTCAAATCAATTAACATGCTTCTAAACTATAATGCTGACTTTTCTTGTCAGATTTCAATTTTAATCCCGAAGGGGGCATGGTATTGCACATCAATTCAAAGTCTGTAAATCAAATTCTATCGATCAAGTCTATCAATATCTTTCATCAGTGATCAAGACAAACAATCACGTCTAGTTACTGATTCATCAAAAGTCCTCATCACTTGGGGCAAATCTATCATCACTTGGGGCATATCAGATTCATCGATCCATATCAATCTGGTATTCTCCTAATCTTGTAAACTGTATCAGTTTTTGCAACCATCAGATCATAGTGTTCTTTCCTTGGTTCTTCGACAACTGAAGGGTTTGGATGTGATACTTGCTAGTTCTGCTAAGACAATCGAGTCTAGAACGGGTCACTCACTTCTTATCAATCCTAAGGTTCAGAATCAGGCATTTTGACACTTTTTCGCAATCATAGGTTCATTTGCTGCTACAGTGAACATTATCTTTGGTCATTCAAGACCTATTATCTCCATATCAATTCAATATCAATCAACTCCTATCTCAATATCTTTCAATCGGTTTCTATCTTGAGATCGGTTTATCTTTTGAATCAGTTTCATATCTTTATCAAACATAGACTATCTTTGAACCACTGCGCTTCGCACAGTAATTCAAAGAGGGGCAAAATGTAATACCCCAAAAATGGGCTATAAGTTCATTAATCTCCTACATCTTCAATTCGAACGAAATCGACATCAAAGTCCTAACCTAAGGCACATCTAAACATCATCGAATCATAATTGATTATCTTAAATTATGCATTAGGGAATATTCCTAGTAATATTCCTAATTATCTTAATTATCTTTAATTTTATAATTATTTGGCAATAAATCACATTTATCCTAAAGTTTGATTAATTGAATATTTTCATATTTAATTAATTAGATTTAATATTTGCCACTTAATTGTGTAATTAAATTTAATTATATCTATTATTAATTGTATTATTTAATTTTGACAATAAATCTAATATCATATGAATAATTGATTAAATTCTTATTTAATTAATTAAAGCAAGTTGTCATTATTTAATAATATAGTTTTTAATAAAAGTTTGATTAAATAATTGATTAACCCATAAATCAATTGTTTTATTTTTAAAAGCAGTTAAGTTGGAAATAAATCACTTTATTATTAAATTAATTCATAAATAAAACATGCACAATCATAAAAGCAAACAACTATCAATTATCAATTAAAGCTAAACTCTATTTTGAGTTAAAATTTAGCTTTTGCATGTTTTTGTGAGTTAATTATCTTTTATTTAAAAATAACTCAAAAATCAAGTTGAGTTATTTGAGTGATTTATGGCTTTTTTCCATGCACCTCCAAAGCCTTGGATTTCTATAAATTAAGGCTTTAGCTCTTCACAAATCATCTCATATTTTGCACAATCACGCTGGAGAATTGGAATTGAAGAATCAAAGCTCTTGCGAATTGACATCTTTGTGAGATCAATCTTATTTTTGCATTCATATTACATATCATTGTTAGATTCATAGCATATCAGTTTTCAATAGCATTCATATCATATCAGTTTTTATCATTCTTATTGCATAGAAAATATCAAAAATATAGATTAATTGCATTTATTCCATATCTAGAATTGCATTCAAATCCTTCATTTAGGTGTCGTCTAGGTCACTGATCTCAATTACAATCTGAGAACATTAATCTCGCACCTATGAGAAGGCAGTAAATCGCTTGGTTAGATAGCTTTCAATTTTGCACGATTTTGATTATCACTAACCTCTAATGTTTTACTGAGTGTTGTGTCTACAGATCAGGTATAATTTTCACACACACAATATAATGCATGCAGATCAAACCCTAGGAGAAGAATATAGGAAGGTGCACGGGATGCCAATAGTCAAATGTATGGAGAGATTTGAATTCGATGAACTAGATTGGATCAAAATTGTGTTAAGTAGGATCCATGGTGAATTCATATGGATTGGTGGAACCCCAACCAAAATCACCAAAGAACTATTGCATGAAATCATGATTTTACCAATGACAGGTAAAATTCTCATAGTAGAAAAGAGTATTAGATTTGAAGTGGAGAAACTAACCAAAAGTAAATGGAATAAGAGAGAAATGGAAGTAAATGACATTGCATAAGAAGATGTCAAACTTGTTCCAATGATATTGGGATACAAGTTTCAATATAGTAGTAGGATAAACATGTATCAGCTAGTTTTGTACATATGGCATATAAGATGGTAGTAGAAGATGAAGAATATGACCTGTGCAAGGTTATAAGGAAACAACTGATGGAGAATTTGGTAGGGATAAAGAGAAAAATAGAAACACACTTCAGATTTGGTTCTCTAATAATGTATATATTATTTCATGTTATGAGAAGATTCCCTAACATGTATCTATGGAGATCAGATAGGTGCACTATGCAAATGATAAGTGACTGCTATAGAAGAAGTGATGAGAAAAATAAATATGTTGAGGTTTTAGGAATGATGAAACTCTTCCAAAAACAAATGCATGAAAGGGAAAGGATCCCTTGGAGGTTAGTGGACAAATACAAGCATGATATATGTTTCATGGTGGAAACTGACATCACATGTTTTGAGGTAGTAGAACCTAGAACTTCATGGGCTACTCCTATGGGCTATGAAGTATATTATATTGTTCTAGAGATTCATATTCAACATGTCTTACAATCCCCTAAAGATCCCAAATTTCCAAGATGAGGTATATATGAAGAAAAGTACACGACTATTAATAAAGAATTAGTAAAGGGGAGAAGCGAGAAAAAGGTTAAATCATTGGTTGATAAAATAGTAAGACAACATAGGATATCTAAAGAAGAAATGAAGAATGTCAGAGAAAATGTGGCAAGCCAAGGGGAGAAATACAACATTCCTCCTCCTCAATCTAACATTGAAGTACCTCAAGTAGTAGAGGTTGAGGAAGAAGAAAAAGAAAAATAAAAATATGACGCTCCTACACCTACTAGGAGAACTTCGTAGAGGCAGGCAACAAAAGCAACTACACAAGTCCAAACACATCATAAAGCTAGGCCTAAGGCCATGGCTAGTGGACCAAGAAAGAAGAGGAAAACTTTGGACACTCCTCCATCTTTGTAAGAAAAGGATAAGTAACAAAAGACTTCTCAAGAAGAAGAGAAAAATAAGGAAGTCCAAATGATGGACAAAGAGAAAACTAAGAAACAAAAGAAGAAGAAAAAAGAAGAAAGGGACATAAAGCTTCAAGAGATTAATCTAAGGGCACTTGAAGTAGATAGAAAAAAGGCAGAAGAAGCTAAATAAAATAAGGCCCAAGGTACACAAAGAAACCTATTCAAGCCCTACCCCAAAGTTCTACAAAAGAGAGCAGTAAGTGATGGTAAGCTAAATTCTATTGATAAATACTTTGATAGGTATGATGAGGATGAGAAAAACCAAATAAAAGACATAGTTGTGGAGCACATGCTCACATTCAAAAAGAACTTGATTGAAATAGAGGGTCAAATAAGTAGGGACTTATTTGAAAGATTAGAAGGGAGAAAGAAAAGAGCCCTTGACGAGGACATCAAGATGAGACAATATATCCTATTACAAAATATGCCAACCATGACAGGGAATGAGATAGGAAATTGGCTTGAGAAGTTGAGGCCAAAGATGAGAACTAAAACCAAAATTATCAAGTTCATGGCATGAAAATATGAAGAGGTTGAACAAGAAACAAATGACAAGGTTGGACAAATACTCTTGGAAGAGAGACCTAATCTTGGTAAATAAAAAAAGGACCCCAACCCCATTAATAATCTCCACTAAGCCTAAAACTACAGAAAAGGATAAAGATCCAAAAGAAATAGAAGTAGTTGACACAACCCTACCTAATTTCTTCATAGACAATGCTGGGATTTCACTTGATACACAACTAAATGCATATGATCCATTTCATATGAGTGAAACCTTAATCAACATTGACAAGATAGTAGAAGATATTGAGCTACCAAAGATCACTCAAGTAGAATTAGTTCAAAAAGTGCAGCAAGAAGAGAAGAAACTTGAAAAAGAACAGGTATCATAACAAAAAGAGGAAGAAAAGGAAATAGAAAAGGTAAAGGAACATTAAAAGGAAAAAGAAACAAAAGTATAAGAGGAACAAGAAAAGGAAAAGGAAACAAAAAAGAAAGAGGAACAACCAAAAGGATTGTATATCACTCCTTTTGCTACACCTAGTTTGTTAACAAGTGGCTCTCAATCACTTCCAACCAATTAGGAGGACATGGATGTTATAGACCTAATGCAGTGGTTAGTACTTGCTTTTGCCAAAGCAAAAGAAAAATCATAGAAGAAATTTGACAAGACATCAAAAACAACCCACCGGGCAATACAGGTATTAAGTAAACTTTTGACTACACCTCTTATACATAATGAGGATCCCATAGGTAGTCTAGATAATGTTCTAAGTATAATAGAACAAAATTTAGATACTTTAGAAGATGCAGCCAAAATAAAAGTAGCAGAAGTTTTCAAAAGATTAAAGATGAAAGACACTCTAGATGAGATAAAAAATGATCTTAATACATTTCATGCCACTAAAAAGGCAATAAAATTTTGTGTTAAGGATGGACATGAACTATTTAGACTTTGCACGACTTTTCACAAGCATGTAAAGAATATATAAGATATTATAGCTCAGGATGAATCATTTTTGCTAAAACTCTATGAGGATTTTGAAAATAAGAAAATATTGGATATAAATAAGGAGACAAATAGGATACTAGACAAAATCCACACTCTCTAGTTAGAAAAGGATAGAATTTGTTAGTACTAAAAATTGCAGATGATCAAAACTTAATCAGAAAACTCTGATTTCTAACTCTAGCAGTCCCAACAGATGCATCAGCAATAGTAAACACTAAGGTGTTAAGGATTTGGAATCCTTCTTCTCTTTGAGCCTTAAGCTATAGGTGGGTATTACCTTTTAGATTAAATTCTTTAAATATCACAACAGTCACCTGTATACTTGATACTGACCTAATCATATAACTCTCTCACAACTTTAAAGTAAATCATTATTTTTTAATTGATTAATGGTGAAAATAAATGTAAACTTAAGCAACGATCAGTGCCAAATCCTAGAGCATCAGAGTCAATAAATGTATATCTACAACAAACCTCTCAAATCAAACACACCCAAACCCAAGATAAAATGCCTTGCACATTACCCTCTTATGCATAAATTAGATCATCAAATTCAGACATGAAAAATGAAATCTTAGAGACCTCACTCAAGACTTACTCCTCCCTTGAAAGGAACTCAAGTTTCAACCTCACTATCTATTAAATTTTGATCAAGAATGTATAGCTTTTAAATTTTTCTTATATTAACTCAATATGTATGATATATATAAAAACAATATCTATATATATTACAGATATATTAATAAATATATCTAATTATATTGTATTAATATTCTACATATATATCTAATTGTATTATATTAATATTCTACAGATGTGAAGGAGACTTGTATATTCTTCATACTTGGTGTTGTATATACACTTATTAATTTCCTTGACTGTATTTCATTGACTGCTCAAATGAAGGTAGTAACTTTCTTTGCAGTCACACTTAATCTGAATGTATTGCCTACTCTAATATTTAAATGTATTGCAATGATTAGTATATATATAATTCTAAGGAGGTAGGTCTCTGTATAAACATGTCTCATAGTTTATGTAGGGGCATGTCTCTACATGAGACCTGTCCCATGTAACTAATACTCAAACCATGAGTTTGTTGTGTTATCAATTCACAGTCCACGCCGACTCATTACCATGAGCAATGTTAGTGCCAGGTCAATACACATTATCGGTTGTAGTATGATATTGATTGGTATGAAGTCAATACACATTATTGACTATAATATGATCAACACAATAATCATTATCGATTCATATCGATATTCATATTATAATTATACTAACTGATGTGAATCGTATAATATTGATTTCATTTATTTAGTTTAAGTTAATATCAAACGATATGAGATCAATGATATAATATATGCATTGTATGTGTATATTGATATATATAATAATATCATTATTATTATATATATCAATATGCATATATAATGTAAGATAATATTTGTTGGAAATATTCAAGACTAGCCAAGTTTTACCTTCATGCACTCGGCTTAGGATATATCTGATCCATTTTATCTGGAAACTCCGAGGCAAGTGGGTGATGTGAACTAAACCCTTATCTTCCAAATGTTTATGTTTCGGTTTGAGAACACCATCAACACACAGTTCATCACGAACAACATCTATCTCTAGGGTTCCAAGCTCTTGAATTGTACACTTAAAATGACTGTGAATGTCGTTTACAAGAAGTACCTTTGGAGGAATCTGTGATTGAGCTCCACTCAGGTCTATGGCTTCTGCAATCGTGGGCATGAGTTTGAAATCTGGCGCTTTCCATTCTCCTTGAACTAACATTTCCAAACCTTTCTTCACTTTAGTGTTGGATGATGCCATGGTAGCTCGGTAAACAAAGAAATTCTCTGAAAAACTTTTGCTGCAAATTTTCTCTGAATCGCTTGATCACTCTAAGAAATCTCTCTGCTCAATATGCTGATATTCGCGGTGAAGAATGAACTCGATTTCATGCTTTTTGTTAAAAAAATTTCATTAATGCTTAGTAGGAATTAGGGCATTGAACTAGACAGACTGTAATCCACTATGCATTGATTGCTCGGTGAAGATTCTGCAACTCGGTGAACATACAAATTCATACTGCTCCGACCTTACTCGGTAACCACATGAAATTAGGTTACTCCTGACCTTGCTCGGTGATAACTGATACCGACCTTCCTGTGATCCTTTTGTATCTTGCATACTGATTTGGATCTTTCTTTCTTCTCAATTCAGGAACTGTTTGGAATTTGTCTATGAAGATACTGTTCCAATGCTTCCTTGGAGACTTAGTTGGAATTGATAGAGCCACCCTCTTCATGAGTGACTTCATTACTTGGACTGGTTTGCTCAGTAGATTTAGGAATCCACTATTGTCTCATCTGCTTCTTGATGCTATCTACTTTTGCTTTATTTTCATCTTCAACTTTGCCTATATTCATGCAATTTTTAGCTATATGACCAAGTTTAGTGCATGTATAACATCTTATGGTAGTATCCCTTTTTCTCAAGTAATGCCTTACACAATTTTTGCCAATGTGTCCATATTCACCACAGTAATGACATCTACACCAAGTGTTGTAATCCCAACCAAATATTGCTTTCACAATTTGTTCTGCTAGATTGGGTGTTTTAGCTCTGCATTCTGATGCCTTGTGACCTTGTTTGTTACATTTGTGACATTTGCCTTCAAATCTTGGTTTCTCCTTACATTCATTTGCTTTATGACCATGCTGATTGCAATTGTAGCATTTTCCATTGAATTTTTCTTTTCCATTGCTCCAACATTTGTTTGAAGTATGACCTATTTTGCCACAGTGATTACAAGTAGGTTTCTGATTCTTGTGAGTACCTTGTTTGGAGGATTCACCTTCCTCTTTGTATCCAAGTCCTGATTTTCCCTTTTGCTTATGCAGCTAATTCATATCTTCTTGAGATTTTATCATTCTCTCATTGATTTGCCTTTCAATGTTTAGGTCATTCACCAATCTTAAACTAATTTGCTTTTCAGATCTCAGCTCCTCTCTTATCCTTTCATTTTCTGATCTCAAAGTCAAGATTTCTTCATTTGCATTGGAGACTTGATCAATAAGGTTTTCTAGCTGAAGAGTTTGATTTTGGATTTCATTGTTCTTTCCATCTATTTCATCTTTCATCTTGTTTCTTTGTTCCAAGATTTCACAAAATCTTGTTGACTGAATTTCCTATTCTCTTTTCAATTTTCTTACTTCTTCTTGCAGAGATCCATTCTTTTCTAGGAGTTCTTTGATTGCGTTGTTTGCTTCATCTAATTTTCTTGAAGGGAAAATGTCTTCAATCTTTTCTTCAACATACTGATGGTCATTCATCTGATTTGCAAGTTCCTTCCTTCTTTTTAGGGATTGGGAAAGATGCTCTTTTGCTTCCTTGAGTTGAGCTATGGCCATTTCCAGATCTAGCTTTTCATTTTCAATTACTTTGTTAAGTCTGAATATCTCCATTGTCTTGGATCTTTACTCAAGCTATCAAACATTATCCTGAGAACCACAAAGCTCTGATACCAATTGTTGGAAATATTCAAGACTAGCCAAGTTACTCAGAGGGGAGGGGTGAATCGGTAACTTCAAAACTTTTATATCAATTTCAGATCTTAACCATATTCCAAATAACATTTAGATCAATAAGCTAACTGCATGCATGAAAAACTGAAAGAATAAAACATTCATAACACTTTGAACACATAGATTTGGTGACCTAGAAACCTTCCAAATAGAAAGTAAAACTGGGGTGGGGATGATATCCACAAAACTTCAATACTGCAGTATAAAGTTGGCCGGTTAAGGCTTACAATGATCACTTCTGATGATCTACCCTGTTAGGAGCAATAAGGACTGCTAGGTCCACCTTGTTAGAGGATTTACAAACATACAATAAAGTATGCACTCGGTTAAGAGATTTTACAAAAGGCTGTTAAGTCTACCCTATTAAAGGATTTGGGGGTTGAATCACCTGTTAGGATGAAATAGTAGATCTCTTACTTGCAACTGTACTTGTTGATTGAGATTCCTTGATGTACTGATCACCTTTTGTGATAGATATATCTTTGCTGCTCCTTATACTATTGTAGCCCTTTGTAATTCACTTATCTCTTCCTTTCTTGCATCTTCGCATATGCACATATTTTTTCCATTAAACACTTCTCACTTTTTCACTTTCACACCTTGGATATGATACAAAACATTGTTTATATATCAATCCAAAACAATTACAAAATAATTACAAAGTCAGCTCTTATACAAGCTAACACAAATATTACTGAGTCGGCCCAAATATAGTTACTTGGTTACTGCAAACTAACTCGGTGACTTTCTGATACTCGGCATCGTCATGCTCTCGGTAGAAGTGGAGGCTCAGTCCATACTAACCACTCGGTTGTAGTTTCAAACTTGGTATATATTGGAGACTCGGTGGATATAGTGTCACTTAGTAGAAACTGAATTCCCTGTTTACCGTGTTGGCACTCGGTAAACACTACTCATCTCATTACTCAGTTAACACTGCGAAGCTCTGTCTGCTCGGTAAAAACTATTCTTATAGATGAGCTCGGTAAGCACATATATTCTGAATAAGTGTTGTCACTAATGACAAACATAACTTAATGCCAACCAGTAGAGATAACCAAGAAGATGATTCACCGAATCACTGGTCTTCCCATGCTTGACAAGGCAAAATCTACTAAAACCCTAGGTTGGGTAGAGCTAGAAAAGAAAACCCTAGCTGAGTGGGATGGTAGAGGTATGAGAATACGTAGTATTACTAATGCAAAACTAAAATTTGGCACATGTGTCATAGCTCACAAGATATACAGTTCAAGTTGGCAGAATAGTGTTCTGTGTGAAGCAGTTGGCCTAGCTTATAAAATTGTGAAGAACAATCTGTCATTTGACCTCGCAGATTTGTTGTTGAAGTAGTTCAAAAAGAATATGGAAAGCATCCAAACCTCAAAGAACAATCCATGTAAGTTTGGCTCGCTGTTGGTTTGTTTATTTTTCTATGCTCAAAAGTTTTTCCCATCAAAAGGCACGGTAGAATGGAGAAAAGATGTGTCTGTTCTTTATCAAATAAATGAGTACATTGCAGAAATGGGTGAGAATTTTGTAAGCATAATGGATAACTATTTTGAATCTTTTAAGGAAAAGATGAATAACAGATTCCATATTCCACAAAAGTTGGTGGAAGATTATAAAGATGATATTTTTTTCATGGTTGATTGTGATAGAGTGTACATTCAGGCAGTAAGGCCAAGCACAGTATGGGTCAAACCTCTTCCTTATAAGGTAAACATTGATGAAACAAAGGATATAATTGAAGCCCTAGTTAATCAACCTGTTGATCCAAAGGCTCCATACTTTGGAACATATGATCAAGCTAAGGTAAGAATTGAGCTAAGTATAAAGCTCCCATAGGCGGTTAACAAAGGTAGAAAGAGGATGGCCAAGATGCAATCTAGCACACCTCTAATGTTAACCAAGGGAAAAGGAGAGGATATTGTAGAAGAAAAGGATAAGGATGAGAGTAAAGAAGAACAAGTGCCTGTAAAGAAGAAAGGAAAGGTGACTATCAACAAGGCACCCGAGCAACCCACTGTAGTATTCACAAGGAAAAGATCAAGGGGCAAGGCAGGTAAAGTCAGTGATGATATAGTACTCAAAAGGCCTCCTCCCTCATTAGAAGAAAAGATTAAGAATTTGAGAGAAGGATCTGGAATTGAAAATTTCAAATCTCTCAAATATGAAATTAGATCAGAGGTAGAGCAGCAGGAAATTGAAGATGTTGTTATTGAGAAAATGGGAAAATGGAAGTACTCACCTGATGATATGGCTTCTCAAATCCTAGGTGTTTTATTAGAAAAAGTGAAGAAAAGATGGTCCAATGCAAGGCAAACTATCAAGGACATATATGCTCAAACCTTAAGACAGTTGATACCAAGTTTGAAAAATGCTGAAATCAATAAGGCATTGATAGAAAATGAGAGCAAGATGACACTAAGATTCAATAGTTGTTTGATTTTGATCAAGGATATAGAGTCAGTTGTGAAGAGTGCAAATTCTACTTGGAAAAACATTTATCATCTTCACAAACCGAGTGTTGAAACTGTGATAATAAAAGATATTGAAGATGACAGTGATGAAGAAGATGAAGAAGCAGTTTAGATAGATAATGTTGAGGTAGAAGAAGCAGAGGAAGAAGCTACCGAGGAAGGCAAGCAAAATGATGAGGAAGATGATCTAGTTCAGATAGCTATAGAGGTAATTGCCTCACTTCCTCACTCTCCAGAAAAAGTTGCTCAATCTAGCCCGAAGATAGCTTCAAGTGTGATTGTGACAACTCCTACAGATGCATCAAATGTCCAATCATCACTAGCACAGCTCAATGTATCAATGATAGAAGTGGCTACCACTTCATCCACCGAGCTTCAGCCTCCTTCCACCAAGTTGTAGTCTCCAACATCAACTTCAGTACCTTCTTCAGTTTTGAGTTCTTCAGTAGCAAGTACTTTAGTTTTGGACACCTCAATAAGTACTTCAGATTCTACAGTTGTAAATACTTCAATTTTGGGTTTATCAAGTATTCCAGTTAGCATTCCATCAGTTGGAAGTTTATCATTTTTCACTGCAAGTCCTACTATGTCTACAATAATTTCTACTACAAAGGCATTAAGTACAATGATAGTTGAACCTAAGGCTCAACCGAGTACAAGATTTTTGAGTAAGAGTGTAGAAGAGGATATAGATTTAGATGAGGAGATAGAGATTCCACAATTAGATTTTGCAAATCTTTTAGCAGACCAAATGCAAACAGTTGGTGAACTCCTCCAAAAGAAAGCAAAGCAGAAGAAACTAAAAGAGGAAAGAAATGAGGAATATAAGATCATTGAGGATGCCAAGAATATTTTGACAAAAGTAATAGGTGTTGAGGTTGATTCCTATCAACACATTTTGTTGCAGTTGGTAGAGGTAGTAAACAAGTTCAATGAGGATTCTTCTGGATCAGATAAGTTTCTTGAGAAGGCTGAGAAGAAGTTTGATAATAAAGTGCTTGAGTGTATTGCTCAGCAAATAGCTATCAATCAGGCAGAGTTATCTTCAGTTTTGACTAACATTGAGTCCTCCTATTCCAAGGTAACATCATTTTTTCTCAAAGTATGTAATGTTGCCGAGTTCTCAAAGGAGATTAAGGAAAAAATAAATAAGATTGATGAGGATCTAAAGGTCAGTGCACAAAAGTTGAAACTTGAACCTAGTTCAAGCTCTGCACATCATATGACAATTAGATTCCTATCTGATAAGTAGTTAGAGTTACTGAAAGAGGATGCAAGGATCAGAACAACATTGTTAGATATTCAGAATATGATCCTTCCCATCATGGATACAATGTAGAAGCACATTGCTCACTCAAAAACATTGATCCATGACAATCAGTTTTCAATTCCAGATCATATGATTGAACTCTCTGCAGAAGTCCAAGTTGCACTCCATACATGCAAGATTCTGCAAGAGAATTGGGATAGAACTCTAGCATTAATAAGTAAGGTACATTCTGATTTTCTCTCACATTTTGGTATCTCTATGTAAAATATTTGTATATACACCTTTGGTATTATTGTCAAAAAGGGGGAGAAAGTATATAAGATAGGGGGAGATATATGGAAAGATATGAGAGATATGAAAGGGGGAGAAAGTATATGAGAGAAATAGGAAGTATGAGTATGAGGTGAAACAAGATATTTGTATATATGTATACTGTATGGGGGAGTCATGAAATGTATATACAATAGATTGTCAAAGATAAATTTTGAAAAATCAAAAACTAGTATCAACATGATTGTGCATATAAGTTTTGGGCAATAAGTGTTTTTGTCACTAATGCCAAAGGGGGAGATTTTTGGCATTAAGTTATGTTTGTCATTAGTGACAACACTTATTCAGACTCTGTGTGCTTACCGAGCTCATCTAGCAGAATAGTGTTTACCGAGTAGACCGAGCTTCGCAGTGTTAACCGAGTAATGAGATGAGCAGTGTTTACCGAGTGCCAGCATGGTAAATAGGGAATTCAATTTCTACCGAATGACACTATATCTACCGAGTCTCCAATATATACCAAGTTCAAAACTACAACTGAGTGGTTAGTATGGACCAAGCCTCCACTTCTACCGAGAGTATGACGATGTCGAGTAATGCAGTGGATGTCGAGTATCAGAAAGTCACCGAGTTAGTTTGTAGTAACCGAGTAACTATATTTGGGCCGACTCGGTAATATTTGTGTTAGCTTGTTTAAGAGCCGACTTTGTAATTGTTTTGGATTGATATATAAACAATGTTTTGTATCATATCCAAGGTGTGAAAGTGAAAAAGTGAAGTGTGTAATGGAAAAAATATGTGCATATGCGAAGATGGAAGAAAGGTAGAGATAAGAGAATTACAAAGGGCTACAACAGTATAAGGAGCAGCAGAGATATATCTATCATAGAAGGTGATCAATACATCAAGGAATCTCAATCAGTAAGTACAGTTGCAAGTAAGAGATCTACTGTTTCATCCTAACAGGTGATTCAGCCCCCAAATCCTTTAACAGGGTAGACTTAATAGTCTTTTGTAAAATCTCTTAACCGAGTGCATACTTCATTGTATGTTTGTAAATCCTCTAACAAGGTGGACCTAGCAGTCCTTATTGCTCCTAACAGGGCAGATCATCAGAAGTGATCATTGTAAGCCTTAACCGGCCAACTTTATACTGCAGTATTGAAGTTTTGTGGGTATCATCCCCACCCCAGTTTTACTTTCTATTTGGAAGGTTTCTGGGTCACCAAATTTGTGTGTTCAAAGTGTTATGAATGTTTTATTCTTTCACTTTTTCATGCATGCAGTTAGCTTATTGATCTAAATGTTATTTGGAATATGGTTAAGATCTGAAATTGATATAAAAGTTTTGAAGTTACCGATTCACCCCTCCCCTCTTAGTAACTTGGCTAGTCTTGAATATTTCCAACAAATATTATCTCATATTATTAAATATAACCAATACAAAATGGTATTAGTAACATTTGAACATTAATGATGTCTATTTATTCTAATATTATAAGTATTTATATTAATATAATAATAATATCCGTCATTATATATATTAATATATTGCATATAATATTATGATCATTTTATCTGATCAAAGCTATAAACATCAACACTCCCTCTTAGCTAGGGAAGATAAAATACAACTCACAATAAGTTCATAAATTGTGAGGGTTAGTTCCCAGGTGGGTTTCCTCTATTAGCAATTCTATCCATTGTTCCCAGGTGGATTTCCTCCATCGGCGATTTGATCCACAAGCTCCTGTGTGGATTTCCTCCATCGACGATTCTATCCACAAACTCATGAGCTATGGTGTGGATTTCCTCCATCGGCGATTCTATCCACAATTCCCAAGTGGATTGCCTCCATTGGCGATTTGATCCATAAGCTCCAGTGTGGATTGTCTCCATCGGTGATTCTATCCACAAGTAAGATATGTTTAATCTTCACAAACATATCTATCACAATAGAAAAGTTATTGCAAGATCGTCACCTTCCAATAACTTTTACAAATACAAGTGATAATAATTTGGAAGTCGTCACTTCCTTATGATTTACACAAGGCCCATATAATTATAAAATAACATTAACATAATAATCAATAATCATTACAAGTTTACCTTAGAAGTGTTCTTATCTTTTATTAGTGAACTCCCTCTCAATCATAAGGTATCTTGAATTCCATTTAGAATAAACATTTCTCTGAACATACATTTGAATTATTTACTTCAGCAAGGGAAGCTTGCATTCTAAGTATGTCAGGACTCTTTCTTGCCCTGTGACCATATTTGTCACATCTAAAACATTGCATTGAAGAGAGGTCTCTTGGTTTCTTGAACAACTATTGATCATATGACTTCTTTCCCTTTTTCCTTTTATTCTTTTCATCATTTTCATTAGGTTTAAGAGAATTCTCTATTATTGTCTTCAAGTCATTCTTCCTTAATACCAACATCATTCAAAGTTTCCATGATTCAAAATCAGAGGCACCTTCAAGTCTATCCTCTAGTCTCATTCCATTTTCCATTCTAAGATTTCCAAAAATCTAATCTTGATCTTCCTTCAATCTAATCGGAACTTCCTTCAAGCGGTTAGCTTCAACAAAGGAACCTTGCTCTGATACCATGTTAAATTTTGATCAAGAATGTATAGCTTTTAAATTTTTCTTATATTAACTCAATATGTGTGATATTTATAATCACAATATCTATATATATATTACAGGTATATTAATAAATATATCTAATTATATTGTATTAATATTCTACATATATATCTAATTGTATTATATTAATATTCTACAGATGTGAACGAGACTTGTATATTCTTCGTACTTGGTGTTGTATATACACTTATTAATTTCCTTGACTGTATTTCATTGACTGCTCAAACGAAGGTAGTAACTTTCTTTGCAGCCACACTTAATCTGAATGTATTGCCTACTCTAATATTTGAATGTATTGCAATGATTATTATATATATAATTCTGAGGAAGTAGGTCTCCGTAGAGACATGTCTCATAGTTTACATAGGGGCATGTCTCTATGTGAGACCTGTGCCACATAACTAATACTCAAACCATGAGTTTGTTGTGTTATCGATTCACAGTCCACACCGACTCATTACCATGAGCAATGTTAGTGCCAGGTCAATACATGTTATCGGCTGTAGTATGATATCGATTGGTATGAAGTCAATACACACTATTGACTATAATATGATCAACATAATAATCATTATCGATTCATATCAATATTCATATTATAATTATACTAACCGATGTGAATCGTATAATACTAATTTCATTTATTTAGTTTAAGTCAATATCAAACGGTATGAGATCAACGATATAATATATACATTGTATGTGTATATTGATATATATAATAATATCATTATTATTATATATATCAATATGCATATATAATGTAAGATAATATTATCTCAATTTATTAAATATAACCAATATAAAATGGTATTAGTAATGTTTGAACATTAATGATGTCTATTTATTCTAATATTATAAGTATGTATATTAATATAATAATAATGTCCATCATTATATATATCAATATATTGCATATAATATTATGATCATTTTATCTGATCGAAGCTATAAATATCAACACTATCTACCTTGTAGAAAGATGTATCTAAAATGCCTTGCAAATTTAAACACACAGAGAAATCAAAATCACACATGAAGACAATAAAAGATATACATGGAACTCAGTATATTTCATTGATAAACTTTCTATGTCAATACATTCAGAAAAACTAGATTCCTGAGAATCAAAAAATAAATCTGTATGCTCCTATTACAATAAGTATTTTCCCCGACCCTTTGGTGTGAGTTAACATTTTCTATATGTAGAGAGACCAGCTTGGCATCCTTGAGAAAAGGATGCAACAAGCTTCGGGTGGCTCTGATAGTGACTTGCACTAAATTATAAAAGAGTTAATTTTTAACAGAAAATAGAGGGAAAATAGTGCCAAAAGTTGTTTCTTCAGTTGTTGAGTGTCCCTTTGAGCTGGACCTTTGTCTGCCGGTATTCAAAGTAATTGCAAAAGTTTTTTGTGTGAATGATGACTACCATCTAGCTAACTTACATCATTCTCTTCATGATCAGTTGTTCTCCATGTGCTCATTGGTCAAGTGCATTGTTGGAGCTCACTCATCTCCAATATCCTCAATGTCATCTGTTGCAGGCTTACTCCTTTTGGGCTTTGTCAAATTGTCCCATGTAGTCACCTGTTCCTTTGTAGGCCACTGGAATTCTTGAATGATCTGGAGCTATTTTTTCTATCTCCCCAACCTAGCATCAATTACCTACTTGAAATCTATAGTGAACTTACTGAAGTCCATCCCTGCTTTGAAAGCTTCATCAAGAACTATATTGAAGTGATCCATATCAACTTCATTGCTATTATTTAGAAAAGCCTCCCTTTTAGGTAATAAGAGATCAAAATATGATCTCCACATATCCAAATTATTTATCTCTCCATCCTCTATTCTGATTTGAGGAATGAACTTATTGAAAGTAGGTCCAAACATTGTCATCTTTTCTTTAATTTGATTTGCTTTACCCTTGAAGAAGGATGAAGCAACACCAATCTTTCCAATCTCATCTCCTACTTGTAAAACTAATTCTGGGATATCATTCCTCATGGACTATACTACTGCTAGTCTTTCAAATAATGACTCCTTTTTTGACCAAGTTATATGATAAGTACTTAAAATAGAAACAAAATTATTCACCTCTATCTGCAATCCAGGCAATTTATTATAAGCAGTATAAACTACATCTACCTTCTCCTTTGAAACCTCAATTCTATGTTGCAAAATCTTCAAAAGGGCTTGTAAAATAGCCTCATTCTTTTCTAGGTTTACCTTCTCCTTTGTTGCAATAGCTCCTTCTACATCCACACATTGAGTCTCTACCTGAGGAGGTTGTTCTGGTGGTGCAGGGGTAACCTTAGGCATATTGAGAATCTCTTATTGTAGATCACCCACATATTTCTCTAATTCTTTCTCTTTGATAATATGTACCTCCCTATCTCTAACAAGCACACTATAATCTTTAAATAGGTCATTATACCTATCTAAGAGTTTCTTAGTTTTATCTTCATGTAGCCTAGCAAAATGAGTGAGCACCTATGAGATTTCAAGATCTCCTGTGTTGTGGATTTACCAAACAACCTTGTCACCATCCATCTTTTCTTGTATGTCTAGCAGGGAAGGCTTCTTATCCTTTGGGTAGAGGCTCCACATAGCTAGTGCCTGATTCTTAGGGCTATATCCAAACCCTTTTATCAAATCCCCCACTTGGGTCTCTGAATTCAAATTTATATTCTCCTGCTTTCTTATTTGGTCTATGATGAAAGCTGAAGCCATATCCCACCCAGGTACAAGAAACATATTACTAGCTTTCACCAATTTCCTATCTTCCTCTGGAGTAATAGTTTCTGACTCATGATCATAGTCTTTTAAAGCTTGGATGGCCTCATCAGGTATTTGGCCATCTTCTATGATCTGTACATTAGAAGCAACATGTTGCTGCTTGTGCCATAATAGGAAGTTCTTGAATTCATCTGCCTTGATAAAATCGTCATCCTTCAAGAAGGCATCCTACTCTAACATCTTTTCATCTTGTCCTAGGGCCAAAGGCAACTCAACTTCCTCAAATACCATCTTTTGTTTTCTCTTCTCTTCCCTGATCTTCTACCTGAGTTGGTGATCATAGGCTCTGTTTCCTGGAATTAGAGCTTTTACTCTGTCTCCTTTCTTCTCAAGTGTCCTTACTTGTGAAGGCTCTCCCACTTGCATTTTCTGTCCTTTTAGAGGAGGCTCACTGGTATCCTGAGAGCTAGGAAGCTTTGTCAAATCCATAACTATATTTTCTTCTCCTTCTTGGCCAATAGGAGGTTCTTGTTCTATGGCAGGAGGGTTATATACTAGGTAGCCTCCATCACTATCCTCATAATCTGATTTTGAGTGTTTCTCCTTTTCCCTTTCCTTGTCATCAATTTCATCTTCAATTGAGCTGACCAATGTATTGAAATTCTCCATCATTTTGTATAGCCTTTGGAGGTAGGGCAATGTAGGGAAGAAACCCTCAAAAGACAATCCCTTCTTTTTTATTCTTTTCTCCAATGAGAATAACTCACCAAGTTGTTGGGCTCTCTTTTCTGCCTCTTCATCTTCTATAATATTCCTGATGACATCCTCCTCATGACACTCCTCATGTCTTTTGTTTATAGGAATGGTAGGAGTGCAATATTTCCTAACCATTACAATGAAGCCCTCTATGTCCACATACCTATATACTGCAACATTCATCTTGAATTGGCCCAACCAGTCATTTAACTTGCCAAATGCATTCTTCCTAATTATGAAGTTGCATATGTAGAAGTGTCTAGGTGTAAATGTACCCTTTCTATGGGGGGCTAAATTCTTTATCAGTTAGCATTAGCTGCCAAATACTCTCCAAAAAAGAAATTCTTGGTGGAACAAAGAATGGTAGAATATGGGGTGGTTGGGGGCACCCATAGATTCTTATCATAGTAAATGTCTTTTCATAGTAAAAGTATCACCAGCTATGGCCTTTAGCCCATTTGTCAACAAATTGACAAGGTCTAATTAGTTGCAGAGCCTTTACTAGCAGGCTGCAAAGATTCACTCCTAAAGCGAGTAGAATTGGTTATACCATCTAATTCTGAAAGGCACAAAAGTCACATTCTAGTGTAGTATTACTCCATGCCCTAATCCAAAACTGTACTGGATTTGGTTGTCCATGCCGCATCATTTGTGGCCTAAGGTCCTATAAGTTCATGATGTTGTAGTTGTAGAACAAAATGAGGTGCATCAAAAGTGAGAAATGCATGAACCTAGGTGAATTTTCCTTCTTTCTTATTGCCTCAAGTCCCTCATGCATTTTATTAATGACATACCCAATGTAGTCATATCCCTTGGTTGTATGAAGGCTCTGAGAATCCAGCACCATCATCAGGATGTTAGATGAAATCCTGTCTGCCCCACCATCTACTCCTAGCACTCTACATAATCCGTATGCAATATATTTCATGTAGAAACACAAGTCATTGTAGAAGTAAGGGGTTGCCCCAGCCATTGCTGCAATGTAATTCATGTTGCCTTGTGGGACATGGTTTTGAATTTCTTTGGACACAAGGACGGTTTCCCTAATGTACCTATTGGCCTGGGCTTGCAAATTTATCTCTATGGCCATAGGAATGTGGATACCAAAAGCTCTCATGAAAGAGTTCCTATCTAATGTAACCAAGGTTGAGCCATCACTTTTTCTTATTGTTCTTGACATAGGGTCATAACAATTGGCCAATGTAATTAATAAGTCAACATCTAGGAAGATGTCTGGGATAATCAACCTAGCTAACCCTGAAGTCCAAGGGTTTGAAATGGGTACTGGACTATCAACATTCTTATAAAAATACCTAAATAAGCATATCCTAGTCTCGTCGGGTGTTCTGGCATCTCTACAGTAACTCAAATCATCAATGAAGCATTCGTCATTAACC
Source organism: Chamaecyparis obtusa (assembly GCA_027943335.1). Classification (NCBI taxonomy): domain Eukaryota; kingdom Viridiplantae; phylum Streptophyta; class Pinopsida; order Cupressales; family Cupressaceae; genus Chamaecyparis; species Chamaecyparis obtusa. The sequence goes on along the minus strand of BSBK01001755.1, from coordinate 2,361,614 downwards.
TTTTTATTTTGTGACAATCCCGGTAGCAAAGTGAGAAACTCGTTCGAGAAACTTTCCTTCGCTTTCTCTTTGGAACCCTTGCTGGTAGAATCTTTGTTGGTTGACGAATGACTCATCTTAATTAATTGGTGAAAACCCTCTGAAGCTTCTGAAATTGTAAATTATCTGATTGCTAGAAAACTTAAGAACTCTCGTACTTTTTCAGCTCTGGCTCTCCAGAATACTAGTAATTTTAGAATGAGGGACAGTTAGTTGTATTTATTCCAAAAAATTGAATGCAATTTCCCTTTCGAGACTTTGAACTCTATAATTCATGTCACTTCTGCCATTACTTGGCATGCTCTAAACTTCAATTCACTAGTCATGAGATGAGAAAGTGACAGGTAATCAAATTTGATTTCTAGCAACCTAACAACTACACAGCCAATCATAGTCGCTGAAAGATTTGGAGCTTTTTCAATAGTTTCTGAGATCTGGCAACTAAAGGAAAATCCTTAATCGCTATATGATTTTATTCTATATAGAGACCTGGTGACTATAGTCAAAATTATAGTCACTGAAAGATTTGGCCTTCTATCATTTCATCTCGTGATCTGGCAACCTTATGAAACTGTAATTTTTCATTTAGAGATCCAGTGACTATAGTCTACCTTCTAGTCGCTGCAAAATGTATCACTTATTAATCTTATTCTGAGACCTGGCGACTAGTAGTGAGTCTCTTAATCGCTCAAACCTATTGACTTTTCAAAGTTTTTCTAGAGACTACCCGACTTCGCCCATCTGGAGACTTGGCGACTAAGGAGAACTCTCTTGATGGCTGAATATTTATTCAATTCCTTATTTCTTCTTACGACTTCACGACAGCCACATGATCTTAATCTGATGGTGGTCACTTAATCTCTACAGTTTTGGGATGACATCATCTTTATCTAGTGATTAAGAGACAATTGTTAGGTCTTAGCTTATAAAGAACAAAATTAATGGGTTTCGCTTAATCTCTACAACTTCATTCTGACTTTGACTTTCTAATGAGACCTGGAGACTGAACCAATCTGGAGATCTAGCGACTGTATAGAAAATAGCTTTGATTTACTTCTTCTAGAGACTTAGCAAATATAGTCTATCATAGAGTTGCCGAAAGATCTATTACTTTATCCTACAACCAATCAGAGACGAACACGTCACCAAATCTGGCAACTGGATCCATACATTTTTTTTAATTTTTTACCTCGGCAAGTGCTTAACCCTTAGTCATCTAGCGATGATGTGACTGAAGTTACCTCCGAGTCGCTGGATGATTTTCTTAACCTGATTTTGTTCCGGAGACTGGTGACAAAGCATTTCTCATGATCGCTGAAACTTTTCTTAACCCATGGTTTGATTTGGAGATAGCGCGACCATCACCCGATCAAAACTACATCAACGGTTCATATTTATCTTGTGAAAACCTTTACCTTAACTCATCTTCTTCTGGTGAACATGTGACTAAAGATATCTCATAGTCTCTTAAATTTACTTTCCTTTACCCTAGTTAAAATAGGAGACTACGCGAAAGCCTTTATTCTCCAAGTCGCTAGATATCCCGCTTAACCTCAGTTAGACTATGAGATTAAACACCAACCATTGATCTTTCCTTCATCTTATGGTTATCATTGAGTCGTTGAACACTTTAACACTTAACCGCTACATCATGAGATTAAGAGATAACCATGTCGCTAGATCATTGAATGTTTACAACATAACCACCAGGATTCTGAGGATACACAACTACTGCAATTTTTGGGTTGCTGGATAAAAATACTAACCGCTTGAGAACTAGGAGACTTGGCGACTAAAATAAAACATAAGCGCCATTGTTTCACTTGAAGACTCGGTGACTATAGGAGAAGTCTCATAATCGTTGAATACCTAATGACTTCATCATTTTATTTAGAGATCTCTCGACTAAAGGTATTTTTGATTTGGAGACCGGGTGACTATAGTTGCCTTTAAAATATTTATCAGTGTAGTCGCTAGATCTCACATAAAACATTTAGAGACTTGGCAACTGAAAGCATCCACACACTAGTAGAATTTGGCAAATAAATGACTACATGACTAAAACTTTTATTCACGTGACTAAAAGTTTTAGTCACATGACCAAAACTGATCATATTTGGCAAATAAATGACTATGTGACTAAACCTTTTAGTCATGTGACTAAAACTTCTAGTCACGTGACTAAAAATTTTAGTCACATGACCAAAACTGATCATATTTGGCAAATAAATGACTATGTGACTAAAACTTTTAGTCATGTGACTAAAACTTCTAGTCACGTGACTAAAAATTTTAGTCACATGACCAAAACTGATCATATTCTACTAATTATTTGCAATTCACAATTATAAATGACTAATTTGGTCATCGGGTAAACTCATAAGGTCAAACAATTAAAAATGACTAAATAAATGACTAAACAATTAGTCACTAATAATTAGTCACTTAAATAAAAATGACTAAATAATTAGTCATCCAAACAAAAATGACTAAATAAATGATTATTACTCATTTATAATAGCATTTGATAATATCATAGACTTATATACCTAGAAGTTCTATTTCACCAGTAATGATTGTTCATTAATAGACTTATTGTGTGAGGAAACCATCTACACCTGTCTCATGCCAGAAATTTACTATTTCAAAGTAGTTATTTCTAGAAGCGATTAGATTCAATTTACAATATGAATTGTTGAAACATAATGGTCCAGTCTACTTAAAAATGAAGGCTTTTTCTCTTAAAGAAAAAAAATGTTTTTCCCTAAAAACGGAGATTATTTCACTTCTATCTTTGCTTGTTGAATATGTACTTGACCATCTTAATAATGTGAAATAGAAATAACAATGATAGAATAGTTTGGTATGAGAATTGTCATCATACTTGGACAATGATTTTGCAAAGACAAGGTCTTTTGTAGGATTATCATAAGAATGTTCATTTAATACCACATATCTACATACATTACCCATGGTTAGAGAATTGAAAACTATTGAAACACTATCCTAGGGTGAATGATTACTTCTTACATTCTGTGAGAAAAATGGATAAACATCTTCATATTTGTATTTTAGATCAAGCCAGGGTAGCAATATCAAAGTGGGAAGACTAGTCAGTTTCTTTCTTTAATTAGGTGTATCAGGATATTTGACTTAACCTTTTATCTCTACATGCACCTAATGTCTTAGTGATAAAATTACTCTTAGTGAGTATTATAAGCAAGCTTCTATTGTTCATGGTTTTGGTTGAGCGAAAGCAAGTGATTAGATTTCCTATTCGGTTGGGCATTGACAAATTAAAAAAATACCAATGATGTTGAGGTTGCAGGAGGTGGATTGGCCAACTTCTCTTTGAAATGTTGTTCTATGAAAAGATCATGTATAATCCTAGGGTCCTTTTATTTGAGGTATTGGGAAGAACATTTTAGAATGTTGCAATGATAGAGTAAAGGTAATTTTTCCAAGAAAAGGGTAAGTGTCGTTATAGTGTATATTTGATCTTGATAATTCGCATCAAAATAAATTTGACATAGTTGAATCCAGAAATATATTCTCGAAAGCTTAAAATGTTTAAAAGTACTTCAAAAGCTTAAGATGTTTAAGAAAAAATTAACACTTTGTCTTAAAAAATAAAATATTACTTTGTCACATGACTAAAACTAATCAAATTCTACTAATTATTTGCAATTCACAAGTATAAATGACTAATTTGGTCATCAGGCAAGCTCACAAGGTCAGACAACTAAAAAATACTAAATAAATGACCAAATAAATTATGACTAAATAATTAGTCACCCAAATAAAAATGACTAAATAAATGATCAAATAAATGACTAAATAATTAGTCATCCAAAGAAAAATGACTAAATGAATGATTATTAGTACTCCTTTATAATAACATTTGATAATATCATAGACTTATATACTACAAAGAACTAAGAAGCAAATGTTACCATCTTGATCTTCGTGCAAAGAAATGCACTAAATAACCACTTTCCTCTTACTTATAAGTTTCATCAATGAAAGTGAAAAAATCCTCAATTAAATGTTGCTCTAGATCCATATCCACATTGCAGTCAAGCATCGTTGAAGATTCGAATGAAGCCTATTGTTGTTAGATTTTAGAGAATACAAACAATTTCAAAACAAGGTCAGCAATGTTCCACAGTCTGAAGTGTAGAACATTTCTGACAAGCAGATCAATATTGTTTGTAGGGTGGGTATAAAACATAAAAAATAAACCTAAATGATGCAAAGAAATCAACGCAACACTCACTCTCCCGCTAGGCTGAAAACCTCATTCGTGCCAAGGTGAAATCCCATTCGCATCGGTCCAGGTTGAAAACCTCATTCACGCCAAGCTGAAATCCCATTTGCATCGGTGGCATCATTGTTATCCCAGGTACATTCAATCTCTTTTCTCTCTTTACTATTATTAGGGTTTTAATTTGATAAATCTGGGTTTTAATTTATAATTTTGTGTGCATCATTGTTCGCTATAGTTTTACCTTTATTGCAAGCATTTTTGATGTGAAAATGCTTAGTAATCTTGCAAATTTCATATCCTTGATCTTGAAATGAATTATCTGGGTTGCTCGGTCAATTGCAAATGGGAATTATGAGAACCAATTTAGGGAAGCTGAAGCCCATAATGAAATAATAGAAGGTATAGCAGCCAAGAATCTCCAAAATAAACACACCATCTCAAGCCATAATCCACCCTAATACTTCATCTCCACATTCAATATAATCATTGTAGTTGTTTCTTATCTCCTCTACCAAAAACCTTGTGTCAAAGTTCTCATTAATTGAAATCCACATGATTTACGTACATAAAAAATCTATACATGCAAAAGAAGCTTCATTTCATCCTCGCTCCAAAGCAATAAAGCTGGACTAAATGGCTTTTAAATAGAATGTGTTTTGTTGAGTTAAACTATATTGTTTTCTTTTTTCAAATAGAATAGAAAAGAATCTTTTCACAAATAATTCTATTTCATCTATTTCAAAATAGAATGTTATGGCATCTTTTTAAAGTCCAGATAATCTATCTTGTATTAGCAGGTGACACAGACAATCCAGAGCTAAAGAATAATTAAATCAATGACTAAATAAATGACTGAATAATTAGTCACCTTAAAAAATTGACTAAATAAAGGACCAATAAATGACTAAATAATTAATCACCTAAACAAAAATGACTTCTCCTTGTTTTTCACTTTTTAGTAATATATTTATTATTTTTACAGTCTAGGGTTTTCATTTGTCTCATTTGTCAGATCATATTTATTATAATCTAGTACACTATTTCTAATAGATTTAGCTATAGTATTTGTTGTGTAATTCAAGTTTTTAGACTTAATTTTAAGAGAATTATATTTTTGATAGTTTGGGTTTTCATTATGAGTCATTTATTTCATAAATGCTTTATATTGTCTTAGTTTGGTTTATTTATTTTTCTACGTTATAAGAGGGTTTGTGTGTTAGAGGAAGCTCTTTGATTTATAGGATTTCAAAAGTGTATTTTATATGTTAAAGAGATTTTTCATTTGTTTCAAATCTTAAATACTTCAACATTCAAGATTTAAAAGTATCAATTTGTTGAAACTAAGAGTCAAAAAGAAGAAATCACACAACCTTTTAAAATAGGAGAGAGATCTGAGTTTCACTATTGACAAAGCTTTATTGTTCCAAGTCCTAACTCTAGTCAAGACTTTATTACACAAGGGACTAATTTAATTTTCTTAAGAAAAAATATTATATCATCTCAAATACTTACAAATTGTCATTTTAAATTAAAAATTTAAACTAATTTCATTGCCTTGAATTAAAAATGGAGGAAAAAATTTCATGCCTTTTAAATTAAAAATTAAACTAATCTAATTGTCTTATATATATATATATTTTAAATAATACATTTCCAATAGTAGGCCAAAAGATAGAAAATGGAGGGAAGTGAATTTCTAACATGAATTTTATGTGAAAAAACTTCGGCCCTAATTCAATTCCTTGTGCCTCTAGTTTAAAAAGAGGTCAAGCACTTGTATCCAAGTTGCATCCATTCTATGAAACATAACCAGATTCATCTCCTCCAAACCCCATCCTATCGTTTCCTCAGGGTTTCTCTGAAAATTTTAGTTGAGGCTCTTCCTTATCAATGGGACTTGCAGTTGCAACTATTTTGTGAAGAAACAGAGAATCCAAGCAACATGAACAATATGTAAGCTACTACGCACTCACTTTTCTTGATTAACTTTTAGATGATGTGCCTACATGTATATTTCCAAATTGTTTGGGCAATGAAGCTTGTCTGTGAAGAAAATGTTACACAAAACTTTAAAAATATTATTTAATGTTTTTCACAGTACTGCTAGGGTTAGGACTTCTGTGCTTGACCATGACCATGTTTGTGTCTGTAGCAATGATGGTGAAGTGAATGGGCCTTTACATTGAGACTAGACGTTTGCTTCTTCTTTTAAAAAAAAAAAATATTAGTGAACAATGTGTGTGCATTATCATGTGCATAAGATTTTTGCAGATTGAAGCCAATATATTGAATGTGGTTTGGGCCTCTAGTTCCTCTTTTGTATTGCTATTAGGCTGATAGGAGTTGTGTGTTGGCTTCTTTAAATATGAAGATGCATAAAAAAAAACTATGTGCAGGGTTTACACCCAAAGTATTGTGAGTTGTCATGGATGAACAATTTTGTGTGAAAGAACAATTCTAAAAATGTTATGCTAATCATTAGGCTTCTAAAGCTGTGTAGTGCTAATAAATGAGGGGTTTTCATATTTCAAACAAAGTGTCTTTTCCAAGCTATATTGTGATATCCCTAATCCATAAGATTAAGATGCCTTCCAAACCTATTATGATTGCATAAGTTTGTTTTCTTGGTACCTATTGATTGTGTTAAATAATTTTCAAGTAGTGAAGAGATTCATGAGAGGGTGGAACTTGATACCAATAGAAGTGATCTTGTAATTTTAAATTCCAATCTAGGGAATACCTCATGTGATACTCAGTAGACAAAGTTTGATTAGGTTCTCACTTTTCCAAGTAAACATGAAATCAGATAATTTGGATCCTATTTATGGGGGCAGACATTTCTCTGTCAAAAAAGTATGAGGTACATTGAGATATACGGCTCATCCAAAATGTAGTTTTGTATCAACAAAAGAACTAAAAGAGGGAAGGAATTATGATAGCATCATCCCCCATGGTTGAATATTTTTCTGGATGCTTCATGGATTTTAGTTGTCATTTTTTTGCTACTTGCACATCTAGCTTAAAGCCTCCCCCTTTGTACTGCAACACTACAACCTACCCCCTCAAGTGTCACAGACCCCTCTTTTCAGGGGTTTGGCATCCAAACTTATCATCCAGTTTGGAATGGACTGTGCTTCTTCATTGACATCCCTGGGAAGGAATAGATAAAGTTGCCTCTATTTTTTTTGCTGCTTGTACAACTACTTTAAAGACTCTTCCTCGGTACTACAATGCTACAACCTACCCTATAAAATGTTGCAGATCTCTCTCTCCAGAGGTTTGGCATCCAAACTTCTCATCCAGTTTAGAAATGGACGATGCTTCCTTTGTTGACAACCCTATGGGGGTATCAACAAAGATGATTGTCAAGTATCATAAATTGGCTCTCGTCAATAACTTTATGAGTGTTTGGTCCAACGCACTGTAAAATTATTAATTATATCATTTTTTTAGTCCATTTGTGAGAAATTGAATTCTAGGCGTCTGACCAGGGATAATGAGGTGCATGTAATACATAATATTATTATATGGTTTTTTAAGCTCAAAGTTTCTTGGAAGGAGATTCTATTTAAAGATGTTCCTAACAAAAATAATGGGTTAAAGAAATCTTTTGATCATATTGTTTGGCAAGTTGGAGGACCTATAACATATGTAATGGTATGTTTTCAATGGCTCAAAGGTATCTATTACAGTCTTGTAGGGATATTAAAGGCCCATTTATCGAGACTCTAGTAGGGATTGTCACTCTTGCAAACCCATATTATACCACCTCTTTAGATGGCTCATAGAATAAGGTTCATATGTAGCTTCTAGTGCTGATGAAATATATAGAAAATGTTGATTGGTGGTGTAACCAAACATGCACTCTCTTCTTTCATGGGTGGGAATGGATAGCTTTCAAACTTGTTTCTAGATGATGTACATTGATTTTATTATTGTATCAATAAATCATTTGAAGTGATTTCAGGTTTCAAGATGTGGATAGTAGTTATTGCAAGAATAACCTCAAGTTATTTAAATAAATTGAAATGATTGCAAGATAGGCACATATTGGATTTGATTGAAAAGGATTTATAAAACTTTAAATCATTGCAATCTATAGGTGTAAATCTCATTCCAAAACTTCTGCCAATATACATATTTTCTTGTGCATGTGTGGAAGCTTTGTTTGTGTGAGTGTATATAGGAACTAGGTATGGACACCAGCCAAGGCATAAGTGAGTAGATATGTTTACTGAACTTTTGCATAGAACCAAATGGAAAATATGCAGGGAACCCAAACTTTATTAATAGTGAACTTGTTACACTAACTTCCATAATTATTTTCAGGCCTTTACAAAATATATAGACCTGTGGTAGCCTTGATTCAACAACGTTTTGTAGTTTTTAGTGCTATAGTGGGTACTTATAATTGAATAAAATGTACCTTTAGTTGTAAAAAGCAACTAATCATGTAATTCCACATCAGTTGCACAAGTATGGGTATCATTTTTGTACAACCATTAGTGATGCAAAGGTAAGAGTAGTGGACAAGGTTTTCAATAAGTGAATGATTCAACCCAAGAAACTCAATGCTTCAACTATGCTTCAAATTATGATTTCACCCTCCCCAATGGCAAAAAATGATAGAATAGGTCTATTTATACTGGATTATAAAAGATTCATATGGTTAATGGGTTTACAACAACACCCAACACTTCAATCTTGAGCAATCTTCATGAAACTCTTGTTCTTTACTAAGAACAACCACAACAAGCACAAATACTTGTAATCCCCAACAAACTATCTAAAATAACCTTTGAACTACCAACCATAGCAATCTACAACCTCTCATATCCTTTTGATTCATTAACTCAACCTTAGAAAACAAATAAGCCAAAATACACCACCTTGTTGTCCTCCGGATAGACTTGGGTACAGTTGTAATAACTTTTGAACCCAGTCGAATTTCTTCAATCTCTTCGGTGAGTTTGGGCACAATTAGGTTCTTTTCATTCTGTCCAAAGCACATCAAAATTTAACGGTTCAATCCCAAGATATTTCCCCCGCATTAGACTGCATTTTCTGCAACCTTCATTTCTGATCTTTTACCCTTTCTCCAAACCATGATCACTCTTTTCCTCTATCTCATCTACATATACATGGTTACAGACTATGATACAAGGTTAGTTAAATAACATTCCATGGAGTCTAGGCCTTTGAATCCATGGAATGATCAATGGTTGCCAGAGAAACTCAAACTGTCAATTGCAATGTACAGGAACTGTGTCTTATTGTGCAATGAATGTGATCTTCAGTTGGATCTTGAGAGGATAGTTTTCCTATCTTTAAAGTATAAGGGAACACAAGCAAAATTTTGCATTGCTGAAAAAATAGCAGGGGACTTTCTTTTCATATTTTTTTAGCACTAAAATGAGCAGCAGCTCCATGTTATGAAGTAGAGTATTTTACAATTTTGCAACTCTAAACCCTTTGAAATTCCTGATGCATTTATCTATTGATAAGGGTTTTAATACTGAAACAATTTTGTTCTATAAATTGTCAATGTTCTTAATATTTTGGGATTTCATTTCTGAATTATTTCTATTAACAACACTTGTCTCCTCCTCTTTATTTTGGCATTTGACTCACTTTATCCTATGATATTTGATCACCTACTAGTTTTTCTCTCCGTCTTAAAAATAGCATCATTAATTGCTTCTATGATCATTATTTGATGTTCATGCCACAATCTCTATTTCAATGAGCTAATCTGTAATCTTGTTCATTCTAGAGATGATTATGACTGATGCAACTACTATTATTATGGATTTCTTATTAGTGGCATGGTCATGACCTTAAAACCTCCTCAATGATTTACTGTAATATTTAAATTCATCTCTGTATCATTTGTTTATCAGCAGAAAATCACTTTTTTATGACTGCTTTCTTTTTTCCATAATGTATTTCCTTTGCTTCTCTTGATTTTATTTGCAAGCTCGTAATTTAGTGTCCATACACTGATTTGCAGCGCCCATTTTGGCATCGGCATGGAGCACAGAGGATGTTGGGTTTGGCTTTACAAATTCCATTCGCATTTGCTTTTAGTTTTTAAAATTATTTAAACTCATCCGCTTTAGGGCATATATGCTGCAATCTAAGCATTTTGACACTTGTAGCAAGGGTTTGACAGTACTTGAGAAGCATTTTGCAATCTGAACCCAAATTTTAGTTTGCAATTTTGAGGTTCGGAGATAACTTACCATTTGCAAGTTACAAGTTCTCCTTTACCGTGGGGTTAATTTAGGGTCGCAAACCATTTTGAGTAGGGTTTCCTGTTCATATTGTAATAGATTCATTGCTTATATTTTGTTCAATATATTTTCCATGTCTTCTCTCCTCTGTATATTTTCCCTCTACATTACTTTGCAACTTTATCCCTGCAATGCTCTGTATATTGTTACAGTATTTTCAAATTTAGAAAGTTACACTATGTTGAGATTCCAAAGCAAAATGGTATGTGTGTTTTTAATGTTAATTTATATTATTTTAGTTTTCACTTCTCCAATAGGATTGTATATAAAATGTGGAAGCATAGACAAGACACGCCAACTGTTTGGCAAAATGCTTAGAAGAGATGTAGTGTCATGAAATGCCATGACTATAGGATATGCACAGAGTGGATTTTTTTGATAAGTCTGGAAACTTCCTTTGCGGGGGATCCCCTACTGGGAAAACATCACGAGTTTTCCTAAAGAGGATACATATGTGGGTAATCCAATAGACTATGTTAATGATGTTGGCTATGAAATTCTGCTTCAGAATTTAGCTGAATTTGATAATACTCACAAAGGTGCCCCTCCAACTACGAAATATGTGATTGAGGCTCTGCCTGTGGTGGAAATATCCCAAGAGGAAATAGACAGTGGGGTTGCATTGTGTGCAATCTGTAAGGACACGATTCCTTTAGGGGAGACAGGGAAACAATTACCGTGCCAACATCTCAATCATGGTCACTACATCATCCCATGGTTAAGTTCTAGAAATTCATGGCCAATCTGTCAACATGAACTACCTACTAATGATGCCAATTATGAAGAACAAAAGAAGCAATGCACTGTGATCCAGTCTACAAATTTTGATTCTGGTATGTCATCACCTAATGGAAGTCTCTCTTAGGAAAAAAATATAAACTGAACATTTGAATTTGATAGGTCATAATTGTCAGTATTTTGTCATTTCTAGTTCTAGCAATCTTTCTTATAATGCTCACTTGGTTTTATATGTATTGAACCTCTCAAATGCTAGAGCAAAGATCACTGTAAGACCAAGGTTTATTCTTAAAAAAAGGGCATGACTCATCTGTTTGTTTCAAGACAATATATTTTTATTTCCTTATTTTTTTTATGGGTACTCTCTTTGACAACTCACCTGGTTCTCCACAATGAAAACCCAATAATTTAATCAATTAAACTCAACCCCTTCAACAATTCTCTTTTGTATTATAACAGTGTCATCCATTTTATAATAGAAACCATTTAATAGTTACTTCAAGAGAACCAAATAAATATCAATGAATCTTGATGAAGGAACAAATCTTCCATGATAAAGTGTTTGTACTTTTAAATAGACCTTGAGAACCACGTGCTGTAGTTTTTTAATCCAGATGAATGATAATAGACATTGGTTCAGAATTTTGATAACTTTAAATTAGTCTGTTTTAGCATTTAGGTATTTAGTGTAGGATATCATATTTTCAATGTAGGGTAGGTGCAAATTCATGAACATCATGTTTCTTATATATTTAAAAAATTAAATGTGATATTGTGACCAACAAATGGCCATTGCAATCCTTTTCCTTATATCTTTTTCATTCTTTTTTCTGTTCTTTTATCTGTGATTTTGGAAATATGTAGAAATTTGACATTGTATTGCTCTGTTTGCAATCAATTAGGCCTTATAGTGGGCATTATCTCCTAAATCAAGAAAACTTAAACGAATTCTGCATCGACTTTCTGGAGGAAAATAGTATAGACCACACTAATGTGAATGGAAATATTCATTCTTCCAATAGGGATGTGTAGCAGACATTAATAGCAGAGTTAGAAGGAGGCAGCCCACACAAATCAATTCTAGACAAAGCAATTAGTTGAGGATTTTATCTGGTATGAATGTATATCACTGTCATTTCTAGCGTTGTCAAAGTTTTCTTCGTATTAACAAAAAAAAATTATTCCTTATATCATCTACCATGAAAGTGGACCATGCTTGGTTATCTGACATGTTTTCTTACTACAGTTTATGCTTAAAATAGGCATCCTGGCCATTTTTCTAGTTTAAGCATTGCCAACTGATTTTAACCTTTATAATTTAGTTGTTACCCTGTAAGATGTCATGAAGATTATCTTAAAAGAAACACTTTGTTCTTCTTACAAATATGAATAAAGAACTATATAACTTTCTTAGAGGAACTTGAATATGGTTCAAATTCAAAATTTGTAACTTATTTTTTATTCATCTTGTCAATGATTATTCCTTAAGTTCTAAAATTACTTGTTGATTTCTAGGGCTAAGCACTCTTTTGGTGGTTACATTACATATTCAAATATGACATTTAGTCTATAAGAGATAAATCTTCTTCAGGAAAGGAATCACTATGTAGGCAAGTATAAAAGCCGCTTGTTATGAAAATTGATGATTTTGAAATGCCAACACGTACTCATCTGTTTTGTGAAGACTAGAGGGAATGGAAATAACCCATTGTTTGGTAAGATCTGTGGCTTATTCTGATTTCAAGGTAGTAGAACTATCACTTCTTTACTTTTAACTCTATGCTTATGCCTACATATAAATTAAAGCATTATATACTTAAGGAATAAATTTAGAGGAGTTGATGCTATTTTGTTTGTTATTTCTGTTTCAGGTTCAAAAACATAAAAAAAATTGTTGCAATTCAGTTTGTCTTGATTTTCATCAAGTTGAAATAATTATGCAAAGGTACATTTGTAAATTTAACCCATTGTGTTTTGGTGGGCAGGCGTGCTGGCTGGGTGAATGAGGATTTTTGGATGGTGTTTCGAGCAGTTGCCTAGAGATAAGTAATTCTAATCTATACATCATAACCACAATTTTTCCTTTTTGATTTTGACCTGGTGATCTCCACAAGGGAGTAAGAATATAATTCTCTAGAATAAACCAGTATCGTAGTAGTAATAACCCCACCCTTGTTAATAATCAAAGCTCAACTGTTCCATATCGCTTCATAGATTGCAGTCCTCCATATGGTAACATTTTATTAGTTTAAACTTTAACTTCACTCCTTGTATCCAATATGTGTAGAAAGGAGGTGAACGATGGTGGCATCATTTATGTGAAAGATGCTATGAGAAGTTGGTTTGAGGTAAGTAATTCTAATCCATGCACCATAGTGAAGATTCTTCCTTTTGAATTTCACATACTCTCTTCATTATCCTAATTCTGATTCAAAATGATGTCTTTCCTCCTATACATATACATCAATGCTGGTGCCTAGTTCAAAATGATGTGCTTACCCCTATTCATATGTCCCCAGTCTAGTGCTCTAAATTAGAGTTATGACCTTTCTTTTGTTCTTACACTTCCTCTCTAGGGCCTTGAATCAGAATGATGTCCTTGCCCTTGTCCATATGTCCTAACACTAGTGTTCAAATTCAAAATGATGTCCTTTCTCCTCTTCATATGCTTATTCTCTGGTGTCCTCTTTCAAAATAATGTCATTGTCCCTCTTCATTTACTCTTGTTCTGTTGTCATAATCAAAATAGATGGCCTAATCCCCATTACCCATATCCATCTGTTGGTGATGCAAAAAGAAAATTTTGAGTGAATTAAAAATTGAATGGAATTTGATTTAGATAGGGGTATGGAATGATTGAGACTACAACTATAGTGGTGTACACCAACAGTAATGAGGAGAACTTACATAGTGGTAGTGTGGATTGGTATTGTGAAGGCTAAAGTGTTAGATCCCATTTTTGCAAAACATTTGCCCTAAAATCATAGAGGAGAGCTTTGGCTGCAAGGCCCAACAATCATGAAAGGTACTCTCTGCCCCAACTGTTTGGTATCCATTTCTTTAGGAAAGTTAGTTATTATACTTGCAGGATCTAAACAAGGAGACTTACAGGAAACATCAGTAATCCAAAGAATTTTTTAATGGGAAATTGGTTAAGGGTTCATTATAGTCTTGATAAACTTCATTGTGCTCAAACTAGGTTATGCCCTATGGTAGTCTTCAGTAGCTTTTCTTGTACGTATTGCCCGTAACACTTAACAAAATTTCCATCAATATAGTCTATTCTCCTACATATAACATCACGATTTAAATACTATTTAGTTAATTGGTTGAATCAGAATTCTCTCCCTTGTTCCACTCAAGGGGTGCTTCTTGCGCAAAGAACATAACCTATAGCTAATTAAGTGCTTTCTCACCTTTCCAATTGCATAAGATAGAAAGACTCTTCCCCTTCTTTAGCAACCCTGAAATTTTTTACAAAAACATTACTTGGGTTCTTCAGCAAGGCTAATAACAACTCTTGACTCATAGATGCATCTCTTGAATGCATTAGTTTGCATCATGAGAAAAAGAAAAAGGAAAGTATAAACTGAGGAATTTTTAGTGTTTGTCCCACAAATAATAAAAAACAACAATCAAAATGAAAATTGCCCCTGTCCATTAAGAAACACATCTACAATACATGATGAGATTTTACATCTTATATAGACTATTTTACCCTCCTTCCCATGCTTGGGATTTTACATCTTATATAGACTATTTTCAGTCCTTAGAACTGACAACCAACCTGTAATGTCCCCACCAGGGAACCCATAAGGAATCAGGTCTTATGACAAAAAATTGCAACTAACAAATTTTTTATTACATTACATCATTACTACTTCACATTTACATTCCTTAAGGTTCCCTTAATGAATTCATTCACTAACATCTTTACATTACTTATCCAGATTGAATTTCATTTCCTTTCTTTACTTTCACATTTTAGAACTAAGAGATAGGGTAAGAAAATAACATTTCATTTACAATCATATTCCATACTTTATATACTAAGTTCATTTCTCCTTCCTACACATTGAATAGCTATTCATTACCAAATTACATCATAACATAATAAACATTTCTTTCATTGCAACATAGGAGAGATAGAAAAGATCCTTCAACATTACAATATACATTTACAACTTTAGTCTTTCAAATAGCAACCCTTGAAACAAAGCCTAGAACTATCCCTCCCAATTACATTGCTTTTCTTTTCAATTACATCTTTCTGATAACAGATCTCATAATAATAAAAAGTACATGAATGGCCCAAAGGCATTGCAACCTATCTTTTCATCTTTCCTTTCAAAAATACATAATACAAAATACAAATATCTGCAACAATACATAAATTTGAACGCATCCAAGTCACGAACCACAAACATGACCTCAAAAGATTTTTGCCACCCAACCATGTGGAACTGGTGAGGTTCCACCCCCCATGCTATGAGATAGAACCAATATAATCACAAGGCCCTAAGCAATCTAAGGCTCAAAAGATAAAGAAATCCAAGACTCAAAAGAACATAGAATATCATCATACTATAACATAGAGGTCAAGGTTCTAGGATACCACCTAAGTGAGTGTCATCACACAACCTGTATATTGGGATCCTTCCTGGCAACCATGTAACCCCGGTCCCCCCTTTATGAATAGGGATCCATCCTGACAGTTATCCTTGGTCCCGGTACTCCAATCAGGTCTGTGTGGCCATTATTATATTCTCTTTCATTATCTTTTGAATCCCCCCTTCCCAGGTTAATTTTTAAGGTTATCACTTTTTACAAACCCACCCATAGGATCACCTAGCAACCACTTTAGGGTTCCAACACCTATGGTGAGCCACTCACTTAAGTTTCCTATCCCCTTACCCACACATGCACAAACCATGAAAACCTCAAGTAATCTCAAAATGATCCATCTCATAGGTCTAGGAAACCCTTCAGTGCACTCAGGCCACCCGAACAAGTTCTGATCTTATATTATGGACTCTATCAAAAGCCAAGTATGAACAAAAGCTTAAACTCAAAACCATGTATAGAATTTCACAACATAAAACTTCCCACATGCACTGACACAACATTCCATAGCTTATTTCAAAAATCTAGGAAAAAGTCTCATGTGCCTGAAATTTGGCTAAGTTTGAATTTTTAAGAAATCTCAAAATTAGAAATTGTATCTTAAGTCCCATGAATCTGAAACCTATCCCAATCATCTTAGAAGGTACCTAAACCCTTTATAAAAGTATAACTTAAACTTATACTTAAATGTTATAATTGTATAAAGCCTGTTTTCCCATGATTCACACTAGTTGGTCGGTTAACACAGTCTACGTCGGTTAACACTGCACTGGTCGGTTATCACTACATTGCTTGGTTAATACTGCAATGGTCGGTTAACATTGCATTGGTCGGTTGATACAGAGTTGGTCAGTTAACACTAAACCGACCTGGCTCGGTTAATACTAAATCGACCTGAAACTGCAGAATACGACTGTCAATTCCAACTTGCGGGTAAAACTGGGCATAATGGGGACTATGGTTGCCTAATCTGAGCATGACCCATTTGAGATCTCCCAGTTTCCCTTTGAAAATAGCTCATCAATCCATCCTATCTATCTAACAAATCTATTCTAGATCTGGACAAAGAAAGATGGTGCACAAACCGATCACATGAACCAGTAAGGTTTAAAATAACAGTTCTAAATTCTGGAAGCACTCATGAACATTCTGGAAAGAAGGAAGATAAATAGAAGAATATTAAGGATCCTACAGACCAAATTAACCCAAATAAAAGCATCAATTTCACAGAGAAGTCTGCAAGAGGAAAATAGTAAGGGAATGACTGCATTTCAATCCTACACCTTCATGACCCTTCCTATTTCTTACTAAACTTCCCTATTTAATTCAATAAAAGATAACTCATCCTCTCACATGTCCATAAACAAAACTATATGATCATACACAAGTTTATTATCATATCATTTACAAACACATTCACACACAAAGGGGAAGAATGGAGATTCCTCCTAGTTTAGACCCTACCTTGGGTCTTGCGGAGAATCCTCTTCCCTTGACTAGATAATCTCTGCAAAGCTTCAATCCTTGAGTAGATATCCTTTTGGAAATCTTCCTCTGGCAATCAACTCCCAGCAATCCAAAAACTCTCAAACTCACATAAACTTTCACCAAAAATTTCTGGAGAAATCAATTACAGACAACTTAAAAGAAAACAAATCTTCCAAAAATTAACATCCTCCCACACACAAAAATCTTCAAATATTTATTCCCCAACTATGTGGTTGGAGGAGTTGCTTTATGGGAAGCAACTTCTCCAACTTCCATAGTTGGTTAGAGGAACAATTAAATAATCTCCCGTAAAGACTTAATCAAGGTTTTTAATAAATTTAATTAAAATATCTTTTAAACGAAAGCATAACAAGAATAATAGACAAATACCTTTCAAGAAAACACATAGCACAATAGGAAAACAAGTAGCCTAACTTCTAGGAGGTCTCGAGTTCAACTCCCTCCTAGATAGCCAATTTTACTACAAAGGGCATTTTCCTTTTATTATTATTATTTTTACTTTTTATTTAATACATCCATTAAATATGCTATATTTAACTCACTTTATTTATTTATTATAAATAACACACAATTAATGAAAACATGCAATTATTATTATTATTTATATAGGCATGGATATATGCATGTGCACCCACATATACACAAACCTATACAAAATACAAACAATTATAACATAATTATTTATTATACATATAAAATAGATTAATTCTAACTCTTAACATAAACTCAGACCAACATTAAATCAAGTCCATAACATAAACTGCATTCCACTTCCCAACTAGGATCACTTCCTAAACAAAATTCTAGGTCCATGGGTAACCTCGAGAGTAACTTGGTTAAATTTCCACACATCAACAGTTCGAGGATTTTGAAGGCACGCTCAGACTTGTGTAGCCAGGTGGAGATGATGTCTGGTACTTGCATCTTGCATCACCGATTGATATGCATATAAATATATAAATATAAACAAACAGTGGCAAACAAGGAGGGAGAGTGCGACATCATGTGGATCTCCCGTGGGAGTAACTACGACTGCCCCTCCTCATCCCGCACTCACATCAACTAGTGAACATTAAACCATAATAGGATCAGTAGGGTTAGATCATAATAAGACATCATAACACAAATCAATGTAAAATATTTTACTGACAGTTCATTTATAGCCATTCATCATTAAATTATAACTCATTTAATATTTCCAAATAAACTGCAGTAACCAAATAAATATGCTCAAATGTCTCATAAAGTGCTAACTAAATAATAATCATAGTCCATCATAAAATCCAAAGTGTCAAAGCAATAGTCCTGTCAGTCTCACATAGGAAGATGCTAGGGTGGGCATTACACAACCTCTCTAACTACCTTTGCAACCAAAATTTGATCGGTTTTCTTCCTAATCCCATGTCGTCAACAAGTTATCAACCTTGACAACTTTATACATTATTTTTACATCTTATCATTTGTGTATTGTCTTATTACATTCAAAAGGTCTTGAATTGACCTTATCAACTCAAATTATAAACTAAATCCCTATTTCTACCCTTAATCCTAATTTTAGCCCTTAGTAGGCCACATTTGCCAACCTTGGCAACATTTGAATACATTGACTCAAAATGGATTCAAATGGCTCTATTGGCCATAGTTACATCATGAAATGACCTTTTAGGTCTTAGTGGACTTCATAATCCTTTGGATCATCATCCTATTGAATTAATTGATTTTTTAAAAACTGGTAACTATGCTACAAACATATCCTCATATGTAATTTCATCTATATTTGTCACAATTATATCTAGCAGTTATCTGCATCAAGGCCTCCATGCATAGAAACTTATATGCTTCAAGGCGGATGTGACCTTGTAAGATCCCGACTTAAAAGATAACCTTTAGGCTACATATCAAAGGCAAAGACAGTCTACTCAAAGGGTTCATTTTCCCAGTTTCCTAAAACAATTCATGTGATGAAACACCACATATATTTTGTTGGATAGTTAATTTGGAGAATTGGCATGGTATGATTTATCTCTTGTACAAGACTGTTCAACCTTGTATTAGTTCCTTCTTTTTGTATAGGATGTCTGGAAAGCCATGGAAGTTCCAAATTAGTGGCCATACCTATTGAGAGAGGCTTAACTTGCTGCTATTATCGATTCTTTCTAGACTCCATATGACCCTTCCTTTATTGTTCTCCAGTTGTTCTACATTGTGTTTAAGCTGTTTCTTTTACTGTAATTGAGATGCTTGAATGTAACCGATTTTCCTTCATAAATATTATTCTTGTTTTTTACACCTTCACCGCTAAGATAGTTCATCTTGGTATTGTGTATGGATGACTAGGCATCGTGCATGGAATTTGTAGATGCCGTCGGTGATTGGTAACCATTTTTGTTTGGCCTTCCGCAAGAGTCTCGATAGTTACATTGTTTGATTTTGGGAATTAGCGGGGAACTCAATGAATTATAACTAAAATTTTGTAGAGAACTATAGGATTTATTTCTGAAAAATGTTAATGTTTGGTTTGGATGCTTTTCATTGAACTCACAATTTTTTAAAGATGAGGCAAATTTGGTGTAGAGAAATCAGGCATTTTGAGTATTTGAATTTTTTCTTTAGAAATTTCTTTTGTTTAGTCCAATTTTTTATATGGGATTTGCACACTAGTGCAACATTCAATTGGGTCAATAGAATCATTTTGGTGTTTTTGTTAAAAAGTAGCCTGATATTATATTTGGCTATGTTATACTATAAATATAGACAAGCCTACATCTCTTAGGTATATCTTTGAGCAATTTGAGATTAGAGATATGGATTATAGGAGCAGTAGTAATGCAAATTAGTATTTGAAAATTATTGCATTGCTTTAAGTTGTCCTCATAATTGGCAGTGTTCATTTAGCTCATGCAAAGGATAACTTCTATACTTCAATATGCTAGTTTGGAAACTCATTAGTTGATATAGGGAACCTACTTATCTCTAGTCCGAGTGTTATACTTAAAGTAATAATCATAGTATAACAATTTGTCTATTAAATTGAAAATCACAAGACTATTTTTGAGAGCTTTAATGCCCAAATTGATGGATTGACTTTTACAAATCACAGTGGTATTTTTTAAAATGTTGAGGTTACTAAAGATCATAGTAGGAATGGAGGTTACTATGATTGGAATGTTATATATCATTGTCCTTATAATTTTGACGAATTATTATTTTTCCCTTCTAAAGCTGATATTAATTGTTGACATACATGATACTAAAATATTTTTTGGTTCTATTTGGTGAGTTCTATTTATGGTATACAAAATCTAGTTTATTACCCTTTTTATAATATCCAGGAATGGGATTCGGTAATGTTATTAAACTATTATTTGGAGCAGTAGTTGCATAAAAGACAAGAACTTAGCCATGCATTGTATAAGGTATATTCATCTTCAAATATCTATTGTATGTTTGCATGTATATCACTATTTTCATTGATGTCTCTACCTTCCAGCTATAATGACTGACAGAAATTCACATTCCACTATGCTTTGATGGATATCCAATATACCTTGTTCCAGATATCCCATTTTGGCACAAGTAGGGAGGATGATGGAAAAGGGAGGATGCTAGCAAAGGTTTTTTCTTTATTAGAGGCAAGAACATTCACATTAATATATTAGATGAAGCTAAAAGTAAACTAGTTCCACTCAACAACATTATAAGAATTTAAAATTTGGAACAATAGATGAATTGCTATTCAAAATTTCTAATCTTAGTTTTGTCTCCCTTGATTGCACAAATGAAGGTCTTTATTTTTTTATGCCACAACCTTATTATTAAGGGGATTGAGCCACATGTAAAGGATTTACCAATGCATTACATCATTTTATTCATCCTTATGTTGCACATTTAATAACTTCACCATTGAGTTTAGAGTATCATTAGTCATCCCCCCTTAGGCTTTTCTACCCTTGAACTATAAATGGAAAAACTTGAAATCATGTTTAATGGCAAGTACTAGTATACCTGGTATGATCATTCTTTAAAGAGTACTAGCTCAATAGAAGAGCACCTACTTTACAAGTGGAAGGATGGTGGTTCGATTCCATCGTACCCTAAAATGACTAAATAAATGACCAAATCAATGGCCAAATAAATGACCAAATAAATGACTAAATAAATAAATATATCAATGACCAAATAAATTACTAAATAAACGACCAAATAAATGACCAAATAAATGAGCAAATCAATGACCAAATAAATGACCAAATAAATGACCAAATAAATGACTAAATAAACAACTAAATCAATGACCAAATAAACGACCAAATCAATGACTAAAATAGTTTAGTCATAAATTTGGTCATGAGATAAATGACTGGCAATAAACTACTATTGGTCACGTGACCAAAATTAGTCATTTATCTACAATTTTGAGTAGTTTATTCAGTCACATATTGTTGTTTTTGTACTAGTGGCAGAGTCTCATGAAGAAAAGGAATATTCTCTTAACTTAAAGAGATCACGCGACAAAGGGTTTTGGGAGATCGCCAGACTAAAAGAAATATGTTGAACTCACTAGGAGACTGGGCGACTAGTCGGTAATTATAAAGTGCACATGTTTAAAGGCTCACTTAAGTGATTCGAAAAAGTAATGGCAAAATAGAACTCGGTTAAGCTTTCCTAGGGTTTTTGGATTTTCAGAAGCATTTTTGACTTAGCGCTTAGGGCTTTTTTTACCATTACGAAGAATTTGAGAGCTCTGGGAGAGGATATTGTAGGAGATTTATTACAAAACAGGGAAAACCTTCAAAGGAGCAAAAATTAAAATGCAACCTTGGATAATTGAAAATACTACCAATAGAATTCAGAAGAGATTTTCAGAGCTCAAAAGCTTCTTGACTCCCAAGCTCAATGTCTTGGAGAGTACTCAAGAAGATCTTCAGGTTGGTCTGAAAACATTCCAGAAACTAATAACTAAGGATGTAGAGGAGGTACACAAGGCCGCATTTGGTCTAAATGGACTAATTCAGGTTGCAGAAGCAATTAAGGTAGCTTGGGATACAAATATGTAGATTTGAAATCCAACTACATGAATGTGCTATAGGAAATTTAGTTGTGATCTTGAACATCTTCAAATTTGTTATTTTAGCAGCTATTTCAGACATTTTTGGCACCCTTTTCCATTGATGTCAAAGGGGGAGAGATAGAGAAAAAATGTAATGTAAAATGAAAACTTAAATAAAAGAAAGGTTTTCTCTTAAGGTTATGTGTCAAACTTTTATGTGTTGCATTTATGTCAATATTTCCTTTTACATTTTTGTCTTGATGTTGCACTTAGTCATTTTTTCACTAAGTGTTGCCATTAATGCCAAAGCGGGAGATTGTTGGCAAGTGGTCAGCACATGCACACATATGCACATGTAGGCACATGCACATATGGAATGTTGTCATTTATGGAAACACTTTTCATATTCATGATCACAAATATTGGATACCAAGAATATGTTTGTATATAGTTGATGAAGGAAAAATGCCTAAGTCCATAGACAGTTACTGTGACCCAGTCTAATAGTAAAGTGTAGTGAACTTTACAGATGCTTCGTTAAGACATGTGATCTTGGATACATGCCTATAAGATACAAATGAATATGTGTGTAAGGTCACATGCATTAATATTTTGGTATCAAAGAGATATGCTTAGTTAATTAGATGTGAAGATAGTAAAGAAAGTATAACATGTTGGCAATCACTAAGGCCGACTTTGTGAGCGATTGGAAATTTATTTTTGGATGCGCTCTTGGATCTAAGGATGACTAAGGATGTTAATGTAGCATGAAAATGCACATTAAATAATAAGTTTCTTAGCTAGAGTAATGCCGACTAGCTCTTTCAAATATACCTCCAGCAAGGTATAAGTATATAGACATTTTGGGAAAAGTGAGCGATGATGATATGGAGGAAATAGATGGATGCAAACTATGCAAGCATCTAAGAGACAAAGTAGAGATCAAGGAAAATCAGAACAAGAGGAGTTCTTCAAGGAATACTTTGTTAACTCTTTGTATTCAGACAATAGATTGATTGTAAGTGCTATTGCACCTTTTATACACCTTTAACAAGGTGATTGCCTCTAATAGGGTTGTACTTCTAGAAGGGTTGATTCCTTAATTGGGATCACATTGTAAAAGACTCCTAATAGGGTCTTTCCTTTAATCAAGACCTACCTATTGTAATACTTAGCTCCTAACAGGGTTAGAACTCTTAACAGGTTTATTCTACCTATAGTGCACAGATATTTGTGGGTACCATCCCCACTAGAGTTTTTCCCTTAACAAGGTTTCCTCAAAAACAAATATGGTGTTATGAATTCTTCTATGTTTGTCTATATTGTATGGTTACTTATTTTATGCTACATCTTTATATGTTTTTTAAAGAAAATTAAGAAGTCAAAGAATATTGTAAAGTAATGTAACACTAATTCACCCCCCTCCCAGTGTTACCAAATCCTAACACTTAGAACCTTGGTGCAAGATTGACTTTGTTAAATCCTGATAACAATATCACAATTTGACTTGCTGCGAAAATTTTATCCTACTTATCAATTGATAAGCTAAAGGGGTTCTATAACGAATGGTTTAATAAGGCACAACACTTGTTGAAGGGTTTGCAAATGCAATATCAAGCTAAGTAGGCTTAACCTTGGAGGAAACTCTATGGTTAAGTGTGCTTGAGTTGAAGTAATATTGGGATGTGTCATCTCTCAGGAAGGCCCGATGCTTCACCCTTGTGATCACCTTAGATGCAATGAGTGTTGAGTGTTCCATTCATTCTAATGAGAGATAAGTTCTTGTGAACCAATACTCATGAAACATGAGAATGAGTTTGACTCAAAAACTACATAGTTAAATCTTGATAGCAATATCACAATTCTATTTCATTTATATAAATAATGATGAAGAAGATTTCAAAGGAATTAATTAAATATTATGTATTCATTTAGTTTGTGAGAAAATGTTGGGGGAATAATTGATTTAATTAAATAAATGTGAGTATTCAACTATGGTTAGAATTTTAAAAGAAATTTGCTTAACGATGTGAGCATCACCTAGATGCAATAAGTACTATGTACATTTCATTCATCCTCATTAGAGATGGGTTCTTGTGAATCACCACTCATGAAATTGTTGGAAAAATAGTCAGTGCTCCCCTCGGGATTTGTGACATGGCTTAACCGCCTCCTGTGTCTTCTATAAGTCTAGTGGTTGCATTGGGCATTAACAGGTCGATCTTTTGGTGCAATGGCAACCACTACTTGTAACAAGTGGTATCAGAGCTTGGTCACAGGTTCAAATCCCCTCGGGTAACGCTGAGGGGGAGATTGTTGGAAAAATAGTCAGTGCTCCCCTCAAGATTCATGACATGGCTTAACTGCCTCCTGTGTCTTTTATAAGTCTAGTGGTTGTATCAGGCATTAACAGGTCGATCTTTTGGTGTAACGACAACCACTACTTGTAACAGAAACATGTGTTAATATACTACACAATTGAATCTTGATAACAATATCACAAATTGACTTGCTATGAAAAATTTACTCGACTTGCCAATTAATGAGCTAAAGGGGCTCTATACTGAATGGTTCAATAAGCCACAATGCTTGTTGAAGGGTTTGCAAATGCGACATCAAGCTAAGTGGGCTTAACCTTGGAGGAAACTCCATGGTTAAGCACACTTGAATTGGAGTAGTATTGGGATGGGTGATCTTCTTGAAAGGCTCGATGCTTCACCCTTGTGAGCATCACCTTACATGCAATGAGTGTTGAGTGTTCCATTCATTCTAATTAGAGATGGGTTCTTGTGAACCAATGCTCATGAAACATGAATCAATGAGTTTGATTCAAAAACTACATAATTGAATCTTGATAACAATATCATAGTTCTATTTTGTTTATTTGAATAACGATGAGGGGGATTTAAAAGGAATTAATTAAATATTATGTATTCATTTAGTTTGTGAGAGAGTGTTGGTGGAATAATTCATCTAATGAAATAAATGTGTTTATTTAATTAAGGTGAGAATTATAAAAGAAATATTTGGTTTAAAACCAAATAAATAAATAAAAATAATTTAAAAAATAAATGTTGGAATAATGATGAGATTTACTAATGGTGGGTAGTTTTATATAATTTCTTATTTATACTGTTAGCTTTATATATGCTTTCTCAAGTTAAAATATCTCACAAATAGGAAGAGGCTCCATGAACAACCTAAGATATAAGAGCAAAATATTTCAAAATCTACATTCATTATATCATTCTTAGTTATAAAGCTAAACATTCTCATCTTAGTTATTTTTTATTAGCATCACAAATAAAATAAAATTAAAATATTTAATTCCAATCATTTATCTTTAAACTTTATTAATTTATGTATGTACATTTTATCAAATTAACTTAGACTAACATTGAGAGTTGTTTGTTTTCTTTTCATTTTTATAACATTAAAAGATTCATCAAAGAAGATAAACTAATTGCAACCTTAAAAATATTTTAATAACAAATATTATTTTTATAGAATATATTATAACATTAAAAAAATTATAAAAAACAATTTAAACAAAATAATTGAGGGGGTAGAAAGAATTTTTTAAAATGATGTGAGAATGTTTAAGAACAAATCGAGAATAATCACGATCTATACTTAAATGGTTAGATTTCTATTTAGTTTTAGTCAGCGCTTCCTTCAGATACCCCACGGTTCACAAAGAGTCGGTCATGTTGGCTTCACCTGCTGCTTCACATTATTATTGCCAACGATTGACGGCCGTTTACCCGTTTCTATATTTAAAACGTAAAATACCCGCAACTCTTTGACGTCCCCGTTTATCTCAACTGAAGTTCAAACGTATAACTGCCCATCTTCCGTTAGATTTTACATATAATTTACTTCTAACATATTGTTAAGGGTATATTAATAAATTTAATATAAGCTGTAATTACTTTTTCATTGTGATATTGCTGTTAAGATCAACTCTGATATTGTGTAATTATTTTTTTTAATTTTTAAGGTATATCCAATTTAATTTTAATCTATATTTATTATGCCACTTTTTTAAAATAGAAAAAAATATTTTATTTTTAAAAATTATGTAAGTATCATGGGATTTTTAATCTAATGGTGATGAATGATTTTAATTGATTTTATATGAATCAAGTCTTGTTAAATGCAATGTTGTGAAATCATAAAAATAAAGTTGGTGTACACTATTTTGATAGAATATTTAGCTACTCTTCAATCTTCAACTCTCAACCCAAGAATCTTCAATCTAAATCTTGTGTATTGGATCTAAAATTAGTACTTCCAATCTAACTCAAAGTTATATACGACTTTAATCCAATGGTTATGAATCCTTTCAAGTGATTTCATATGAATCAAGCCTTACCAAATGCAATGTTCCCGCATCATAGGAAATGAAGTCCATACACATGATTTTGGCTGAAAACCTAGATACTCTTCAATCTTCAACTCTCACGAATGATTTCAATTGATTTCAAATAGATCAAATCTAAATGAAAGTGTTGGATATATATAGAATACCTATATACTATAGTAAAAACACAAATAGACAATAACTATGCCTTGGGTATTTTAATAGCATTGTAGAGCCTGATTATGATGACCAAACCAATGAAAACATGGTCAAAATCTATTATAATATGAAAAATTGATTTTTTGTATGAACCTGTACACTAGTATCATTTTTTAAAAGATGCGTTGTAAATGATTTACTTTGCATTTTTCAATAGTATTATTTTTGTAAATAATCTCAACCCTACACATTTTCACATCTTTTGCTATTACAAATCCTACACTTTCTCATCCAAAACATTGATGCTTAACAAAAATACACAATCTAATCTAGAAACCAATTTACATTTAAAATAGATTTTGAAAATATGATAATGTTAACATATGATTTTTTATGACGGTTTGGTCATTTTGTTGCCTTTCATTTTATGAAACATATTGATTGTCAAAAAAATTATTTACAAATAATCTTTTTTTTTTAAAAATTAAAAAGATTCTAAATTAACAAGTGTCACTAGTGGCTAAGTACTTGCCTTTAGTTAATTTTAGTTTTAAGTTAGATAATTAGTTGTAGTTTTAATTGTATTGTATATAAAATTAATTTTTTTAAATTTATCTAACAGTTCAATTATAATTAAATTTATAGTTCAATTAGAAATAAAATTATGGTAAAGTTAGAAATATGTTTAAAATTACATTTTTCAATATTTTCATTTATCATTAATTTTTTTAAGTTAAAGTTGTTGTGTGAGATAAAAAAGATTTATTTTCCCACCAAGTTTAAAGCATCATTTCATTTTGAATTTGCAAAAAATGCAAATACTATTATTATTATTCCTATTTAAAAAAAATTATAATTATGAATATTATTACATATATTTTTTATATAAAAATAAGAAACTATCATCAAACCCTATAAACTAGATGAGCTAAAATAAAGACTCTAATTTTTATACATGATAAAGTACTAATAATAATATTATAATAAATTATATAAAAACTTTTATTTGTGCTAAAAAAAATTAATTTTTTTAAAAAATTAGTAACATACTTAAACTAATTAAATAAGTTTTTAAACTTATACGCTTTATTTTAAAAATTTTTTAAAATTAATTTAAATATATAATAAACAATATAGAAACATTACATTACATTCTAATATCATAAATTATTAATATACTAAATAATTTCTTAAATTTATATATTCTATTCTAAATTAATATGCATATATAATAAACCAAATAGAAACATATCTATCACCTAATATTAATAGTAAATTTATTAATAATTTAAAATATCATATTTACGATTTTATAAAAATATAACATTTCAATCCATACTCTCTTAAAAAAAACTTCAAAATGCAAAAACAGCCATTACAGCCATCAAATTCTATACTGTATTAACCTCGTCCTTCTTCAATCCTCTAATACTCAATAAAATCCAAAACCTGTACTTCAATCTTGTACTATCCTATTAACTATTTGATATAAAACCCCTCCAAAAAGAACTGTATACGACTCCATGTCACCGTCAAAAAAATTCCCCGGTTTTAAATGACGTGAGACGCAGACACGGACACGGTGTGAACATTATGGGTAAAAGCGGCGTTAACGGTAGTTGGAGAGGTGGAAAGCGGGGGCAATGTAGGGATGAGTAAAAGCAAAGTCCTCTATCTAATACAAACGACAATAATCACATCACTCGAAAGCGCACTCGCAACAAATTTGAACTAATAATATTCTTTAAAGCAAAATGATAGTATCCACTCACCTTTAAATTCTGGAAGCTTCTTCTTCAAGACTGGAACCAATCATAGCTCTGATAATGTCCGCCTGAGCTACCGGCAGTCTTAACCCTCACGCTTTATCGTCCCGCCACCGCCATTCTTTTAAAGCTCAAGCCCCGCCGAAGATTAACCCTCTCTGGTTCGAAAACCTCGCTATTTGAGCACAACGTAGTACAACATCCTAGGATTCGATCCTGAGACGTCGAGGAAGGAGTTCAATTAGGGGGATTTTTGTGAAAATGAGAGAAATTCTGCATATTCAGGGCGGTCAGTGCGGTAACCAAATTGGGGCAAAGTTCTGGGAAGTGATATGCGATGAGCACGGGATCGATCCGACGGGGTCGTACAAGGGCGACTCCGATCTGCAGCTGGAGAGAATCAATGTGTACTATAATGAGGCGAGCGGAGGCCGGTATGTGCCCCGAGCGGTGCTAATGGATCTCGAACCCGGGACCATGGACAGCGTTAGATCTGGTCCTTATGGTCAGATATTTAGGCCTGATAACTTCGTCTTCGGCCAGACTGGAGCCGGTAATAACTGGGCCAAGGGACACTACACTGAGGGTGCGGAGCTCATCGACTCTGTTCTCGATGTTGTCCGCAAGGAGGCCGAGAATTGCGATTGTCTTCAAGGTAAATTATCCTTCTCTGTTGTAGTATACTTTTATTTTTTAATTTCTGGAGCAGGCTTCCCGTCCCATTTTCTTCAAGCAATTCTTCTTCGCTGTTTTTGTTTTAAAATGCTTTTTGGGATTTTTACTTCTAGGTATCTATTTGTTGTCAGATAAAATGAGCCACACTAAAGCTACGGGAAAGCAAGTAGATGACTCTCACATTACTATGTAGGTTGTACTTGATGAATTTCATGTTGGAAAAGAATCAGTTGCACAATGCGTCACTAGTATAGTGGTTAGATCAGTTCAATAATAAGATAAAAATGTTGAACATTTGCCCTGTGGTTCAGGGAGAAGGAAAAATGAGGCACGTTTGAATAATAATTTTTTTTTTAGTATTTTCGGGTCAGAACACCCCATCTGTAAACATTGTTTTTTTTCAAATAGCTTCTTGCCTCTTGCTTCTGGAGAGTAATTATTTTGTTTTTATTTTTTTAAAAATCTGATTTAAAAAATTCTTAAATAAATTTCCATGCCTCAACTTTTTTTTTTTTTTTAAATGATATTAATTTATTTATTTTACTATGACGGCTCAATCTCTCCTGTAGCCCTTCAATTAAAATAATTTATTTTTCAATTTGGATTTGTTAGAGTTCAAATTTTCTGAATTTGATTTGCCAAATGATTTATCATCTGTAAATAATAATTTTTCAAGATAAAAAAGATACTCATTTGAATTTATATTTATTTTTTAAATGTGATTTCTCGAATGATTTCTGGTCGATTAAGGTGCTCAGGAAAACTGCATTTTTAAAAAGATAAATATTTAATTGCGATTTCTCAATGGCTTTTTAGCGTAAAATAGCACTTAATTTTGAAGGATTTTTTTGGAGTTTAAATTAAATAATTTTCGGGCATTCTGTTTCTTTACTCAGAGCTATAGTTAGTAACCGATGTGAGTAGACGCGGCTGCATTGGGAATTTGTAAATGTAAAAAAGATTCTTCCGCTCGTCCTTTGCAATTGTTTGCCATTTTTGGTCTGTATATTTTCCATACAATGTCGTTTATTTGTAAGTTTAACTTCCCAATTTTTTATCGGGATGCGTTTACCTTTAAAATCAGGCGTTCCTGAAATGGGACGTTTCGGAGATATGGGGATTTGGGGAAACTTCCTCTATAATCCGACCACTATCATGTACCCCCGTAGCTATCGAGCTAGCTAAACCTCACAGCATGTAAGGACAAGTTAAAAATAAATAAAGCGGCTCTCGGTAAGCCGTGCCTTTCAGTTTGCTGTTTAGACGTTTCCTCAAATACTTGGGGATGTTTATGGGATGTCTTTTTAGTTTGCTGTTTAGACGTTTCCTCATGTACTTGGAGATGTTTATGGGATGTCTTTTTAGTTTGTTGTTTAGACGTTTCTTCATGTACTTGGAGATGTTTATGGGATGTTTTTTTAGATTAGATATTTTGTTGAGATGTTGAATTTATGTAAGGCATTTAGTGTTGAGAAAATGTTTCAATTTTTTTTTTTTAAATTAAATTGTTAATTGGTAAATTGTAATTATTTTTAGTTGTCATGAAAATTGCTAAATGCAATTGTAACAACTTGTAAGATTTTGTTTTTAATTGACAAAATATTAAAAGCAAAAAGAGAAAGATAAAAGAAAGCACAGATAGGATAAGATAAGAAATCTTTCAAAGGTGGATAAAAACACAAGTTGAAAGAGAAAGTTTTCCATCTTTTGTGATTTGTGCCTAAGTGGATTTAGAAACCATTTTGTGATTTATGGTTTCTCTCATGCCTAATTATTTAGTGCTTATGTTGAAGAGAAGGTTATGTAATTCATAAATGGTGGAAGCAATGAAGTGTTGGAGCTTTGGGTGTGGAGTTTTTTCTTGAAAGGGTTTCTCCACGTAAATTCTGAAGTTACGGTTTGCATTTATAATGTCATCCATCAATAATTACTTATCTATTTATTTGGCTGCCATAAATATTAGCATATTTTTCAATCAAATGAACAGATAACTAATTACTGATGGATGACAAAATAAATGCAAACCATAACTCCAGAATTTAAATGGAGAAACCCTTTGGGGAAAAAACCCCACACCCAAAACTCTTAACACACTATTGCTTCCACCATATGTGAATTACATAACCTTTTCTTGAACTCAAGCACTAAATAAATAGGCATGAGAAAAACCATAAATCACAAAATGGTTTCTAAATCCACTTAGGCACAAATAAAAAAAGAAAGGAAACTTTCTCTTTCAACTTGTGTTTTTATCCACCTTTGAAAGATCTCCCTTATTTTATCCGTGCTTTCTTTTATCTTTCCCTTTTTTTCATGCTTTTACTATTTTGTCAATTAAAAACAAAATCTTACAAGTTGTCACAATTGCATTTAGCAACTTCTATGACAACTAAAGATAATTACAATTTGCCAATTAACAATTTAACTCGAAATAGAAACATCACGGTTGAGACATTTTCTCAATATTCTGGGACTGTCGAGTACCTAGTATCTTTGATACTTCTAATTGTACTTTGGATTACTGAATGAATGATTTTAATGACGTCTACAACACTGAACAGTCTAAGGGACCAAAGAATAGCATCATTGAATGATCTTCATATTTCTCTCTATGTCTGATCTTCTACTATGAATCTTGACTAATAAACTTGCAGTCACATTGATTTTGTCTTCATCAAACAAATGGTGCATGTTGTCGACCTTCAAATTGTCTTTAATATTTATAATGGGAGCGAATATTGTCGCAAGTAGTGCATTCTATGATAAAATGTCACTCAATCTGCACTAAACCCTTATTGTAGAATATGCAATTTTTTTTATCCCAGGCTTCTTTGGGTCTCTCTCGCCCACTTGTCTCACATCTAAGATGATGTGTTCTTGTCCTTAATTGAGCAACTAACAACCTTGCTTTCCTTTAATAATTGCCCCTAAATACACTATTTCCCCATGTTAACAAGTTGGAATGAACTCTTTGATGTAATAAGCTTTTTTTCTCACTATGATTAGTCCACATTGCAGTCCTAACTTTTTCCATCACAATTTTTTTAATTTCCTCATTGGTACTAGGACATTCACATAACTTGATGTTCCATTTGCTCAATCATTTTCTATTTTGCTTTATCCATGTTTTCTTTCCACGATCAAGAACCTCCTCCATGGCTATTTTGGGTCAGCATTGGTTATATACATGTTCAACCTTTTTTAAATAACTTATTAGACGGGTTATCGCTCATGCGTCCAATGGAAATGTGCCTGGTTTTGCCAAAAGGATTTCATATGGAATTGATGTTTTGACTTTGAGATTGCTTGTTATTAGGTACTTTTGAATTCTCTCTAGCTGCCTCCAACTGTAGTTTGACATGCTGCCACCCCAAACCTCACAACCATAGAGGACCATTGGCGTGACCAATAAACCAAGAAGAGTCTTCTTTGTTTTCCAATCCCAAAGTTCAGCTTGTCTACACCTATTCTAGAGTAGGTATAAAGCTTTCCACCCTCCTTGTATCCTTTTCGTCCTACAAGTCTCCTAACTCAGCTTATATTGGAAGTCTAACCCGAGATATTTGTATTCTTTCACTATTTCCAATGGGCTTCCTTCAAAAAGAAATGTAATTTGTTTGTCTTCCATCTTTAAAGAGAAAATCATGATTTTGGTTTTGGCTATGGTCACTTGCATCCCAACCTCTTGACATAAGTGTTCTAAGGCCCTTAAATGACCTCTTAAACCATGAACTGTTTTTGATATTAGGATAAGGTCATCAGTGTATAAAAGCAACTTCACCACATAGCTTGCTAGTTGCACACCTTCTCCATTTGTTTTGTTTTGCCATACTTCCAACTTATCAATGTATAAACCAAACAAAGTGGGGGATAAAGGACATCTTTGCTTAACACCAATGTCACTACCAAAACATTCAAACATTCCTTCGCCTGTTCCGATTTTAGCTCTAATTTTCTCATAAAGTTTGTGTATGGCCATTCTAAACTCTTCTAGAATACCCAATTCTTCCCCTTCTTTTCCATAGTTTGTCTCTAAACACTGTGTCAAAGACTTTCTTAAAGTCCACAAAACAGGAATAGATTAGTAAAAAGGTCAATTTAATTTTAATTCTCAGACATATCCTCTTATGAATGTGCATCTAAACCTCATTCCAAATCCCTCTTTAATTTAAACGATTAAAAACAAATATAATTGTAAAGTTTTATAACTTTGAAAACCTTAATTTGTGTGTTGAGCAGAACATTATTATCTACATACAATTATTTCGTTCATTTTTATTGGAATATTGGCTTGTGAATTGGAACCAACATAGTTGTCTACATACACTGAGGCCTAACACATGGAATATGGGCTTGTGAATTGGAACCAACATATTTCTTATCACAGTATTTGTAACCTGCTTAAATTCTCTAAGATCTCCGCATTAGTTTTCAAATCCTCGATTTGTGCCTTCCTCATCCATGGGTCTTCTCCTCTTCGCTTCTTCTTTTCCTCCTAGCCTCAATCAGCCTCTGTATCCTTAGATGAGGGCTTCGGAACAAACAGCACTAGAACACTGTCGTTCAGCTCTTCATTTCCAATGAGCTGCTTCGAATTTTGCTTTAATCCTAATTCTTAATGCTATCATGAATATAAGCTTGGAAATTTGTTTCATTTATATTATAATTTTCTGGTGCTCAATTTCACTAATACTGGTCAAATTCTTGTCCTGTGAAGCCTTGGCTCATTAATCAATGCAGTTGCTACGGGAATTGTGTATTCTCTGTTTTGATCTTTTTTCCTTTTTAAATTTTAATTCGCATTGATTGGTCTCAAATCGCTATTGAATGAAATAGGACACATATTATCTTTTCTCAAAATGGTGGTCTGCGAAACCGGTGTCTATGGTTTCTTCTGTCTGCTCATTCTACATGAGCAAATGCAGTTGTGTCATAAATTCTGCTTTTAGTATTTTACTGTAGTTTCTTCATATGGGAGATGCAGCTGCTGCTATGGGAGTTGTCTGTTCTCTGTTTTGATCTTTTTCTCAATATTAAATTTTACTCTCAGAATTTGCATTGATTGGTTTCAAGCTCCTATTGAATGAATTATACACATTTTCTTCTCAAAAAGTCGGTCTATGGTTTCTTCTCTTGTCTACTCATTCTACATGAGCAAATGCAGTTGTGTCATAATTTATGTTTTTATTATTTACCGTAATTTGTTCATATATTTGTCTTTTATATTAGAATTTCCTTGTCCCGTGTTTTGATTTTAACTGTACGTTATTGTGTATGAATATTACTGTTTTCTTTTCTTTTTCTAAGTTTTGTGCATATTTGCTTTGGAGGTTTGCTTTGATTTATTCACACTGAAGATCCATCCTCGCTAAATGCTATATGATGACGAAGATGTACGTGTTGGAAGTGAGTACTCTGAGAGGGGGGGGTGAATCAGAGTACATAAAATTTAATTTCAAAGAACAGATTTCAAAACAAAATGAGATGACCAATTCAATGCTTCATTGACATTTAGAATCATGCAAAACACTAAACTGAAACAGAAGTCTACAAGTAGTTAAAATAATAACACTAGATAAAGAGAATGAAAGGAAACTGTATCAGAGCATAATAATGAGACACAAACAATCTTGTGAAACATAACACAACATATGACGAGTAGAAAAACCACTCCACAACCTGTAGTCTTTATTCACTTAAAAGAGCACCCACTCTGTTACACTATTTTGCAGCTTCGACTGCAAGGAGCATCTACTCCTGTTTTACAAATAAAGTAATAAGAGCAATGTATATACTTATGCTGCCAGATTGTATACAGCCATAAGAATATAACTTCTCAGAGATCTCCTTTCAATGATATACCAATATATTCCACACATACTCTTTCAACATGCATATTTATATATATAAGTAAGCCATAACTCACTTGTCTTCACGACACACATTGTTCTTGTTCTTAATCAATAACTGTTCACCAGAAAACTGTTTTGGAAAATTACATTATAGTTGACAAGTTTAATTGTCAATAATAGCGTAATATTGAAAAAACAAACACAGTCATCCATAAACTATAACCCTGGTTTACAACTGAATAATTTACTTTAAAACTTTGCAACCGTTTTTTCCTTCAACTTTTCAGACATATATTTTCATTTTGCTCTTAAAGCGGTTCAACAACCAACTGAAAATGGAACGAGTTTACCTAGCATCGGTTGAAAAGACTGATAATGTAACGGACTGTGAATCCCGCAAGATCTGAAAAGGACCACAAAACATTGCATATTTTCTGCTGTAGAATACCATAATAAAAACCAGATTGTAACCGCAAGGTATCCGTTCACAAGATCAGCTGAGAATGTTTTCATGACGGCACCCAAAAATGAGGTTTGAAACCCTAACACACAAAACAGCTGAGAATTTCACTTTTTCCTTATTTACAAAATACTATATCCAAATTCATAAACATTTGAAATCCGCAGCCGTAAAAGATAGAATTTGACATTCGCAACGAGGGACAGTTCAAACCAGTCCACATGGAGCGTAAGACAATGTAATCAATGCTGAGTCACACAAAGTGTCGTGTCATCAAACATGTTGTTAGACAGCAGAATTGGTAGGACCCAGTAAACATAATCACCACCTTAGGATGCCCGAATGTACCAGTCTCTTTTTGTCATCAAGACAAACTGAGTGTCAACAGTACATACGATGTAGATTGATATTTTGTTATCCTTTTTAGCATTTTCTTTACTCTGTGTATGGTCTCCTCTTATTTGCTATTGCTATGATAAACACATTTCGACTTTAAGCAACGTGCCCCCCCACTTCCCTCATATAATAAGAGAATAATTGGACAATCTCAACTACAGAGGCATCATAAGTTGGAGTAATTACACTGCATGAACAATGATTCACATCAATGGTTGAAATTCATTCCCACAATTGCAAAGAAATTACACTGATTAATGTGTTATTTTGATGGTTGGGTAACCTGCTTCTGCGAGGGCTGCCTCTTTCTAGCTAAGCGAGAAATGCTCTTGTGAATGTATCTTTATTACATGGTAGTCTGTCAGTTTTTATTTTTTATGTTAATTTTGGTTTTTTTGCTGTCAAGTCTCGTACCTTTCCAATCGCCGAATCCTCTTATTTTGATTCCTGTGTAAATGATGAACCTGCGAATGATAGCTTTAAATTGTAGAGGGTTTCTCAGTGCGTGGACTATTATGCCTGCACTAAGTGGGGCGTAAGTTTTACTATGCTGTAGCTTTCTTTCAGCAATAATGGCAGTTTGGTGGCATTTTAATTTGGTCGATTGTTAGTATTTGGTGTTTGTCTGTGGTGTTTTTAAAATTTTGCTCTCTGGTTTGAAATATATCGAGGTGGTCAAATTTTCTTGTTATTATGTGTTCGTGGTATCTGATGATTATTGACTAGCTTGTTGTATGATTTACAGGATTTCAAGTTTGCCATTCATTGGGGGGAGGCACAGGATCAGGAATGGGAACTCTCTTGATCTCCAAAATCAGGGAGGAGTATCCAGACAGAATGATGTTAACTTTCTCTGTTTTCCCATCGCCTAAGGTATCGGACACAGTGGTGGAACCTTACAATGCAACTCTTTCTGTTCATCAATTAGTAGAGAATGCAGACGAATGCATGGTCCTGGACAATGAAGCGCTTTATGATATTTGCTTCAGAACATTAAAGCTAACAACCCCTACTTGTAAGTGCCTAATCATTTCTTCTAGTTATAATTTTTAGGGCCAGTAGACAGAAAATGATATTTTTGCAATCAAGCAGAGGGCTTCTCCCATAATTGTTAACAATTGGTGTAGTTGCCATCGCTAGTTGTGCATAGGTGCTGCCGTTCATTTTTGAGTGTATTGGTTGTAATATGTGTCTGTAAAACCTATTGCGTGGGTGCTAAGAGGATCGTGAAACCCATTATTATCGCTTTAGATATATTTGTTTTGGATAGACATGATATGCATATGTTTTGTCTGTAATGGTATTATATAACATGAACCAGAAATGTCACGAAAGGATGGGGTTAGCATTTTGCGATTTTTCTTCTTTATTAGACTTACAACACAGGTTTTGTTTTTTAAAATCTCTCCCTTGTGGGCGGCTATTCATTCTGATATCCATTTCAATTGTCTGCAGTTGGAGATCTTAACCATTTGATATCTGCAACAATGAGCGGATGCACTTGCTGCCTTAGGTTCCCTGGACAATTAAACTCTGATTTGCGCAAACTTGCAGTCAACTTGATTCCTTTCCCTCGCTTACACTTTTTTATGGTTGGATTTGCTCCTTTGACATCTCGGGGATCTCAAGTTTACCGCTCTCTGACTGTGCCTGAACTTACCCAGCAAATGTGGGATGCCAAAAACATGATGTGTGCAGCTGATCCAAGACATGGGCGTTATCTGACAGCCTCTGCCATGTTTCGTGGACGCATGAGCACCAAAGAGGTAGATGAGCAAATGCTGAATGTTCAGAACAAGAACTCTTCTTATTTTGTGGAGTGGATTCCAAACAATGTGAAATCCAGTGTCTGTGATATTCCTCCAAAGGGACTTAAGATGGCATCAACTTTTATTGGGAACTCTACTTCAATTCAGGAAATGTTCAGGCGTGTTAGTGAACAATTCACT
Organism: Chamaecyparis obtusa; assembly: GCA_027943335.1. Taxonomy (NCBI): domain Eukaryota; kingdom Viridiplantae; phylum Streptophyta; class Pinopsida; order Cupressales; family Cupressaceae; genus Chamaecyparis; species Chamaecyparis obtusa. The sequence continues at coordinate 2,323,475 of BSBK01001755.1, read as the reverse complement.
GCTATGTTTAGGAGAAAGGCCTTCTTGCATTGGTATACAGGGGAGGGCATGGATGAGATGGAGTTCACAGAGGCAGAGAGTAATATGAATGATTTAGTTTCAGAGTACCAGCAATATCAAGATGCAACAGCCGATGATGAGGCTGAGTATGAAGAGGAAGAAGATGCAATGTAGGTCTTGATTTGGTTTTGGTTTTGGTTTTTGTTGCGTCTATCCTTAATTATTCTGCGAGGGTTGTCCAGAAGTCATGTTCACGACAGAAATTCACTTTTTTCTTTTTCGGGGGGAGGCCCGAAAGAGCTGTGCGATTGTGGTGGTTTTGATTTCTTTCCTGACCTGAATGCGTGTGCTATCTATTGTAATGTATTTGTATGACCTTACACTTCAAAGCTTGATATAGATTTTAAATAGTGCCTGATTTGTTTCTTATTCTGATGACCATCTTTTAAACATGTCTTCATGGTGAGATCACAATCTAACACCTGTCATTGTTCATGGGGTCTAGATTATTAGGAGAGAGCAATGCACTTTGCATATTTATTTTAAGTGAATGATGGCTACTTTTACCAAGCTTGGTTCTGATTTAGTATACTATACAATGTACAGAAGCAATAAATGGGAAAAAAAAGGCGAATCAGTGCGTTTTCGCGTTTAAAAAATAAATAAATTGTTGGCTTGCCAATACCGACGATTTTTTTGGCGAGAAGACGAGATAAAATTGAAGGAAAATCGTGATAGAAAATCTGCTGAACTGCCTGATTTACTCGTGTAATTTTTATCCCTTTCGGAACTGCTACTGGCATTTTAAACTGTTATTGCATAGCATCTTTACCATTTTATTTCCAGCGCGTTTGTATAAATGAATGAATGAACGATTTTAGAACGTTCACAAGATGAAAGCAGCCTATGAGACCCACAAACAAGCACATACTTCTGGACAGGGTGCCACGAAACCTAAGTCAACTGTAATCTTTTATTTAAATCTGCTCTTTGGTAGTTGAAGCTGCCCGTCCCTAGAATAGCCTCATAATCAAGTCCAGACTTGATGTCGTCGTAAGCCGGACATTCCAAGATAAAATGATGCTCAGTCTCAACTACCTTCATACTGCAGAATTGACATTTCTTGCTTTCCCACTCCTTTTCTGGTATCAGCCATCTACTCGTTTTGTACTTCAAATGATGAGAGCTAATTCTAAGTTGGGCTATAGGCATTGTTGCTTTCCATTTAATATTTGCTCCTATTAAACTTAAAGGAAGCATGAAAGGTCGAGGCAAATGCAGTCTGTACAGAAGAATAGCGACCTCAAGGTACACTTCTTGTTTAAGGGAGAGGTGCTATATGAATTTGATGGTGGTATTTGCTGTTTTTTTAACTTTTGAATCGTATATGACAGGTTGCAAATTTATTCGACTGTATAGATTGAGAGCTAATTTTTTATAAAACCATAAATATAGCACTTAAATTTATTAATAAAATATAAAAAATTATTATAGACAATATATTATTTTATTTAATAATATAGATATATGTTATAATATATATTTTTATTTTAATTATTATATATTCATATTAATTTAGAACCTTTTTAAAAGAGATTATATAAAGTTTACAAACTTGCTTCACTAATATATATATATATATAATTTATTATATGTTTATATTAATTTAGAAGTCTTTTAAAATATAATATATGAACTTAGAAAGTTGGTTAGCTAATTTAAGTTTTTTCATATATTACTAATAATTACTTTCTAATTTTATATTCTTTTTATTAGAAATAATTTCTTTGAGTTATTGTATATTATTATTGATTTAGAATCTTTTCTAAATAAAACATATGAATTAAGAAACTTAGTAAATTCAAGATTTTTGCATATATTACTAATTTATGTTTATTTTCTAATTTTACATTCTTTGTATCTATATTTATTATGTTTAATATATGTATTACTAATTAGATTGATAAAATATAAAATAAAATAATTTGTAAATTAAACAATTTTGACAATATTTTTCTTAAAATGTAAAATGAAAGGCATTAAAATGACCAAATTGACTGTCAAATTCCAAGCCTCATTGACACAATCTAAAACATGAGAATTATTTTTCCTATATTTTGGATAATGAACAACATAATTAATCAATAAGCATTAAAGAGTCAATAAAATTCTTGTCAAAAGGTTATTCTAATATTTTGGATATTCTTTACATTAAGATTTAGTAAGATTCATGTCAAAGAGCTATTCCTATATTTTTTATGTTGTTTTTGTAATTAGTGTGGATATCTTATTTTTTATTTTGGATATTGTTATTATTTTGTTATTTTAGGGCTTTCAAGCAAGCCAAATCTTGGGTACAAAAGGAAACACATCTCTAGAGATTTCAAGCAAGCCAAATCTAGTCGTGTTCCTAAACCTATTGCTACCACCCCCTCCTTTTGCCCTATTTCCTATCTCCCCTACATTAAAGGCCTCTCAAAATCACCAAGATTCTCCTCAAAAGGGCCTTCATTGTACCTTTAAACCTATTCGTACCTTGAGAAAGCACCTCCCCTCTCCCAAAGATCCTAAAGACCACCTTCTCAATGTAGGTGTTTACAAAGTGACTTGCTCTTGTGGTACTCCCTACATTGGTGAGACGGGTCACTTGATTGGCACTAGAATCAAAGAGCATCATGCAGACATAACTCATGAGAGAGTTATAAAGTTAGCTCTTGCGAACACTGCCAAAACCAAGCATCACATTCCCCTTGAAGACACCCAATTCCTGGCCATTGAAGACAACTTCTTCAAAAGGAAACTTCTTGAAGCCATCCAAATCTCCAATCATTCATCCAACCTTAATCGTGATGGTGGTTGGAATATTAGCTTCTCCTTGCACCTTGTGTTAGCCCACCTCCGCAACCAACCCCATCCCCCCTCTAACTCCCCCTCCCCTTCTCTCGTTCAACCTGACTTTCATCCCTCCTCCCCCCTTGCCCTCCCTCTCCTCTAGATTTCCTCCTTTCCTCCTCTTCCTTTTTCCTTCTCCCTCCCCCCTTTCTTCTTTTATTTTTTCCGCTCTTGTTCTCTTGGTCTTTCTTTTAGTCTTGGTTGTTTCACGATCCTTTATTACTTTGTTGTTTTTGGTTTATTGTCTTCTCCCTTAGTCCTTTTGTTCTTTGTGTTCTTTGTTTTTAGTCCTTGGTCTTTTTGTAGGCGTCTTTTTCTTATGTAATTGTTCTTGCTAATTTCTTAGAGTTTCTTCTTGTTTTTCTTTATATATATATATATATATATATATATATATATATATATATATATATATATATATATATATATATATATATATATATATATATCTTTTTTTAATTATTATTTTTTTCTATTGCATATAAGTTATAAACTGTTTAGTATAAAAGTGATGGATCAGAGTACTTAAAGTATTACAAAATTGCTCAGTACTACTGAGTAAAACATTCGATTACATTTAATAGAATAGATTAGCAAAAGGAAAAATAGCTACTAGTTCAAGAGGGGCTATCTCCCTCTTCTTCCTCTTCATCATTAGTGTCTGGGGAGACAAAACTGTATCCTAGGACTCTGTAATCACTATCACCTATGTTCCTCATTTCTCTATGCAGATTTTCATGTCTCAGCTGCTGGATAAACTCCTTAAGGGTGTACTCGAATTCATCCTTCTCTTTCATTGTAGTATATCCATAAGGTACATCTGCTTTCTCTATGGTAGCTTTCCTGTCTCTCAGCACCTGCAAGAACTTGCTCTCCTTCACCTTCAAGATCACTGTGACCTGCATGGAAATATCAAAATAGATGAGTCTCTTGCGAGACTCAGTAAGGTTCCTATTCTTATCTGCAAGCACATCATTATTCTGAGCCTTCCAGATGAACCATAAAATAACAGAGGAAAGAAAAGACCAAAAAGAGTTACATAATTTGCTGTAGTTGATAGTACCAGAGACAACATTCCGTGCATTAAAATGGGTCTTGTATGACAGTCCAAAGATATTCTAGATTTCAAAAGCAAACAAACACTCAAAGAAAACATGGGTGACAGATTCAGGTTGTCTACAGACAGAGCAAATATTTGGTTCTCCCCCTGGTTTCTTAAATGGTAGTTTGTGCAGGAAAAGTTTCAACAGAAAGCAAGAGATCTTTGGTTCAATCGGTCTGGCCCACAGCATATTGAAGTATTTCATCCATTCCGAGTCCTGAATTTCTAGGCCCCACTTACGGTTAACATGAGTAAAGATGTCACCCTTATTGGTTAGCAACTGGTAAAGATATTTGGATTTGCCAAGGTGGAGAGGGGTACTGTCAGGCCTGCATAATTGAAAATTACAGCAGGACTCAATGCAACAACCCTTAATGGGACCTAGGGATTTAAGGGCTTCTTTGAGGACAGAGTATGTTCTCCAATGGGACCGGGGTAAGTTGAAATGGGATTCCAACCATTCCCAAGAAAGAAGCTTACCTTGCTGGAGGATATCACCAAACGTTGCAATACCAAGCCTTGCCCATTTCTTTGCTGAACAACCCTATAGAAGAGCAAGCTTTTTATCTCCATGACTCAAGTTCCACCAAATGGATTTGAGCCTACAAATATTCTCAATATTCTCAATTGGCCTCTTGTTGATCAAGAATCTCTTGACATACTTCCAAGCCTTCCAAATACTCTTGAAAACATTGGATCCTTGAACAACAATATTGGCATCCACAGTGAGAGAATCCGTAAAACATAGGTTCTGCCATCCTTTAGGCCTACTGCAATGTGCCATCTGTAGGTTGTTTCTAATTAGTATCTTCCATGGTTCCTCCCCCTCCCCTGCCTTAGCCATCCACTTGACAGCCAAGGTAATGCCTTGAGATTTGAGGTCCTTTAGGCCTAGACCTCCCCAAGATCTACCCCTTGAGCATCATTCCCAGGAAACAACATGAAATCTTTTATTCCCTCTGCCATTCGACCATAAAAAATCTCTAATTACCTTTTGGATAGAGCTGAACTACAGCTAATTAAAAAGCCACATGGAAGAGAAGTAGCTAGGGTAGGAAGAGAGGATCTTCTGGCATACCTGAAATCTACTGGGGAAGGATAGAAGGTTACTATCCCACTTAGTTAACTTTTTGTTAATCCTCTCAAAGATCCATTCCCACATCTGATTAAGATTAGGAGAGACAGAGAAAGGGATGCCCAAGTACCTGACCATATGGTCTGGACCACCCCAAGCAAATTCAAAATTACCCCACCATTCAGGTGGATTCAGATCCCACCCCAACATAACAGATTTGGATAAAGAGATCTTACTGCTTGAGGCTTGGCAAAAAATGTCAAGTTTGTTCATCAAGAGTCTCATATTAGACTCTTCAAGGAGAAGGAGGATGGAGGTGTCATCAACAAACTGTACATTGGAGATCTCTTGATTATTGGGGAGGACACCTTTCACTTTAGGGGAGAGGGAATTGTCTCTAAGGAGGTAGTGTAAAGAGTCTGCTGCAATAACAAACAGGGAGGGGGCCAGAGGGCATCCTTGTCTGATAGACCTGGAGAGACTGAAGAATTCTGACCTGACACCATTGATTTCAACTGCAACCATTGCTCCATATAGGAGTGTTGATACCATTTTGCAAAAGCGGGGGGGAAAACCAAGGGCTTCCAACATCATCATGATGAACCTCCACTCAATCCTATCATATGCCTTCTCATAATCTATAAGAAGCATGGCACAGTTTTGACCTGAAACTTTGGCCCAGTTCATGGCCTCCCAACAGGTGATAAGATTCTCAAGGATATATCTCCCCTTGACAAATCTTGTTTGAGTGCTATTAATCATTGAGGGGAGAATTTTCTCAATTCTTACTGCAAGGACCTTTGCTAAGATCTTGTAGACAACATTTAATAAAGTAATGGGTCTCTAGTTTTTTATTAGTAGTCTATCACCCTCTTTAGGAATGAGTTTAATGGGGCCAACATTTAATTTAGGACCCAAAGTACCTGCTTCAATAGCTTCCTCATAGACATGTAGAAGTTTTGGTACAATCCAATTTATGTTGGATTAGTAAAATTCAATCGGTAGCCCATCTGGTCCCGGAGCCTTATCATTTTCCATTCTACTGATGGCTACTTTGATTTCCTCCTCTGTTAAATCCATATCCAACAGCTTAGCCTCCTCCTCACTTACCTTCTTAGGGATGAGGGTTCTAATCTTGTCTCTGGCATCCTCCATAGAGGGGTCAAAATTTGCAGAGGTAAAGAGTTCCTGGTAGAAGGAGGAGAAGGCCCTGAGGATCTCCTGCTAAGAAGATACCACAAAGTCCTGGATTCTAATACTAGCAATTTTATCTCTTGCTTCTTTCTTCTTAAGAGTTTGAAAAAAGAATTTGGAGCCTCTATCTCCCAGATTAATCCAATTGATCCTGGCTCTGATTCTGGCTCCCCTAGACTTAACCAACTGGATTCTTCTGAGAGAATTTTTGCAAGAAATAACATCCTCTAGGAGGGCTTCAGAGGAAGGATTGTCTTGGATCTGAGATTCTGCCTCTTGCAGAGATTCCACCAGTCTGTATTCCAACATTCTAGAATCCTTAGCCTTTTTAACACCTACAGTTTTGAGCAAACTCTGCCAAGATTTAGTGGTTTGGTTCCATTTGTCAATATCAGAGTCATGCTGTGCAATCTTCTCATTGTACTAGGAAATGATCTTAACCGCTGCCTAGACATCCTCATCCTTAAGAAGGGAAGTGTTTAGGGCAAAGCCTTGCTTAGGAGGGGTATCATAAGTTTTTTCCCCGATGAGCTGAATGGAAGAGAAAATGGGATGGTGGTCTGATAGGGTGAAGGGTATCACTTTCACATAGTTGTTGTTAGGATAGGGTTGACAGCTAAACCATAGCTTATTGAGGTAGAACCTATCTAATCTAGAATAAATTCTCCTCTCTCCTCTTTGAAAATTAGACCATGTGTACCAGATGCCTTTTGAATCATTCTTCTTCCCTACTAAGGGGTCAAACAGATGAAGTTTGTTGACCATTTTGCACCAGAAGTTGGGCTCATTGCCTTTCCACTCAAACCTGAGACCTCCCAATTTATCTTGGGCCCTCTCCACCATGTTGAAGTTTCCTGCTACAATCCAAGGGATAGGTTCTAGGTCAGCAAGCCACTTCCACAACTCAATCCTGCCACTGTGATCATTTGGGGCATAAATTGAACATATACCAAATTCAAAATTCTTGACCTTCAACCTAACCCAAATTGCTCTATTACAGGGAGATATGCCCCACAAAAGAACCACATTCTTCCAAGAATGGCTAATTAGGATAGAAGTTCCACCCTTACCTCTTGGGTGTTTAGTTGAGAATGCAGTTGCATCTCTCTAGATGCATTTAAGAGCAATATCCAGCTCAAAACCTACTGCTTTAACCTCTTGAAGAAATAAAAAGTCTAACTCTCTATGCGAGTTAAGGAGTCTCTTGACAACATATTTTCTGTCAGAGGCTTCCAGCCCTCTAACATTCCATGAAGCATAGTTTAGCATCATAGAAAATACTTATCAGTTGATATCCATGGGTTTCTTAAATCCTTCAAAGCATTTAGGTATGTTAACTCTAGGGGTCTTAGTCCTTGGTCTTTTTGTAGGCGTCTTTTTCTTATGCAATTGTTCTTGCTAATTTCTTAGAGTTTCTTCTTGTTTTTCTTTTTATATATATATATATATATATATATATATATATATATATAAATTATTTTTATTTTTCATTTTTACTTCTTTTGTCATTAGTTTAAAATTATTCTTTTTATAGTTATTTTTGTTTTTTCTTTCATATATTTCTATTATATTGCATTTTTAATATATTATTCTATTTTTACTCTCTTTTATTCTTCTATTTTATTATATATATATATATATATATATATATATATATATATATATTTATTGTTCTTTTCCTCCCTTTCTAATTTTTCTTTTGTGTGCTTCCTCTTTCATTTGTATTGTCCTCCCCCTTTTTTTTCTATTTTATTGTTCCTTTTTCTTTTTTCTTTCATTTTTTAGCTTTTTGTTGACCTTCCTCTCCTTGTTCCTTGTGCCCTCCCTCTATCTTTTTAGTCTCCCTGATTTGCTACATTCTTTCCTTCTCTCTTTTCTAGCTCTCACCCTAATGATGGATTATGGAGTGTGATCTGAAATGTTGATGGAAAAAAGTGTTACATAGTCAAAATCCAAAAGCCACAAACTAATTATGGAGTGTGAAAATCTCATGCATCTAAACAATCTAATTAAGTTGTTTAATAATTTGGAAAGGGCAAAATATTCTAATTAGAGCATTTATGTAAAAAATTTACATGGAAAATATCATGATTCAACTATGTAGTTTTGAGTCAATCTCAATCTACCTATATTTAATGAAGGCGGTGCACAAGAACTATTGCAAAGATTTATGGTCATGGGAGATGACTTTTTGCAAACTATTACTCAGTATAAGTATATTGATATATAGTTGACACTGTAGACACCTAAATCCGAACATAATTAATTATCCATGTTTTATAGTCTTAGGTGAATTAATTTGTTTAATTTATCTAACACCCCCAATTTTATTTAATTAAATGAACATCTTTCTTTATTTAATTAGATGATTAATCCCCATTCTTCTATAGTCGTCCTGTCAATTAAATAGCTAATCTATTTAATTAAACATCTATGTTTGCCAATCCCTCTAGGTAAATTAATTTATATAATTTATCTATAAAGGTCCAATCCCATTTAATTAAATAAACACACCTATTTGATTAAATAAACCATTCTTCTATTTTGAATTGAAAAGAAATTCAAAATTCACAGAACCCCCATCCACTTGCAAAATCCTAAATCCTCCACTTGCACCATTTAACCTTTCTTTTATTAGGTAAATCTCCCATTTGCCTTATTAACCCCGTTCCACTTGCATTTTCCAACCAAGCCCACTTGCCTCCTAGTTAATCTGAGTCATTAGCGTAATCTCTCACTAAGTATGTGCACATTTCTAACCATAAAGATTAGGGAAGGCAAAGTCAAATTTGTCCCTTTCTCTCAATGTCCCAATTAAATGCCATTAAGGCCCTTCATGAATGGATTTGACTTTGGGGTTTTGGAGACATAAATGCCATTTATGGCAAGTCTCTTCCATTTTCTCTCAACCACCCTTATCAATGCAAAAGCCCTAACCTCCTTAAGACTTAAGAAAAAATATCCTCTCATTCCATCTCAATCTTCATTGTGAAAACTTGAACTTATGCATTTTGGAGAGCTCCATACTTGTGCAATAATCTTGAAGCCATTTTATATCATCCTTTTCTTGAAGTTTGAGCAAACATGGAGCATTTTGTTATCGTTATTCTATCAAAATCATGAGCACACATACCATCATACTATCTTGGACAAATTGTTGCAACAAAGAGGCTACAACATGGGTTACTGTGGTTTGCATGTTTGTTATTTATTGTCTCTTTTTGTCTAATCATGTATGTTGCTTTGAACTTATGTTCTGAGTGTCTTTACTTGTTATTTGCATTCTTTTGGTTCACATTTCCTTACACATATTCTGGCACGCTTGGTGGGACCTACTTCACGGGTTCAAAACTAACATTTTTGGTATTTTCAACACTTTTTTAAGCTTGTAGGTTTTAGTAATTTTTATATGTGGTTCAATAGATATGCCTCAGAAAGTTTACTCGTATCAGTGGATTTGTTAGAAGCTTCAATCACACATTCCATAAATCTTGTGGATTCGTAAAAAAATCTAGCAAGAGCACTCTGTCATTCATCAAATATGCCTTGATATTCAACATATATGCCTTGACATATTTGTTGTTGTTAAAAATTGATTCTACAGATATGACGAAGTAAATCTACCATTTATCATTTAGTGGATACACCTAAGCATGTCTGCTATTATGCGAAGTTAAAATTGTTCTTTTGTGGATGTGTTTTATGATCTAGCAAATTCACCATTCAATAGGTTCGTCGTTCAAAAGATGCACTCTTTCATTCAGCAGATACGCTATGATATCTGACAAGTAAGTCTTTTCATGCATTTTCTAGAATTGGTTTTGATAGATCGTTTGCTAATCTATTAACTCTACCTGTTTTTGTGCAATTTCACTGCAAAAGAAGTCTGTTTACGATTGTCAAAGATCCGATAAACATTAACGAGTGTGTTTGCAAGACTATCAAAGACAAAGGGATTTGATTTTACAAACAAACTGGATTAATCAATGAACCGTGAGTGTGTTTTAGCGTAAGAATACTTCATTTTGTGTCTAAAAAGAATAATCATTGTTTGATGTGTTTGGTGCGATAAACACATTTATGTAATCCAGAAAGAGAGAATAAATGTATCCTCTCCCCTCACCTTCGTGAACCTTGGGTGAAGATAAATTCATTCTACCTTTTTTAGAGGACCTACCTTCCGGGAAACCTATAAGGCTAAGTGAAAGGGATGATCCAAGCGATAACAAGCTTAAGGCCAAGCCACTCTCAATCGCTATATGAAATTAGTGGGGTTAAAACGCCTCACTATGGGTGCTAATTGCCTACTCGTGCCAACTTCTCCGGTACTTGTGTTCTATAGGAAGGAAGCATCATTATAGTGGGGAGAGAGCATGCATGACCACTTGAATGAGAGCCCGAATTAAACACCTTGTCATAGTTTGCCAAATCCTTCTATTTTCTAATGCTAGGGTTTCCCAAAGACATCCCACATCCTCGTGGCTCTTTGTAGAGACAACGGTTCCTTGGGAATTGATGACCCTTGGAGTTTGAAGCTTGGTGTGCCTGAGAGGTGAGTGCACAAAGAAGGAGCCTGTGCCTCCAAGCTTCTGAGCTATCCACTTCGAGTAAGCACAGTTGGATTTATCCAAGTGGGAATTCAATAAATACTGTTCTAAATCCTAAGTTGTATGCATGTTTAGTTACCAATCTATCATTTTGTGCTTATTGTGTTTGTACCACATATCTTTTACAAAAAAGAAGTCAGTTCAGCTTTGTTTCAGTACAAACTTAGTTTCTTAGATACACATTGATGTTGGGCTGATGTGCATCATTCATTGGCAGATTTGAAGATACTTAGTGTAGTGACTATTCAGTTATTCAAAAAATTTACATATTTCTTTAGCAAATTTGCCGTCTAATTCAACAGATACACTCTTTCATTCAAAAGATACATCGTTTTGCCAATCCTACAGATACGCCTATTTAGCTAAACAAAGGCAATTCATACTCACCCTCAAAACATTTTGCAGATTTATTGATTGGTTAAGCAGATATGCTAGAGAATCTTACAAATACACTCTGTCATCCTACGGAGACATCATATACTCTTGCAAAACTATTTTGTCATCTACCAGATACGACCTTATTGTCAAAATCTTGTCATAACCTCACAAAATCTAGGAGATTTTCCATCTTATAGAAGTTCCTCTGTTAATTTTTTTGAAACGTCATTGTACAGACACACTCTGTCATCTACTAGATACAACCTTGTCGCCATAATCCTGCTACAAACCTCATAATCCATCAGAATTATGATCTTATGTAAGCAAGTTTGTTAAAATTTATGAAACATCATTGCACATATGCACTTTGTAATTTGACGCAAGAGGGGGCAAAGGCACACTCTAATCACCAACCTCCTTGTAGAAACAAAACACGGAAGCAACAACACAACATGGAGAGAGAGAATGTAGAAAATCATATATTATTCAAGAATAATCTCATACATGCTGGGCTATAAGGCCTTCCTAGTTACAGCCAAATACATTCAAATTGATTACAATAGTCCTCCAAGATGCAAGGATTTAGCCTTCAAATACTATCTTCTATCTCCTAAAACTGATCTCTAAAAACTGATCCCTAAAAACTACAATCAACTACTTATTTATATAAGAGGCTACCAAAACAAGTCGGCCTTCAAATCCATCATTGGAGAAAGAAACGACTAGATCTAGGTCCACACACTCCCTAATGATCGATGCCAACATTAACTCCGCGACCAAAATTCAATGCACAAGTCGGCCGCAAAAGAAATCCAAAATAAACCACTCAGTGAGCAACATTACTGAGTGATAGAGAATTAAATCGATGAACCAATCGAGCCAACTCGGCAAATGAAGGAACTGAGTAGCAACCGAGCCTCGTCAGTGGGAACAAGAGAACATCACCGAGAGCCCAAAAGAAGCTACCGAGCACAACTAACAACTCTAACTTGTTTTTGGTGACACTAGATTGCCAAGGACCCAAGATGCTCCTGCATCATACACCTGGGGTTATTTTGAGATGATTCTTCGAATCATGCAACAGGTACAACCCAAGCTGAATTCAACTCAGATTGTGAAATCCACAAACTGTCTTCAATCAATTTGTTCTTCCACTTCACTAGATACTCTGTGTATTCCTTTCCTCTTGTGCTTCTACCAATTCTTTGTTCCAAAATCTGCTCCACTTCTTATGTCTGTTTCTTAGGATAATCATTCGACACTGTCACCTCTTCATCAGGTTCATGATACTCATATAAGTGAGATATCCATGTCATCAGGTAACCCAATCTCATAAGCATTTTCACTATCAAATTTTCTCAAGATCTTGCAAGGACCAAATTTATTCATTTTTAATTTTCTATAGGTTCCAACAGGAAATCATCCTTTCTTCAAGTGTACCATTACTTCATCCCCAACTGCAAAAGTCTTATGTATTCTTGATCTATTTTCTCTGTCCTTGTATTTCTGATTACTATTCTCTGTAATACCCCAAAAATGGGCTATAGGTTCATTAACCTCCTACATCTTCAATTCGAACGAAATCGACAACAAAGTCCTAAACTAAGACACATCTACACATTATCGAATCCTAATTGATTTTATCCTAAATTCTATATCGGAGAATATTCTTAGCAATATTCCTATTTATCCTAATTATTCTTTAATTTAATGATTATTTGGCGATAAATCCTATTTATCCTAAAGTTTGATTAATTGAATATTTTGAATATTTAATTAATTAGATTTAATACTGCCACTTAATTATTTAATTACATTTAATTATATTTATTCCTAAATAGTATTATTTAATTTTGACAATAAAATCAAAATCTCATGACTAATTGATTAAATTCTTATTTAATTAATTAATGTCAATTGTCAATATTTAATAATATAGTTTTAGAATAAAATTTGATTTAATAATTGATTAACCCATAAATCAATTGTTTTAATTCAAAAATCAGTTAAGTTGAAAATAAATCACTTCATTTATTAAATTAATTCATATTAAATCATGCACAATCAGAAAAGTAGGCAACTAGAAATTAATAATCAATTTTAAAATTGAAACTCAACATCTGATGATGAGTTGAAATTTTATCTAAAACTCTATTTTGAGTAAAACTCTGCTTTTGCATGATTTTTGTGAGTTAATTATCTCTAAATTTCCTGATAACTCAAAAATCAACCCGAGTTTATCAAGAGTGATTTATGGCTTTTCTCTTGCATCCTCAAAGCCCTGTATTTCTATAAAAACAAGGCTTAGCTCTTCATTTTTATCAACACTCGAATTTGCACAATTACTCTAGCGAATTGGCGATTGAAGGATTGAGCACTTGCGATAGGTGATTTGTAAGATCTTTCATAGTTGATCATAATCTTTCATAGTTTTTGCATAGTTTCATATGATAGATTTCATCTTCATATCATTTTTAGATTAAAATTGCATTCCATTTCAATTCATATTAGCTTAGATTCATACAGTTTTTAATTATTATTGCATAGAAAATCCAAAAATATAGCTTAATCTGCATTCATAGTTTTTCATATTTTTGCATTCAAATCCTTCGTTTAGGTGTTGCATTGTCATTGATCTCAGTTTGATTTGAGAGTATCATACTCGCATCTACTAGAAGGCAGTAAATCGCCTGGTTAGCATATTCATTGCACAATTTTCGGTTTTTTCTAACCTCTAATGTTTTACTGAAGTGTTGTGTCTACAGCTAGGTACAAAATTCACACACACATTTCTGGCGCCCACCGTGGGGCCCTGAAATGAGTTTCCCTTCAATTTTTATCAATTTCTATTAATTTCTTATCATTTTCTGGTTAAAACTACGATCTTTTATTTTCTGTTTGTACATTTTTTGTACGACTTTTGTCAAAAAGTCATACCAGGAGATACCCACTATCATACGACAGGTGATCTTATCGAGGCTCGTATCAGAAAGTACACACTATCATTTGGAAGCTAGATTGTCGTATGAGAAGGCACCCACTATTGTACGAGTTTCCACACTGTTGTTTGGAAGCTAGATTGTCGTATGAGAAGGCACCCACTATTGTACGAGTTTCCAGACTGTTGTCTGGGAGGTAACCCACTATCGTATGAGTTTTGACTCCAGGATTCAATTGTCATTTCAAAATTTTTAGCAGTTTTTCAGATTTGATTTTCAGATTTGGACTAACAGCTAACCCTAACAATTGAAACCTTCTATTTTTGACTGATATTTGTTGAATCTAACTGGAAAAAGCACAACTAATTGCTAAAATCGGTAAAAATCTACTAAGCACGTTGCGAGGAATTCAAGTATTCTTCTCAAGCTGATAACATTTCAATTTGGATTAAAAAAAACTCTCATGTGTCAAGCTTGTGTGACTTTTCGTGCTTTCATATCACAGACTTCATTTTCGGCTATAAAAATGAACATAGATTTGCTTTTTGCATATCTATTACAAATAATAAATGGGCCCTATGAACACTATTTGTGGATGATCTCGAGAGAGTGGGCTTCTTCCACTTGTTCATGCATGCGAAGCTCTTCTTGACAAAGGATCCCCTAATAGGTAGGGAGGTTACTGAGAGAGTCTCATGTTCTACTAGATTTGTGTCTTCAACTTTTGATTGATACATTCTCTCTCCGAAGGGGTTGATAGATCATAAGCGGTTGATGTCATAGATCTTTGTGAGATAATCTTAGTCTTAGCGTGTTAGATTAATCTATCTGCTTTGTTTTGGTTAAAAGTGAAAAGGCTAGAGGACTATGCTCTACTCCCTTTTTGTGTACTATCAGAAACTCAGATCCTTGAATCTAGAACCAGTCTCCATGTGGTATCTTTTGTGAGTCACCTTTAGAGAGGGTTAACCATAGTGGACATTCCCTTAATTAGGTCAACCACGTGGATAGAACCTCAAGCGGTAATAGCCATTTTCGCCGTGGTAGCAGTAGCCGCTATATAAATGTCCTTGTGGAGGAAATCTTCACAGGTGTGGTCTCTTGTTGGGCTGTCGGATCTCCCTAGCAGCTCCTGATTGATTAAATTCTCAGACTGTGTCAAAACCCCGGTGCACCTGGATTGGAGTTCACCCTCTTGAGATCACAAAAGTTGCAGAGTCAGACCATTACTACAAACCCTAATGAGGCCAAATTTTCATTTTTCTAGGAATGTGTGCATTATTGAATTTTTTTTGGAACATACACAATTAGCACTCCTAGGGATTAGCACATTTAGTCACTTGATTGTTCATGCACAAGGTTGCTTTGTCTCCTGTTCATTGTTTTCAAACGTGCTTGGAATCACTTGCTTGTTGTTTTGCATTCTTGTTTATCTATCTGGTTACTGAAAATGAATGATCCCAAAATAATCTTCAAACATGGACAAAAAAATTTGCAAACAATCTGAAACTGAAAACCCAAAATTTGCAAAATCTGAAGTAAAATTCCTTTTTGGAGTCAAAAGTCGTCCCACAAAGTTAGAAAGTCATATGAGTTTTTGCAATTGTCATTTTAGAACCCCTATATTGTCGTATGATAGCTTGTATAGTGTCGTACGAGTTTTGTCACCAGTCAAAAACAAAAAGTCAAAATCCTGCTATCAATTGTCGTGCGAGTTTTGCAACTGTCGTACGAGTGTGTCAATTGTTGTTTCATAGTATACCCACTGTCATACGATCTCGCAGAAAGTCATTTGAGAAAAAAATTGCTAGAAAGTTGTTAGAATTGTCAAAGACTCAGTTTTTACAGCCTATTTCCAGAATCTGTCGAACAAATCACTGTGTCAGGAACATAGCAGAAACTAGAACAAATTTATTTATTTTCCTCAAGTGGGCCTTTGAGTCTGATTTTTCCTTCTGATTTATCGATTTGAGTCCTTTTCATCTTGTGTCAAAACCTTGTCAAAATTATCTTCAAATTCAGTCTTCTTGCTAAAACGACTAAGTGTTGTGAGCTCGTGCCCACCATCTATTGAGTGTCTACCCACACTACTGTGGCACAGTATCCTTCATTTACATCCCATCTAATCTTTAATCACTTCAATCTTGACAAGGTTGTGTTATTCGATCTTCTTGAATCAAGTCATTCTTCAGTTGTCTTCATCTTGCTTTCTCGCTTCACCTAAGGTTAATGGTGGAAACTAGAGCTTTCTCACATAAGAAATCCGGAGAAGCACTTAACACCACAACTTTGACTACTCACAAGGGTCCAACTCTTGAGCAACTCTACAATTCTGGTCTTTACGAAGACAAGTCTTGGCAATTTTTGATTAAAAACTAGTTACATATCCCCTCCATCAACTCACGGAGGTAATCAATAAACCCCTCCTCAAACTATCCCAGGGAGTCCTAAAACTCCTAACATGTCTCACAGAGGGACACATCAGAGGTCTCAAGGACACCAATCTCAACACGGTATGGATCAAGAACCTACACCTTCTGAAATTGCGCAATATCAAAATGATGATAACTTCAAAAGAATGATGAAGCATTTCTTGAAAGAAGATAGAGAAGCATACTTTCTAGAGTTAGCTCATCAAGGAGCTAAACTTCCTCCAAACTTTAATGTTGAAGATATCATTACACATGAGGAAGAAACTCCTATCACGACTATGATGAAATAGATGCATGCCATGCAAGCATAGTAATTTTTAGTGGCTAATATTTGCCAATTGGCTAATTTTGAAAATTTGAGAATTCAAATTTGGCTAATAATTCAAGATTTAAGGCAACCTAAATCACCACATTTTTACAAAATTTTGATTTATAAATATTTACATCGCAAAATAATTTATTTTATAAAAAATTTAAACTCAAAAATTCGCCACAATATTCGATACATGATTAGATTTTATTTGTCAGAATTTTATAAGTTATTGTAGAAATTTAAATTAATTCTCCAATAATATATCATGATTATTAGTTACTGTGGGGATCTATCACCAACTTTTAGTTTCCATTACTGACTTAAAGTATAATCTAGTGACCCTCATTATATTATATGAGGTAAAAATGTTACTATTTGGCTTGTAATGCTTATGGGAGTTAAAATTTCTTTCGGATTGTTGATCTCAATATAAATCAATGGTCTTGATGAAATTTTGGGCCCCATTAGTATTTAAAAATATCAATACATTTGTCTCGCACAATACAATGAGGTTATTAGATTTTATTTTAAATAAATGGTATCAAGTAATTATTATAGAGTCTATTCCTTAAACCCATCAAAGATTTTCACATTAAGCCTGATAATTTTATATAAGAATTCCATTTTTCAAAATAGAAGTATTCACCATGGTGATTAATTAATTTATTTTTATTGTTTGAGATTCACCAATATTCTCTCAAAAAAAAAATGTTATTAAAAAATAATCGCCAATAAGAATACTTTTTTTTCAAAAAATTTGAGAGATTCACCAATAGAAATTAATTTTTATTTTCAAGAAAATGAAAAATTCGCCAAGATTTTATATCTTTTTTAAGAGAGGGGTTTCTTAAAGATTACTTTGCATGCAAGTCAAACTTAACAAACTTGAAAAAGAAAAGAAAACTAAGGAGTTCTCCATGGAGGCCCTATGCCCTTTTCCATTTGATAAAGACTTGTACATGCCACCATTCCCTAAAAGAGTGGAGATGCCTAAATATGATAAGTATGATGGAAACTTTGATCCTTAAGATCATGTTATCTCTATTGAGCTTTTAAGGTTGTCATTAGTACCAAAGGTGTGTAAAGATATTGGTTGGTCACTTACACTGAGCTAATTGGTAACATAAAGCAGAACAGACTAGTCGGTAAAGCTGTACATCGAGCAACAGATAGTTTACCAAGCACCAGCAGACACTGACACCGACAGATAGTAAACACCGAGCATCACAATATACACCGATCAGTTTACACAGTGTTTATAGAGGATCATAGGAAAGGACATAGTAATCAGGAATGGCACATTCTTCTATGCAAATGGTTACAACAATTTGTAAAACATTTTACCAAGATCGAGGAACATTTAATGTAATGATATTCATTAAATACAATGTATATCTTTTGTAATAGATGATCTAGGTTATTATTGTACACCGTAGATCTTAGGGTTATGACTATATTGTGTAACCTAATTTTGTTATAGCAGCAAAAATAGAACACTATATATTTGTGTGTTCGCATCATTTTTGATAAGAACTGAGATATGAATCATAGAGCACTTGAAGCATTTGCCTATCTTCAAGTCTATCAGTTAACAAAACAAAACCGAGTACAGAGGAAATCAGATTGAGCAAAATCAACAGAGGCTACCGAGTAGTTCAGAGCAGAGATTCTTCACAAGTAAGGTGATATTTTATCAAAGCTTATAGATCTGTATCAGACAATTGAGTGTCAAATAGAAGATAATTACCTATTACTTTCTGACAATTCTAATAGAGTTTTTGGATAAAATCTCTTAACAGAGTAGACTTAACAGTCTTATGTAAATCTCTTAACCGAGTGCACACTTCATTAGTGTTGTTAAAATCCTATAACTAGGTAGATCTAGCCGATCTAACATGTCACTCATAACAGGGTGAGATCACTAGAAGTGATCAAAAATTGTAGCCCTAATAGGTAAACCTTTTCTATCTATAGTAGTGAAAAATTTGTGGGTGTCATCCCCACCGTAGTTTTTACCTTCTTACAAGGGTTTCTGCGTTACCAAAATACTTGTGTCATGTGATTGTGATATTGATTTCATGTTGTTTACTTACTTAAGTTAAGTGGATGAATGATTCATGCAATTAGATTCAAGTTATTTTGATCGGTTATCACTATTTACAATTATAGATCTGAAAGGTTTACAAGTTAAGTTTTTGAAGGCATTGATTCACCCCTCCCCTCTTAGTACCTATCTCTCCCAATTCTAACAATTGGTATTAGAGCACAGTTCTCTTATTGAATAGTTTAACCACTGAAGGGTAAAGATCTAAGTCATGGAGAGATACAAGGTTGACAAGACTATTGACAATCAGAAGATACAAATGCAAATGTTTGTGGAACAGTATAAGCAAGCTAAGGAAGGACTAAAGAAATTACTAGATGAAAGGAAGAACCTAGCTAGACTACAGAATGAGATCGGTTACCATGAAGAATCTATTGATGACATATTCGAGCATATTGGATCTAGTTCTGGAAGCATCTCCGATGGATCTGAAAGCATAATCACTGATCTATCTGAAAAGAATCAATATTTAATTGATCAAGTGAAAGCACTACAAATCGGTCAAGAATCTTAGATGGTGAGAATGGTAGAAACAATGAACAAAGAAAAACAAGTCGAGCAAGAAAGAAATTTGGCAATCGATGACAAAAGATAGATGAGTGAACAACTTCAAACTAAAGAAAGTGAGATACAAAGACTCACTGACCGACATTTCCAAGTAACTAATCAAGTGATGACTGTGAATCAAGAGGTAAACCGAGTAAATGCAAAATTGTCAAGAAAACTAGAAGATGTTGCAAGACTCAGAGAAGAGAATGAAAAGCTGATAAATGAAGTGAAAAATCAATAGCAACAAAATGAAATGAAGAAACTTGCTGAGGACAGCTCCAAGAAGATTGATGACTTCTTAACTAATCAGAGAAGATTTGGAAGTAAAGTCAGTATAGGCTACATCGGTGAAGGAGAATCATCACAACAAGATGAACAAATCAACATCATTCAAAATCAGAAACCTAAAGTGTTGGCATGTTATTATTGTGGCAAACCAAGACATACATCTAATGTGTGTAGAAGCAAAGCACAAGGTAAACCTCCTGTCACTCCTAAGTTTAATGGATATTGTTATTACTGTGGTAAGTTTGGACATCCTGCTTATGAGTGTAGAGCTAAGAAAAATGATCTTGCTAATAATACTACTATGGAGAAAATATGCTATACTTGTAACAAGCATGGACACACTGCACAAGATTGTAAGGCAAAAATGAAGCAAGTCTGGACACCGAAGGAGAAACCACAACGCAAGCCATATCAACCGAAGAGACAAGGTAACTCTTATGTTTGGGATTATAATGCATGGACTAACTGTGTTGTATGTGGTAGATATGGACACATTGCAGCAAACTATTATAGAAAGAGTCGGATTGGACAATCAAGAAATTGGACAAACTCTGGGATGGCTTGTATGCACTGCCATAAGGTCGGTCATTTAAGCAAGAACTATAGAGACCGAGCACTAGATGAAAACCATATATTTGAAAGTGGATATACTATTGCAGATATCACGAAGTTAAGGAACACTATGTGGAAGAAGGCGTCTAATGAGAATGTTGAGTCAAGTAATGTTGTTGGTGAAACCTCATCCACTCGATTGGGTGACATCAGTACCTCCACTTAAAGTGAAATAGGTATGTATGGGACTGATATTTCAAAAGATCACATTTTATGTACAGTTCCTTATGCATAATGTTCTTATACCAAATCAACATGAATAAAGATGCACTATGGTTTAGTTGTCATGAGCTAACAATGTTATACAGTCAGAAAAAGAGAGACCGAGAGTTGGCTACCCGTTGGTAATCACTATCTAAGGTTAACCGAGCATATGTATCAACCGATGAAGAAATTCTATGTTAACCGAGTGGATGAAAGTTTTAGTTGTCACCGAGTTGACAGCTGTTTCGTACCAAAAGTTAGATGGAGTATTTATTGCATCAAAGTTTGAGCGGGAACATCGAAAGTCTATAAATACACGCGAACAAAGTTCATTTTCACAATGCAATTTTGAAGAGCGGAAAATTCAAAGAGCAGAGTTCGAGCTAAAAGATTTTCAAAAGGATTTAAGGCTACGCTAGATCGAACTAACATCACTCTTCACGATACCGAGTAAGTTCATTTGCAATCAAACACTTCCTATCTTGCTGCTTTCCGAAACCCTAGAATTAATTTATGGCATCTACATCATCTACAAGCAAAACTCAAAGTGTTGAAGAGGAAGTTAATCTAATCGTTAGGGAAAATTTTGACGAACCTAAGTTTAAGCCACATCCTAAGGTCACAGCACAAATAGATACAATGGGCGCATTTTTGAGCATACCAGAGAGGGTTTTATTGATAGAAGATGTAAGGTCTTATATTCACTACAAAATTGGAGAAGTTGGAGACTTTGAAACTGTTGCAACATATCAACTACTCTGTGGCCCCGATGGAAAAATGAAATCAGACTACAAAAAGATTGAGGAATCAGGTTTATTGTGTTTCATACACTTTCTATAATCATTCAAATCGGATTGGATTAGAATCATTTTGAGCAGGTATCACAATGACAAATTCTAGCTGGATAAACCGATTGAGGTCAATAAGAAAATAATCAGTAGGGTTACTGGGCTCCCTACAACCGACAAAGCTAAGGCTTTCCAAAGTTCTTCACGACCAGATGTTGAGAAATACACTGGAGCACAATGGGATGGTCAGGCATTGAAGATTTCGACAATTAAGGACCCAGCAATAAAATTTGCAGCACATGTGATCGGGTACAAGCTATTTCAATCGAGCAGACTCAATAGCATACCCTACAACGCAATAGACATGGCGCACAAAATTGTAGTGAAAGGTCACCAAGTTGATCTTGCCGAGGTACTATTTCATCAACTTTAGGAGAATATGAAGACCATAAGGAAAAAAAAGTCTAACATATGTAAGTTCGGATCTCTACTTGCATGCATATTCCTCTATTTACAAAAGTATGTGCCTGGCACTGGTAAAGTAAATTGGATACCGGATGTACCGATAATAAAATAGATTTGTGAAATGATGAATAAGTTAGGAGATAAGTTGAATGTAGAGTTTAATGCATACTTCACAGAATTCCAAGGTAATTAGTTCAAAAATTTGAGAATGACATATGTTTTGTGGTCAACACCGATTATACCTTGATAAAAGTAGTTGAGCCTAGGATACAATGGTTGGCACTGATGGGATATGAAATAAACCATGATTTCACACTAAAATCTATTAATGCACTACTTGCATTACCGAAGGATCCCATTGCCACTAGGTTCGGAGTATATGAAGAAGCCAAATCTAGAATCTCCACAAATATTGAGATCGGTAAAATAACTAGAAAGGTAAAGAAGATGAAGAAAAATCTCACTGCTAAATATGGAGATGGGTCTGACACATCTAAAGGGACACCGGTTGTACAGGCAACCGAAGGTCAGTTATAGTTAGCTGACAAACCATATGATAGTGAGGAAACTAAGTCTAACAAAGAAGAAGATCCTACACCGGTTCCTCCACCTGAAATTCCTACAAAGAAGCAGTCACCTATACATGAAGGTATGAAGACACGTTCTTCAACTGCAGCACCACTTACTGAGAAGGAAGAAGCAGTGAAAGTAAAAAAAAAAAAGAGTAGCTACACCGACAAAGAAATACATTAAGAGAAAGAACAAGGCTGTAGCTGAGGCACCAAAGAAAATAAGAAAATTCATAAGAAATAAGGAAGATCTAGAGGATACAGAGATAGAAGATGGTGTAAATCAATTCAAAGTGGTTAGTAACAAGGCCAAAACAATAGATGAAATTATTAAGGACATAATTGAACATGGAGACCTCATTGATCCCTTACTAGACAGATTTGACAAAATGTCAAAAGAAGATCAAACCAAGATTGAAGAGGCTATCATCCAAATGATGATAAAATTCAAGAAAGTTCCAATGGAGTTTGCCTGTGCATTACTGAAGAAATTGGATGATACAATTACTGAAAAATGGGCTGTTGCACTAGACACCGATAAGAGAAAGAGAGAACGCTCTCTAGTTCGGGTAGCCGCACACTTAAGCTTTGGAGAAGTTAGTGAATACTTGAAAAAATACCAAGCACACTTTATGATCAAGAATAGAGTCTTAATGATTATGGATGACAATGTAGCAGATATGGATGTCACAACTAATTCTATATGGACATCAATTTTGAAGGCTGAAGAAAAAGCTGAGCAACAAGCATTTTTGAACCTGTCTAAGAAGAGACAAAATTGTAAAGGTAAAGATATTTGTATTGACGAGGGAACAACAAAGAAATCAAAGAATACCGGTATATCAGTTACCGAGGCAATTGATATAACCAAGGACAAGGAAGAAATAAAAGTTTCACAGGATGCACCGGATAAAGTTGAAATCCAATTGGAGAAGAAAACTGATGATGATGTACTCATTGTAGACATCACACATGGTGATCCTGATGACCAAGATGATGAAGATGTAAATATTGCACCAAATAAAGATGAAGCACTAGACACTGAAAGTCTATTTACATCACTACCAGGTGAACTTCCTGTACTTGCCGAAGTAGCTGAAATTCTTTCCCAAGTACAACCTAATGGCTCAGATCCTGAGAAAAACAAAGATATCATAGGGGATCAAAACATAGAGAAACCTGCAGAGACAGATGAGCCTACACATACAGAGGCACCTTCCACAGAAGCAAAGAAAATACAAGAACCAAAGGAAACAAAGGCGATCCCATAGAACACCACAACTGAGACTCCTACTATATCAACCGAGACCACCACTACTGAGGAGCAAAAGAAGGAAGAACAAGTGTTAACAAGGAAGGATACTCCGAAGACTGGAGATAGATCTATTGCTATCATTGAGAAGAAATCACCTCTAGCAGAGAAGAAGAAGAAGAAAGGAAAAGGGCTGGTCACCCTAGATGAAGTAATTATTATCCCTAAGTGTGACTCGAGGACCCTAAGCCTCGAAGACTTGAGTAAATATGGGGAGTTATGTTCAAGGAAGGCATCGCAAGAGAAGTTGAAGCAAGAGCACAAATGAAAAAGAAGTATTAACCAATGTGTGAGATATCCTCCAATAGGTAGTACCTGAGATACATATTGATGAGGAGACACCTATTATAGATCAACTTGCTACACTTGCCAAGAGGATCAATGCCTCAGACACTAATGCAGACAAACAAATTGAAGAAAGGGTAGAATCCAGAATACAACACAAATTAATAGAGAAAATCAGCCTAGACATGGCATTAAAGAAGGTCAAATTATCTAAGGTAATTACTGAAACAAAATCCATCACCCAGACAATTTGTCAATATTTATTGAAGCTCTGTACTATAGACACCTTCACTATTGAAGTTAGTGAAAAGATCAAAGGATTGGAAGCAGAAATATAGTTGAGTACCAATGTAGCTATCACCGAGCCACATGCTTTCTTAAAGCACATTCACCGAGTTCAGGAACTCCGACAGTTGATAGCAGATTTGAAGAAACAAGAAGTGCACCTCATAGATTAGGTTACTGAGTTACAAACCGAACTAATTCCCTACTTGAAAATTTTTGAAGCACATGTTGTCAAAGCCAAGCTATTAGTTGCAACACCATAAATTTCAGTGTTAGAAAACATCTTTGACATGCATGCACAAGTCAGTCTTGAGCACATTGCTCTCACCAACTTGAAAGAGGAATGGGAAAACCTCTTATAGTCAATGAAGAAAACCCATCAGTTAATTTTTGACAAGCTGAGTATACTACCTAAATTTTGTATTTAGCATTACTATCAAAAAGGGGGAAAACAATGTATCAGATGCTATTATGCCAAATATTATGTACATGGATGCTATGTATACCATATATTATCAGGAGCATGCACAGAGGGGGAGTACTTAGTACTTAGAAATTTTTTATGTGTATATGTATATGGTGGACATATAAGGAGATATAAGTTACATAAAATTTGTCTTTATACATTCGAAGTTTTGATACTAATGCCAAAGGGGGAGATTGTTATCTCTATTGAGCTTTTAAGGTTGTCATTAGTACCAAAGGTGTGTAAAGATATTGGTTGGTCACTTACAGTGAGCTAATCGGTAACATAAAACAGGACAAACTAGTTGGTAAAGCTATACACCAAGCAGTAGATAATTTACCAAGCACCAGCAGACACTGACACCGACAGACAGTAAACACTGAGCATCACAGTATACACCAATCAGTTTACACAGTGTTTACCGAGGATCATAGGAAATAACATAGTAATTAGGAATGGCACATTCTTCTATGCAAATGGTTACAACAGTTTGTAAAACATTTTACCAAGATCGAGGAACATTTAATGTAATGATATTCATTAAATACAATGTATATCTTTTGTAATAGATGATCTAGGTTATTATTGTACATCGTAGATCTTAGGGTTATGACTATATTGTGTAACCTAATTTTGTTATAGCGGAAAAGATAGAATACTATATATTTGTGTGTTCACATCATTTTTGATAAGAACTGAGATATGAATCATGGAGCACTTGAAGCATTTGCCTATCTTCAAGTCTATCAGTTAATAGAACAAGACCAAGTATAGAGGAAATCAGATTGAGCAGAATCAACAGAGGCTATCGAGTAGTTCAGAACATAGATTCTTCACAAGTAAGGTGATATTTTATCAGAGCTTATAGATTTGTATCAGACAATTGAGTGTCAAATAGCAGATAATTACCTATTACTTTCTGACAATTGTAATAGATTTTTTGGATAAAATCTCTTAACAGAGTAGACTTAACAGTCTTATGTAAATCTCTTAATCGAGTGCACACTTCATTAGTGTTGTTAAAATCCTATAACTAGGTAGATCTAGCCGATCTAACATGTCACACCTAACAGGGTGAGATCACCAGAAGTGATCAAAACTTGTAGCCCTAATAGGAAAACCTTTTCTATTTGCAGTAGTGAATAATTTGTGGGTGTCATCTGCACCGCAGTTTTTACCTTCTTACAAGGGTTTCTGTGTTACCAAAATACTTGTGTCATGTGATTGTGATATTGATTTCATGTTGTTTACTTACTTAAGTTAAGTGGATGAATGATTCATGCAATTAGATTCAAGTTATTTTGATTGGTTATCACTATTTACAATTATAGATTTGAAAGGTTTACAAGTTAAGTTTTTGAAGGTACTGATTTACCCCTCCCCTCTCAGTACCTATCTCACCCAATTCCAACAGATCATGTCAGAGAATTCTGTACTCAATTTATGGAGTTTATGCATGAACCAACTTACTTAATGTGCCTTTTCCCTCAATCTCTGGGAGGAGCACCATTCATTGGTTCTCTAGAATGCCTCCAACTATCAAAACTTTTGAGGAGTTAATCAAACTATTCTATCAACAATACTCCTACAATATTCAACATCCAGTCACCATGATCGACATTTGCAATCTGAAACAATATCCAGGTGAACCATTCCTAACATTTCTAAAGAGAGGAAGGAAGAAATTTTCTCTATATGCTAGAACCATTCCAGAAACTAAGAAGCTGGAAATCTTCATCAACAATCTTGTTCCAGAAATAAACTACCCTTTACAAATGCAAAATCATAAATCTTTTGATAATATGGTTGATAATGCAATCAAAATTGAGAAAGTACTTGTGAAAAAAGGAGACATCACACCGCAAAAGGACAAGTATGAATCTGGATCTAGTTCTGAGGACAAGAACAAAAACTATAACAAGAATAAAGGCGTTGTCACAGATGGCATTTTCGATAATATCCATGCCCCTTCTAAGGCACCCACTTTCAATCTCACTGCTGGCACCCAATCCATCAAAGCTTCTGAAGATAAAACAACAGAGTCCAACAAAAAGTCATCCGATTACAAACCTTGGGCTACAGATCCTAATCGCAAATTCACTCCTCTTGGAGAATCCTTGGAATCTGCCATGAAAACTCTATTGGCAAACAAGATCATCTACTTGCCTGAGATAAAAGTCTTTGATCCTGAACCTAAATTGAAATGGTGGAGAGAGAATGATTTCTACGAATTCCATCACAATAAGGGTCATAAGACTAATAACTGCGTTCACTTGAAGCACATCATAGAAGATAAAATTGGTAATGGAGATATCACAATTGAAAATCGTAAGAGAAATAATGATCATACAGCGTTCACATAACCGTTTCCTAAACATGGTAAAGAAAATTCTTCTTCTCAGCCTAATATGGGTGCTAAAGTCAATTATGCATACTCTGGAAACAATGTTGTCATCAATATGGTTGAACCATGTCTATCTAAGCATTGCAATGTCATCACAATTGTCAGAAAAGATAGAGAAAATCAATCAGCTAATGTAGTTACTCAAGCACAAGCTCAGGCACACCTACAAGGACAAATACCAGATTCATCCAGTGTCCCTAAGGTGCCTCTCAATCTTTCATCTACTTCTAAATAGAAGGCTACATCTAAATCTTCAAATTCTAAAGACACGAGGCCTACTTCATACAGTATTGTCCAACAACTCCAACACACAAATGCAAAAATCTCCATGTTTGAGTTGCTTCAGATATCTCCAGCTCATAGAGCCATTCTAGAAAAAGCTTTGCTTGGATCCAATGTTCCTGATAACCTTTATTTAGACAAATTCCAGACTATGGTTGGTCATCTTACGTCTCCACAATATATTTCCTTTTAAGAGGAATATGATAACTCCTTGAGTCATCTGCATAAGCAGCCCTTTCATATTGAAGTCTTGATCCAAAACCATCGTGTCAAATGTGTGTTGATAGATGGGGGCGCTGGTCTAAACATTTGTTCTTTCAGCTTGATCAAACAACTGGGATTTTTAGAAATGGCTATTGATCCTAGAAAGAAGATAACTATCAAAGCATATGATGAGCAAGAAAGATCTTCCAAAGGAACAACTGTCTTACCTATCAGAATAGGTCCTATCATCAGAGATACTATATGTCAAGTTCTTGATCTACCTTTGGCTTACAATATCCTTCTAGGGAGACCTTGGATGCATGAGATGAAAGCTATTCCTTCTACATATCATCAGTGTTTAAAATTTCATTATGAGGGGGTAAAAGTGATGATTCCAACTGATCTATATACAACTTGCAATGCATTGAAAGAAAGTGCTGATAAACTTGTTCCTAATAACAGAGAATCTTCCACTAAGCAAACAGACATTGCTTCAACATCCAAGATGGAAGACATTGCTAAAGAGGTCAAGATCAAAGAAAATGGTATGGGAGAATACACTATAGAGCCAGTCTTATCTTTGACATCTCTCCCTATCTTGCCTAATTCTTATGAACAAACTCTGAAACAGTCCAAACTAGAGTCTAAAGAACCTCGTGAAGCATATAAATGAAATTTTGTTACAGAACAAGCATCTAAGTAAGAGTTTGAAGAAGATGAAGCTGTGCTTGCGTGGTTGTACAAAGATGAACCTAAATCTCAAGTGGTTAAAAATTGTGATGCTACAATACCGAGTATCCCTTCTAAGTCATATGGCCCAGGAGATAAATTGATCACAAAAATGGGGTATAAAGGAAAAGGACCTCTAGGACTACAAGGTAAAGGTCTTCTATCACCTCTTGACCATTATGGCCGAGAAAACAAGAATACAACAGGTTTAGGATATAAGAAGAAACCTTTCTATCTTAGAAAGAACTCCCCACATGTCTTAGAATAGATTGAGCCATCCACAAAAAATCAACTAAAGGGAGAAACAACAGAACAATCTGATAGTGAAGATTCAGACACCATTGAAGATCTCATTCCCTATGAGCATTTGCCTAAAGAAATAAAAGACCTCCTTGAAGCTGAAGACGATCCAATAAAAAGACTTAATGTAGTAGAAACACAAGAACCTACTATAGAACAAGAGGTAGTTACAACACAAGAACCAGCTAATCTTGAAGAAAATCAAACAGACAAAGAGGAAAGTGGTAGTTATTCTGAGATAGATTCCCATGAGCATGAATTCAAATCAGAATCTGAGGGTAACCCTTCTTGGGGTATTCATCCTGACTTTACTCATGTTCTTAGATTTCCTAGAGGCATAGATGAAGAATCTAATGACTATGAATGGGGAGCCATTTCAGAAGAAGATGAGCTTATTATAGAGAAACATATTGATGTTATTCAACAATATGCACCTAAACCCAACGTAAGTCTAGAGAGAAATGATGAACTTATCGAGTTTGATCCACCGATGGCTAAAGTGGACTTCCACAATGACATTGAGCCTATTCATGAATTGAATGTCTTAAGTTGTAATATCACCTTTGAACTCAAGCATCGGGTTAGGACCAATGATGACAGATCCATATCTGTAAACACTATTTCCTAGTCTTTCACCACTTTGACTATCCAAAATCCTGAACTTCTTGACCGCACCTCTACGAATATGAACCAAGGTATTTATACCTTTCCCAATGACTATGCCCTTGCTTGCTACCTCAATGTAGTTGAGCCCATGAGGACTTCCATCAGTGAACCGAGCATTAGCATGATGGAGTCAGACATCAAGTATCTTAGTCAAAAAAATAAGAATAATAATAAAAAGAAAAAGAGTTTTGAGGGTGAAAACCACTTTGTGGCAGTCTCAGAACCTAAAAATGTAAAAATAAAAGACGTATCCAAAGGTGAAAACCTCTTTGAGGCACCTAAGGATGAGATATTTGATGTCCTTCTGAGTCATTTACAGGACAGATCTCCAGTTCTAATTGAACCCACTCAATCTATCAACTTGGGAACAACAGAAGAACCGCAGTTGATCCATGTAGCACAATCTTTATCAGAAGAAGAGAAACAAAAATTTGCAACATTCCTAATAGAAAAGAAGATCAACTTTGCATGGAAATATTCAGATATGCTAGGGTTGGATCTGGATCTTATAATGCACCATTTATCTATAGCTCCAAACGTTAAACCTGTTAAGAAAAAATTGAGAAAGATGCATCCACACGTTGGACTCTTGGTAAA
Source organism: Chamaecyparis obtusa (assembly GCA_027943335.1). Lineage (NCBI taxonomy): Eukaryota > Viridiplantae > Streptophyta > Pinopsida > Cupressales > Cupressaceae > Chamaecyparis > Chamaecyparis obtusa. The sequence continues at coordinate 2,293,434 of BSBK01001755.1, read as the reverse complement.
AGCTGAATTAGAGAAGCTCCTAAAAGTTAGATTTATCTGAGTTATTGATTATGCTGAATGGATCTCTAATATTTTACTTATTTCAAAACTAGACAAATCTATAAGAGTATGCACAGATTTCAGAGATGTAAATAAAGCATGCCCTAAGGATGATTTTCCACTGCCTAACATTGATATGATAGTGGACATGACTGTGGGTTTTGAGATGTATTCTTTAATGGACAGTTTCTCTAGATGTAATCAAATAAAAATTGCTCAAGAGGATCAAGAGAAAATTTCTTTCACATGTGCATGGGGTACCTTCTATTGGAATGCCATGCCATTTGGGCTTAAGAATGCTAGTGCTACATATCAGAGAGCTATGACATCTATTTTTCATGACATGATGCACCGAACTATGGAGGATTATGTTGATGATACTTTAGCAAAATCTATGATTAGAGTTGAACATCTAAATGACTTGAGCAAGATACTAGACAGAATGGAAAAATTTAATCTCAGACTAAATCCTAAGAAGTGTGCTTTTGGTGTCACTATTGGAAAGTTCTTAGGATACATAGTTTCAAAGAAGGGCATTGAAGTTGATCTAGCTAAAGTAAAGGCTATAATGGAGATGCAACCTCCCAAGAACATCAGTCAAATGAGAACATTACAAGGGAGAGTACAATCTATTAGACGCTTCATATCTCAGCTAGTAGACATATCACAACCTTTTACAAAGACATTACATAAAGGTGTGACCTTTGCATGGAGTGAGGAATGTGCAAAGAATTTTAATCATATCAAGAAATATCTATCAAATCCTCCTATCTTGATGCCTTGCATTCAAGGGAAGCCTTTGATCTTATATGTCTCTGCTACAGATACATCACTGGGGGCACTACTTGCACAACATTATGAGAACAAGAAGGAAAGGGCTATATACTATATCAGTAGAACATTGGTGACATATGAAAAGAACTATTCTATGATTGAAAAGGCTTGTCTAGCTATGATCTTTGCATCATAGAAACTAAGACATTATATGTTGGCTCATACCACACAGTTAGTAGCTAAGATTGATCCACTAAAGTACCTACTAAGAAAAGCTGCCCTCATAGGTAGATTAGCTAAATGGGTCATGCTCTTAAGTGAATTTGACATTGAATATGTTGAAAGAAAAGCTATTAAAGGCCAAGTTATTGCTAATCAGTTAGTAGATGCACCTTTTTTTGATGACACACCAATGCAAATGGAATTTCCAGATTCTTCTATCATGAATCTTTCTTCTAGAGAATGGCAATTGTTCTTTGATGGCTCCTATACACAGAATGGATCTGGAGAAGGCATCTTGTTTATCACTCCTCAAGGATACTCCATTCCTAAAGCATTCAGAATCAAATTTCCTTGTACAAACAATATTGTTGAATATGAAGCCCTTCTTAATGGTATGAAAATAGCAATTGAGTGGAGAGTAATAGAATTACACATTCATGGAGACTCACAACTTGTAATCCATCAAGTCAATGATGTGTGCTAAACAAAAGATGAAAAGCTCATTCCATACAAAAGAATGGTAGATGATCTAAAGAAATATTTCATATCTATCACATTTGAGAAAATACCTAGAACAGAGAATAAGGCTGCCGATGCAATGACAACATTATCTATTTTATTACAACAACCTGAACATGAGCTACGCTATGAGTTCCTGGTGGAAGCACTATCTTATCCTGCATACGATTCCCTTGAAACCCACATGAATTTCACTATTGTAGGTCATGATTCCTCCCGCTATAAAAAATTATTCTCCTATCTCAAAGACCAAATCATTCCCGATATGTTTAACCGTCATGAAAAGAGATACCTTATCCGTAATGCCTCCCGATATGTTATCATTGGTCACGATCTATACAAACGAGGTCTAGATGGTACACTACTTAGATGTTTAGAATGGGAAGAGTCTCAACATGCACTCGAGGAAGTACATGAGGGTATATGTGGGTCACACTCGAATGGTCTAACACTAGCATGAAAACTTATTAGGGATGGGTACTATTGGCCCGAAATGGAGAAAGAGTCTATCAAGTTTGCTAAGAATTGTCAAAAGTTCCAAGTGCATGGCAACTTAATTCATGCTCCAGGGAGAGATCTAATTCCCTTTACTACACAATGGCCCTTTCACCAATGGGCATTTGATCTTATAGGATCCATACATCCTCATTCTTCTAAGGGACATACCCATATAATCACAGCTACAAATTATTTTACAAAATGGGTAGAAACAATCCCTTTGACACAAGCAACTAGAAAACAAATATCTATGTTCATCTTGAACTACATCATATGCCAGTATGGTATTCCACATTCTATAGTCATAGATAATGGTGGACAATTTAAGAACAAAGACTTGGATGATCTCTATGCCAAATTCAAAATTACACAACATTGGTCATCTATCTACTATCCTCAAGGGAATGGACAAGCAGAGGCTTCAAACAAGAATCTATTGAAAATCTTGCACCGTACAATTAATAAGATAGGAAGAGACTGGCATCTCATGATCAATCCAGCTCTCTAGGCCTACAAAATAAGTATCAAAATGCCTACTGGGGCTACACCATTTGCTTTAGTTTATGGGTTTGAAGCGGTACTGCCTATTGAGGTTGAAATCCCATCACTAAGAATCATAATGCATGGTCTAGTAACTGATGATGACTACCGAGTGTCTAAGTTGTAAGAACTTGAACTACTAGATAAGCACAAACAAGCAGCGTATGATCATCTCAGAGTGTATTAGAAAAGAATGTCTAGAGGCTACAACAAGAAAGTCAGACACAGAGAATTTCAGGTTGGTGATCTATTCTTGAGGGAGAATCCTAAAAATCAATCACATAAAGAACGCAAGGGGAAGTTTGAACCCAATTGGCTGGGTCCCTCTGTAATCACTGCTACTTTTGGCTCTGGTACTTATCAACTCTCAATGACTGAAGGAGAATAGCTCTAAGAACTAATCAACATTCTCCATCTAAAGAAATTCTATGCCTAAGGCATTCAGTCTATGGTAAAATGTCTTGTAAAAATCTTAAAAATATGAAAAAGTCCTGAGAAAATGAACATCTTGGTGAAAACCTAGCAATAGGTGCCTTGATGATTCACAAAAAAAAAAGTAAAAAAGTATCAAAACTATAAAAAAAATTTGAAAAAATGAAAAATACAAAAAAAATGGGAAAGAGAAAAACGTGCCTTGATGAAAACTTGGACATAGGCACCTTGCTAGCAAAAATAGAATCTTTGCCAAGATGGTGAAAACCCAATAAACGGAAGCCACTTGTTCAAAACACTCCATCTATTAACGCAATCTTGGTCTTTCCTAGCTTTCAGTCTTGCTATAGTTTTTACATATCTGCCGGTTTGTTTTCGCATTCATGTTTTCAATAAGTCAGTTTGTACACCAATCGGTTCAAGCTTCTATATCCTATCAATGCTTAACACTTGGGGGCAATCAATGTCATATCCTATGGCCTCCAGTACATCTTAGATGAGTCATATCCAGTCAGAGTCCTTTGAAGCTTCATCCAAGTCAATCAGTCTCCTCTCCAGAAAGGATTTTGCATCGACAACAACGAAATCAAACACAAATTGAAAACAATCTATGTTTCTTCATGCTTTTATCTCCTTGTATGCTTACTGATTTGCATTGAGATTTTTGCATATTGTGTCCCTTCGAGCTCTTTGATGATGTCCTTTAAAGGATTTAGAGAGTGATGACTGGGGGCATAATCTTTTCTTTGTTTTCTGCTTGTATGTGAAAATCTAACAACTTTGGAAATTTTGGATTGAAATGGTGTTCGTCTGTAAGAGCCTCTATTTTGAATTGGATGGCCATGAGTACCTCGACCATTGATACCCAAAAAATTCAAGGAAGTTTGATCTAACTATTGTCTTTTTAAGTGAGTTCTTTCTCCTACTGTGAAACGCGATCTTGCCTAAGGATGTGAACGATAAAGGGTCACTATGGGTAATTCACATTGGATTTAGAATGATCTCTTGACTGCTTGATGTGTTTGTTTTGCAAGGCGTATTCTTGTCATCATGATGTTTATGTTTTGATGCTTATACAAATTGCTATATCAAAATGGACATGATATTCAGGTCATCCTAGTGTTTATGCCTTGGTTCTTATATCTAATTTGACATTCCGAAAACAAAATCAATATTCATATGTCCATGGTTGTCTAGCCAGTGGGTGTTGTATTGATTTTTGGCGCATACAAATTGATATTCATATGTCTATGGTTTCATAACTAGTGGGCATTGTATTGATTTATTGGGTTACCTAAAAACTCAATGATGACAAATGACCGACACATGATTAGTGACTAGGTCCTAGGTCTTAGGTTGCATTTCATTTTGCATGTCATTTTACACTTTGCATGATTGCATGATCTCACAAATTGCTTGAAAATATTCAACAATTCTTCTAAAAACCATACTTAAACTGAAAATGAAGATCTGAATCTTGTACGAAGGTCTCCTCACAGAACACAAGTAGTCACCATCCTGGTTTAAACATCCTTTTTGACATAAGACTGAGTACTTGTCTTCATCAATACGTACAAAAAATATCATGTGTATCATTGCATTTACATTGCATATTCATAATCATTCATTCCATCTATTGCATTACATACATTTCCATACATACACTTTCCATAATCAATCACATTTGCATAACATTCATACATTTGAAAGAAACCATTGCATTGCATAAATCCATACATACATTCTACTCTACTCATGGCATTTACATCACATGATATCATCATAAAATCAAAACATGACAAGTACAAATGAAGTCACAACCAAAAATCTTGATCTCATATATATATATATATCATAAACTTGAAATAGTTAGGGGTGCACTACTAGCACAGTGTACAAAAGAATGAGCTCATGTGAGCTATCAAAAGTCAGAATAGTATCAAAATCAAAAGAGAAAAGTATTAGAATATCTCATAACAGATTAGCTGTCTACATGCTTTTCTACTTCTGGTGGAGGTGGTGGTGGTGCATCTGGCACTGCCTCGGCTTTGGGTGCCCTAGCTCCCTCTAATTCTAACATATACTACAAATACAAAGGAACTCTATGAGCAAGTGGTACAATAGCATAGTATGTAGACACATAATAGGAAGATCATGAGGTCTGATGAATAACCTCTGCTTGTAATCTCTGAACCTCACCATGAAGCTTAGCACGCTGTCTATCTACCTCTAGAAACCTCTCCTCCCAGTGAGCACTATGCACCTTCAGGTCCTTGACCTATAATCCGAGTCTCCTCACAACCTCCTGTGGAGTGAGTGGTACACTAGGATCAATATCTATAGCCGGCATGTCAGTATCAGCATCTGGCTGCTCTGTGGTCTCGGCTCTCTGCACCTTGTAACATCTCACCTCAGCACCTAAATCAAAAGAAGTATCACCCTGTAATGGATCAAAATCACCACCTACAACCTGCTTAGCTGCAAGTACCTCCTTAGCAATACCAACACTACCTAAAGTACCACCCTCTCCCCTAGTCCATCTCTGTGAACCTATAGGCCTACCTGCTGTAGAACTAGTGGGACAAGGTGGCCTCATCTGTCTTACTGATCTTTGGGGAGGAGCCATCACTCTCGGCCTCAGAGGTGTGGGGTGCAAAATAGGAACCTGTGCGGGTCTTGAGCCTTGTCTCATCGAAGCTCTAGTAACATCCATAGCCTCCTCCATGGAAGGTATCAGCTATGTGGGATCAGAGAACCTATAGATAGGGTGATCTACAAGCTAGGATATAAAGCCATCTGTCACTCCAGCATCAACAACCTATGGTCTATACTCCCAGTCCCTGCCGATAATACCACTGTACTCCTGTGAACATAAGACATAAGAAAGCCTCATAGTCCATCCAAGTCCGAGCTCATAGGCTATCCGAGTGTAAGTGGCATAATCTTGAGGTGCATCATATACTCATCCATACTGTCACCACACCCTAGTAATAATAAATTGCTCAAGTATAGAGGACGATCATCCAATCAACACATGGCTCTGGAAGAAGAAACTGAAGTGCTCTCATGCAGTAGGCCAAGGCTCAATATCTACATAAGGCCTCCATCGCACAAATGTCATGTCATCAAGGAACCGTCTCTAGTACTCTACATGGCCCATGCGACCCTATATGACATATCCAACATAAATATAAATAATGGGCTCCTGTAGCTGTCACCGTGACTGGCATACTGGTCTTAAAATCAGGATATGCTCCCACACCCAGATCTATAGAACTAAAGCACCAATAGCAAAAGACTTGCTCTCCTGATACACTACCTCGTTCATCTTAGAGAACACATGGGATAATAAGCACTGACCCCAAGCTAACTTAGAAGGAGTAGCCATCAACCGTGCCACCATTGGGCCCCAGCCCATCAAAAGGCCATTTTGCTAATGGTCGGACATGATAATACCTCCTATCATCCTAGAAAGGATGCACTCTAACCTATGGGTTTGACCATACCATTGTAGCAAGGTCTCCCAAGAAATAGAACTAGTCAGCTGTGTATCATCTCCAAAAAGATGTCTGAATGCTAGTAAACTAGAGTTCCCCGAACTCACATACTTTGGATGCTGACCTGAATGGAAGGGAATGTGCAATATACAGTATACATCCTCTGGTGTAACAATGATCTCCCCAGTCAGCAAGTGGAAAGTCTGGGTCTCATAATGAAATCTCTCTATCAAAGAAGTCAATAGTCCATGATTTACCCTAATCTCGGGTAAATGAATCAGATACTCAAATCCACATGAAGCAATATGAACTCTCATAGGATTAGGTAATGAAACACAAAGTCTCTAAGTGGCAGGATGTGAGATGCACACATGAACATCAGGATATGTGACCTACATAGCACAGAAACATGGAACCCTATTAGTACTTTGGTTGAAATACAGGCTACAAATGCGAGAATTGAATAGTTTACTATTTTAGAAGGTAGCTCAAAGATTCAGTAATCAGGCTAAAAGATCAAAAAATTCAAAAATGTGACCTAGAAATGAGTTTTTGGCTCATTATTTTTCAAACGACAAAGTAGACTGGCATTGAAACTTGTATGAGTTTTTCTCAGATACCATATGACAAACAATGATGATACGACACTGTATATCTCCTCGTACAAGTTATGAGGGACCTGACGAAACATCGTACGACTCTTGGGTCCCTCTCATACAAGTCTTGGGGGATAGTGATATGACAACCTAACTAGAATTGAAAAGTCATACGAGTTTCCGTGCATGCAAAAATTTAAAATTGAAAACGTACAAAAAATATGCTAAAAATGCTATAAACAAAGAAAAATTGACTTTTTAGTGAGGCATAGAGGTCCACCTACCGAATGTCCATACTGTCGAGGTCTCTGATGCCTCCGGCTACACTCAAAATGGTGAGAAGACATAGGTACCTTCATTTCTTCCATTTTCTCACTTAGAGGGCTCCACAAGGTTTTCAAAGTTCAACGGTGAAAATGAATTGAAAATGACCCTTCCGACCTTTATATAGCTTTTGACCTAATTTTCAAAAGTGCTCCATTTTTCACGAAAATTGTACCCCCAACTACTTTCGACGTTCTGAACCCATTTTCAAGATCAAAATCAAAATCTGAGATCGTTTACTATGTCAAAATCATGATTTAAATTTTTTTTGACCTAGGATGTCTGACTACTTGCATAATCGACCTTCAATCATCACAGGAATCCATAATTCAACTTAACTGATTATCTTACATCAAACCATTCAAATTTCAACCTAGTCAAACTTGGTCTCCCGGACCTCCAAATGATTTAGAATGCATTCTTGAACATGTATAACCACTTTTCAAATCAATTAATATGCTTCTAAACTATAACGCTAATTTTTCTTGTCAGATTTCAATTTTAATCCCGAAGGGGGCATGGTATTACACATCATTCAAAGTTTGTAAATATTATTCTATCAATCAAATCTTTTTTAGTAATCAAGACAACAACCACGTCTGGTTGCTAATTCATCTAAAATCCTCACTGCTTGGGGCAAATCTATTGATTCTTGGGGCATATCAAATTCACAGAGATCCATATCAATCTGGTATCCTAAATCTATCTTGTAAACTGTATCAACTTTTGTAACTATCGGTTCATTAGTGTTATTTCCTTGTTTCTTCGTAACTGATGGGTTCAGGATGTGATACCAATATGATTTATACAAGGACATTTAGGTCTGGAATCAGTCACTCACTTGTTCGCAATCATAAGGTTCAGAATTAGGCATTTTGACACTTTTTCGTAATCATTGGTTCATTGTTGCTATAGTTAACATTATCTTTGGTCATTCAGGACCTGAAATCTTAAATCTTACATCTTCAAATCTTTCAATCAGTTTCTATCTCGAAATCGGTCAATCTTTCAAATCTTTTAAATCAATTTCATACGTATATCAGACACAGCCTATTCTTTGAACCACTATGCTTTGCACAGTGATTCAAAGAGGGGCAAAATGTAATACCTCAAAAATGGGCTATAGGTTCATTAACCTTCTACATCTTCAATTTGAACGGAATCAACATCAAATTCCTAACCTAAGGCACATCTACACATTATCGAATCCTAATTGATTTTATCCTAAATTTTGCATCGGGGAATATTCCTAGCAATATTCCTATTTATCCTAATTATACTTTAATTTAATGATTATTTGGTGATAAATTCTATTTATCCTAAAGTTTGATTAATTGAATATTCTAAATATTTAATTAATTAGATTTAATACTACCACTTAATTATTTAATTACATTTAATTATATTTATTCCTAAATATTATTATTTAATTTTGACAATAAAATCAAAATCTCATGACTAATTGATTAAATTCTTATTTAATTAATTAATGTCAATTGTCAATATTTAATAATATAGTTTAAAAATAAAATTTGATTTAATAATTGATTAACCCATAAATCAATTATTTTAATTCAAAAATCAATTAAGTTGAAAATAAATCACTTTATTTATTAAATTAATTCATATTAAATTATGCACAATCAGAAAAGTAGGCAACTAGAAATTAACAATCAATTTTAAAATTGAAACTCAACATCTGATGATGAGTTGAAATTTTATCTAAAACTCTATTTTGAGTAAAACTCTTCTTTTGCATGATTTTTGTGAGTTAATTATTTCTAAATTTCCTGATAACTCAAAAATCAACCCGATTTTATCAAGAGTGATTTATGGCTTTTCTCTTGCATGCTCAAAGCCCTGGATTTCTATAAAAACAAGGCTTAGCTCTTCATTTTTATCAACACTCAAATTTGCACAATTACTCTGGCGAATTGGTGATTGAAGGATTGAGCACTTACGATAGGTGATTTGTGAGATTTTTCATAGTTGATCATAATCTTTCATAGTTTTTGCATAGTTTCATATCATAGATTTCATCTTCATATCATTCTTAGATTAAAACTGCATTCCATTTCAATTCACATTAGCTTAGATTTATACAGTTTTTAATTATTATTGCATAGAAAATCCAAAAATATAGCTTAATCTGCATTCATAGTTTTTCATATTTTTGCATTCAAATCCTTTGTCTAGGTGTTGCATTGTCACTGATCTCGGTCTGATCTAAGAGTATCATACTCGCATCTATTAGAAGACAGTAAATCACCTGGTTAGCATAGTTTCAATTTCATTGCACGATTTTCAATTTTTGCTAACCTCTAATGTTTTACCGAAGTGTTGTGTCTACAGCTAGGTACAAAATTCACACACACATTCTCCAACTTATGTTTCACTTCCTCATGCATTGTCTTCATAAATTCAACAAATTTTTCTCCTTAAGCACTTCTCTTTTCTTCACCAGCAATGTCCTTTAAGTCTGTTATACCTCTCGATTGTCTACCATTAACAATCTCAAAAGGTATTTTTCCAGTACTCCTATTCACTGAATTATTGTATGCAAACTTTGCTTGTGCCAACATAGAATCCAAATTACTCGGTTGATCTCCAACTTAGCAGCTCAAAAGATTACCCAAACTTCCATTTACAACTTCTGTTTGTCTATCAGTCTGTGGGTGAAATGTAGAACTATACCTCAACTCGGTACCCAACTTCCTCTGAAGAGTCTTCCAAAAGTATACAACAAACTTACTCTCTCGGTCAGAGATGATACTCCTCGGTAATCCATGCAATCTGACAATTTCCTTCAAGAAAAGATCTGCTATATGAACTGCATATGATATTTTTCTACAGGGTATAAAGTGTGCCATTTTAGAAAATCTATCAATAACAACAAATATAGAATCGTTACCTCTTACTATCTTTAGTAAGCCAAGAAAAAAATCCATACATATATCAATCCAAGGTTTCTCAAGAACAAAAATCAGTGTCTATAATCCAGTATTCTGGCTTACTCCCTTTGCAACTTGACAAATTTCACAACTTTTCACAAATTTCTGAACATCCTTATACAACTATGGCCAAAAGTATTTCTCCTTAAGAAAAATCAATGTTTTGTCAATGCGAAAATGTCCAGCCAAACCACTACTATGTTTCTCCTTTATCAAGTTAGTTCTCATTGATCCTCTCAGTATACACAACTGAATACCTTTAAAAAACATACCTTCTTGAATGAAATAGTCCTCCAATTTAGTAGTCGATTGATCTTGAATAGGTGCTCTGCACTTCCTCCACGACTCATAAAAATTAGGGCCAGTTTCATACAAATCTTTCATGTCATCAAAACCAATAACTTCAATTCTCATCTCGGTCATCAAATATCTTCTTCTACTCAATGCATCAAAAACTCGGTTAGTGACTCCACTCTTATGTTTTATCACAAATGTATAACTCTGCAAATATTCAACCCATTTCATATGTCTCTGATTCAACTTATTCGGACTACCAAAATACTGCAAAGCCTTATGATCAGTATACAACACAAATTCACTCGGTATCAAATAATGTTTCAATTTTTTCATGTCTTGAACAATAGCATAGAACTCTTGATCATACACATAATATTTCCTTTTTGCATCATTCAATTTCTCACTAAAGAAAGCAACAGGTTTACCTTCTTGACTCAAAACAACTCCTATTGCATTTCCACTTGCATCACATTCAACTTGAAATACATTATTGAAATTAGGTAAAGCTAACACAGGTAATTCAACAAACTTTTGCTTCAAAGTGTAATACTCCAAAAATGGGCTATAGGTTCATTAACCTCCTACATCGACACATCGAATGAAATCGACATCAAAATCCTAACCGAAGGCACATCGGCACATTATCAAATCTTAATTGATTATCATAAATTCTGCATCGAGGAATATTCCTAGCAATATTCCTAATTATCTTTAATTTAATAATTATTTGGCAATAAATCCTATTTATCCTAAAGTTTGATTAACTGAATATTCTCAATATTTAATTAATTAGATTTAATACTGCCACTTAATTATTTAATTGAAGTTAATTATATTTATTCCTAAATTTTATTATTTAAATTTTGACAATAAATCCAAAATCTTATGAATAAATTGATTAAATTCTTATTTAATTAATTAAAGCAAGTTGTCAATTTTTAATAATATTGTTTTTGAATAAAAGTTTGAAAAATAATTGATTAACCCATAAAACAATTGTTTTATTTTTCATATCAGTTAAGTTGGAAATAAATCACTTTATTATTAAATTAATTCATAAATAAAACATGCAAAATCAGAAAAGCAAACAACTATCAATTATCAATTAAAATCTAAACTCTATTTTGAGTTGAACTTTGCTTTTGCATATTTTTTGTGAGTTAATTATCATTTATTTAAAATAACTCAAAAATTAACCTGAGTTATTTGAGTGATTTATGGCTTTTTCCCATGCACCTCCAAAGCCCTAGATTTCTATAAATTAAGGCTTTAGCTCTTCATAAATCATCCACAAGAATTGCATAATCACATTGCCGAATTGGAGACTGAAGAATCATCTTTGCGAATCCAAGCTTTGTGAGATCAATATTGCATAGTTTTTCATATTAGTTTTCATTTGTTAGATCATTTAGCATATCATAGCATATCAGTTTTTACATATAGATTCATATCCATTTCTCATTATCATAATTGCATAGAAAAACCAAAAAAATTAGATTAATTTGCATTCATTCCATATCTACCTTTTGCATTCAAATCCTCCATTTAGGTGTCATCAAGGTCACTGATCTCGATAACAATCTGAGAACATCATACTCGCACCTATTAGAAGGTAGTAAATCGCCTGGTTAGTTTAGCTTTCAATTCATTGCATGATTTCATTTTTGCTAACCTCTAATGTTTTACTGAAGTGTTGTGTCTACAGATCAGGTACAAAATTCATACACACACAAAGTATAAAAAATTTTATCAACTCCATATGTCCACTTAGATTCTCTTTTATATCCTCTCATAGTCCCAGTCATAACATTACAAATTAAACTAAAATTTATGATGAATTTTCGGTAAAAACTTGCTTAACCATGAAATGATCTTACCTCACTAGCATTTTCAGGTGTAGGCCAATTAAAAATAGCTTCAACCTTCTCAAGATCCATTTTACAACCATCAGCTAAAATCACAAATCCTAAATACACAATCTCTTCTTTCATGAAGGAACACTTTTTAAAATTAATCAACAACTTTTTTTCTTTCAATCTCTGCAATACCCGTTTAATATGAAACAAATGTTCTTCTCTAGTCTTACTGAATATCAAAATGTCATCTAGATATACAATCATAAATTTACCCAAAAATTTCTTCAAAACCTCATTCATCAATTTCATAAAAGTAGTCGATGCATTAGTTAAACCAAAAGGCATAACCAACCACTCATACAAACCTTCTCTTGTCTTATAAGAAGTTTTCCACTCATCACCTTCTCTGATTTTGATCTGATGATATCCACTTTTGAAATCAATTTGGTAAAATATTTTGCTCCAGTCAAACTATCCATTATGTCATCCATTCTTGGTATAGGAAACCTATATTTCATTTTTATCATGTTGATTACTTTGGAATTAGTACACATTCACCATTCTCCATTTTTCTTCAGTGCCAATACAACTGGTACTGCACAAGGACTCAAAATTTCTCTTATTAAACCTTTCTACAAAAATTCTTGGATTTGTCGGTTAAGTTCCTGATTCTTGGTAGGTGTTAGCCGATGTGGTGCCTTGTTCAGTAAACTAGCTCTAGGGATCAAATCCATACAATGATCAATGCTTCTCTTCGGTGGAAAACCATTAGGTACATTATAAAAAATGATCTCTCTATACTCGGTGAGTATCTTATCAATCTCGTCAGGGATACTATCCACTGTTTTCTCACTTAGTTTGTTAGGAATCACAACAAAACATACATCATTCTTCTTTAAATCCTTAACAAACTTTCTGTTGCCCGAAAATTCCCTTTCGTTCATTTTCAGCCACAGTCCTATTTTCCAATGAAATGCTCAAGTGTCAAAAACCCAGTGTGTTTTTGACCTCCTCTCTGCAGGCTCGGGATGTTTTTGCCTTTTGGTTTGAAAATTTGGTGTGTTTTCGACCTCTCAGCTTTGAAAATTTAGTGTGTTTTCGACTTTCGCTCGAAAACATCCTATGTTTTTTACTGCTTCCGCACTTTACACTTCTCTGGCATCTGCATTTTTCCTAAGTACACAACTCCGATCTTGTGGGCCTGGTGGTTGGCTTTCCTCAAAAACCTTGTGGTTTTCGCATGATCGTAAGGAATATTCCTTGCCCTTGCGATCATGCGACAGGATGACACCTGTCCGTGGGCCCATTCTCCATTTGCAAAGGTTAACGACAACCATCGATCTTTCTTCCGATATAGCAAGCCTTAACCATGGCTAACATTTTACAGTTAGTCGCATGATCGCATGGGCTCTTTGCCCATGCAACTAACTACCTGTGGTTATGGTGGTTTCATGGCCGGCGGTGTTGAAGGCAGGGGTCACAGGTTACCATTGTTGCATGATCACATAGGCCTTCCTGACTGCATGCGATCATATGACAAGCAGTAGGTGGTCTATAGGGTGGTGGTTTGCAGTCAGTGGCTGGCGTCACGTAGTTTGTCATATGATCGCATGGGCTCTTCTGAGCCCATGTGACCATGTGACAAACTGTCTACGGTTAGAATGCTTGCAGGCGGTTGTGGTGGGTCTTGTGCCAGGGGTGCCGAGGTGTTTGCTGAGGTGGTGGTCAGACTAAATGGGGGAGTGACACGTGGCTACGTGGTTGCGCAGTTGGAGGTGGGCCCAGTTCTATGTGCAGTCGGTGGAGGTTCTTGTGGGCCCGGTAACATGGGCCCCATAGATTCAAAATCTACAATGGTCGCATGTTCGCATGGGATTTTTTGATCCCATGCGATCACGCGACCACCATCAGATCCTCTACAATTTTTTGGTGGGGTTTTCATGGGTCCAGTCAAGGTGGTTGGCCCCGGTTTGGCCGTGTGCCAAGGCGTTTTGCGTGGCGGATCTTGTGGGCCTGAGCATTTTGAGGAGCGGTGGCATTTTCAAAGAGATGTCGCATAATCGCATGAAGGCCTTTTGGCCCATGCGATCATGCGACTGCTAATTTTTTCTAGACCGTGTGGTCGGCTCCTGTTGTGACATGTGGCGGGGTTTGGCAAGTCTGATATCTGGTGGGTCCTGAGTGATGCTTATGTGGCAGAGGCAAGGTTTAAAAGAGCTTGTCGCATGATTGCATGGGCCTTCCTAGCTGCATGTGATCATGCGACCAGTGACTTTTCCAAGGTAGCGTGGCCTACTTTTGGCAGGTTTTCTTTTGAGGATGTTTTTTGCAACTGCAGGTAGTTGAAAATTGATGATTTCTGGAGGTGATTACTAGGAGAGTTTTGCAGGAGATTTTGTCAGCCATTTTGAGTCCTTTCCAAGTTCTGGGATCAGATTTTTGCACATTCATGGTAGTATGGGCTTGCAGGGAAGTAGATGGATGAGGTTTTTTCGGTAGGCATGATCAAGTGCAGAATAGACATGCAAAGGGAGAAATATCTGATCTGCTAGGATATGTTCGTAGACATTTATGGCCAGATTGGATTGAATTAAGGTGGAATATTTTATTGTAAACCTCTGTTTCCCTAATAGAGATATTTTTGATTCCTACCTACGTGCAGTTGAGGTGTATATATTATTTTTTGGAGCCAGTTGTGCTCAGATTTTTTGCATTTTGTAAAAGAGAAGGTCTTTCTTGGAGAACCATCTGTAGGATTTTTGCTCTTTGATTTTTTTTTTACATCTTGTAATTTCTCATTGATTGTTCAGACATTGCAAAGTATTCTGTGACATGTTTTTCTTGTCCTTATGCTTTCTTGTTTGGCTTATCTCTTATTGGATTGAGTTTATGAATACTTTCAGTGGTATCTTAGTTTCCTGATTCCTCTTGCTTTCTGTAGCTGTGTGTGTCATTTTGTTTTGATCTGATTTAGATGTTTTATGGATATATTTTAGCCCCTAACAGTCTTGTCTCAATCCTGCACTGAGCTATAGGAATGAATGTCTGTTTGCAGGTTATGGATTGATGTCTAAATCCTGAGAGCCTTGTTGTTGTGAAAGAATCTTTCTCTTTCCCTGAACAACCTCTTTTGTTTGCAGACCCTTCCATGAAACACTCATGCAAACCTATTCAGCAAGTTGTAATCTCCTAGACCAATTTCTGTCACTGGTTTCATCCCTCTATACTGAGATCGAAACCCTAGTTTCGGTGCATCACCTAGTAGGATAGATTTTCTTTCAGTCATTTCTTTTCATGCACTCCTTCTATCCTTTTCCCCTTAAAAGTTTTACTTTCCTGTTAAGAGCAAATCAGGGTGATTATCCAAGAGGAACCAACCTAGAATCTGGAGGTCTCATCTCGATTAGCAAAAGGTCCCACAACCTTGAGATGATTCCCTTGTTATACTAAGTTATCAAGACTACGAGAGCTTGAACTAAGGGTGCAAATTTAGTGTATAACATTTCTAGCACACCCGATGGGACAACAAAGAAGTTCAATTGTTGAAGATTTTGTTATCTCTGATATGCAGATTGCATAATACAGACCTTTAGAGGTTGTTCTACCAAGAATATCTGGCGACTTCACTGGTTTCAAAGATTCAGGCCAACCTTGTTTAAGGTTTATGAGAAAGATTGAGACTAGAAGTTCAAAGCCTGCTGAATTTTCAGAGTTGCCCTTGAAAAGAAGCTACAAAGGTAGGTCAACTCAGAGAGAATCTCCTGCAAGAAGAGTCCAATCTACACCTCCTGATACTTTAGGGAGGAGACCTCTCCTCTTTCATTTCAGAAGAAGAGGCAGATCTTTGACTAGAGATCTAGAAGAGGAAGGAAATCCAGGTCTAGCAAATATAGCTCATACAGTTGTTAATCTTTAGGTTACACCTCCTACAATGGCTAGAAATTTCACCTTTGCACCTTTCAATCAGGGGAGCCCCTTAAATTTTGTAGTGCATCATGATGTGCCATTGGTTGCATTCAAGAGTATACCTGATTTCACAGGGGAGGGACAGACAACAGCCTTTGAGCACATAAGAGATGTGACCACCATTTGTAGCATACACAACATTACTCAAGAGGATGTGGCCACCAAATTGTTAGCAGCATCTTTGAAAGGTAAGGCTCTAGAATGGTTTAGAACTTTAACTATTGGTTCTATTACTTCATGGGATGAATTAGGCGATGCATTAAGCAAGAAATTTGAGGATAAATCAGATAATTTGTCTTTGGTTGAGCAATTAACAACTATAAAGAGAGACTCTCAAGAGCAAATGACAGATTATAATAGTAGGTTCCTTAAAACATGCAATAGAATCCCAGTCTCTATAAGGCCATCAGCTGACCATGACTTCCTGTACTACTTGCAAAGTCTAAATAACCAAATTTCTATCATGATCTAGTCTATGGGTGGTACCACTTTACCCCAAGCTTTTGACACTACTGTCAAGGTTGAAAATTGTTTGATCCAAGCAGGCATGATATAGAGAAGACCTCCTATGCCTATCTTCCCTAGTCTTTAGCCCATTGCACCTACACAAGTACCTCCATTTACCCCTATCCCCACAATATCAGCACCTCAAGCTAGTACCAGTGGTCAAGAACATGCTGCAACAAATTTCTCCCAAGAGTTGCAAGAGTAGTCAGCAAACTAGTATGCAAGAAATGACAAACTTGTTGTAGACTCTAACCAAAGAGGTCACAAACTTGAAGAAATAAAACCAAGGCATCAGGCTGCCCTTCCAATCACAAGGTCAAAGTCCTAATCAGCAATACCAAAGTCAAGGACAACCTTATCAACAAAATAGGCCACCATATCAAGGAGGCTATCAAGGGCAAAGACAAAATAATAACCAAAGACCATTCCAACCGTATAACCCTGCACCTCTTAATTCCGCAAATCTAGTCAGGGATATGGTTCCCAGTTAAAACAATATGGCCATGGATAATGAATGGTGTTTCCCTTGCAATCAGCCCCACAATCAAGCTACATGTTCTAATGGATGGATGAACCAAGCACTAATGGTTCAAAATGCTTCACAGGCTCAAACAGAAGCTCCTTCTAGTGGGACAACTCCTCAACAAGAAACACAAGAGAATGAGACTACTCTTTTCAATTGGGAGCAACCATATTTCAATGGAGTCAATGATGAAGTTGCTTTTGTTGCCTACACAAGAGAAAAGAGAAGAGCCCAAGACATGGAGAGAACAGATTCAGGTGCTAAGGCCACTACATCTATAGAGCCACTGCTTCAAGCTGCCCCTATCACATCCAAGGAGGCCCCTGTCGCCTCAAGCAAAGAAGGCCAAGTTCCAAAAGAGGCAGAACCCATCATGGTAAAAGCACAACAAAGGGTACACACTATGACACCTTATAACATTGTAGACAACATGAAGAAGGTGAATATCACCATGTCTATGTGGGACTCTTTGTCTATTCCAGGACAACCTAAAATTTTGGAGAAGGCCATGAGAGAGACAACAAATCTTCAACCTACAAAAGAAACTACAAAAATAGTGTTGGTCAACACTGATCAAGAAAAGGAGACTCCAACTAGCAACTCGAAGGCCAGTACCATGCAAGGTAGGAATTTAAAGCCACCTCCTTTTTACGTATCTTTAACTATTGGGAAATCTTTAGTGCATAATTGTATGGTAGATAGTGGAGCTACCAGCACTGTAATGCCCAAGAAAGTGGCTGATCAATTAGGACTTAAATATGAACCCTTCCAAAAGAAGGTTACATAGCTTGATGGATCCTCAGTCAGTACTATAGGTGTGGCCAAGGATACCAGTCTAATTCTCCATGCTAGTCCTAATTTTTCCATTCTCCTTGACATATATATCATAGATCTCCCTGCATTGTTTGCCATATGTCTCTCAAGAGAGTTCACAGCCAAGATAGGAGGTTATCTTTCTTCTGACTAGTCTCACATGCTCTTTCATACAAGGTATGGTACCAAAGTCACCATTAAATTAGAAGCCTTAGCAATACATCATATAGAGCCATATGTGTCCAATTCCATCAATACTAATTGTCCTATATTTGATGACAATGATTTCCCAACCATTAGTGAAGCAAGCACCAAAATAGAGAGTATCCCCGATATTCTCCTAGATGAAAGAACCTTAGAGTTCCAAGAGAGTCTTGTTTGGGATTTTGGTTTGGGGAGTTATCTAATTCAAGAAAGTGGAGCCATAGAACTGAGCCTTCTCAAAGAATACACTGATTCAGATGATCAGGATAGTCAGGTCTAGGAACTTTTCTTTGATGGAGCTAGAAGTAGACATGGTTTTGGTGGAGGTGCTATGCTGGTATCCCAAAAAGGAGAAAAGTATTACATTGCCTTTAGATTCAATTTTTCCTACACCAGCAACACTGTAGAGTATGAAAGTCTAGTAAATGGACTAGAATGGGCCAGAAAAAGAGGGATTAAAGCCTTAAAAGTATATGGTGATAGTGAACTTGTTGTCAGCCAAGTAAGAGGGATGAGTGCAACCAAAAATGATGTCATGAAAGCATGCAAACATAGAGTTTGGGATGCAATTGAAGATTTCCATGCTTTCAATATTGTTGCTATCCCTAGAAAATTAAATCAAAATGCTGATAGGTTAGCTGCTATTGGATCTCAGTTTGACATCCCCAATAACATTTCAAAAGAGACAGATTAGCAACACATCAAGATTATTGTCAGACCTTCAATTTCAGATAACAATATCAATTGGCAAGTGTTTGACAGTGATGAACAAATTCTGCAGTTCTTGTTTGAAGAAGATGTCTTTTCAAGGCACAATCAAAAGAGGTTGTCACAGAGCTATGGTGACCAAGTGATACAACTTAAATCTAATAAGATGCCTAAAGGTCTTTTTACCTTAGAGACTATCTTCAACAAGGATGATGAAGTAAAGAAAAATAAAGCTGGCCTGGTAGTCCACCAGGAACACTGTGCTGAATTAGAGTTGGAACCAGGTAAGAGCCTACAATTTGGAAAAGAAAACACTAATTCAGAAAAGTAAGCTTACACTAAATTATTCAGGGAATTCAGTGATGTTTTTGCATGGGGATATGAAGACCTCAAGGGTTTTGATCCTACCCTTGCTCAACACACTATTGAATTGGAGCCTAATGCTAAACCAGTAAGGCAAAAGGAAAGGCCTGTTAATCCCAAGCTTGAACCACTTATGCATAAGGAAGTACTCAAACTGATAGAAAGTGGCATCATCTACCCCATCAAACATACTAGTTGGGTTTCCAACCTTGTTCCTATCAGGAAAAAGAATGGGGAGCTGAGGTTATGTGTTGATTTTAGGGATTTGAACAGAGCCTCATTAAAAGACCGCCATCCACTACTCTCTATGGAATAAATTCTGCAATGTGTCTCTGGATCCGAGAGATTCTCATTGTTGGATGGCTATTCAGGATACAATCAAATATTAGTGAAAGAAGAGGATCAATATAAGACTGCATTTACAACCAAGTGGGGAACCATGGCATATCAGAAGATGCCCTTTGGTTTGTCGAATGCAGGTGCTATATTTCAAAAGGCAATGGATATGGCCTTTAAGGGCCTCATGTACAGGTTTGTGTTGGTCTACCTAGATGACATAACTATCTACTCAAAGCATGCAGTAGACCACATCAGACATTTGAGGCAGATTTTTAAAAGATGAAGAGAATTTGGGATATCCCTTAATCCCAAGAAGTGTGTGTTTGCAGTTCATGAAGGAAAGCTATTGGGATATATAGTATCCAAAGAAGGAATTGCAGTGGACCCTGAGAGAATTGTAGCCATCTTAGAACTACCATTACTGCATCACAAGAAAATTCTCCAATCTTTCATAGGAAATATTAACTTTGTTAGGAGATTCTTGCCTAACATTGCAGAGTTACTCAAGCCTTTGACAACCATGTTGAAGAAGACTTCAGCCTTCAGTTGGACCAAAGAAGGAAAAGTTAACTTCCAAGCCATTAAAGAGGCCTTGATAGAAGCTCCTACTCTCCTAAACCAAAATTTCAGTAAGGATTTTAACCTTTATGCTTATGGGGGTCATGATGCTATATCTGCAATGTTGACTCAAGAAAATGCAGAAGGATTGGAGGAGCCTATTGCTTTCTTTAGCAGAGGTTTAGAAGAGTATGAACAAAGATACTCTTTTGTAGAAAAACATGTTCTTGCTGTGATAAAGAGCCTCAAAAAATTCAGACATTTGTTGACCCATAGCAAGGTGCATTTGATGGTTACTCATCCAAGTGTCGGGGAATTTTTGCTTTCTAAGGACCTGAATGAAAAAAGAGCTGGTTGGATCACTAAGGTGATGGAATATGACATAGATATTTAGATTACCAGGCTGGTTAGAGGAAGAGGTCTTTGTGAGCATCTGGCAGAGGATGGAAGTTCAAAGAAATCAGAATACATAGATGCATCTCTGGTGGTGCATTCTACAGGAGAATAAGCCAAGTCAGCTAGCTGGTTGCCTAATATGATCAATTATCTGAAGACAGGACAATATCCTGCTAGCCTAGATTCAACAAAAAAGAGATATTACAGGTTGCAGTCTGTTCCTTTTGTGCTAGTAGATGAAATTCTTTTCAGAAAAGATCACAATGGTGTCCTTCTAAGATGCATAGATTTGGAAAGGGTTGCAGATGTCTTATTCGAGTTTCATGATGGAGCTTCTGGTGGCCATTTCTCTCCTAGGACTACAACTTTTAAGATCATGAGGGCTAGATACTATTGGTCATCTATCTTCAAAGATAGTCATGATTATGTTAGAAGATGCATCAAATGTGCTATTTTTGAAAGGAAAGAAAGATTTGTAGCTCTGCCCTTACAGCCAGTCAAAACAGAGCAGCCCTTCATGAAGTGGGGTATAGATTTTATTGGCATGATTAACCCTCCATCTAGTGCAGGACACAAGTGGATAATCATTGCTATCGATTATTTCACTAGGTGGATAGAGGTAGTTGCTTTAAAAGAAGCTAATGAGAGTGCTATTTTAAGTTTTTATGATGACATTATTCATAGATTTGGCATTCCAAATTCTATAGTTTCAGAAAATGCATTAGCATTCATAGGCCTCAAAGTCTCAGAGTGGGAGTCAAGAAGGGCATTTGTCTGAATACAAGTTCCAATTACTATCCTCAGGAGAATGGTTTGGCAGAATCAACAAATAAAAATCTGATTAGAATAATCAAAAAGACCCTGCAAGACAGTCAGAGGGACTGGCATACTAAATTGAAATCTGCCTTGTGGTTAGATAGAATTACCCCAAAGAAAATCATTGGTAATTCCCCATACATGTTGGTGTATGGTAGAGAGGCCAAGTTATTTATTTCAACTGAATTACCAACATTGGACTTGGCCACTCAGTATGCCCTGTTTGAGGAAAGTGATCCTATGCAAACCAGATATGCCAAACTGATGGAGCTAGAGGAGATCAGAGATAAATCAATGCAAGATATGACATTCCATTAGAATCAAACAAAAAGAAGCTTTGATAAAAGATCTAGCGTCAGAAACTTCAAGGTTGGAGATGTAGTTCTCAGATGGGATGAGTTCAGGTCAAAACTTGGCAAGCACATAAAGTTTGATTCCTTTTGGGGTGGGCCATTTGTTATAACAAAGTGTAGAGGATCCAACACTTTTCAGCTTTCAACCCTTGAAGGAGATGCCCTGCCAATCTCAGTGAATGGTTTCCACTTGAAGCCTTGCTTTAAAGTTAATCCTTCTCTGTAAGTCCTTGTAAATATTTTCCCTTCTTTCTTCCAGCTTCCTAGTTTAGTTTTTCCCTATTTTCCAAGAAGTGTGTGTGCACAGGTTTGTCTTCCCGGTTCAATTTTTGTCTCTAAAAGATTTTGAGCTCAAAAGAAGTGACCCCATGCCCAATGAATTGCGTCAGGACAATTGGTCTATGTTTAGTAGGCTGACATCCCGTAGAGGTCACCAAAATGTTGCCCCAAAATTCACTATCATTCATTTTCAGCCACAGTCCCATTTTCCAATGAAATGCTCAAGTGTCAAAAACCCAGTGTGTTTTCAACCTCCTCTTTGTAGGCTCGGGATGTTTTTGCCTTTTGGTCTGAAAATTTGGTGTGTTTTCAACCTCTCAGCTTTGAAAATTTAGTGTGTTTTTGACCTTCGCTCGAAAACATCCTATGTTTTCGACCCCTTCTGCACTTTACACTTCTATGGCATCTGCATTTTTCCCCCTTCTGCACTTTACACTTCTATGGCATCTGCATTTTTCCTAAGTGCACAACTCTGATCTTGTGGGCCCGGTGGCTGGCTTTCCTCAAAAATCTTGTGGTTGTCACATGATCGCAAGGAATATTCCTTTCCCTTGCGATCATGCGACAGGATGACACCTATCGGTGGGCCCATTCTCTATTTGCAAAGGTTAATGACAACCATCGATCTTCCTTCTGATGCAGCAAGCCTTAACCACGGCTAACATTTTATGGTTAGTCGCATGATCGCATGGGCTCTTCCAAGCCCATGCACCCATGTGACTAACCGCCTGTGGTTATGATGGTTTCATGGCCGGCAGCGTTGAAGGTAGGGGTCATAGGTTACTGTTGTCGCATGATCACATAGGCCTTCCTGACCACATGCGATCATGCGACAAGTGGTAGGCAGTCTATAGGGTGGCAGTTTGCGGTCAGTGGCTGGCGTCACACGGTTTGTCGCATGATTGCATGGGCTCTTCCAAGCCCATGCGACCATGTGACAAACTATCTACGGTTAGTATGCTTGCGGGTGATTGCGGTGGGTCCTGTGCCAAGGGTGCCGAGGTGTTCGCTGAGGTGGCGGTCAGACCGAATGGGGGAGTGACACATGGCTGCATGGTTGCGTAGTTGGAGGTGGGCCCAGTTCTATGTGCAGTCAGTGGAGGTTCTTGCGGGCCCGGTAACATGGGCCACGTATATTCAAAATCTACGGTGGTTGCATGTTCGCATGGGATTTTTTGATCCCATGCAATCACGTGACCACCATCCGATCCTCTGCAATTTTTCGGTGGGGTTTTTGTGGGTCCAGTCAAGGTGGTTGGCCCCGGTTCGGCCGCGTGGCAAGGCATTTTGCATGGCTGATCTTGTGGACCTAAGCATTTTGAGGAGTAGTGGCATTTTAAAAGAGATGTCTCATAATCACATGAAGGCCTTTCGGCCCATGTGATCATGCGGCCGCTATATTTTTCTAAGCCGTGTGGTCAGCTCCTGTTGTGACATGTGGCGGGGTTTGGCAAGTCTGATATCTGGCGAGTCCTGAGTGATGCTTATGTGGCGGAGGCAAGGTTTAAAAGAGCTTGTCGCATGATCGCATGGGCCTTCCTAGCCGCATGCGATCATGCAACCAGTGACTTTTCCAAGGCAGTGCAGCCTATTTTTGGCAGGTTTTCTTCTAAGGACATTTTTTGCAACTGCAGGTAGCTGAAAATTAATGATTTTTGGAGGAGGTTACTGGGAGAGTTTTGCAGGAGATTTTGTCAACCGTTTTGAGTCCTTTCCAAGTTCTGGGATTGGATTTTTGCATATTCATGGTAGTATGGGCTTGCAGGGAAGTAAATGGATGAGGTTTTTTCGGCAGGCATGATCAAGTGCAGAATAGACACACAAAGGGAGAAATATTTGATCTGCTGGGATATGTTCGTAGACATTTATGGCCAGATTGGATTGAATTAGGGTGGAATATTTTATTGTAAACCTCTATTGCCCTAATAGAGATATTTTTGATTCCTGCCTACATGCAGTCAAGGTGTATATATTGTTTTTTGGAGCCAGTTGTGCTCAGATTTTTTGCATTTTGTAAAAGAGAAGGTCTTTCTTGGAGAACCATCTGTAGCATTTTTGCTCTCTAGTTTTTTTTTTTACATCTTTTAATTTCTCATTGATTGTTCAGACATTGCAAAGTATTCTGTGACATGTTTTTCTTGTCCTTATGCTTTCCTGTTTGGCTTATCTCTTATTGGATTGAGTTTATGAATACTTTCAGTGGTATCTTAGTTTCCTGATTCCTCTTGCTTTCTGTAGCTGCATGGTTCATTTTGTTTTGATCTGATTTAGATGTTTTGTAGGTATATTTTAGCCCCTAACAGTCTTGTCTCAATCCTACACCAAGCTATAGGAGTGAATGTCTGTTTGCAGGTTATGGATTGATGTCTAAATCCTGAGAGCTTTGTTGTTGTGAAAGAATCTTTCTCTTTCCCTGAACAACCTCTTTTGTTTGCAGACCCTTCCATGAAACACTCATGCAAACCTATTCAGCAAGTTGTAATCTCCTAGACCAATTTCTGTCATTGGTTTCATCCCTCTATACTGAGATCCAAACCCTAGTTTCGGTGCATCACCTAGTAGGATAGATTTGCTTTCAGTCATTTCTTTTCATGCACTCCTATCCTTTTCCCCTTAAAAGTTTTACTTTCCTGTTAAGAGCAAATCAGGGTGATTATCCAAGAGGAACCAGCCTAGAATCTGGAGGTCTCATCTCAGTTAGCAAAAGGTCCCACAACTTTGAGATGATTCCCTTGTTATACTGAGTTATCAAGACTACGAGAGCTTGAACTAAGGGTGCAAATTCAGTGTATAACACTTTCTTCCTTCCATTAAACAAAATTTCATAGATGTACAAACATTACTCACAGATTCTTCAATCAAAGGCAACAAGATTTGTCTTCTCCCATTAGCCCAAATAGTATATTTATACAATCTCCCCTCATATATGGCATGTCTATTATATTGCCAAGGTCTACCCAACAAAATATGACAACAATCCATAGGCATGATATGACACAACACCTTATCATAGTATTCGCCAATTTTCAAATTCACATAACATTGTTCACATACCAATAGTGTATGCTCATCCTTGATCCATGAAATTTGATAGGGTCTTGGGTGTTTCAACCTTTCCAACTACAATTTTGTAACCACTTCCTCAAATTCCAAATTCTCGAAGCTTCCACTGGCAATGATTACCTTCCACACTTCATCAACGACTCTGCATTTGGTCTTGAACAAGCTTTTCCTTACAAGATCTTCCTTATTACTTTCACTCCATAGTGCTCTCCTGACCATCAAGTTCTTTTCCTTCTCAGGTTCATTCAGCAAGTCTTCTTGCACTAAAGCTTTTCTAGGGTTACTGACCTTCTTACTTGCATGTGTACACTCAAATGACCTATGTCCTTCTCCACAATTATAACAAGTTCCTCAAAATCCATCTTTTTCTATAACCACCTTGATAGTTACCGCCTCTTCCTCTAGAAGAATTTTCACCTTTCCACTCGGTCTTGCCTTTATCCTGATTTATTTTGTCTTGATCAAATCTATTGTTTTCACCATAAGATCTATCTCTTCCTCTAGGGAATCTACCACCTCTTCCTCTTTGTCTTTGCTCATGTCTTTTGTTCAATTTCTCCTCAGCTTTCAAGAAAAGCTGATAAGCTTCCTCAATGCTCTCCAACTTAACCAGACTGATTTCCTCTTGAATAGAAACTCTTAACCCATTTGGGAACCTAGCAATTTTTTATAGTTCATCCTCATCATGTCTAGATCTGATATCTAATCTATAAAATTCCTCAATATAATCTTTTACCGAGCTATCTTTCTGCCTCAAACTTTGCATTCACCTAACTAGGTTAATCTGATAATCACAGGGTAAGA
This sequence comes from Chamaecyparis obtusa, assembly GCA_027943335.1. Taxonomy (NCBI): domain Eukaryota; kingdom Viridiplantae; phylum Streptophyta; class Pinopsida; order Cupressales; family Cupressaceae; genus Chamaecyparis; species Chamaecyparis obtusa. Next base: position 2,267,197 of record BSBK01001755.1, on the reverse strand, counting down.
ACTTTCCTTTGAATTTATTCACCATCTTATTCCATACCTTGATTTTGTCTTAGCCTTTCCTTTTTTTGTCTAATTATAGATTCTCCCACGATAAGGATGCATGACTCTACAACTTTGTACTTGCAATTTTTACCTTTTTCTCCTTAGGAACATTTTCATAGTCAAAATACTTTTCCATCTTGGTTATCCAATCCATCAACTCATCTGAATCCAGCCTTCAACTATATTTAGGAGGATTGAAATGTGGTGTAGACTTCAAGTTTGTCAATGCCTTCAAAAGTCTTTCTTCACCTTGATCTGTCATAGGTGTAGGCTCTGCTTCACCTTGTTCATCTTAAACTTCTTCATCACTAACATCCTCAAGATGTGGTGCTCGACGCTGGGCTATCTCAACAGCTTCTAACCTAGCAACAATCTATCTTAACATGTCTTCCAACCCTGGATCTGCATCTCACCTCCCACAAACTTGATGAGCTACAACTAATTTAGAACCTAATTGAAGATCTATGATTAGAGATCACCAAGTTGCTGATTAGATATGATATATGATTAAATCAATAATATGTTGTCATTGATTTCAACTAGTTTGACATCACTTATCTTGTAAGTTACATACCTAAACATCTGTAGAAAAGGAGTAAGAGAGATGAAGAACATAAATATCTACATGAGGAATATGTATATGATAGATGAGGATAAAGAATACATTGGCTAACTTGCTGATGAGTCTATGACCTTATGCTATTGACTTGATTATGTTTCATTCATCTATAATGAGGAAAAGAGCTGAAAGACACAAGGCAGTGTGGTCGGTTGATGAAGCATCATATTATACACTGAGTAGTGTAGTGTATACTGAGCACAGTATAAACTGAGCTTGTGTTCACCGACACATTTATTTGGTAATCGAGGAAGAGAAAGGAACTAAATGATTAGTTTAGCTGATAAAGATTGATGAGATGTAAAGTACCTTGTGATAGGAGATGGTGATAAAGTTTGTTACGAAGATCGATGGCTAACAAAATTAAAGGAAGATGTAAAGGATGGAATCAAAATGTGTTACTAACACATTAATTGAGAAAGGTTTAAGTGGCAAAATGGATGAAGGAGAATAAGCAGAAAAATCTAATGGAGGAGAAGAAAATGGTTTACTTGTCTATTTAAGAGACTAGGATTTTGTTATGAAACTCATGCCAGAAGAAGGGGATTGTAGAATTATCACATGAACAAGCTTCATGTATGCCTGATCAAACTAGTTAAAGAGAACTGAACTGCAAAGATAGCCAAGCATAAAAAAACTATTTTCGAGCGATAGCAAGTCATTGATTATTGTTAATATAGAATTGATATATTGATCAGAGGATTTGAATGAGCATAATATAGATTTGAACATTTTCTAATTGAAGTTGTATTGTAATCAGATCACCTACTGTTACATTTCTATCAATTCTATCAATTTCTATCTTTTCTTCTTGATCTCTGAGCCAAAACTGGGATTTTTAAATTTTGTCCATATAATTTTTGTTCAAGTTTCTGAAAAAAGTCATTTCAGACAATACCCATTGTTGTACGATTGTCTATCAAATTGAGAGTCATGCTAGACTATACACACTATCATTTGGAAGTTCAACTGTTGTATTATCATACACCCAGTGTCGTACGAGTTTTTGGACTATCGTCTGGAAGTAGACCTAGTGTCGTACGAGTTTTGGCATCAGGTTTTCATTGTCATTTCATTTTTCAGGGTAGTTTGTCATATTTGGTTTTTAGATTTTGACTAACGACTAATCTTAACAATTGAAATTCTCTATTTTTGATTGACTCCTGCTGGTTTTGATTGGAGAAAGAGCAAGAATTTCTAAAAATAGGTAAAAATCTACTAAGCACATTGCGAGGAATTCAGGTAATCTTCTCAGTTGATAAGACTTCAATTTTGGATCTAAAACAAACATCTCATGTGTCTAGCTTGAGTGAATTTTATTGCTTTCCTATCATAGACTTCATTTGGGCTATAAAAATGAACATAGTTTGCTTTCAGCATCTTTGTTACACATAGTAATTAGGCCCCATCAACACTATTTATGGATCTTGAGAGAGTGGGTTTCCAGCGAAACTCTTCTCAATGAAGGATCCCTTGTAGGTAGGGAGGATACTGAGGGAGTCTCACGTTCCACTAGATCCATGTGTCTTCAACTTTTGATCAAGGCATTCTCTCTCCGGAGAGGTTGATAGATCATAAGGGGTTGACGTCATAGATCTTTGTGAGATAATCTTGGTCTTAGCATGTCAGATTAATCTGTCTACTTTGTTTGGGTTAAAAGTGAAAAGGCTAGGGGTTATGCTCTACTTCCTTTTTGGATAGTACCAGAAACCCAAATCCTTGAATCTAGAACCAGTCTCCATGTGGTATATCTTGTGAGTCACCTTTAGAGAGGGTTAACCATAGTGGACATTCCCTTAATTAGGTCAACCACGTTGATGGAACCTCAAGCTGTAATAGCCATTTTCGCCATGGTAGTGACAACCGCTATATAAATGTCCTGTTGGAAGAAATCTCCACAAGTGTGGTCTCTTGTTGGGTTGTCAGATCTCCCTAGTAGATCCTGAAGATTAAGTTCTCAGACTATGTCAAAACCCCGGTGTGCCTAGATTGGAGTTCACCCTCTTGGATCATAAAAGTTGTAGAGTCAAACCATTACTAAAAACCCTAGCAAGGCCAAAATTTCATTTTCTAGGGTATATGTGCGTTATTGCAAAACATTTTTGGAACATACACAATTAGCGCTTCTAAGGATTAGAATGAATAAAATCACTTGATTGTTCATGCACAAGGTTGCTTTTTCCCTTATTCATTGTTTTCAAACATGCTTGGAATCACTTGCTTGCTATTTTGTGTGCTTTTTTATCTATCTAGTTATTGAAAATGAACAAATCTATTACCATCCTCAAATCTGGACATTAAAATTTGCAAACAATCCGAATTTGAAAACTCAAAATTTGTAAAATCTGAAGTAAAATTCTTTTCTGGAGTCCACTATCATCTCAGTCAGTCAGAAAGTCATACGAGTTTGTATCAAATGTCATTTCATTACTGCCCAACTATCATATGGTAAAGAACCCAGTGTCATACGAGTCTTTCTGCCAGTCAAATTCAAAAAGTCAAATCCTGCTAGCAATTATCGTGTGAGTTCTGCAACTGTCATACGAGCTTTTCAACTGTCATTTCATAGCATACCCACTATCGTATGAGCTTTTCAACTGTCATTTCATAGCATACCCACTATCGTATGAGTCTGCAGAGTGTCATTTGGGAAAATTTTGAAGAGTTGTCAAAAATTGTCAGAATTGCCAGATATTAGCTTTTTCAGCCTATTTCCAAAATCTATCGAACAAATCACTGTGTTAGGAACAGAGTAGTAGCTATTGAGAATCCTATCATTTTCCAAAAGTGGCCTTTTGAATCTAATTCAGCCTTCTATTTAATCGATTTGAGTCCTTTTCATCTTGTGTCAAAACCTTGTCAGATCTATCAATCTTCTATCAAATCTTCAAAAATAGACTAAGTGTTGTGAACTCGTGTCCGCTATCTTTTGGGAAATCTACCCATACATCCAAGGCATAGTATCCTTCACCCATGTCTAATCGAATCTTCAAACCAATCATTAATCTTGACAAGGTTGCGTCATTTGATTTTCTTGCATCAAATCATTCTTCAGTTGTCTTCATCCTATTCTCTTCACTTCACCTAAGGTTAATGGTGGAAACCAGAGCTTCCTCACACAAGAAATCAGGAGAGATGCCTCAGACCTTACCTTTGACTAATATTCAGGGTCCAACTCTTGAGCATCTCATCAATTCTAGTCTTTATGAGGATGATGGTCTTGGCAACTTTTGATTGAAAACTGGTTACATACCTCCTCCATCAACCCATAGAGGTAATCAACAAACTCCTCCTCGATCTATCTTAGGGAGTCCCAAAGCTCCTACCATGTCTTAAGTAGGGATGAATCATGGCTCTCAAGGAGCTCATTCCCAACATGGTGCATATTAGGAACCCACACCTGAAGAAATTGCTCGATACCAAAATGATGATGAATTCAAGAAAATGATGAGGCATTTCTTGAAAGAAAATAGAGAAACATACTTTTTGGAGTTAGCTCATCAAGGAGCTAAGCTTCCTCCTAATTTTAATGTTGAAGATATCATCACACATGAGGAAGAAACTCTGATAATGGCCATGATGAAATAGATGCATGCTTTACAAGTCAAACTAAATAAACTCAAAAAAGAGAAGGAACCCAAGGAGTTCTCCATGGAGGCTCTATGTCCTTTTCCATTTGACAAAGACTTGTACATGCCACCATTTCCAAAAAGAGTGGAGATGTTGAAGTATGATAAATATGATGGACACTCTGATCCTCAAGATCATGTTAGAGAGTTCTATACACAATCCATGGAGTTCATGCATGAACCGACCTATCTGATGCACCTCTTTCCTAGATCTCTAGGTGGAGCAGCCATTCATTGGTTCTCTAGATTGCCTTCTACTATCAAAACTTTTGAGGAGTTGATTAAAATATTTTATCAACAATACTCCTACAATATTAAATACCTGGTCACCATGATCAATATCTGTAACCTCAAGCAATATCCAGGAGAACCATTCTTAACATTCCTCAAGAGGTGGCAAAAGAAGTTCTCTCTATATGCTAGACCAATTCCCGAAATAGAGAAACTTGAAATCTTTATCAATAACCTTGTTCCAGAGATCAACTACCCATTACAAATGCAAGATCATACATCTTTTGACAAAATGGTAGATAATGCAATCAAGATTGAGAAAGTACTTGTCAAGAAAGGAGATATCATGCTTCAAAAGGACAAATATGAATTTGGATCTAGTTCCAAAGATAAGAACAAAAATTGGAACAAGAAAAAAGACATCATCAAAGATGGTGTTATTGACACTATCCGTGCCCCATCAAAGGCACTGGCCTACAACCTAACTCTTGGTTCCCAAGACATTAAAGCTTCAGAACAAAAGTCATCTTAACCATTCCAAAAGAAGCCAGAATACAAATCTTGGGATAAAAAGAGAAAGTTCACTCCTCTTGGAGAATCATTAGAATTAGCTATGAGAACTCTATTGGCTGATAACATCATCTCTTTGCCAGCAATCTGACAATCTGATCCAGACCCTAAGCCACATTGGTGGAAAGAAAATGAATTCTATGATTTCCATTGAGGTAAAGGTCACAAAAGTAATAACTGCTTACAGTTGAAACACACCATTCAAGATCTGATCGATAGTGGAGATATCATAATTGACAATAATAAGAGCAATAATGATCATACGAAATTTACAGAACCATTTCCACAACATGGTCAAGGGGTTTCAACTTCTCAACCTAATATGGGGGCGAAAGTCAATTATGCTTACCCTAGAAATAATGTTGTCATCAATATGGTTGAACCATGTCTCTTTGAAAGTTGTAATGTCATCACAATTGTACGAAGAGAAAGAGATCATTCCTCAGCTAATGTAGTTACTGGATCACAAGCTTAGGCACATCTGAAAGGACAAATCCTAGATTCATCTAATGTCCCTAAGATACCCTTCAATCTTTCATCTGCTTCCAAACAGAAGGCTACTTCCAAATCTTCCAATCCAAAGGATACAAGGCCTACATCTTATAGCATTGTTCAACAACTCTAGCACACTAATGCCAAAATCTCCATGTTTGAGTTACTTTGAATATCTCTAGCTCATAGAGCTATCCTAGACAATGCTTTGCTTGGGTCCAATGTTCCTGATGACCTTGATTTAGACAGGTTCCAGACTATGGTTGGACATCTTACATCTCCACAATATATCTCCTTTTTAGAGGAAGATGACAACTCTTTGAGTCACCCACATAATCAGCCTTTGCATATAAAAGTCTTGATCCAGAACTGTAGAGTCAAACGTGTGTTGATAGATGGGGGCGCTGGCCTAAACATTTGTTCTTACAACTTGATCACACAATTGGGATTTTCAGAATTGGCTATTGATCCTAGAAAGAAAATAACTATCAAAGCCTATGATGAACAAGAAAGATCTTCTAAAGGCACCATTGTCTTACCTATCAGAGCAGGTCCAGTTATCAGAGATACTATATGTCAAGTTCTTGATCTACCTTTGGCTTACAACATTCTTCTAGGGAGACCATGGATACATGAAATGCAAGCTATTCCTTCTACATACCATCAATGTTTGAAGTTTCCTTATGAAGGAGTAGATAATACTATCCACATAGATCTGAATACAACTTGCAATACATTGAAGGAAAGTGCTGATAAGCTTGTTCCCAATAACAAAGAATCTTCTACTGAACAACTAAATGTTGCTTCAACATCCAAAATGGAAGACATTGCTAAAGAGGTCAATATCAAAGAAAATGGGATGGGAGAATATATTATAGAGCTAGTCTTATCTTTGACATCTCTCCCTATCTCACCTAAGTCTTATGGACAATCTTTGAAATAGTCCAAGCCCAAACCTAAGGAACCTCTTGAACCATATAAAAAGAATTTTGTGGCAGAACAAGTATCCAAGCAAGAGTTTGAAGAGGATGAAGTTGTGCTATCATGGCTATACAAAGATGACTCTGAATCCCACAATGTTCAAACTAGTGACTCTATAGCACCACAGATCCCTTCTAAGTCATACGGTCTAGGAAATAAGATAGCTAAGATGGGATATCTAGGTCAAGGACCTCTAGGAGTCAGAGGAAAAGGTCTTGAGGGACCTCTTCCACATAATGGTAGAGCAGATAAAGATAAGGTTGGCTTAGGATTTAAGAAGAAACCCTATCACCTCAAAGGTAATTGTTCTCATGTCATAGAGAAGATCACACCAGGAAAACCTCTTCTTAAGAAACAAGAAATAGAACCATCAGATAGTGATTCAAATAGGTCAGAACTCATCCCCTATGAAAAATTGCCTAAAGAGATCAAAGACCTTCTTGATGCAGGAGATGATCCTATCAAAAGAATTAATGTAGTAGAAACACAAGAACCTACTATCAATCAAGAGATAGTTGCAATACAAGAACCAGCTAATCTTGAAAACAATCAAGAAGGGGAAGGTGGTAGTCATTTTGAGATAGATTCTCATGAGTATGAATTCAAATCAGAATCTGAGGGTAACCCTTCTTGGGGTATTCACCCTGACTTTACTCATGTTCTAAGATTTCCTAGAGATCCTGAATCAGAACATGAATCTAATGACTATGAATGGGGAGTCAATCCAGAACTAGATGAGCTTATCATCAAGAAACATGTTGATGTTATTGCACCTAATCCCAACGTAAGTCTAGAGTGAAATGCGGAACCTATCGAGTCTGATCCACCTATGGCTGAATTGGACTCCCATAATGACATTGAGCCTATTCATGAATTGAATGTATTAAGTTGTAATATCACATTTGAGCTCGAGCATTGGGTTAGGACCAATGATGACATATCCATATCCGTAAACACTATCTCCCAATCTTTCCCAACTTTGACTATCCAATATCCAAAACTTATTGATCAAACCTCCACAAATCCGAGCCATGGTGTTTACACCTTTCCCAATGACTATGCCCTTGCTTGCTACCTCAATGCAATTGAGCCTATGAGTACTTCCATCAATGAATCAAGCATTAGCATGATGGAGTCGGACATCCAATATCTCAGTCATAAAAATAAGAATAAAAAGAAAAAGAAAAAGAGTTCTGAGAGTGAAAACCACTTTGTGGCAGTCTCAGAACCTACAAAAGTAAAAATAAAAGATGTAGCCAAAGGTGAAAACCTCTCTAAGGTGCCTAAGGATGAGATATTTGATGTCCTTCTGAGTCATTTACATGATAGATCTCCAGTTCTAATTGAGCCCACTCAATCTATCAATTTGGGAACAACAGAGGAACCACAATTGGTACATGTAGCACAATCATTATTAGAAGACAAGAAGCAAAAATTTACTACATTCCTAATAGAGAAAAGGATCAACTTTGCATGGAAATACTTAGATATGCCAGGATTGGATCCTAATCTTTTCATGCACCATTTATCTATAGCTCCTAATGTAAAACCTATCAAGCAAAAATTGAGAAAGATGCATCCTCATATTGCACTCTTGGTAAAAGATGAATTAGAGAAGCTACTAAAAGCCGGGTTCATCCGTGTTATAGACTATGCTGAATGGATCTCTAATATTGTACCTATTTCTAAACCAGATGGTTCAATCAGAGTGTGCATAGACTTTAGAGATGTGAATAGAGCATGCCCTAAAGATGATTTTCCACTACCTAACATTGATATGATAGTGGACATGACTACGGGTTTTGAGATGTATTCCTTAATGGATGGTTTCTCTAGATATAACCAAATAAAAATTTCTCCAAAGGATCAAGAGAAAACTACTTTCACATATGCATGGGGTACCTTCTGTTGGAATATCATGCCATTTGGGCTTAAAAATGTTGGTGCTACATATCAAAGAGCAATGACATCTATTTTCCATGACATGATGCATCGAACTATGGAAGATTATGTTGATGATACTTTAGCAAAATCTATGATTAGAACTAAACATATAAAGGACTTGAGCATGATCCTAGATAGAATGGAATAGTTTAGTCTCTGACTAAATCCTAAGAAGTGTGCTTTTGGTGTCACTTCTGGAAAGCTCTTAGGATACATAGTTTCAAAGAAGGGCATTGAGGTTGATCCAGCTAAAGTAAAGGCTATAATGGAAATGCAACGTCCAAAGAATATTAGTCAAATGAGGACATTGTAGGGAAGAGTACAATCTATCAGAAGATTCATATCATAGCTTGCTGATATATCACAACCTTTTACAACAACATTACATAAAGGTGTGACGTTTGCATGGAATGAAGAATGTGAGAACAACTTTAACTATATCAAGAAGTATCTATCAAATCCACCTATCTTGATGCCTCCTATTCATGGGAAGCCTTTGATCTTATATGTATCTACTACAGATACATCACTGGGGGCATTGCTAGCACAGCATGATGAGAATAAAAAGGAAAGAGCTATATACTATATTAGTAGAACATTGGTTGCATATGAGAAGAACTATTCAATGATTGAGAAAGCTTGACTAGCTATGATCTTTGCATCATAGAAACTGAGACACTACATGTTAGCTCATACCACACAATTGGTAGCTAAGATTGATCCACTCAAGTACCTACTAAGCAAAGCTGCCCTCACAGGTAGATTAGCTAAATGGGTTATGCTCTTAAGTGAATTTGACATTGAATATGTGGAAAGAAAGGCTATCAAAGAATAGGTTATTGCTGATTAATTAGAAGATGCACCTATGATTGATGATACACCAATGCAAATGGAATTTCCAAATTCCTCTATCATGACTCTTTCTTCTAGAGAATGGTAGTTATTCTTTGATGGCTCCTATGCATAGAATGGATATGGAGTAGGCATATTGTTCATAACTCCTCAAAGATACTCAATCCCAAAAGCATTCAGATTAAAGTTTCCTTGCACAAACAATATTTTAGAATATGAAGCCCTTTTGAATGGTATGAAACTAGCAATTGAATGGAGAGTGACAGAGCTACACATTCATGGAGATTCTCAACTTGTTATTAATCAAGTCAATGATGTTTACCAAACTAAAGATGAAAAGCTCATTCCTTACAATCGAATGGTAGATGATCTTAAGAAATATTTCATATCTATCACATTTGAACAAATTCCTCGAATGGAGAACAAGGCTGCCAATGCAATGGCAACACTATCTACTTTATTACAGTAGCCTAAACATGAGCTACGCTATGAGTTCCTAGTGGAAGCACTATCTTATCCTACATATGACTCCCCTAAAACCTGGATGATTTGCACTATTGTAGGCCATGATTCATCCAGATACAAAAACCTATTCTCCTATCTCCAAGACCAAATCATTCCTGATACCTTATTTGTAATGCCTCTTGATATGTCATCATTGGTCATGATCTATACAAATGAGGTCTAGATGGTACGCTACTTAGATGTTTAGAATGGGAAGAGTCTCAACGTGCATTAGAGGAAGTCCATGATGGTATTTGTGGGTTACACTTGAATGGTTTAACACTAGCTTGAAAACTTATTAGGGCTGGGTACTATTGGCTTGAGATGGAGAAAGAGGCTATCAAATTTGCTAAGAATTGTCAAAAATGCCAAGTGCATGGCAACTTAATTCATGCTCTAGGGAGAGATCTAATTCCCTTTACTACACAATGGCCTTTTCACCAATGGGCATTTGATCTTATAGGAGCTATACATCCTCATTCTTCTAATGGACATACCCATATAATCATAGCTACATATTATTTTACAAAGTGGGTAGAAGCAGTCCCTTTGACACAAGCAACTGGAAAACAAATATCTATGTTCATATTGAACTATATCATATGCAGATATGGGATACCTCATTCCATAATCACAGATAATGGTGGACAATTCAAGAACAAAGATCTAGATGATTTATGTGCCAAATTCAAGATTACACAACATTGGTCATCTATCTACTATCCTCAAGGGAATGGACAAGCAGAGGCTTCTAAGAAGAATTTATTGAAAATCTTGCATTGTACAGTTAATAAAATAGGAAGAGACTAGCATCTCATGATCAATCCAGCTCTCTGGGCCTATAGAACAAGTATCAAAACACCTACTGGGGCTACACCTTTCACTTTAGTTTATGGGTTTGAAGCAGTACTACCTATTGAGGTTGAAATCCCATCACTAAGAATCAGAATGCATGGTCTAGCAGTTGATGATGACTATAGAGTGTCTAGGTTGCAAGAACTTGAACTACTAGATGAGCACAGAAAAGAAGCGTATGATCATCTCAGAGTGTATCAGAAAAGAATGTCCAGAGGTTACAACAAGAAAGTCAGACACAGAGAATTTTAGGCTAGTGATCTAGTCTTGAGAGAGAATCCTAAAAATCAATCACATCGAGAACACAAGGGGAAGTTTGAACCCAATTGGCTGGGTCCCTTTGTAATCACTGCTACTTTTGGCTCTAGTGCCTATCAACTCTCAATGACTGAAGGAGAATAGCTTGGAGAACCAATCAACATTCTCCATCTGAAGAAATTATATGCCTAAGGCATTTAGTGTATTGTAAAATGTCCTGAAAAAATAAAAATCTTGGTGAAAACCTAGCAATAGGTGCCTTGATGATTCACAAAAAAATAAAAAAATATCAAAAGTACAAAAAAATTGGAAAAAATGAAAAATACAAAAAAAATGAGAAAAAGAAAAAGTGCCTTGGTGAAAACCTAGAAACAGGTGCCTTGGTAGCAAAAATAGAATCTCTATCAAGATGGTGAAAACCCAGCAAATGGGCACCACTTGTTCAAAACACTCCATCTATCAGCGCAATCTTGGTTTTTCCCAGCTTTCAGTCTTGCTTTAGTTTGTGCATATCTCCCAGTTTGTTTCCGCTTTCCTATTTTCAATAAGTCGGTCTATACACCAATCAACTCAAGCATCTGTATCCTATCAATGTTCAAAACTTGGGGCAATCAATGTCATATGATATGGCCTCTAATGTATCTTAGACATGTCATATCTAGTCAGAGTCCTTTGAAGTTTCATCCAAGTCAGTCAGTCAGTCTTGTCTCCAGAAAGGATTTTGCATCTACAACAATGCAATCAAACATCAAACACAAACTAAAAACAATCTGTGCTTTATCCATGCTTTTATATCCTTGTATGCTTACTGATTCACATTGATATTTTTTCATATTGTGTCCCTTAAAGCTCTTTGATGATGCCCTTTACAGGATTTAGCGAGTGATGACTGGGGGCATAATCTTTTCTTTGTTTTCTTCTTGTATGTGAAAATCTAACAACTTTGGAAATTTTGGATTGAAATGGTGTCCGACTATAAGAGCCTCTATCTCGAATTGGATGGCCATGTGTACCTCGACCATTGATACCTAGAAAATCCAAGGAAGTTTGATATAACTATTGTCTTTTGAGTGATTTCCTTCTCCTATTGTGAAACGTGATCTTACCTAAGGATGTGAACGATAAAGGGTCACTACGGGTAATTCACATTGGATTTAGAATGATCTCTTGACAGTTTGATGTGTTTGCAATGCAAGGTGAATTTAGGTCATCACGACATTTATGTTTTGATGCTTATACAAATTGCTATATCAAAACAAAATCTTGGTGCTTGTGCCTTGGTGCTTATATCTAATCTGACATTCCGAAAAAAAAATCAATATTTATATATCCATGGTTGTTGACTAGTGGGTGTTGTATTGATTCTTGCGCATACAAATCACTATTCATATGTCTATGGTTTCATAGCTAGTGGGCATTGTATTGATTTATCCGGTTACCTAAAAGTTCAATGATGATACCAAATCAACATATGATCAGTGAGTAGGTCCTAGGTCCTAGGTTGCATTTCATTTTGCATGTTTCTTTGAATTTTGCATATTTGCATGATTTCACAAATGTTTGGAAACACTTCACAGCTTAAACAATTCTTCATATCAATTCTTCACATCCAACGAGAGCTGAGTCTCACTCGAAGGTCTCTACACCGAACCGCAAGCAATAACTCTCTTGGGTTAAACATCCTTTTGACATAAGACTGAGTACTTGTCTTCATCAACCTGCAAAAACATATCATATGTATCGCTACATTTACATCCCATATCATTACCATTTGTTGTATTACATTACATCTAGTGCATAAGAATAAATCATACATACATCTTTTCATAATTAATTACATTTGCATAACATCCATACATATGACAGAAATCATTGCATTGCATTGATCCATATGTACATTCTACACTACTCATAGCATACACATCACATGATATCATCATCAATCAAAACATGACAAGTACAAATGAAGTCATGACCCAAAATATCAATCTCATATACATCATCAACTTGAAATGTGTCAGGGGTGCACTACTGGCACAATATACAAAAGAATGAGCTCTTGAGAGCTATTAGCATTAGAACAATATATCAATGATAAAAAAGAACAGAGTATATCAAAACATAAGAACAGTAATCAACTATCGGCATGCTCCTCGACATCTGGTGGAGGAGGGGTTGGTGCATCTGGCATCACCTCTACTCTCGGTGCCCTAGCTCCTTCTAAGGCTGCCATGTAATCTAAATACGTGGGTACTCTCTGTGCAGCAGGGACAACATCATAATATGCAAACACATAATATGAAGCCCGTGAGGTCTGATGGGTCACCTTTGTCTATAATCTTCGAACCTCTGAAAGAAACTCTGCATGAAGCTCTGTGCATTGCCTATTTGCCTCTAGATACCTCTCCTTGCACCTAGCACTCTGTACCTTCAGGTCCCGGACCTGAGCTCTGAGACGTCTAATAATATTTGATGAAGTTAGAGGTACACTAAGCTCATCCTCTACTACTGGCATATCTGTGTCCTGTGCTGGCTGCTCTACCTACTCTATGGTACCTGCTCTATGTGCCTTATGGCATCTAATCGCAGCACCTAGATCAAAGGGATCATCTGTACCCATATCTGTACCAGCACCTACAACCTACTCAGCTACTAATACATCATCTGCAGAACCAACACCACCCAAAGTCCCACTCTCACCCCTGGTCCGTCTCTGTGAACTTGTGGATGTACCTACTGTAGAAGTAGAAGGATGAGAGGCCTCATATGTCTTGCTGGTCTCTATAGTGGAGCCATCACTCTCGGTCTGGGTGGTGTAGGATGTATTGCTTGTGGTCTCGGAACTAGTCTCATATGAGCTCCTGTCACATCCATCGCCTCCTCCATGGAGGGTATCAACTCAGTGGGATCCAAGAATCTATGGATAGGGTGATCTACAAGCCAAGAGATGTATCCATCTGTGACCCCTACATCAACAACCTGTGGATGGTAGTCCCAGTCTCTACCTATGATCCTACTATACTCATCTGAACATAAAGAATAAGTGAGCCTCTATGTCCATCCGAGCCCAATCTCATGAACAATGCAAGCATAAGAAGTATACTCTTGTGGGACATATTCCTGAATGCATCCATACTGACGCTATAATCTGGTAATAAAAAATCTCTCCAGAATGGTGGAAGACCGACCAATAAGTACACAACTCTGGAACAAAAAGTTGTACTGCTCCCTCGCAGTGGGCCAGACCTCTATCTGCAAGTATGGTCTCCATACTACAAAATTTATATCATCCAAGCATCATCTAAAATACTCAGTATGGCCCATGTAGACTTGCATGACATAACTAGCATATGTGTATATCACTAGCTCCTATAGCTGACGCTGTCTGAAAAACTGGTCTCAAAACTAGGATATGCTCCCAAGCCCATATCTGTAACACAAGAGCTCCAGAAGTGAAACTCTTGCAATCCTAATACACAACCTCATGCATCTCTGAAAAAATATGTGCCAAAAGACACTGACCCTAAGCAAGCTCAGTGGGAGTCACGATAAGAAGTGCTACCATCGGGGCCCATCCCATCAAGAAACTATTCTGTTGATGGCCCGACATGATGAGCTCACCAATCATCCTAGCAATAATGCACTCTAAGTGGTGTGTCTGATCATATCTCTGTACAAGGGTCTCCCACGAAATGGACGCAGTCAACTGTGTATCATCACCAAATAGATGCCTAAAAGCATGAAGACCTGTCTGGCCAGTACTCACATACTCAGGACACCGACTACTATGGAAAGGAATGTGTAATATCCTATATACATCCTCTGGAGTCACAATGATCTCTCTAGTCGGTAAATGAAAAGTCTGTGTCTCTGAGAGGAACCTCTCAATCAACGCAGTCAACAGGCCATGATTTACGCTAATATCAGGTAAATGGATCAAGTGCTCAAACCCACAGGCAACAAGATGTACCCTCATAGGGTCAGGAAGTGAAACACATAATCTGTGTGTCGTTGGATATGAATGACAGACATGTACATCTGGATATGTGACCTATATTATATAGAAATAGGAAATTCTATCAGAAATTGGATTCAACAACAGGCTAATAGTGCAGAAATTGAATGGTTTGGTATTTCAGAAGGTAGGTCAAAGAGTCAGCAATCAGGTAGAGCAATCAGAAAAGCAAAAATTTTGACCTAAGATGGAGTTTTGCACTCACTATTTTTCATACGATAGTCCAGACTGGCATGAAAAGTCGTACGACTTTCCACAATAGACCAAATGACAAACCATAGTCATATGACACTGGACACTTCATCATACGAGTTTTGAGGGACCCGATGAAATGTCATATGACTCATGGGTCCCTCTCATACGACATTGGGCAGGTCATGAAATGACAAAGGAAATGAAATTCAAATTTCGTATGAGTCTAGGGGAAGAATCGTATGAGTTTTCATACATGCGACAATTGAAAAGCAAAACGCATATGAAAAATTCTAAAAATGCTATAAAACATGAAAACTTTGAAATTTCAGAAAGGCACAGAGGTCCACATACCGGATGTCTGTACTGTCAAGGTCTCTGATGTCTCTGACTGTGCTCAAATCGATGCGAACTCACAAGTACCTTTGGTTCTCTCTATTCTGCCATTTTCTCACTCAGAGGGCTCCATAAGATCTCCAAAGTCAAATGGTTGAAATGATTTGAAAATGACCCTTCTGACCCTTATATAGCTTTTGACCTAATTTTTAAAAGTGCTCCATTTTCCATGAAAATTGCACCCCTGGCTAATTTCGATGTTCTGAATCCATTTTTGGAATCAAAATTAAAATCTAAGATCGTTTATTATGTCAAAATTGTGATTTATAATTTTGGGCCCAGGATGGTCTACTGCTTACATATTCGACCTTCTATCATCACAGAAATGTAGAATTCAACTTAACTGATTATCTTATGTCAAACTATCAAAATTTCAACTTGGTCAACCATGGTCAACTCATGGTCACACCTAGTAAAACTTGGTCTCCAGGACCTCTAAACGATGCAGAATGTGTTTCCGAACGTGTAAAACCACTTCTTAAATCAATTAACATGCTTCTGAACTATCAACATTGACTTTTCTTGTCAGATTTCAATTTTAATCCCGAAGGGGGCATGGTATTGCACATCATTCAAAGTCTGTAAATCTAAATCTGTTATCTTTCATCAGTAATCAAGACAACAACCACGTCTAGTTGCTGATTCATCAAAAGTCCTCATCGCACGGGGCAAATCTATCATTGCTTGGGGCATATCAGATTCATCAAGATCCATATCAATCTAATATT
The DNA here is from genome assembly GCA_027943335.1 of Chamaecyparis obtusa. Classification (NCBI taxonomy): domain Eukaryota; kingdom Viridiplantae; phylum Streptophyta; class Pinopsida; order Cupressales; family Cupressaceae; genus Chamaecyparis; species Chamaecyparis obtusa. Next base: position 2,250,889 of record BSBK01001755.1, on the reverse strand, counting down.
CTCCTAATCTTGTAAATTGTATCAGTTTTTCGTAACCATCTGTTCATTAGTGTTATTTCCTTGGTTCTTCGGTAACTGAAGGGTTCAGATGTGATACCTATGTGATTCTTCTAAGGACAATCGAGTCTAGAATCGGTCACTCACTTCTTTGCAATCGTAAGGTTCAAAATCAGGCATTTTGACACTTTTGTTTCATTGGTTCATTGCTGTTATAGTTAACAATATCTTTGGTCATTCAGGACCTATCATCTTCACATCAAATCTTTCAATCAGCTTCTGTCTCATATCAATTATCAATTTCAAACATCAGTTTCAAAATCATACATAGACTATCTTTGAACCACTGCGCTTCGCACAGTAATTCAAAGAGGGGGAAAATGTAATACCCCAAAAATGGGCTATAGGTTCATTAACCTCTTACATCGACACATCGAACAAAATTGACATCAAAATCCTAACCAAAGGCACATCGACACATTATCGAATCTTAATTGATTATCATAAATTTTGCATTGAGGAATATTCCTAGCAATATTCCTAATTATCCTAATTATCTTTAATTTAATGATTATTTGGCAATAAATCCTATTTATCCTAAAGTTTGATTAATTGAATATTCTCAATATTTAATTAATAGATTTAATACTGCCACTTAATTATTTAATTGAAGTTAATTATATTTATTCCTAAATTGTATTATTTAAATTTTGACAATAAATCCAAAATCCTATGAATAAATTGATTAAATTCTTATTTAATTAATTAAAGCAAGTTGTCAATTTTTAATAATATTATTTTTGAAGAAAAGTTTGAAAAATAATTGATTAACCCATAAATCAATTGTTTTATTTTTCAAATCAGTTAAGTTGGAAATAAATCACTTTATTATTAAATTAATTCATAAATAAAACATGCACAATCAGAAAAGCAGACAACTATCAATTATCAATTAAAATCTAAACTCTATTTTGAGTTGAACTCTTCTTTTGCATGTTTTTTGTGAGTTAATTATATTTTATTTAAAATAACTCAAAAATCAACCTGAGTGATTTATGGCTTTTTCCCATGCACCTCCAAAGCCCTAGATTTCTATAAATTAAGGCTTTAGCTCTTCACAAATCATCCATAAGAATTGCATAATCACGCTGCCGAATTGGAGACTAAAGAATCATCTTTGCGAATCCAAGCTTTGTGAGATCAATATTGCATAGTTTTTCATATTAGTTTTCATTTGTTAGATCATTTAGCATATCATAGCATATTAGTTTTTACATATCATAGATTCGTATCCATTTTTCATTATCATAATTGCATATAAAAACCAAAAAAATAGATTAATTTGCATTCATTCCATATCTACATTTTGCATTCAAATCCTTCATTTAGGTGTCGTCAAGGTCACTGATCTCGATAACAATTTGAGAACATCATACTTGCAGCTATTAGAAGGTAGTAAACCTAGTTAGTTTAGTTTTCAATTCATTGCACGATTTCATTTTTGCTAATGTCAAATATTTTACTGAAGTGTTGTGTCTACAAATTAGGTACAAAATTCACACACACACAAAGTATCAAAAATTTTATCAACTCCACGTGTCCACTTAGATTCTCTTTTATATCCTCTCATAGTCCCAGTCATAACATTACAAATTAAACTAAAATTTATGATGAACTTTTGGTAAAAACTTGCTTAACCATGAAATGATCTTACCTCACTAGCATTTTCAGGTGTAGGCCAATTAAAAATATCTTCAACCTTCTCAAGATCCATTTTCAAACCATCAGCTAAAATCACAAATCCTAAATACACAATCTCTTCTTTCATGAAGGAACACTTTTTAAAATTAATCAACAACTTTTCTTCTTTCAATCTCTGCAATACCCATTTAATATGAAACAAATATTCTTCTCTGGTCTTACTGAATATAAAAATGTCATCTACATATACAATCACAAATTTACCCAAATTTGTTTTCAAAACCTCATTCATCAATCTCATAAAAGTAGTCGATGCATTAGTTAAACCAAAAGGCATAACCAACCACTCATACAAACCTTCTCTTGTCTTATAAGCAGTTTTCCACTCATCACCTTCTCTGATTTTGATTTGATGATATCCACTTTTGAAATCAATTTGGTAAAATATTTTGCTCCAGTCAAACTATCCATTATGTCATCCATTCTTGGTATAGGAAACCTATATTTCATTGTTATCATGTTGATTACTTTGGAATCAGTACACATTCACCATTCTCCAGTCTTCTTCAGTGCCAATACAACTGGTACCACACAAGGACTCAAACTTTCTCTTATTAAACCTTTCTATAACAATTCTTGGAACTTTTTGGTTAAGTTCCTGATTCTTGGTAGGTGTTAGCCGATGTGATGCCTTGTTTGGTAAACTAGCTCCAGGGATCAAATCCATACAATGATCAATGCTTCTCTTCGGTGGAAAACCATTAGGTACATTATAAAAAATGATCTCTCTATACTTGGTGAGTATCTTATCAATCTCTTCAGGGATACTATCCACTGTTTTCTCACTCAGTTTGTTAGGAATCACAAAAAAACATACATCATTCTTGTTTAAATCCTTAACAAACTTTCTTCCTTCCATCAAACAAAATTTCATAGATGTACAAACATTACTAACAGATTCTTCAATCAAAGGCAACAAGATTTGTCTTCTCCCATTAGCCCAAATAGTATATTTATACAATCTCCCCTCATATATGGCTTGTCTATTATATTGCCAAGGTCTAACCAACAAAATATGACAACAATCCATAGGCATGATATCACACAACACCTTATCATAGTATTTGCCAATTTTCAAATTCACATAACATTGTTCACTTACCAATAGTGTATGCTCATCCTTGATCCATGAAATTTGATAGGGTCTTGGGTGTTTCGACCTTTCCAACTACAATTTTGTAACCATTTCCTCAAATGCCAAATTCTCCAGGCTTCCACTAGCAATAATTACCTTCCACACTTCATTAACAACTCCACATCTGGTCTTGAACAAGCTTTTCCTTACCAGATCTTCCTTATTACTTTCACTCCATAGTGCTCTCCTGACCATCAAGTTCTTTTCCTTCTCAGGTTCATTCGGTGAGTCTTCTTGCACTAAAGCTTTTCTAGGGTTACTGACCTTCTTACTTGCATGTGTACACTCAAATGACCTATGTCCTTCTCCACAATTATAACAAGTTCCTCAAAATCCATCTTTTCTATAACCACCTTGATAGTTACCGCCTCTTCCTCTAGAATAATTTTCACCTTTCCACTCGGTCTTGCCTTTACCCTGATTTATTTTGTCTTGATCAAATCTATTGTTTCCACCATAAGATCTATCTCTTCCTCTAGGGAATCTACCACCTCTTCCTCTTTGTCTTTGCTCATGTCTTTTGTTCAATTTCTCCTCAGCTTTCAAGGAAAACTGATAAGCTTCCTCAGTGCTCTCCAACTTAACCAGACTGATTTCCTCTTGAATAGAAACTCTTAACCCATTCGGGTACCTAGCAATTTTTTATACTTCATCCTCATCATGTCTAGATCTGATATCTAATCTATAAAATTCCTCAATATAATCTTTTATCGAGCTATCTTTCTGCCTCAAACTTTGCATTTGCCTAACTAGGTTAATCTGATAATCATAGGGTAAGAACTTTCCTTTGAATTTATTCACCATCTTATTCCATACCTTGATTTTGTCTTTGCCTTTCCTTTTTTTGTCTAATTGTAGATGCTCCCACGATAAGGATGCATGACTCTTCAACTTTGTACTTGCAATTTTTACCTTTTTCTCCTTAGGAACATTTTCATAGTCAAAATACTTTTCCATCTTGGTTATCCAATCCATCAACTCATTTGAATCGAGCCTTCAACTGTACTTAGGAGGATTGAAATGTGGTGTAGACTTCAAGTTTGTCAATGCCTTCAAAATTCTTTCTTCACCTTGATCTGTCATAGGTGTAGGCTCTGCTTCACCTTGTTCATCTTCAACTTCTTCATCACTAACATCCTCAAGATGTGGTGCTCGACGCTGGGCTATCTCAACAGCTTCTAACCTAGCAACAATCTATCTTAACATGTCTTCCAACCCTGGACCTGCATCTCGCCTCCCACGAACCTAATGAGCTACAAATGATTTAGAACCTAATTGAAGATTCATGAATAGAGATCACTGAGTTGCTGATTAGATATGATATATGATTAAATCAATAATATGTTGTCATTGATGTCAACTAGTTTGACATCACTTATCTTGTAAGTTACATACCTAAACATCTGTAGAAAAGGAGTAAGAGAGATGAAGAACATAAATATCTACATGAGGAAGATGTATATGATAGATGAGGATAAAGAATACATTGGGTAACTTGCTGATGAGTCTATGACCTTATGCTATTGACTTGATTATGTCTCATTCATCTATGATGAGGAAAAGAGCTGAAAGACACAAGGCAGTGTGGTTGGTTGATGAAGCATCACAATATACACCAAGTAGTGTAGTGTATACTGAGCACAGTATAAATCAAACTTGTGTTCACCGACACATTTATTTGTTAACCGAGTAAGAGAAAGGAACTAAATGATTAGTTTAGCCGATAAAGATTGATGAGATGTAAAGTACCTCGTGATAGGAGATGGTGATAAAGTTTGTTACGAAGATCAATGGCTAACAAAATTCAAGGAAGATCTAAAGGATGGAATCAAAATGTGTTACTGACACATCAACCGAGAAAGGTTTAAGTTGAAAAATGGACGAAGGAGAATAAGCAGAAAAATCTAATGGAGGAGAAGAAAATGGTTTACTTGTCTATTTAAGAGACTAGGGTTTTGTTATGAAACTCATGTCGGAAGGAGACTATAGAATTATCGCATGAACAAGCTTCATGTATGCCTAATAAGATTGGTTAAGGAGAACCGAACTGCAGAGATAACCGAGTGTAAAAAAAATATTACCGAGCGACAGTAAGTCATTGATTATTGTTAATATAGAATTGATATATTGATTAGAGGATTTGAATGAGCGTATTATAGATTTGAACATCTGCAATTGAAGTTGTATTGTAATTAGATCACCTACTATTACATTTTAACCATTGTATATAGACAAATCTCTTAACAGAGTGGACTAGGAAAGTCTTATATGTATTATTCATAGAATGTGTTGGTACTAAAAAATATAACATGGTTTTTTGAGTACCTTGTGTGAATTTTGCATTCTGACCCCTTTGAAATGCTTTTGTGCCTATTTGCCCGGATGAGATTATGAGCTTTTCCATGCATGTTAGGTGTTCACCACTCTTGTTTTGACATTTGAAGACATCTCAGGTCCTTAAGTTCAAGTTTCAAGTTGTTTCGTGATGTCTTGTTTTAAGCACTTGTCTAAATCTGCATTTGTGCCTAAGTGTTAAATTGTTGTAGCAAGCCCTATTTGCATTTGAATATCTTTTTCCTTGTGATTGGTCATGACATGTTGGTTGTGGCATCATAGTGTAGATATAAGAGTGAGTCATCATGCCAATTTTCAGCCCCCCATGTGCCCGTTTGACCTATTTGCCAGTGCCATTCCATTTATAATTTGTTAAAATTCTCTGAGTGTGCACTATTCAAAATTCTAAGTGACATACTTTGAGGCTTAGTAATTTGTGCCCTATGCGAGGTCTGACATAATTGAGAGTTGTTTCATATTGTAGACCTGAGAGACTACTTACTTGATGATTTATAGGTCCCTGCCAATCCATTTGACCACTTTCCTAGGCCAATTCCGAATCAGATTTCTGTAATTTTTCACTGTTTCTTATCCTGAATTTTACTAATAAGCCAACTTAAGTGATTAATTGTAACTGGCCATTTGATCTTGTTGGTGATTTGGTTATGGATTCATGTTCCTTGTATGAGGGAGAAACAATGCATAGGCTACCGGTTTGTGAAAGTTTTAGTTGGTCAGTTTTTAAGGCCAGTTGAGGAGCCAATTTATGTGATTTTGGACATCATGGACATAATTTGTTTATAAAGGGCTATGTTTGATCATGTATATATTTTGGCTTGGGTTTCTTCATGAGTTTTCCTTTGACCGGCGTATTGTGATGTTGGAAGTCAGCTTGTCTATCCCGTGGTGTGTTCCTAGGAGATCATCTGGTCAATTTTTGAAACCGCTTTCTGGAGGCCAATTGATGTTAATAACTTTGCAAAGGTTGAAAAGGTCAATGTTCAAATTGCAAACCCAACTTAGGAGGCTGCCGGTCCATAAGGTACCTGGCCATCATTATAAAATTGCAAAGTAGTATATGGGAGTTGGCGATATGCATGTTAAGTTCCAAATGCCTGTACATGTGAATGTATTTGAAGATCAATTGTTGTGTGCAAGTGTTTGGGCACTGGGTGTATGATTTGGGGCTGCTAGTGCTTGGCCAAACAAGATCAACATTTGAGTCTTTGTTAGCAAGGTACAAGCCAGTGAGTATGCCTTTTCCTTCAATGCAAAGTAATGATTATCAAAGCGGCTGCCTGCACAAATGAGCAACTAAGCAAACAACAAGGCAATAAATGAATACAAAGGAGACCATAAAAATGAGACAAATGAGAGAAAAGGGAAGCCAACATGTGATGGAGGCATGTTTGAAAGAAAGGGGGATGCTAGACCATTTCTTAGGAAAGATGAATCAATGGATTTTGCAAACACGGATTTGCAGAAGAAAAAAAAATAGTCATATTGCAGGGGGCATAAATTTTAATTAAATAGTTGGATCGGGCTAAATTTTGGATATGTTGTCGCAAATCTAGTTCTCATGATTCTCACTAGAGAGATTTTCCAAATTCATCGTGGTTCGCAAGATACAGTCGACTGAGTGCAGTACTGTCAAAACTGCCCATAACAACCTCAGAAACATTATCCCACATTCACTGGGATTGGGGAGTTTTTAGCATTTAAGTACATGGCAACTCAATACAAAGGTAAATGAAGTGTGAAGAGGCTGTGGTTGCCTCATGCCTTGTGGGCCCACCTTGGGGCGCATGCTGGCTGGGCATGTAGAAATTTTTTGATACAAGGCATTTAAAACCTTCATGACAATTATCCCACATTGATGCCAAAATGGGTCTTTGAGGTGTTTATACGCAATGACACTCACTAATGAAATGTGAAGTTGAAGTGGAGGCTCTATCCATGCGTACAGGTGATTGGTGCCTCAATTTCTATTCCCACGACCAAGGGTAAGAGTATTTTGTAGGAATAATGACGTGGAAGATGATTGGACAAGATGGACACGTGGCGGCTAGTCGCGCAATCTCAAGATAAAGTGGCGGTTAGTCCAAACATTCAGAGAACTGGAGATTGAAGCAGTCACCCATTCTCCAAATGGTTGGTGGTCAAGACTAAGCATTCAGAGAACTGGAGAGTATGTAGTCACCCAATTTCCAAATCCCTAGCAATTAGTGAAAATCATTCTGAGATTCAGAGATTGGGAGAGTGCCTTAGTCGCGTGATCTCCAAATGCTAACCACAGTCAAGATTTCCATTTTGAGATTCATAGATCAATGTATTCATGCAATTGCCAAGGTTAACCATGGTTAGTGATTCATTCCGAGATTAAGAGAATAAGTGCATTCACCAGATCGCTTGATTCAATCGGGGTTAAGGACATGATTCAGAGATCTAGAGAATGGGTTCAGTCACCCATTCTCCAGATGTAACCTGAGGTTAGAAATGGATCTAGAGATTCAGAGGTAAAGCCATTCGCCCATTCTTCAGATGTGACCATGGTTAGTATAGGAATTTAGAGAATTGGAGAATAGTGTGGTCACTGAATCTCCAAACTAGAGGTCAAGGCTTGAGTTAAGTCTGAGCATCCAATCGCAGCATGACAAGTGTCAAGTTCTGGTGAGGCCTAGACATAAAGTGCATAAATAATATAAAATTTCAGATTTAGAAAGAATTTAAAATTGATATAGTCCAAACTATAGGCAAAAATTCAAAAATTTAAATGATAGAGCTACTCACAAATTAATAGCCTGGAAATTCTTTTTTTTTCGGAACATATAAGTGTTATATGTTTTCAGAAATGGGAAATGACAAGGAATCCATTGGCAATGATGATTTTTAGTTTCAGAGTGATGGAAGAGAGCAATATGGGTTTGAATTCCGAGGTCAGAATCAGAATTAGTTTGTTGATGAAATGATGGCAGAAAGTAGATCAGTTTGAGGAATCGATTGTAGGGCAGATGAGAGGAATGTTGAATATATTTTCATGCCAAGAATGGACAGCTGTCAGTTGGTTTTCAACTGACCACATTCTCCTATATCACAATTTTTCTTCTCATTTGTAGAGGATGTTGAAATTTGTGCTACTGGGTAGTATTCAGGCCTTTTTCTTGTTTTCTTTGTGCTTCTTTGTCTTGTAAATATGCTGAACCAAATGAAATTTTAATAAAGAACAATGGAATCCCTATTCAATTCTTGTAGAAGTCTTGTGTATCTGGTTTTAATTCTTGCGTATCAGTTTGTAAGGCATTTTGATGCATTGGCTATAAGGTAGCTGTGATCTTGTTTTTTAAGTTTCTTTCAAGGAGAGAATTAATCTTGAATACAAGTTATGAGAATTTAAGGTTTATACATTAATTTGATGTCCAAGAATTGGAATGAGAAGGGTGATTTGTAAGGCACTTCACTTGGTTTTGTTGAGTTTGGAGTTAGGTTTTTCTAGGAATGCATGTTTGTTTGACTCTAAGGCCCAATAGATAAGGCACTGGTCTCTTGCTTGTCCTGCAGTTTCATCATCAAACATTAATTCAAATCATTTTCTATTTCCTATTTGAAAGCATGAATGTTCAGAATCTGTATTGAATAGTACAGACATTGTTGGTGATTCCTTGTAGAAGTGAATTTGATAGGTTAGCCTATTTGAGCCTCCGGGTTTGAAGAGAAGAAGGGTGAATATCATCGTTGTTACTATCCATTGATTTTCATGTCTTCATAAAGGGTTTTAGTGAGAGAGTGTTTATGTATGCAGATTTGGTATGTTTTAGGTACACCCGCCTAGGTCTGTGGAGCCCAAAGTGTAGGAGGCATTTCTCCTTGTTAATTAGTCTTTTCTTGCTTGAGTCATGAGTTTAGGAATCATAGAGTTCAATTGAAATATTTAAGGCTTGTAATAGGATTCAAGAAGAAAAATCACTAACAAAATGAACATTGTTATCTTGTCAACCCCATAGTGAATGCTGGTTGGACGATAACGTTTGGTCTAAAATCCTCTAACAAGGTCACACCTCACAGTGTGTTTGTAACCTTTAACAGGGTTGGGTCTTCACCGACCTCACTTCAGAAGAGTGAACAATTTTGGGTTGCCGGTCCCAGGTGGTTTTTCCCTTCACAGGGTTTCCATGTTAAATCTTTTATGTTGTGTGTTTATTGTGGTGATTGTTTGTTATCATACTTTACATATTACATGTTGGATTTGATCAGTAAACATTATATGTTATTGATTGGTAATCGGTAAAAGCATAGACAGTATAGTATTTTATGTTACTGAGTTGCAGAAGTTTAAGTAAATTGTTTTGGATTATACATTTTGATTTGGGATTGTGGATAACTGAATCACCCCCTCTCAGTTATTCTAACAATTGGTATCAGAGCTGTGGTTTCTTGGAACAGAGTTTTAAGGACTTCAGCACAAAGGTCTCAAAATGTTTAAGAGGGAAGTGCCAAAGCTAAACAAGGATAACTTCACAATATGGAAAATTTGAATGAAGCTGTATATATCTGGAATTGGGAATTCTGCCCTAGATTTGATGGAGAATGGATACCTTGCACCACCCACTGGTCCCTTAACCCTTGATTTGTTGGAAAGTTGTCTATACTGAAGTATATGACTAGATATAGAGTTGTCATTATGGCAACAAAGTCATATAGCAGTTTGGAGTCAGCGCACTAAGTGTAAATATAAAAAATTAGTTAAGTGTTAAAGACTAGACAACATATAGAGTTCCTGTAGCTCAGAGCACCTGTGCCCATGCGTACAGATGAATTATGGTATGCGCCCTAGAAGTTAAAGTTGTTAGACTATACTTATGCTTATTCTAGGAGCATATAAGTAGATATGCAAAGATGTGAATGTTACAGTTAGTTGAAGTTGTACAGCCAGTGTGTGCCAGTAGAGAACAGAGCATAGAGCCGGTAGTGACTATTTTGGTTTGCAATTGTAAATTAATGTTGTAGAGGCTATGCGCCCATTGTATTTAGGTTTTCAACATATGTACATGTATAATTATAAGCACGCTTAAGCCAATTCATTTGGAAGTGTTATTTGTAATTAGTTATAGGGCCGACTTGATTGTATAATTGGTATGAGCGCATAAATATAAGGTGCACCCATTGTATTCGGTATGGAAGTTATATAAAAGTCATGTGAAGTAGAGAAAAGGTATGCGAAGAGAGCATATAATGTATTAGAGATTTTCTAGAGGTCAAAGCATCAACGCACCAAAGGAACTGATCTGACAAGAAGTGTCACAGCAACAGTTCACCTGCAGATATAGTGTGTATCTAATCTTAGAAAGTTGTAGCCTTCATCATTTGAGCAGTGAGCTCTAGGAAAGTGAGTCCACTCCCCTAATAGGGATCATTATAAAAGACTCCTAATAGGGTCCAACACTTAACCAGGTCTATTGTACTTAAAGCATTGTAAAGCTACTCCTAACAGGGTAAAGGATCTTCTAACAAGGATCACAAAACACTAGTGCATAATATTAATGGGTATCAAGTCTCACCAGGGTTTTTACCTATTTGGGTTTCCCCATAACCATATTAGTGTCATGTGTTGATTTCATGTTTCATGTTTATGTGAATGTTTAATTAAGTACTTAAGCATTTATAATTCAGTATTCAGATTAAAGTGAAAAGTTAAATTATAGTGAACACTGATTCACCCCCCCCCCTCCTCTCAATGTTCCCATTCTTATCAATTGGTATCAGAGCTCTGGTCCTCAACAAAGAAGTTTAACCACTTGAGGAGATCATGGAAAAAAAGGATTTGAAGAAGAATCTTGAAGCAGCTGTTGAAGACCTGGGTAACTTAGAAAGAAAAATTGAAAAACTAAAAGAAAAAGTCAGTGATGCTCAATTAGTTATCAAGAGACTAAGAAAATATTTGAAGGTACGCTCTAACAGTGATCTTGAAGAAAAAGTCAAGAAGTTGAATGAAGAAAATACATCCTTAGTGAGTCATCTTGAAGAACTTGATGACAAATTGATGAACAATCAAGATTTATACAATGAACAAGTAAAGGAGAACCTTCAACTCAATGAAGGGTTAAGGGAAGCAAATTTGGAAATCTTGGATCTAAAGAATTGCAAGGCAAGATTGGAGTCTGAATTGAAATATGAAAAGAACCACATTGACAAATTACACACCATTTCTGATTTGATAGAATCTCAGTTGTATGCAAGAAGAGTCAAAGGAGACACTAGCTGTATTGGATACAATAAAGCACAAAATCAGATTGATAAGATGTGAGCAAGAAAGGAGACACAAAAGGAATCTACTGATATTGAGAAGATTGAAGATCAAACCAAAGACAATGGTAGTCCTCCTAAAAATGAGTGAAAGCCTGTTGAACGCACCTATTTTTCATGTAACAAGCATGGACACATTGCAAGAAACTATATAGAGGTAAAGCCTTTTAATGGTTATTGCTATACATGTAATAGATTTGGTCATAGAGAAATAAATTGCAAGACTAGTAAGAAGAAATGGATTCAGCATGATCAAAGAAATAAGAATTAGACCAATGCAAGAAGTTCTCAAAATGTTACATGTTAGATATGTAACTATAATGGTCATACAACAAAATAATGTAGAATGGTGACTCATGTCAATACGCTGAGGAATAATAGACGTCCAGTGATTTGTCACACTTGTAACAAGGCTGGACATATATCAAAGTTTTGTAGATCAAGGATGCAAGGTTAGGAAAGCCCTAAAAAGGCTGAAGAACTAGTTTTGGATCCTGAAGCAAAAGTCAAGTTTGTGAAGGCATCATAAGATGTGAGCATGATTTGGTCAGATGGAAAGAAAGAAAATGTTGATGGTAATGTATTGGATGCATCCTTAGTGGACGCACCCTCTACATCTGCATGAATGGCCCTCAGGGTCATAGGGGGAGCTAATTTAGCTCTAGACCCCTGTGTGGCTGGTATACTCATCCTCAGAGTATGTGCCTTTGGACTTAAGCTATTGGAGTGTATTGGAACCTTTGTGCAAGAGCGCACATGCTGATTGTTAGCAGAACTTGAGTTTGAAAATTTAAAGTGACAGCCTGGTTTACGTGAGTTGCATTAATGGTGAATTTCTTACTTTAAGTACACAAAAAGATGTTTGTTTACTCATTGCATTCATACTCAGAGTGATTGGAGAGCAGATTAAGCCTTGGAAGTTGTTGTGAAGAATTGGAGATTAAGTTATTAGTGATTGCAGTGCATTTGATCAATTGCAAGAAACCCTAACTCATTGCACCGGTTTGGAAGTCGTAAGAACATCTTAGAGATCCTTTGGAAAGAAAATATCAAGTAAGTCATGGCCACTCCTATTGTTTTTGATGTTGCTGAGAAGAAGCAGTATGTTTTCAAGAGGCACCCATTTAAATCAACCCTAGATGATTTAGAGGGAGCATTCTCCCGCACACCGATGGGCATCATGCATGTAGAAGACATAAGGGCTTACATCTATTGTAAGAAGGAACTTGTTGGACTGGATAGGTTAAGGACACACATGGACACAATGTTAAAACCAGAAAAAACCTTCATGGATGAATACACAAAATGGAATGATCACCCCATTGTTGAATATGCCATGACATATGAGTTCTATGAGGAAGAATTGATAAAGATATTGTTGAGCAGAATCCATGATGATTTGTTTTGGATTGGAGATGTACTAGTAAGAATCACAGGAGACTTGATTCATGAGATAACATGCCTATCTAAGATAGGCACCATCCTTCCAATGGGTAAGGATGTCAGGAAAATGGTGGAGCAAGTGTGTAAATTGAGAAGTGATAAGTGTGGCATGACCATTGAGCCTATAGAGCAGCCAAACATTAAATTAATGTCAATGATACTTGGTTATAGGTTTCATCACACCAGCAAGGTGAATAGTGTGTCTACGGGCACTATTCTAGTAGCCATCTGTCTTGTGCAAGAAGATGGAGAGTTCAACTTGTGTGAGATCCCGTGCGCATAGTTGATAGACAACATCAGGGCTATCAAACATGACAAGACTAAGGTATTCAGGTTTGGGTCCCTTATCATATATATGTACCTTCATATAGTTGGTAAAGTGTTAGACTTGTATCTAGACAAGTCCATTCCTACCATGCCACAAATATTAAGAAAAGCATGCACTGAAAGAACACTTAGAGATTTCATTACCTTGGAATTGAAGACATTCAGAGCAAGGATGTAGACAAGGTATAGGATTCCTGAAAGTATTGTGGAGAAGTATAAAGATTCAATATGCTTCATGGTGGAGATTGATACTGCTTGTATGGAAGCTGTTGAGCCTATAACTAAGTGGATTCATCTACTTGGGTATGAGGTTGAGGAACAAGTTCTTGAAGCCTATGCATAGGTACTGCTATCAGCTCCCAAGGATGACAATGAACCTAGGTGGGGAACCTATGAAGAAAAATCTAGAGAATTTGATGCTAAGCTGAACAATGCTGCAACTAAAAGAAAGGTTGCAAAAGTTACATCAAAGATCTTGAGGATACATGGTGTATCTCAAGAAGATCTTGACAAGGATAGGGAAGAGAAGATTGCCCTAGAATTGAAGAGTGCAACAGCAGATGAAGAATAGGAAGATCCTAAGGTAAAGAAGATAAAAATTGAGAAAGATGACAGTTAGAAGGATAAGGAAGATAGTACTCCTTCTGCGCCCAAATGTACTCCTCTAAAGTATAAGCCTCTATTGAAGAGAAAGAAAGAAGAAAGCACTAGTCATCCATCCTCGTGAGCATTAAGGAGTAGGAAAAACACTCAAGCACCTCCTCAGGCAGGATTCAGACCTAGCCTCAAAGTTCTATATGCAAGAATTGTTGATGAGGGAAGAATTGATCAAATAGGGAAGTTCTATGAATCATATAGTGAGATTGATAAGTCTAAAATTCATGGTATGATTATCAAACATTTGATAAAGTTCAAGAAGATAGTTCTTCAATTGAAAATAGAAATACCAGATAATATATGGGACATTCTAGAAAACCTTAAAAGACAAGAAAATAAAGAAGACCTAAGGATCAGGGAAAAAGTGCTAGAAGACACTCTGCCTGTATGTTCTAAAGAAGAAATAGATCTGATATTGAATTTGGTAAAGCCACACCTTAGAACAAAGATGAGAATTCTTCAAATTATGAACAAATATTATGAGTTGATAACAAAGGAAATAGAGAAGGCCTTTGATAAGGTGTTGTTGGAACAATAGATCAAACCACCTACTGCGCCCATCACTCATGCACCCAGCAAGGAAGATAAAGTGGCAGAACCCACTAATGTACCAATGACAGGTCCTCAGGACTCAACGCCCATAGTAGAAAATCAAACAAAAGTAGATCAGCCTATGCCTATGACAAAATCACCCAAAGACAACACAATTATCATAGATAATGTGGAAATAGCCATGACAGCTACTGATAAGGAGTTGGACAAGTTTGAGGAAGCATTTGTCAGCACTGAAGAAGAAGAAATCTTATGCAACAATACCCCTCCCACTCAACAAGAAGAAGTAATCATAGAAAATATATCTGATGAGAAAGAAGAAGAAAAGAAAGAAGGAGTAGAGGTAGAAAAGAAAGATGAATCTTCTGTTGATTTGGTCAAGGTGAAGCAAGAGGTGATGTATAGCACTCCCATCACTCCCTCCTCAACATTGTTGCCAAGTTTCACCCCTGACGCTAGCAGTTTGGACTCCTGGAAGGAAGAAGACCTGATTAAATTTAGCATCCTAGCTATGGAGAAGGTGAAGGAGAAGAAAGTAATGAGAAATCCTCTCCTGGTGGAATCAATAAATATCTTGAAAAATTTTCTGCCAAAGGATAAGAAAATGGTAAATGTACATTCAGTTGATGATGTGAGCACAGTCATTTCTCAGTTCAAAGTCAATTTCTCAAGCCTAGAAGAATCTGCGGCCATAGTGGCAGAGGATAAGTACTTAAGTACTTAAAAAGGAGACTAGATGAACTGATGAGTAATTTTGCACTAGACTTGAACTCTCTTAAGTCTGGTCAGGCAACATTGAAGGAGTTTGCAGATCAAGGAAGGAAAGTCATTGCAGAATCCATGGATCAGGATAAGTTCACTGATGCCCATCTGAAGAAGATTAAAGATGCAGAGGCAATGATTAAGAAGGTGAAGATTTTCATGTTAGATAATTCCACTGATGTAAACATGTGCAACAATGTCTATCAAGGTCATTTGGACATAATTGAGAAGGTAGAGAAAGATATGGAGAAGATAAGGTCTAGACAGACTCAGTTGAGGAACGCTCTTGCGCCCTCACTAGACATTCTCAGTCAAAACATAAAGGAGATTGATGTGACCATGATAACTTATGATCATGGTCCAAGCATAGAATTGGAGAAGATGGAGAAGATTCAATATGCATTATGCACCCATCTACAAATAGTCAATTCTCTGATAACCTTTTGGAAGAAGGAGATCCAAAAACTCAAGATTGCATATGCGGATGTTTTCCCTTAGTAAGTGTATGTAGATAAAGATTTTGATATACCTTTGTCATTAATGTCATAGGGGGAGTTTTATAGAATATGGAGTATATAAGATGTATAGGGAGATATAAGTTTATGTGTATAAAGATGTATAGAAGACAAAATGTTTTGTGTAAAGGGACAGTTAGAAACTTGGTCATATTCCTTTGTTGCCGTCAATGAAAAAGGGGGAGATTGTTGGAAATTTTTCTATACTGAAGTATATGACTAGATATAGAGTTGTCATTATGGCAACAAAGTCATATAGAAATTTGGAGTCAGCGCACTAAGTGTAAAGATAAAAAATCAGTTAAGTGTTAAAGACTGGACAACATATAGAGTTCCTGCAGCTCAGAGCACCTGCACCCATGCATATGGATGAATTATGGTATGCACCCTAGAAGTTAAGGTTGTTAGACTATACTTATGCTTATTCCAAGAGTGCATAAGTAGATATGCAAAGATGTGAAAGTTATAGTCAGTTGAAGTTGCACAGCTAGTGTGTGGCAGTAGAGAACAGAGCATGGAGCCGACAATGATTATTTTGGTTTGCGATTGTAAATTAATGTTGTAGAGGCTATGCACCCATTGTATTTAGGTTTTTGACATATATACATGTATAATTTTAAGCATGCTTAAGCCAATTCATTTGGAAGTGTTATTTGTAATTAGTTATAGGGCCGTCCTAATTGTATAATTGGTATGAGCGCATAAATATAAGGTGCACCCATTGTATTTGGTATGGAAGTTATATAAAAGTCATGTGAAGAAGAGCAGAGGTATGCAAATAGATCATATAATGTATTAGAGCTTTGCTAGAGGTCAAAGAATCAGCACACCAAAGGAATTGATTTGACAGGCAGTGTCGCAACAATAGTTCACCTACAGATATAGTGTGTATTTGATCTTAGAAGGTTGTAGCCTTCATCATTTGAGCAGTGAGCTCTAGGACAGTGAGTCCACTCCCCTAATAGGGATCATTGTAAAAGACTCCTAATAGGGTCCGAACCTTAACTAGGTCTACTATACTTAAAGCATTGTAAAGCTACTCCTAACAGGGTAAAGGATCTTCTAACAAGGATCACAAAACACTAGTGCAGAATACTAGTGAGTATCAAGTCCCACCAGGGTTTTTACCTATTTGGGTTTCCCCGTAACCATATTGGTGTCATGTGTTGATTTCATGTTTCATGTTTATGTGAATGTTTAATTTAGTACTTAAGCATTTATAATTCAATATTCAGATTAAAGTGAAAAGTTAAATTACAGTGAACATTGATTCACCCCCCGCTCTCAGTGTTCCCATTCGTAACATGATCAACTAAGAGACAGGCATGAACATAATGTTACTATGATGGAGATTGTTGTTGCCTATTCAGATGCTGAATTTGAAGACATCAAGGACTATACTACTGCTAAGCAGATGTGGGATAAACTTGCTCAAGTTTATAGTGGAGATGTGAATGTCAAGAGAGCAAGAGCAGAAAGCTTAAGAGGAAGATTCAATGACATGAAGATTAAAGAAGGTGAAAACATTGTGTAGTACAAAAATAGAATAAATGAGGTAGTTCATGCTATTAGAGTATCAGATGGAGTTATTGATGAAGACACTATGGTAAGAAAAATTCTAAGGACCTTATTGCCTATCAATGCCATCAGAATATTTGCAATTCATGAAAATAGGTCAACACCTAACAACACACTCACTCTTGATAATTTGATTGGAAAGCTTACAACATTTGAAATGAAAAATTATGATAATAGTGTTGTATTGAATGTTGAATCTGCTTTCATGACTTCTCTGAAGATTGGTAATTCTAGTAGTGGAAATAATAAGGATGATAGTGATAACAATACTGATAATGAGCTTGATGAACTTGAAGCTCTTATGGCCAAGAGGTTGCCTAAAGGAAAAGGAAGATATAGAGAAAAATTACCTTTAGCATGCTCTAACTATAAAGAAGTTGGCCACATTGCTACTAGATGTCCACACAAGAAAGATGATGACATAACCAAAGACCGATCTGAAGGAAGCTATGGGAGAAGAAACAACAGAGGCTACCGACACTACAACAGAGACAACCGAGACAATACTGATAAAGGCAAGAAGGTGTGCTACATTGCTAAGGAAAAAGATATCACCGATATCGACATTGATGATGATGTGGAGGTAGTATTTGTGGCAATGAAGGATGATTCAGAAGAAGATGAAAGGTATGTAGAGACAACACTTATCTCTAAGGTTAATAAAAATGATACATGGATCATAGATAGTGGCTGTACACATCACATGACTATTGATGAAGAAAAAATTGATTATCTTGAAGAATACAATGGAGGATCTGTAAGAATGGGTAATGATGCACCCTGTATGGTAAGAGGTAAAGGATCCCTGATGATAAATGATAGATTAAAATGTGAAAATGCTTATTGGGTAAAAGGATTAAACTATAATTTGCTAAGTGTGGCACAAATAAACAATTTAGGCCACCAAGTTGCTTTTGAGAGAAAAAAGGTGAAAATATATGATGATAGAGGAAGACTTGTTGGAACTGGTACACAATCTAGAGGTAATCTATTTTATCTTGATATCAATCTTCTTGTTTAATTATGAAAGATGAAGATGCATGGTTGTGGCATAAAAGGTTATGTCATGTGAATTTTGATAACATGATTACGATCAGTAAAGAGAAAAGAGTTAGAGGTCTGCCTCACTTGTCAAAGCCTGATCATGTTATGTGTCATGAATGTCAGAAAGGCAAAATGACTAAATCTAGTTTCAAAAGAAAAGAGTATTCAACAAAGAAAATACTTGAGTTAGTGCATACCGACCTATGTGGTCCTATGAGAACTCAGAGTTATTATGGAGACAGATACTTTATTCTTTTTGTTGAT
This sequence comes from Chamaecyparis obtusa, assembly GCA_027943335.1. Taxonomy (NCBI): domain Eukaryota; kingdom Viridiplantae; phylum Streptophyta; class Pinopsida; order Cupressales; family Cupressaceae; genus Chamaecyparis; species Chamaecyparis obtusa. Next base: position 2,232,220 of record BSBK01001755.1, on the reverse strand, counting down.
GATTATACTAGGTTGATGACTATCATGTTTTAAAAGAAAAGTTTGAGGCATTCAAGATGTTCAAGTGGTATAAAGAAAAAGTAGAAAAAGAGACTGGTAAAGAATTGAAATGCTTAAGATCTGATAGAGGAGGTGAATTTATCTCTAATGAATTTACTAATTTTTGTAATGAGCATGGTATTAAAAGATAGGTCTCTGGATCGAGGACACCTTAGTAGAATGGCATTGCTGAAAGGAGGAATAGGTCAATCTCTTGACTGTGCTAGGACATTAATGATAGAAAAGAATGTTTCTTAGACATATTGGAGAGAAGCTGTTAGCACTGCTGTTTATGTGCTAAACTGAGTACAACTGAAGAAGGACACTAATAAGACACCCTATGAGTTATGGTTTGGACACAAACCCATTGTAAGTTATTTCAAGATTTTTGGAAGCAAATGTTTTATTCTGAAAGATGAAATAAATGGAAAGTTTGACTCAAAAGGTGATGAAGGGATGTTTCTATGATATTCTAGTAAAAGTAAAGCATACAAGTGTCTGAACAAAGTTACTAATAAAATGATTGAAAGTACTAATGTTCGAGTTGATGAATTTGATGATAAGAATATAGAGGAAAGCAGAAAGGAATTGGAAGACTATGGTAGATTCACTTACATTGAACAACATGAGTACCTACCGACGCAACAGAAAGTGACAATCGGTCAACTAGAAAACAATATTGAGGAATAGGAAAAATAAACTGATGAGTAGGAAGCACCCACCGATCAAGCAAATGAACCTGCACAGGATGAACAAGAAAGAAGAGATCAGATACTAGCAAGATTTGTGAGGAGACATCATCCTGAGACACAAATCATTGGAGACAAACAAGCTAGCATGCAAACAAGGAGTAAGACAAGACAAGGTACATGTCTATTTTGTGAATATGAACCGAAGAATGTAAAAGTTGCATTGGAAAATGATGAATGGGTTAATGCAATGAAAGAGGAAATAGAACAGATAGAGAAGAACAAAAATTGGACCTTAGTACCTAGACCTAAAGATAAGAATGTTATCGGTACTAAGTGGATATTCAGAAACAAGCAAAATGAGAATGGAGAGGTAACAAGAAATAAAACTAGATTGGTATGCAAGGGATATGCACAGGAGGAAGGAATCGATTATGGTGAATCATTTGCACCTATTTCTAGATTAGGAGTCAGAATGTTACTTGCATATGCTGCACACAAAAAGTTCAAAGTTTATCAAATGGATGTTAAGTCAACATTTTTGAATGAAATACTTGAAGAAGTCTACATAGAACAACCAGAAGGGTTCATTGATCCAGACAAGAAAGATATGGTATGTAGATTACATAAACCTTTATATGGTTTGAAGCAAGCACCTAGAGCCTGGTATGAAAGGCTGCATACTTATTTGTTAAGTATTGGATTTGTTAGAACTAGTGAGAACAATAATTTGTATATGAAAGGAGATACTGATGATATGATTCTTATTGCTGAAATATTTGTGGATAACATAATATTTGGAGGACAAGATCAAATCTATAAATCATTTGCTAATGATATGAGAAAAGAGTTTGAAATGTCTATGTTCAAAGAGATTAAGTTCTTTCTAGGACTACAAGTGATTCAACAAAATGATGGTATATTCATCACACAATCCAAATATATCAAGGAAATATTGAGAAAATTTTGCATGGAAGATGCTAAACCTGTGGGAACACTGATGGCTACTAGATGTAAACTGACTAAGGAAGATGAAACTATAGAGGTGAACCAGACATTGTACCGATCTATGATTGGTAAATTAATGTATGTAGTACATAGTAGACCAGACATAGCACATGCTATGGGAATCATTGCAAGATTTTCTACAAATCCTAGGGAGTCACACATGGTTGCTACAAAGAGAATCTTAAGATACCTGAAGAAAACAAAAGATTATGGATTATGGTATCCTAAGGAAGAAAAATTTGAACTCAAAGTCTATACCGATGCTGATTGGGCTGGAAATGTGGATGATAAAAAAAGTACCACCGGAGGAGCATTTTTCTTTGGTGAAAGACTTGTTACATGGAGAAGTAAGAAGCACGCTTGCATTTCTTAGTCTACAGCTGAAGCAAAGTATGTTGCTGCTGCTACAAACTATTCAAATATTACATATATTAAGCAAGTGTTGGAAGGTATGAATGAGGTAATCACTAAGCCAGTGATTACATATTGTGACAACACCAGTGTAATAGAAATTTCAAAGAATCCAATGATGCATTCTAAAAAAAAGCATATATCTATTAAGTATCACTACTTCAGAGAACAAGTACATGAGAAGAAAGTTAAGCTATAATTTGTTACATCTAAAGAACAACTTGCAGACACATTTACAAAGCCTCTACTGAAGGATACATTTGAATACTTGAGGACTAGACTTGGGGTTCATCCCCTATCTACCGGTCACTAGTGTGATCTAGATGTTGCATCAGCCTAATCTTATCAGAAGATTATTGATGTTGATGCAGCATAGTTCACACTTTGGATCATGTCTAAGGTTGTGAAAAGCTCGAAGAACTGGAACAGATTGGCATATTAGTATACAAAGATACAGAGTATGCACCAGACAACAAAGAGTTACATGGCTACTACAGAGCTATATGTTTATTTGTTTCTTTGGCATTGTTGTCAAAGGGAGAGATAAAAAATATGAAACAATATGCACCATTGAGAACATTGAAACATCTATCTAAGGGAGAGACAAATAGAAAGAATGGGAGAGCACTGAAGATCAGTTACTGAGAAAAAAAGAAGGAATCCAAGAGCTAAAAAGATCATATCTATAAAATGTCAAAGTTGCATTGATAATGCTATTGAGTAATGTAGTGATTAAACATATTAAGCTGGGGAGAGCTTGTACAACATTTGTTCACAGAGTTGTAGAATACATGTTTGGTATGTGTATGGTATATTTCATATTACTTGAGTTGCCATCAATGCCAAAGGGAGAGTTTGATGAACTACAACTGATTTAGAATCTAATTGAAGATCTGTGATTAGATATCACTGAGTTTTTGATTAGATATGATATATGATTAAATCAGTAATATGTTGTCATTGATGTCAACTAGTTTGATAACACTTATCTTGTAAGTTCCATACCTAAACATCTGTAGAAAATGAGTAAGAGAGATGAAGAACATAAATATCTACATGAGGAAGATGTATATGATAGATGAGGATAAAGAATGCATTGGGTAACTTGCTGATGAGTCTATGACCTTATGCTATTGACTTGATTATGTTTCATTCATCTATGATGAGGAAAAGAGCTGAAAGACACAAGGCAATGTGGTCAGTTGATGAAGCATCACAGTATACATCGAGCAGTGTAGTGTATACCAAGCACAGTATAAACTGAGCTTGTGTTCACCGACACATTTCTTTATTAACCAAGCAAGAGAAAGGAACTAAATGATTAGTTTAGCTGATAAAGATTGATGAGCTGTAAAGTACCTCGTGATAGGAGTGTTAGAAAGTAAAGTCCACCAAGATAACTGAGAGGGGGGGGGGGTTGAATCAGTTATCAGATAATTATAAATTTTATCATCTTCAATAGCATTAAACCATATAAGCAATATAATTACCAACCATAGAAAGATATTCATACACAATCCCTCAATGACACAAGATATGTTGACTAGGGAGCCTCTTGATCAAAGAGTAAACCCCAGTGGGAATGATGCCCACAAAAGATGGACTAATATGAATATTCCTTGTGAAAGGCTGGACTCTATTAGGAGTCTTATGAAATACATTCAGTACATATGAATCCCTATTAGGAGATTTTGAATCCCTGTTAAAAGATTCTAACCCTGTTAAGAGTTATGGAAGACAGAAGGACCCACTGCCCAAACAACTTCAGAGTAAGATCACTGAACACACTATCCAAATAATCTCTGTATTACTCAACAAAATAATATGTTACCTCTTCTTTGACTATGCCAAACCGCACTCACTGTTACACCAGATCTCAATTTCAGATCTCTATACCTCGCATGTCTTCCTTCACAAATTTTCTTTCATACTTAGCTCTTTTCTTCACTTCATGCATACTAAAAGAAAACTAAGTGAGTGGAAAATAGTTCCCTATGCTAAACTCTGAAGGAGAGGATCATGCAAATTCAGATTTAACCCTTATCAATTATAGAATGTTAATACAATTAACTTAGATGTTGTTGCAATAACATGAATACATGAAAAAGAGAATAACACAATGATATACCCTGGGGAAAACCTTTTGGTAAAAACCCTAGCACTCCAAAACCTGCACAATGTATTAATCAAAACTGTTACAGTTTACAATACACTTGCAATGCAAGTTCTTTCAGGAGATCATAAACACTTGAAGAAAAATTTGGCGGCATAAAATGTTCCAATAATACACTCATTTCTCATTAGAATTTGCAACCCTAAAAAATGCTTATATCACGTGCTTCCCTTTTTAGGGTAACTTCCAAAGAACAACTGTATTAGGGTTTTACCATTCTGTAACTGAACCCCACGGTTGCAGAAGGGTGTACAGGTACTCAACTTTATCAGTTGCCACATGCCTCACATGTCTTCACTGATCATCGAATCTTTCACAATTAGCTCTTATAAATATTAATGACTATCATAGGAATCCATCATAACTGTTTCAGTCATGATCACCTTACACATTGTCCAAAGTACTAACATTTAGCAAATAACAAATGTAAGGAAATATACAAGGTTGAGACACCTTATTCCTAACACATAAAACATCACACACAACCACCACCATAACAAGGAAATACATTTCTTCCTTTATACCACACTCAAATAATTACAAATGAGTCGGCATACAATTACAACATAAAAGTTTCCACATGCTACATCAAAATTACACAAACATGTCAGCTTCCAAATACAATAAATCTTCACTCGTGCAACCTCAAAATTTGTGCTATCATCCACATCACTATTAATGTGTCTTCAACTTCCCTTTAACTGTAAAAAACTATATTCCATCCCGATTAGGAGATATCATGTGATTTCCACAAACTGCTACTTAGGAACACTGCCTGAATACTGCTTCGACAAAAGTGCTCATAACTTCTATGAATAAATGAATTACTATCTGTGCTCTTAACCATATACATATAAGATATCAAAGATTATATTCTCAACATCGCATAGCTCCAACTGCAATAACCCCTGTGCGCTAATCCAAAATCTGTTTGCTTCTCTGCAAGTCTTCGGTAAATCACTGTGTTGACATCAATGACAATCATAGTCATGAATGCAACAACAACAACTACAGAATGGATGCCAAACATTTATCTTTCATTCCTAACAATCTCCCCCATTGGCATTGATGGCAACATAGATGAAAAACATCCAATGTTCCAAAAATCCAATACTGCAACACTATTGCTCCAAATCCTCTTCATCAATCAAATCTTGCTTTGTTTTCCTATTCAGTTCTCTCCAACAGATGTTTCAGATGGTTTTTCATATATAATTCTCCCCCATTTATATCAATGACATAAATTTTATCACTATGTCAACAACTCCAATGTCAAAAGACACTAGTCAGAAAATACATTCACTAGAGTCCTCATGACTCAGCTTAGATAAACATACTCCCCCATAGAAGAAGTACCAACATCTAGTCCAAAAGAAAGATAAGGCTTATATACCACTAGATGGATGCAACCAATGACATCACTTTTCAAAAGTAGGCTGGGGCATAACCCCAAGCATACCTCTCAGATACTCAAATGTATCCATAGGCAAAGGCTTTATGAATATATCTGCTATTTGCTCCTTTGTACTTATGTACTCAAGTCTGACTTCTTTCTCAGCAACTTTCTCTCTTACAACATGGTACTTACTCTCTATATGCTTTGTCTTAGAATGTAATATAGGATTCTTAGACATACTAACTGTGCTAGTGTTGTCACAATGTATGACAATAGGTTCAACAAACTTTATTCCAATATCCTTCAACATTTGCTTCATCCAAATTATCTGGTTACAATTGTTTGCTGCTGCTACATATTCTACTTCTGCTATTCTTTGTGAGATACAATTCTGCTTCTTTCTTAGCCAATAAACCAATCTTCCTCCAAGAAAAAATGTTGCACCATTGGTGATTTTCTTATCATCAACACTGCCTCTCCAATCAACATCTGTATATGCACATAGGGTAAAATCATTAGATTTTTCATACCATAGTCAATAGTCCATTACACCTCTTAAATATCTCAGTATCCTCTTTACTATTGCATAATGTGATTCTCTAGGTTCAACTTGAAATCTTTCTACAATTCCAACTGAATGTGCTATATCAAGTCTTGTATGAGTCAAATACTACAATCCTCCAATCATAGATCTGTATTTCTTCTATTCCACTACAGGAGTCTCATCTGTGCTAGATAACTTATGTCTAGTCACCATGGGTGTTCCAACTAGTTTACAATTCTCCATTCCAAATCTTTTCAATAAGTCATTCAGGTACTTTGTTTGACTTACAAAGATACCATCATTGTTTTCTGTTATCTATAATCCCAAAAAGTATTTCATTTCACCAATCATACTCATTTCAAATTCAGTCTTTATTTCATCAGCAAATTTGTCACTAGCTTCATCTTCTCCTCCAAAGATAATGTCATAAAAAAAAATAACTATAACCAACAAACCATTTTCAATTTCTCGTGTATAGATTGCTATCAGTTGTTCCTTTTGTAAATCCTAATTTAATCAAATATTTATCCTGTCTTGCATACCAAGTTCTAGGTGCTTGTTTAAGTCCATATAAAGCTTTGTTTAGTTTACATACCATGTCTCCTTCTTGAGTCAAAGGAAAACCTTCAGGTTGCTCAATGTAGACTTCTTCTTCCAATTCTCCATTTAGAAATGTTGACTTCACATTCATCTGATATACTTTGAATTTCATGTAAGCTACATCAGCGAAAAAAATTCTTACTACTTCAATTCTTGCAACAGGTGCAAAGGTTTCTTCATAGTCAATTCCTTCTTGCTATGAGTAACCCTTACATACCAATCTTTCTTTGTTTCTTACTACTTCTCCTTGTTCATTCATCTTGTTTTTGAATACCCATTTAGTTCCAATAACATTCTTGTCTTTAGGTCTAGGGACCAATTCCCATGTCTTGTTGTTTTCAATCTGATCTAGTTCTTATTTCATAGCATTAGTCCAACTTTCATCTTCACAAGCTTCATTAGTAGTCTTAGGCTCAATTTGAGAAATCAAACATAACTGTTCTTGTACGTTATTTTGAGTTAGAACTCCTCTTTTGATGCTTCCAATAATTTGTCCAATAGGATGATTTCTTAACAAACTCTTGCTAGGTGTCACTATCTCAGATCTCACTTTAGATGTAGGTTCTTCAATTACTTCACTATGGCTTTCATTAAACAAATCACTATCAATTTCCTAAAATAATTTTGTAGATCCAGTGTTAGGTTTAGGATGAGCTTCTTGATCTGATTCATAATCAAGCATTCTTTCCTGAATTTTGAACTTTTCATCAACTTTAACATTTGCGCTTTCAACAATAGTCTTAGTTCTTTTATTGTAACATCTATAGGCTTTTCTTTTCAAAGAATATCCAAGAAATATACCTTCATCACTTCTAGGATCAAACTTTCCAATATCATCATCTCTCTTTCTATAACATTTGCTTCCAAAAATTCTAAAATACTTAACTGAGGGTGCATGTCCAAACCATAATTCATAAGGTGTCTTGTCTATGTCTGCTCTGATTTGTACTCTATTCATTGTATATACTATTGTGTTCAATGCTTCTCTCCAGAATATCTTCACCAAATCAATCTCAAATAACATAGCTCTTGTTGCTTCAGTCACTGATCTACTTCTTCTTTCTGCAATGCCATTTTGTTTAGGTGTTCTAGGGATAGAATACTGTGTCTTAATGCCATTTTCTTCACAAAAGGTGTTAAAATCTCTAGAAGTAAATTCTCTACCTCTATCAGATCACAAACATTTTATCTTCATCCCAGATTCATTGTCAACTTTATTCTTAACAATCTTAAACTTATCAAATGCTTCAGATTTTTCTTTAAGAAATGCAATCCACATCATTCTTGTAAAATCATGAACAAGAATCATAAAATACCTTTCTCCATAGAATCCTCTAGTCCCAGTAGGACCGCTCAAATTTGTATGAACAATCTCCAGCTTTTCTGTAGATGTAAACTTCTTACTAGGAAAAGAACTTGTCTTCTATTTAGCCATTACACATTCTTTGCAAATCATGTTAGTAGGCTTCATAATTTTAGGCAAGTCTCTTACTGCAAGTGTAGTACTTACTTTCACAATGTTATCAAAGTTTATATGATGAATCCTTCTATGCCATAACCAACTGTCATCAATCTTAGTAATCAAACATGTCATCTCAGTAGGATTCAACTGAAATACATTACCTCTGGTTCTAGCTCCAGTTCCAATAAGATTTCCATCTTTATCCTTTATATCACACAAGTTTTCTCAGTAAACCAAACTTGATATCCCCTATCAACTAACTATCCAACACTCAAAAGATTATATTTCAATCCATCCACAAAATAAACATCATCTGTATTAGTCTTTACATCAAGAGTAATAGATCCTATACCTTTAATCAAACAAGATGCATTGTTTCCAACTCTAACAACTCCTCCATCATATTCATTAAACTTTATGAACTTTTTCATGTCTCCAGTCATATGATGTGAACAACCACTATCTATAATCCAATCATCTTTCTTTTCAACTTGAGAAGCTAAGGCTTTTTCTTCCTTAACATCAGTTTTAGGATTTTCTTCTTGAATTGCTACAAATCCTATGTCATCATTATTCTTAGTATCACTTTCACTTAAATTTCTTTCTATACTAGCATCAAGATCTTCATCATTAGACTAATAACATTCTTTAGATCTTCTAGGTTTGAAATTGTTTCTGAACTTTTTAACTCTCTTAGGACATTTAGATGCAAAATGACCATACTCCTAAAAAGTCCAACATTTAAATATTTTCTTACCATCTGGTTCTCTTTTCACAAGCAAGGCAATACCTTCTTCAATCTTCTTGTCTTCTTCATTTCTAGATCTGCTACTACCAGCATAATCTTTGCTGACATAGATTTTTCTTGAAAAAGTAGGGTGAACACTAAGAGCATTGAATGTTGTCTCCATTCTAGGTAAGTCCCCTGATAATCTTAGGTTCATTTCTAATGCTTCCAATCTTGCAAGAAGAGTCTCTCTTGTAAAGTTTGTAGTACAAGGTATAACTTGTTCAATCATCTATGTTTTCTGCTTAAATACAGGGGTCAATGTCCTCAGAATTTTCCATATGACTTCATTCTCTGTCTTTGTTCCTCCACAAGATTTTATACCTATAATAATTTCTGACATTCTACCAATATAGCTTCTAATAGATCCATCTTCCAACATTCTTATATCTTCAAATGCACATATCCAATTATGTAATCTAACTCTTTTTGTATGTTCATCACCTTAAAAAGTAGAGTGTAAAGCATTCCAAATTTCATGAGATTTTTTCAAATATTTTACCTGATTGTACTCATTCTCTAGAAGGGCTATCAAAGTTCTTCTCTTGCAAGTATGTTACACATGAATATATCTCTCTCTTTTGCAGTACATGTTTCAAGATTGTCCTCTTCAATGATAGTCTTATCATTCTTTGTAATCAACCAATAACCTGGTCCTAAACATAGTAGGTGTGTCTTCATATTTTCCTTCCATCTGTCAAAATTTACTCCATCAAACTTAGGGCTTTCTTTCCTAAAATTCTCCATGGATCTCCTTAAGCTGTTAAAATTCTTTTTCAAGGACCTACCACTCTGATACCAATTGTTAGAAAGTAAAGTCCACCAAGATAACTGAGAGGGGGGCCGGGGGGGGGGGGGGGGGGGGGGGTGGGGGGTGAATCAGTTATCAGATAATTATAACTTTTATCATCTTCAATAGAATTAAACCATATAAGCAATATAATTACCAACCATAGAAAGATATTCATACAAAATAACATAATGACACAAGATATGTTGACTAGGGAACCTCTTGATCAAAGAGTAAAACTCAGTGGGAATGATGCCCACAAAAGATGCACTAATATGAATATTCCTTGTGAAAGGATGGACTCTGTTAGGAGTCTTATGAAATATATTTACTACATATGAATCCCTGTTAGGAGATTTTGAATCCTTGTTAAAAGATTCTAACCCTGTTAAGAGTTATGGAAGACAGAAGGACCCACTGCTCAAACAACTTCAGAGTAAGATCACTGAACACACGATCCAAATAATATTTGTATTACTCAATAGATGAATATGTTACCTCTTCTCTAACTGTGCCAAACCGCACTCACTGTTACACCAGATCTCAATTTCAGATCTTTGTACATCGCATGTCTTCCTTCACAAATTCGCTTTCATACTTAGCTCTTTTGTTCACTTCATGCATACAAAATCACACACAACCACCACCATGAGGAAATAAATTTCTTCCTTTATACCACACTAAAATAATTACAAATGAGTTGGCATATAATTACAACATAAAATTTTCCACATGCTACATCAAAATTACACAAAAATGTCAGCTTCCAAATATAATAAATCTTCACTCATGTGACCTCGAAGTTTGTGCTATCATCCACATCACTATCAATGTGTCTTCAACTTCCCTTTAACTATACAAAACAAAATTCCATCCTGATTAGGAGATATCATCTGATTTCCACAAACTGCTACTCAGGAAGACTGCCTGAATACTGCTTCCACAAAAGTGCTCATAACTTCCATGAATAAATGAATTACTATCTGCACTCTTAACCATAGACATATAACATATCAAAGATTATATCCTCAACATCACATAGCTCCAACTAAAATAACCCACATGCGCTAATCCAAACTCTATCTGCTTCTTTGCAAGTCTTCGGTAAATCAATGTGTTGACATCAATGACAATCATAGTCATGAATGCAAAAACTAGTACAGGATGGCTCCCAAACATTTAGCATTCATTCCTAAAAAGGAGATGGTGATAATTTTATTATGAAGATTGAAGGCTATCAAAATTCAAGGAAGATCTAAAGGATGGAATCAAAACGTGTTACTGACACATCAGCTAAGAAAGGTTTAAGCGGCAAAATGGACGAAGGAGAATAAGTGGCAAAATCTAATGGAGGAGAAGAAAATGGTTTACTTGTCTATTTAAGAGACTAGGGTTTCATTATTAAACTCATGCCAGAAGAAGGAGACTGCAAAATTATCGCATGAACAAGCTTCATGTATGCCTGATCAAATTGGTTAAGGAGAACTGAACTGCAGAGATAACCAAGCATCATAAATCTATTACCGAGCGACAACAAGTCATTGATTATTGTTAATAAAGAATTAATATATTGATAAGAGAATTTGAATGAGCATAATATAGATCTAAACATCTGTAATTGAAGTTGTATTATAATCAGATAACCTACTGTTACAGTTTAACCATTGTATACAGACAAATCTCTTAACAAAGTGGAATAGGAAAGTCTTATATGTATCATTCATAGAATGAACATTGTTATCATGTCAGCCCCATAGTGAATGCTGGTTGGATGATAAGGGTTGGTCTAAAATCCTCTAACAAGGTCACACCTCATAGTGTGTTTGTAACCTTTAACAGGGTTGGGTCTTCACCGACCTCACTTCAGAAGAGTTAACAATTTTGGGTTGCCAGTCCCAGGTGGTTTTTCCCTTCACAAGGTTTCCACGTTAAATCTTTTCTATTATGTGTTCATTGTGGTGATTATTTTTTATCATACTTTACATATTACATGTTGGATTTGATCGGTAAACATTATATGTTATTGACTGGTAATCGGTAAAAGCACAGATAGTATAGTATTTTATGTTACCGAGCTGTAGAAGTTTAAGTAAATTGTTTTGGATTAAATACATTTTGATTTGGGACTATGGATAATTGATTCACCCCCTCTCAGTTATTCTAACAGAACCATCTTGAAACCCTTTGCAATTGTAGGCCAGATCACAATCTTCTACCCCACAACAAATATCAACTAGAGGTTTACAAGAAGGAACCCTCAACCTAAACTTGCAAGTTTAGATCCAGATCTCAACTTCTCTCTGATACCACCTGAAACAAGAGGGGTTAGGATGAGGGGCCAAAGGCACACCCTAATCACCAACCTCCTGGCAGAAAAAAAACATGAAAGCAATAACACAAAAGGGAGAGAGAGAGAATACATAAAATCATATATTATTCAAGAATAATCTCATACATGTTGGGTTATTAGGCCTTCCAAGTTACGACCAAATACATTCAAATTGATTACAATAGTTCTCCAACATGCGAGGATTCAACCTTCAAAAACTATCTTCTATCTCCTAAAAATGATCTCTAAAAATTGATCCCTAAAAACTACAATCAACTACTTATTTATATAAGAGGTTACCGAAACAAGTTGGCCTTCTGATCCATCATTGGAGAAATAAATGACCAGATCTAGGTCCACATGCTCCCCAATGACCGATACCAACATTAAATCTATGACCAAAATTCAATGCACAAGTCAGCCTAAAAAAAAATCCAAAATAAACCACTCGGTGAGCAAGATTATCAAGCGACAGGGAATTAACTCGGTGAACCAACTGAGCTAACTCGGTGAATGAAGGAATTGAGTAGCAATGGAGCCCCATTGGTGGAAACATGAAAACATCACCGAGATCCCAAAAGAAGCTACCGAGCACAACTAACAACTCTAACTTGTTTTTGTTGACATAGGATTGCCAAGGACCCAAGATGCTCCTGCATCATAATTCAACAGATACGTTGTTTGATCCATAGATGCACTCTTTAATCCAATAGATACGTCATTCCATTGATGCACTCTATAATTTAGCAGATACACCTTGAGCAACTCACTATTGTTGTTACTTTTGATTCGACGGATACTCCAGAGCACATCCACAATTTATGATTTAGTAGATAAGCAGAGAACTTTCACAATTTATGATTTTGCAGATATGCTAGATCACTTTCATGATTTTTGATTGAATATATATGCTAGAGAACTTCCACAATTTTTTATTCACTAGATATGCCAGAGGAATTCCATAATTTCTTATTCTATGAATATGCCAGAGCACATCCATAATTTTTAATTCATCTCTATAATCTAGCAAATACGTCGTTCCATAGATGTGCTATGTAATTCAATAGATACACCATTCTACAGATGCACTTTGTAATCCATTAGATATGTGATGCAGGAGCATCCTAGGATCCTTGGAAATCCTATATCAACCAAAAATATGTTTGTCTTTGAAGGTAGATTGTTAGTTTTGATCTTTGTTTGGTGGAGTACATGCTTGGTTTGGGAGACTGGTTGCTTAGTTTTAGTGGTTACCGGGGTGCTTGGTCTTTGAAGAATGCTCAGTGACTTAAGGCATCAGTTCACTGGTGCTCGATGATAACTGTATTTCTCAGTCATGCTTGGCGTGGTCAGTTTTTTGGCTCTCGGTTATTCCCTTGGTTGCTCAGTGTTCTTGCTTACCAGCTTGGTTTTTTGGATGGATTAGCTTGGCCAATTGGTGCATTTAATTTGGGTCATGTTCCTCGTGTTATGGATTGACCATTGGACATGTGGGGACCTAGATCTAGCATGTTGCATTCTTCTATGTGGATTTGATGACCGTTTGGGGGCATCTTGAATAATGTGATTTATTGTAAGGGTATTTGAGAGCCGGCTGATGTTTTGTATTTAATATTTGTATATCCCTATAGATTCGACTTGTGGCTAGGATTTAGTATTTAAGTAGATGCTTGGGTAGTTGTTTAGAAAAAGAGTTGGAGGGGAGTAAGAGTTAGTAGCTTGCGAGCTTAGGCATTAGGAAGATTTCTTGGAAGTTGTGAGTACAAGTTTAGATCTTTCTTGGCATCCTACGAGTATCCTATCTTGTTGTAAATCTAGGCTAGTTGAGTACCGAAGTTGTGGAGAAGGCTTGGATCTTGTGAGATCTTGTAGACTATTACTTGCTTTGTAATTGGCCATAACCAGGAAGGCCTTACAACCTGACACATTGCATGTAATCAGTAATTTGATGAATAAATATTTCTATTCTATATCATATTTGTGTTAGAGTAGTCGAGTATTGCTAATAATTAAATTGGTTAATTATTAGTTTATCTACTCTTTGCTTAAGTTAGACTTAGGAAAGTTTCCATTTCTTAGAAGTTTCCCTTTTAGGGTTTCGGTATCCTTTATAAGGATTCACCGCTTTGTAATTCATAAGGAGATTGTATTATTTTCATCATTGTTAATAGAAGATTATTTTCTTGCAACATGGTTTTGCAGTCTCTGGCCTTTTGGCCGCCATAGTTTCTACCTTCTCTTCTGTCTTCATTCTTGTAGCAGTCTTTGCATGCAGGTGTTCTTGGGAAGATTTGATGGTTATCAAATCTAACATGGTATCAGAGCCATCTTGCTGCTCGTTGTTCGTGTTTTGTTGAAGTGTTTCAGAAGCAGGATTTTTTCAAGGGTTTCAGAATTTTTTTTGTGGATCTGGGGGGGAGCCAAAATTTGGCTCACCTTGGGCAAAAACGGACAACACCATTGTGTCCGGAAGGCCCAAGAACCTCTAAATCCATATAAAACTTGTCCATTTTGGACACAGTGGCATCTGAGGCAAATTTTTTTTGCATACCAGGGCCGTACGGCCCTGGCACACACTTCAAGGCGGGTACAGTCGGCGATTTTTTTTTAAAAAAAAAAATATAAAAAAATCTCACCGCCGCACCGCCAAGCGGCCACCACAGAGCCGCCCCGCGGCCCGCCCAGCCGCCGCCCGGCCCGGCCGCCACCCCGGCTCCGCCAGCACCCCCGCGCCCTCTGCTCTGCTCCACGGCCCGCCCAGCCGCCGCCCGGCCCGGCCGCCACCGCCGGCCTCCTCCGCCGGCCGCCCAGCTGGCCTCCTCCGCTGGCCCCGCTCCGCCCACCGCTCCGCCGGCCGCCCGGCGGGTTTTTAAGCCCGCGGGCGCTAGCGGCGGTCACATGAGTGACCAAGGGTTCCGACTTCAGCCCCCTACGCGCGCCATGCGCCCGGGGGCCTATTTTTTTTAGCCCCTAGGGCTTAAAACATCTCTTTTTTGCCTTTTTGGGGGTACCTGGACGTTTCTCGCTCTACAGGGAGCATCCGGGGGTCTTTTTCTGACTTCCATATACCGTCAGAAAGCTCTTTCCGAGTTCTTTTCGATGGTGGAGGTTAGGAGTTTTGGTTCCACCGTTTCAATAGCATTTTTTTCTGTTGAAGTCTGATGTCTCTTTTTACCTTCCGGGAGTCATATCTGGCTCATCCGGACTCCTTTTTCGGCAAACGAGATATCGTCGGAAAGCTTGTTTAGTGTGCTATTCAGTGGCAGAGGTTATTTTTCCAGATTCTACTCTAGGTTTTCACTCCTCTGAGTTATGCATTTTATGCCCTCTGGTGGTGTGCTTGGTTCTACAGGTCCGGGGATCTCTTCTTCTGGTTTCTTAGTGCACTCTTCTTTCTGACTTCTGAGCTTGCATGCTCTTTCTGATGTATCTTTGTTTTGTAAATGCACTGAGATAAAGTGCCCTCTTCTGCATTTCTAGGATCTTTTTCAGCTGGTTCAGTTTTAGTATTCGCACTCAGTTATAAAGTGCCATGGGGGGATTCTGATGCATTTGCCACTATAGGCGCATCCACTCTTGTCAAGTGAGTGTACCTTCCATGACATTAGCCCATGTAGACTGTGTCTATGACACCGCCCTTTATCCTATGTGTGTGCTTCTGTTGCACTGTTGGTGTTCCTGGTTCTTCTTCTGCAGCTGTTTCTGGCATCGCCTTTCAGTGTTCCTGTCACCTCTCCCAGTTCAGCATTATGGGGGGGTTCACCTGTTGGTTCTATTGCTTCCTGGTTTGATTGATCAGCTCTTCAGACACTTGTGTTCTCTACCTGGTCATGCACTTCAGTGGGGGTTCCAGCAGTATCTTCTGACAGAGTTTTCAGACATGCTTCGGAGGAGCTTCTTGCTCTCTTCTTGTTCCTTTCTCTGGGACATCTTTTGCTTTGTTTTGGGTACCTGATCAGGCCTAGTTGCCAGGACCCATCTTTCCTGCTTTCTGCAGTAGTTTAGCTTTTTTTGCTTTTCCCTAAGTTACACTTAAGGGGGGGTGTTAGAGTAGTCGAGAATTGCTAATAATTAAATTAGTTAATTATTAGTTTATCTACTCTTTACTTAAGTTAGACTTAGGAAAGTTTCCATTTCTTAGAAGTTTCCCTTTTAGGGTTTCGGTATCCTTTATAAGGATTCACCGCTTTGTAATTCATAAGGAGATTGTATTATTTTCATCATTGTTAATAGAACATTATTTTCTTGCAACATGGTTTTGCAGTCTCTGGCCTTTTGGCCGCCATAGTTTCTGCCTTCTCTTCTGTCTTCATTCTTGTAGCAGTCTTTGCATGCAGGTGTTCTTGGGAAGATTTGATGGTTATCAAATCTAACATGGTATCAGAGCCATCTTGTTGCTCGCTGTTCGTGTTTTGTTGAAGTGTTTCAGAAGCAGGAGTTTTTCAAGGGTTTCAGAAGTTTTTTTTGTGGATCTGGGGGGGAGCCAAAATTTGGCTCACCTTGGGCAAAAACGGACACCACCATTGTGTCCGGAAGGCCCAAGAACCTCTAAATCCATATAAAACTTGTCCATTTTGGACACAGTGGCATCTGAGGCAAAATTTTTTTGCATACCAGGGCTTAGTCATATCGCAATCTCATAGTCATATCGCAATCTCCATATTTGAGGCTACTATTTGATATGACTATGGATTCTATCATGTATTGGTTTGGCTACAAGGCTGGACATTCCTTCATTGGATCCTCCATCCTTGACTTTTTCAATATGCCATTCCTTCATTGGATCCTCCATCCTTAAAATTTTTATCCCATAGTCATATCGCAATCTCCATATTTGCATGACACCCCTAGTCTAAATCCATCATCTCACTATCCTTCAATCCATACTCATAGTCCTCCAGTTAATACTAATCCTCTAATCCATTACTATAATCCCTCCACCATCCCAAATCCATCATCCATACTATCCCACCCCACTCCTCCATCTAATTTTTCCTACCACAATCTTCCAACCACACCATCCTATTCTAGTCCACCTTCATCTACTCCATCTTATCCCAACACACAATATTTCATTCCTTCCTACACCACAAATCCCATTTCACAATTTCCCTATGTCCCACAATCCACTTCATGTTCTACATCCCAGTCCACCACCTCTCCCTTATCAACTAGTCAATCTAGTTCACAAGTCACCTTTGCGTCTGCTTATGTGAACTATCTAGCAATGCCATCCTCCACCTCCTCTTTCTACAACATCATTCCCTCAACCAAGTTCACATTCCACTACCAGACCTTCATACAAGGACTATCTTAGTTTTCCACCATCCACACATGCTACTCATCCACCTCAGATTCAAATATGCAAGTCTCTAAGGAGTTTCACAAAGAAGCCATCAAAAAATATAGCTCCTAAAGATGATGAGTTATGTCATCCCACTCCATCATGTGAGGTCATTAGTGATTAGACCCTTCTACCTCCCACACCTATCATTTCCCTACCATATCCCACACTTATTGATCCTCTTCCATCTCCTAACACCACTGAAAAACTTCCATTCATTGACTTCATCCACTCTTAATCCCTATATTCTCCTGGTCATACAAACCCAATTCAATGAACCTCCTAAGTCCATCCTCCATCCATCCATCCCAATTGAAGAACCTCCCATCCTTCCATCCATTCCATCTAAAGAGTCTATCCATTTTCCCCCATCACACCATTTGCACCAGTCCAATCATGCCAAGAGCTTTTCCTAGAGCATGTCTAGATATCCACTGACACACCTTCATATCTTATCATTCCACATACTCCATATCAAGATCCCTTATCATTCCCTCCACATCATGAGCTTACAATCCCACTTCCTCCATCTCATGACCCATTACCATCTCCTCTTCCAAATCAAGATCCTGTCATTCTACCCACTCCATATCAAGATCCACTACTATCCCCCCATCCTAGTCAAAATCACAACATCCCATCTCCTCTACTTCATGATTCATTATCACCACCAATCCAAAATATCCCACCACCATCACTCTATCACCTTGGTTCACTTACATTCATCCATGGTGGTCCACTTGCAACAGAAGAAATAAATTTAAAATCCACCATTTACACTCCACCTAATAATGGACTTGCATCTTGTTCCCCAAGTAAGAAGCATCCTATCTTGGACCAAATTCTAAAGAAATGGAATTATCAAGGTAAAGTCTTAGGCCCTCATGAACAATGTACCTTGGAGCCCATCCATGTAAAAAACATCCACGATCTTATGGTCTTGGTTACAAATTTCAAGGCACTTCATCCAAAAATATTGGTACATCTAATACAAAATTCATGCATACTTCCAAACCCACCATTGCCTCTTCTCATAATTCATCCAAAGCATCTAATTTCATCCCCCCTCCTCCATCATTGCAACCCAAGACAACCTATCACATTCCTCCTTCATCCTCTAAATCCATTTTGGGACCCTATATCCCAGAATCTACCATTCCATATCCTCCACATACTAAATCCATTTTGGGGCCTTATATCCCAAAATTCCTCCCCCCACCTTATCCTGCTCATTCCTTCATCCACCAATCCCGTATTAAATATCCCACCTCTTACATTCCCAATCATGATCAATAAAGGCACATGTCCACATGCACCATCCCCCATCCTTCTGCTATAGTTCCATCCATATCTCCTACATCTCATACAACTCCTCATGCTTCTTCAAATTCTCCTCACAAAAATTTGGATGCCAAATAAAAAATGCATAAATATAACTATCCACAACAATCTAAAGATTGCTATGTCCACTCTAAAAGATGTGTGCAATCAAAGAAAAATCCTATCCAAAAGTGCACTATATTGCAAAGACCCACCAAAGAAAAATAAAAAACTATGTGGATTCCAAAGAAAAAAGATGAAAAGCATCTAAAAATCCACAATGGAATCCAAAGTTTCTAATTCACCAACTAAGTATTCCTCCCCTCCATGTCCTAAATCCATTTTGGGCCCTTATGTCCCAAAACTCTCTACCATAACTCCTCCATCGTATCTACATTTTCCATCCACTGTTTCCACATCCCCCACATGAGCCAATGTTGGTCCTAAAAAAATCCCCCTATCAAACTCATTTCCCATCATTCCATCCAAACATTTCCCAGCACTGTATACCTTATCCCACATTTCTGCCCCATCAAAATTGTCTAATCAATTCCTTTGCATAATCCCCCCAACCTAATAAGTTTGTACCAACATCTCATGATCGCTACAATGGGGCTCCCATTACCTTGGTTTTGAACTTGATGCTTAAGTCCTCCATCTCCCCATTATTGTTCCATCCATAATTTCCTTGCAAAAATTAAAAAAAATCTTTAAAAAACTAAAAATCAAAGAAAAAAGTAAAGAGAAAAATCGTCCAATGGTGAAAACTTGGCAAACAAGTTCCTTGGACAAGTAATATGATGAAAACCTAGCAAAAAAGCATCACATATAATTTCTCCACCCATTTTCTCTTCACACTTGGGGGAAAGTCCTCCTAGCTATCCATCCATCATATCTTCTCTGTCATATGCCTACCATACCTATGATACATTATCCATTCCCTTCACCCTCCTTTGGATCTTGATAAAAAACTATAAGGCCCCATGTATACATGCTCTAGACACCTCTTGACATCCATATAATCTCTCCAGTAACCTTCATCATCCTTATCCACCCATCCTCCTAGCTTCCATATACCTTATCATCTTTTCATCATATCTTCCATCCTATCATACCCCTCCTAATGCCTCATCTTACATGACATATCCTAAGTGGGGGCATCTTATTCCTTCATGATGTATTTCTTGGAGAACCTATCACATCTATCTTTGCATCTTCCCATCATTATTACATTTCCATCTCATCATCTCCAATCATTTCATCTCCCAAATCTTCTTCCATTCCTTTACCAAAATCCTTGCATCCATCAATCCTTGTCTACTCATGCTTCCATCCCCAAATCTCCCCCATCTCCCCATCCCTCCTACATCCCTTTGTCATTGGTATCTCTCTTAAGGCTACCCCCATTCTCTGAACAAGCTACAATCACATCAAAATACCATCCCTCTCCAACTATCCAAAATCGAACACCAATCAACCCATTTGATCCCATCCTTGGTCTTGTTCCTAGCCTTGTTGCAAACCTTGATCACAATCCAATCATCATCATTGAGATGCATCCTTTCTAATCCTTGTGTTGTTTTGGGATATATCATTCTCACATCAACAACACCCCATCGATCATCAATCCCTCTCGTCAATTCTATGTCATTGGGCAGATTTTCTATGTTGTTGGGCAGATTTTATTCTTTGCACCCTCATCCACAATCCTCACCCCTTTTCTATCTTGAACATCTTTTGAATAGAGTCTTGTCCCTAGTCTTAGTCAAGTGTCTCCACTTAGGCTCCTTTGTACATATGTGTCTTTAGCTCCCATCCTTTATGTCAGTTGGCCACGTGTCATCAAGACCATGTCCCTATCTAGTTAGTTCTTTAACAATCATTTGTTCGTCCCTTAGAGGTTCAAGTGTATTGCTTGTCTCTTGTCATAGGAATCCTAGTTTATCAATAAATCATTGGTCTTTGGAGGATGTATCCCTATTCATATTAGATGAATCAAATCAATCCCCATCCATTATCTTCCCTATGAAAAAAGGTACGTGTGATACTTATTATTTCTTTGGTACTTTTTTTAGCTTTGTTTATCTTTGTTTTGAGCTTCCTCATTTTTACCTCCTCAAAGTCACTATGATCCTTTATATCATGGTGTGCTATGAATGGTTCAATTTGGGGCAAGGTCTTGATCTTTTGTTTTTAAGTTAGTTATATATGACTCTTTCATTTTCAACGTGTGATCCTCATGGTCACATGGTGCACTTAAGAAATATTTCTTGCTTGTGGGTTCTCCTAGCATCATACCCATCCTAGTCCTCTATGGCTTAGGCATGATACTAGGATTATCCTTGTGTGTTTTTTGTGTTAGTCTTATGCATGTGATGTTAGGAATGGGAACACTGAGAGGCGGGGGGGGGGGGGGGGTGAATTAGTGTTCACTGTACTTTATCTTTTCACTTAATCTTTAAACTAAACTTAAATGCTTAAGTACTAAAATGAACATCCACATAAACATGAAACATGAAATCAACACATAACACCAATATGTTTATAGGGAAACCCAAATAGGTAGAAACCCCGATGGGAATTGACACCCACTAATATTCTGCACTAGTGTATTATGATCCTTGTTAGAAGATCTTTAACCCTGTTAGGAGTTGCTTTACAATATGTTTAGTATAGTAGACCTTGTCAAGGGTTGGACCTTGGTAGGAGTATTTTACAATAAACCCTTTTAGGGGTGTGGATGCATCGTCCTAGAGCTCACTGCTCAAGTGGTGAAGGCTACAACCTTCTGATCTCAGATACACACTATATCTATTGGATGAACTGTCACTGTGACATTGCTTGTCTAATAAGTTCCTTTGATGCACTGATGCTTTAACCTCTTGAAAAGCTCTAATACATCTTATAGTATCTTTTTACACTTCTTCTCTTCTTATCACAACTCTATATCAACTTCCATACTAATTACAATGGGTGCATCTCATATTTATATGCGCATACAAAACAAAAAACTAGGTCGGCCCTTAAACCTATTACATACAACACTTCCAATTGAATTGGCTCAAGCATGTTTTAAAAAAAACATATTTACATGTTGGCAACCTAATTACAATAGGCACATAGCCTTTACATCGTTAGAATATAACTGCAACTCAAAATGCTAACAGTCGGCTGCTTACTTTGTTCTTCTCTGGCACACACTGGCTGTGTAACTTCAACTATCTATATCTTTCTCATACTTGCATATCTAATCATGCACTCATAAACTAAGCATGAATATAGTCTAACCAACTTATCTTCTAGGGTGCATACCATAACTCGGTCATACACACGTGCGATGATGCTCTAAGCTTCAAGAACTCTGTACACTGTCCAGTCTTCAACACTTAGCTGATTTCTGATCTTCCCATCAAGTGCGTTGACTCCAAACTACTATATGACTTTGTTTCCATAATGAAAACACTATAGTAAGTCATATACATTAGTATAGCCAACTTGCCAACAATCTCCCCCTTTGTCATTGATGGAAACAAACGAATATGGCCAAGTTGCTAACTGTCCTTAATACAAAAAACTTTTGTCTTATATCTCCCTATACATATCTTTCTATCTTATATCTCCTTATACATATCTATAATCCATATTCTGTTAGGAATGAATGCTAAATGTTTGGCAACCATTTTGTAGCAGTTGTTGCATTCATGACTATGATTGTCATTGATGTCAACACAGTGATTTACTGAAGACTTGCAGAGAAGCAGACAGAGTTTGGATTAGCACACGTGGGTTATTACAGTTGGAGCTATGCAATGTTGAGGTTATACTCTTTGGTATGTTATATGTCTATGGTTAAGAGTGCAGACAGTAATTAATTTATTCATGGAAGTTATGATCATTTTGGTGGAAGCAATATTTAGGCAGTGTTCCTAAGTAGCGATTTGTGGAAATCGGATGATATCTCCTAATCGGGATGGAATCTGGTTTTGTGTAGTTAAAGGGAAGTTGAACACACATTGATAGTGATGTGGATGATGGCACAAACTTCGAGGTCACATGAGTGAATATTTATTATATTTGGAAGCCGACAATTTTGTGTAATTTTGGTGTAGCATGTGGAAACTTTTATTTTGTAATTGTATGCCGACTCATTTGTAATTATTTGAGTGTGGTATAAAAGAAGGAATGTATGTCCTTGTTGTAAGGAAGTTGTATGTAGAAGTATGAAGTTGTAATGTGAAAGTGTGTAATTATGATATGGTAGCAGCGGTTGTGATGCTGTATGCATGAAGTGAAGAAAAGAGCTAAGTATGAAAGTGAATTTTTGAAAGAAGACATGCTAAGTGCAGAGATCTAAAATTGAGATCTGATGTAACAATGAGTGTAGTTTGGCATAGTCAAAGAAGAGGTAACATATTATTCTGTTGAGTAATGCAAAGATTATTTGGACAGTGTGTTCAGTGATCTTACCCTGAAGCTATTTGGGTAGTGGGTCCTTCTGTCTTCCATAACTCTTAACCAGGTTAGAATCTTTTAATAGGGATTCATATGTACTAAATGTATTTCATAAGACTCCTAACAGAGTCCATCCTTTCACAAGGAATATTCATATTAGTGCATCTTTTGTGGGCATCATTCCCAGCGGGGTTTACTCTTTGATCAAGAGGTTCCCTAGTCAACATATATTGTGTCATTATGTTATTGTGTATGAATATCTTTCTATGGTTGGTAATTATATTTTTTATATGGTTTAATGCTGTTGACGATGATAAAAGTTATAATTATCTGATAATTGATTCACCCCCTCCCTCTCAGTTATTTTGGTGGGCTTTACTTTCTAACAATTGGCATCAGAGTGATAGGTCCTTGAAAAAGAAGTTTAACAGCTTAAGAAGATCCATGGCGAATTTCAAGAAAGAAAGCCCTAAGTTTGATGGAGTAAATTTTGATAGCTAGAAAGAAAATATGAAGACACACCTACTATGTTTAGGACCAAGTTATTGGTTGATTACAAAGAATAATAGGACAATCATTGAAGAGGACAATCTTGAAACATGTACTACAAAAGAGAGAGATCTATTCATGTGTAACATACTTGCAAGAGAAGCACTTTTGACAGCACTTCTGGAGAATGAGTATAGTCAAGTAAAATATTTGGAAAAATCTCATTAAATTTGGAATGCTTTACACTACTTTTGAAGGTGATGAACATGCAAAAAGAGTTAGATTACATAATTGGATATGTGCATTTGAAGATATAAGAATGTTGGAAGATGAATCTATTAGAAGTTATATTGGTAGAATGTCAGAAATCATTATAGGTATAAAATCTTATGGAGGAATAAAGAGAGAGAATGAAGTGATATGGAAAATTATGAGGACATTGAGTCTTGTATTTAAGTAGACAACATAGATGATTGAACAAGTTATACCTTGTACAACAAACCTTACAAGAGAAACACTTCTTGGAAGATTGGAAGCAATAGAAATGAACCTGAGATTATCAGGAGACTTACCTAGAATGGAGACAACATTCAGTGCTCTTAGTGTTTGCCCTACTTTGTCAAGAAGCATCAGTGTGACCACAGATTATGCTGGTAGCAATAGATCTAGAAATGAAGAAGACAAGAAGATTGAAGAAGGTATTTCCTTTCTTGTGAAAAGAGAACCAGATGGTAAGAAAATATTTAAATGTTGGACTTGTCAAGAATATGGTCATTTTGCATCTAAATTTCCTAAGAGAGTTAAAAAGTACAGAAACAATTTCAAACCTAGAAGATCTAAGGAATGTTATTATGCTAATGATGAAGATCTTGAAGCTAGTATAGAAAGAACTTTAAGTGAAAGTGATACTGAAAATAATGATGACATAGGATTTGTAGCAATTAAAGAAGAGAATCTTGAAATTGATGTTATGGAAGAAAAAGCCTTAGTTTCTCAAGTTGAAAAGAAAGATGATTGGATTATAGATAGTGGTTGTTCACATCATATGATTGGAGACATGAAAAAGTTCATAAAGTTGAATGAATATGATGGAGGAGTTGTTAGAGTTGGAAACAATGCACCTTGTTTGATTAAAGGTATAGGATCTATTACTCTTGATGGAAAGACTAATATTGATGATGTTTATTTTGTGGATGGATTGAAACATAATATTTTGAGTGTTGGACAGTTAGTTGATAAGGGATATCAAGTTTGGTTTACTGAGAAAACTTGTGTGATAAAGGATAAAGATGGAAATTTGATTGGAACTAGATGTAGAACCAGAGGTAATGTATTTCAGTTGAATCCTACTGAGATGACATGTTTGATTACAAAGATTGATGACAATTGGTTATGGCATAGAAGGTTCTGTCATATAAGCTTTGATAACATTGTGAAAGTAAGTACTACACTTGCAGTAAGAGATTTACCTAAAATTATGAAGCCTACTAACATGATTTGCAAAGAATGTGTAATGGCTAAATAGAAGAGAAGTTCTTTTCCCAGTAAGAAGTTTAGATCTATAGAAAAGCTAGAGATTGTTCATACAGATTTGAGCGGTCCTACTAGGACTAGAGGATTCTATGGAGAAAGGTATTTTATGATTCTTGTTCATGATTTTACAAGAATGATGTGGATTGCATTTCTTAAAGAAAAATCTGAAGCATCTGATAAGTTTAAGATTGTTAAGAATAAGGTTGAGAATGAATCTGGAATGAAGATTAAATGTTTAAGATCTGATAGAGGTGGAGAATTTACTTCTAGAGAGTTTAAAAACTTTTGTGAAGAAAATGGCATTAAAAGACAGTATTCAGCCCCTAGAACACCTGAACAAAATGGCATTGTAGAAAGAAGGAATAGATTAGTGACTGAAGTAGCAAGAGCTATGTTATTTGAAAATGATTTGGCAAAGATATTCTGGAGAGAAGTAGTGAACACAACAATGTATACAATGAATAGAGTACAAATCAGAGAAGACACAGACAAGACAACTTATGAATTATGGTTTGGACATGCACCCTCAGTTAAGTATTTTAGAATTTTTGGAAGCAAATGTTATATAAAGAGAGATGATGATATTGGAAAGTTTGATCCTAGAAGTGATGAAGGTATATTTCTTGGATATTCTTTGAAAAGCAAAGCATATAGATGTTTCAATAAAAGAACTAAGACTATTGTTGAAAGTGCAAATGTTAAACTTGATGAAAAGTTCAAAATTCAGGAAAGAATGCTTGATTATGAATCTGATGAAGAAGCTCATCCTAAACCTAACACTAGATCTACTGAATTGTTTTATGAAACTGACAATGATTTTTTGAATGAAAGCCATAGTGAAGTTATGGAAGAACCTACATCTAAAGAGAGATCTGAGACCGTGACACCTAGCAAGAGTTTGTTAAGGAATCATCCTTTTGAACAGATTATTGGGAGCATCAAAAGAGGAGTTCTAACTCGAAATAAGGCACAAGAATAATTATGCTTGATTTTTCAAATTGAACGTAAGACTACTAATGAAGCTTGTGAAGATGAAAGTTGGACTAATTCTATGAAAGAAGAACTAGATTAGATTGAAAAGAACAAGACATGAGAATTGGTCCCTAGACCTAAAGACACAAATGTTATTGGAACTAAATGGGTATTCAGAAACAAGATGAATGAACAAGGAGAAGTAGTAAGAAACAAAGCAAGATTGGTATGTAAGGGTTACTCATAGCAAGAAGGAATTGACTATGAAGAAACCTTTGCACCTATTGCAAGAATTGAAGCAGTAAGAATGTTTTTGGCATATGCAGCTTACAAGAAATTCAAAGTATATCAGATGGATGTGAAGTCAGCATTTCTAAATGGAGAATTGGAAGAAGTCTACATTGAGCAGCTTGAAGGTTTTCCTTTAACTTGAGAAGGAGATATGGTATGTAAATTGAAGAAAGGTTTATATGGACTTAAACAAGCACCTAGAACTTGGTATGCAAGACTGGACAATTATTTGTTAAAGTTGGGATTTACAAAAGGAACAGCTAATAGCAATCTATACACAAAAGAAATTGAAAATGGTTTGTTAGTTATAGTTATTTTTGTTGATGACATTATCTTTGGAGGAGAAGATGAAGCTAGTGACAAATTTGCAGATGAAATGAAGACTAAATTTGAAATGAGTAAGATTGGTGAGATGAAATACTTTTTTGGATTATAGATAACACAAAACAATGATGGTATCTTTGTAACTCAGACAAAGTACTTGAATGACTTATTGAAAAGATTTGGAATGGAGGATTGTAAACTAGTTGGAACACCTATGATGACCAGACATAAGTTATCTAGCACAGATGAGACTCCTACAGTAGAACAAAAGAAATATAGATCTATGATTGGAGGATTACAGTATTTGACTCATACAAGACTGGATATAGCACACTCAGTTGGAATTGTAGCAAGATTTCAAGCTAAACCTAGAGAATCAAATTATGCAGCAGTAAAGAGGACATTGAGATATTTAAGAGGCACAATGGACTATGGACTATGATATGCAAAATTTGATGATTTTACCCTATGTGCATATACAAATGCTAATTGGGGAGGCAGTGTTGATGATTAGAAAAGCACCAGTGGTGGATCATTTTTTCTTGGAGGAAGATTAGTTTCTTGGCTAAGCAAGAAGTAGAATTGTATCTCACAAAGCACAACAGTAGTAGAAATGTAGCAGCAACAAACAATTGTAACTAGATAATTTGGATGAAGCAAATGTTGAAGGATATTGGAATAAAATTTGTTGAGCCTGTTATCATACATTGTGACAACACTAGTACAGTTAGTATGTCTAAGAATCTTTTATTACATTCTAAGACAAAGCATATGGAGATTAAGTATCATGTTGTAAGAGAGAAAGTTGCTCAGAAATCGTCAGACTTGAGTACATAAGTACAAAGCAACAGATAGCAGATATATTCACAAAGCCTTTTCCTAAGGATACATTTGAGTATTTGAGAGGTATGCTTGGGGTTATGCCCCAGCCTACTTTTGAGAAGTGATGCCGTTGGTTTCTTCTGTCCAGTGGTATATGAGCCTTATCTTTCTTCTGGACTACATGTTGGTACTTCCTCTATGGGGGAGTATGTGTATCTGAGCTGAGTCATGAGGACTCTAGTAAATGTGTTTTCTAAAAAGTGTCTTTTGAAATTGAGTTGTTGTTGACATAGTGATGGAATTTCTGTCATTGATGTGAATGGGGGAGAAGTATACATGAAAAAAAATCTGAGACATCTGTTGGAGAGAACTGAATAGGATAACGAAGCAAGATTTGATTGATGAAGAGGATTTGAAGAAGCAATGTTGTAGTATTGGATTTTTGGAACATTGGATGTTTTTCATCTATGTTGCCATCAATGCCAATGGGTGAGATTGTTAGGAATTAATGCTAAATGTTTGGTATCCATTCTGTAGTAGTAGTTGTTGCATTCATGACTATGATTGTCATTAATGTCAACACAATGATTTACCAAAGACTTGCAGAGAAGCAGATAGAGTTTGGATTAGTGCACATGGGTTATTATAGTTGGAGCTATGCGATGTTGAGGTTATGCTTTTGATATGTTATATTTCTATGGTTAAGAGCACAAATAATAATTCATTTATTCATGGAAGTTATGATCATTTTGGTGGAAGCAGTATTTAGGCAGTCTTCCTAAGTAGCGGTTTGTGGAAATCGGATGATATCCCCTAATCAGGATGGAATCTAGTTTTGCGCAGTTAAAGGGAAGTTGAAGACATATTTATAGTGATGTGGATGGAACTGCAGACTTTGAGGTCACACGAGTGAAGATTTATTGTATTTGGAAGCTGATAGTTTTGTGTAATTTTGGTGTAGCATGTGGAAACTTTTATTTTGTAATTGTATGCCGACTAATTTGTAATTATTTGAGTGTGGTATAAAGGAAGGAATGTATGTCCTTGTTTTAAGGAAGTTGTATGTAGAAGTATGAAGTTGTAATGTGAAAGTGTGTAATTATGATATGGTAGCAGCGGTTGTGATGTTGTATGCATGAAGTGAAGAAAAGAGCTAAGTATGAAAGTGAATTTGTGAAGGAAGACATGCGAAGTACAAAGATCTAAAATTGAGATTTGATGTAATAGTGAGTGTGGTTTGGCATAGTCAGAGAAGAGGTAACATATTATTCTATTGAGTAATGCAAAGATTATTTGGATAGTGTGTTCAGTGATCTTACCCTGAAGTTGTTTGGGCAGTGGGTCCTTCTGTCTTCCATAACTCTTAACGAGGTTAGAATCTTTTAACAGGGATTCAAAATATCTGAATAGGGATTCATATGTACTAAATGTATTTCATAATACTCCTAACAGATTCCATCCTTTCACAAGGAATATTCATATTAGTGCATCTTTTGTGGGCATCATTCCCAGCGGGGTTTACTCTTTGATCAAGAGGTTCCCTAGTCAACATATATTGTGTCATTGTGTTATTGAGTATGAATATCTTTCTATGGTTGGTAATTATATTGTTTATATGGTTTAATGCTGTTGAAGATGATAAAAGTTATAATTATTTGATAACTGATTCACCCCCCTCTCTCAGTTATCTTGGTGGACTTTACTTTCTAACATATTCTACACATACTGCCCCTTTGACATTAATGAAAAAGGTCTGTCAAAATTGAATCTACAAAAACTTACTGTGATAGAACATCTGGTTATGCTATCTACAAATTTTGGATCTCCTTCTTCCAAAACATGATTAGTGAATTTACAATCTATAGAAGGGTGCATAAAGCATACTATAGCTTCTCCATCTTCTCTAGATCAGTGCTAGGACCTTTATCATATGTCACCATGGTGGCATCAATCTCCTTGATATTCTGATTTAGTGTGTCTAATGAGGGAACAAGAGCATTCCTTAGCTAAGTATGTCTAGCCCTTATCTTGATCATCTCTTTTTCTGCCTTCTCAATCTTGTCTAGCTGTCCTTGGTAGACATTATTGCACATGTTCACATCAACAGAGGGATCTTCCACTAATTTCTTTATCTTTTCTATCATGACTTCTACCTCTTGTACCTTTTTGTACACACCACCAGTCAGTTTGTCTTGGTCCACACAATCAATAATGATCTTTCTGCACTTTGATGCAAACTCCTTCAAAGATGCTTGACCAACCTTTAGTGAGCTCAGGTCAAGTGTATAGTTGCTAACCAATTCACTTAATCTCTTCTTCAAGTACTTCTCCTCTACAACTAAGGATGTAGATTCTTCCAGGCTAGAGAAATTGCTTTTGAATTGTGAAATGACTACACTTACATCATCAACATAGTGTACCTTGGACACTTTCTTGTCTGCAGGTAACAAACTATTCAGTATGTTCACTGACTCTACAAGGAGAGGATTCCTCATCTCTTGTTTCTCCTTGGCCTTCTCCATATCTAAGACACTAAACTTAATCAGGTCTTCTTCTCCCCATGAGTCCAAACTAGTTGTGTCAGGTGTCAAACTTGACAACAATGTTGCTGAGGGAGTGATGGGAGTGCTATCCATCAGTTGTTGTTTTACCTTGATTGGTTCAATAGATGTTTCATCTTTTTGTTCACTTCCTTTTACCTCTTCTTCTTCTTTTTGTTTTTCAGCTTCCTTTTCTTTTTCTCCTTCTTTCTTTTCTTCCATCTTTTCTTCTTCTTTCTCATTTGTTATATCCTCAATCAATATTTCTTCTTGATGAGTAGGAGGAGTGTTACTGCATAAGATTTCAGTTTCTTGTGTGCTCACTAAAGCTTCTTCAAACTTGTCCAACTCAGTTTCAATGGCCACCATGGCTATCTCTACATTATCAATGATAATGGTGCTATCCTTTAGTGACTTTGTCATGGGTGCAAACTTAACTGTCTCTGTTTGTGTTTCAACTGCAGGCATTGAGTCCTGAGGACCTGTCACTGATGCATTAGTGGGATTTTCCACCTTGACTTCCTTTAAGGGTACTTGTGCTATGGGTGCAATAGCTGGATACATGTGCCTATTCATAAATACCTTCTCAAAGGATTTCTCTATTTCCTTAGCCACCAGATCATAGTTTTTGTCCATTATATGGAAAGTACTTGACTTTGTTCTGAGATGTGGCTTCACCAGATCTAACAATAGAGATTTCTCTTCTAAGGAACATATTGGAAGAGTGTCATCTAGAATCTTTTCCCTTATCCTTAAATCCTCTTCAATGGCTTGTCTCTTTTGGAATTCTAGGATGTTCCATACATTGTCAGGGATCATAGTCTTAAGTTCCAAGACTATCTTCTTGAACTTCATCATGTGTTTGACTATCATTCCATGTATCGAAGATTTGTCTATCTCATTATATTTTTCATAAAACTTTCCTACTTGATCAATTCTTCCCTCATCAATTATTGTTGCTCTTACCACACTAAGACTAGGTTTTAAACTTACTTCAAGAGGTGCTTGTGAGTTCTTTTTGTTCCTTGTTACTCTCGAGGATGGATGACCAATGCTCATCTCTTTCTTCCTCTTTGACATTGCCTTATACTTAGGAGGAGTAGTAAGGTCAATGGTTTCTTTGGGTGTTGAAGGAGTAACATCAGTTTTACCCTTCTATTCATCAGATTTTTCAATCTTCACTTTCTTTAGCTTAGGATCATCTGATTCTGCCTTTGTTGCATCTACACTCTCTAATTCCAAAGAAATCTTTTGTTCCCTTTCTTTGTCTAGGTCTGCTTGAGATACTCCATGAATTCTCAAGATCTCAAAGGCAACCTTGGAAACCTTCCTCTTTGTTGCTGCGCTGTTCAGTTTAGCATCTATCTCTCTTGTCTTCTCCTCATAGATTCCCCATCTTGGCTCATTGGGGTCTTTAGGTGCTGACAACAGAACTTGAGCATAGGCCTCTAGAATGGGCTCTTCCACTTCATATCCTAGTGGATGAATCAAACTGCAATGCTTCTCAATCAACTGCTAAGGCTCTTCTTCTCTCCAATCGCTCTCAATATGAATGCAATGAGAGATCTGATATAATCATCTTTGAAGATCTATGTCTTAATCTTCTTTGAAATGTTGCTACTTCATAAGACCATGTCAAAGAGGGGCAAAACATAGACACCAAAATCCAAACATAATTAATTTATTTAATTAATTGTCTGTCTTCTATAGTCTTAGGTGAATCAATTCATTTGATTTATCTAACGTCCCCAATTTTATTTAATTAAATGAACATCTTTCTTTATTTAATTAAATGATTAATCCCCAGTCTTCTATAGTCATCCTATTGATTAAATAGCTAATCTATTTAATTAAACATATCTATTTTCCAATCCCTCTAGGTAACTTAATTAATTTAATTTATCTATAAAGGTCCAATCCCATTTAATTAAACAAAAATTCCTATTTAATTAAATAAAACATTCTTCTATTTTGAATTGAAATAAATTCACAAAACCCCCATCCACTTGCAAAATCCTAAATCCTCCACTTGCACCACTTAACCTTTCTTTTATTAGATAAATCCCCCATTTTCCTAATTAAACCCCTTCCACTTGTATTTTCCAACCAAGCCCACTTACCTCATAGTTAATCTGAGTCATTAGCCTAAGCTCTCACTAAGCATGTGCACATTCCTAACCATAAAGATTAGGGAAGGCAAAGTCAAACTTGTCTATTTCCCTCAAAATCCCAATTAAATATCATTAAGGCCCTTCATGAATGAATTTTACTTTGGGGTTTTGGAGACATAAATGCCATTTATGGAAAGCCTCTTCCATTTTCTCTTAGCCACCCCTCATCAATACAAAAGCCCTAACCTGCTCAAGACTTAAGCACAAATATCCTCTCATCCCATCTCAATATTTATTGTGCAAACTTGAACTTATGCATTTTTGGAGAGCTCCATACTTGTGCAATAATCTTGAAGCCATTTTCTATCATCCCTTGCTTGAAGCTTGAGAAAACATGGAGCATTCTATTACCGTTATGCTTTTGAAATCATGAGCATACATACCATCATACTATGATGTTCTAGGGGGCTGAACCTTAAGTACAATGCCTAAAGGAGGAAAGAGGCATTCACTAGCAAAGTCAACACATTGACAACATAGAGAAAATCTAGAAACACAACTACTTAATACCAAACACCATAAGAATAAAACTATGTGTTAGAAACAAAAAGGAAACTACAACTAACACTAGAAACATACCATAACAAATTAACATAAGATCTAAGCCAACATTAAAGTCTTTAATGTCCATGTTTTGAAAAAGACTAGTAAAACCATAACTGTAGTAACTAGTATGCTGCTTGTAAATAAAACCATACAAACCAAAATTTTTGAGGTGCCACACATCGCTAACCAGTAAGAGTAACTAAAGATAAAGATAAAAAATATACTAAAGCTAGCCCGAAGAGGAATAAGGCAACCACTATGAATAGAAACAAAAATAATGGAACCCATGACCAGAGACTACTTTATATTTTTCTTATCTTGGGGCTTGGACAATAGGAGTCTGGTCTAGTCATAAGTGAGGAACCTGAATAGTTCCTTAGTAGCACTAATCTCCAAGTCCATAGACAATTCTTTCTCCTCCTGCAAAAGACAAAGATTGGTGGTCGAAGAGTGCATAACCTTCAACAAAAAATTGGCAATTGCAGAGAAACTATCATCCAGATTTTTCAACTCCTTTTTTATTTTCACAATTTCCTCCCTCACAGCAGCACAAGAACCAGATTCCCCATTCTCCTCAATCTCATCTTCTCCCATAATATTTTTACCTTTATCTAGAGAGGTACGAGTAGGGGAGGTGACAATAACAGGGAACACCATTTTACTTCCAACATCTAGTTTAGTAGTTAAATCTAGGGATTCAGTCTTGACACTTTTAGACAAATGTGTGGAGCTACCACTAGCAGGGTTGAACCCATTACGTAACACATCATTTTTATGGTTTTTAGAATCACTAGATGAATTTTCCTCATCTGAATCCTCTAATTTATATTTTTCCTTTCCTTGGGGTTTGGCTACAATGCTAGAAGAATGACGAGGGGTTTCCTCAACATCAGAGTCAATCTAGAGAATTTTAGGTTTTTTACCTAGTTTAGGCTTGGAGGTGGGTCCTTTTTCTTTTATCAATCTTTTTAGGAGAACCATATGACAAGGATGGTTGTGGAGAATGGGTATTGGTTTTAAATCAATTAGTTCATGAGACTATGCTATAGGTGGATCTGGATATGCTCCTAGAGGATTTGTATCTCAATCTACTTCTACCCCTACTGCTAGACCACTCCCTCATCTCAATCCTTCACTTTGAAGAGGGCCTTACATATGTATCTACATGTGTATCAATGATGAACTACAAGAAATTCATTTTTTAGGGCAGCGCTGGTGGCCCCTGCTATAGGTGGTTTTGGGTCTTCAATGTGCCCTACTATTTTAAGGTGATCCACATCCATATATGCTACTAGAAGCCCTACCAGGCTCAATCTAACGATCGGGGGAACAAACAATTCTAGTTCACTTGACTCCCTTTTTTGTTATCTTGTGGTGATTTATTAGGTAAGTACTATACACTTTTACCCCCTTTCTAACTGAGTCTAACCCTAAAGAGGAAAAATAAGCTTGTATAAAATGGCTTAGGGTTAGGGATTTCATAATGATGTATGTTTTAGTAGCTTCTTGTAGTGGTATTTAGTTGTAAAGGATTGCAGATTGTAATCAAGTTGTAATCATTGGATAATAATAATATTTGACTCAGTGTTGGTGGATGTAGCCCAGGGATTGGGTGAACCATGTTAAATATTTGTGTCTTGTGTTCTCTTTCTGTGTGGTTTATTATTTTATGATATTGGTTATATTTGCATGTAACTATTATTTATGTCTTGTTAATCCTAACAAGTGGTATCAGATCAAGGTTGCTTTCAGTTATCCTCTATTGGAAGGTCTCATGATTTAGTGGGAGTCTCATGGTTGAGTGGGAGCAATGGAAGATGAGGGTAAGTTGAAGTTTGTGAAGTTTAATGGGTAGATCTTTTAGTTATGGAAAATGAAAATGGATCACTATCTCTATCAGAAGGATCTATGGCAACCATTGGAAGGGAAATCCAAGAAACCATCAATAATGATTGATGAGGATTGTGATATTCTTAACAGAAAGGCACTTGGAGGTATTTAATTTTGCTTGACACAATTAGTGGCATTTAATATTACGAAAGAGAAGACAATTGAAGAGTTGATGGAAACCCTAGAAAAGTTGTATGAAAAGCCCTCTTCTTCAAGCAAGGTATTTCTCATGAAGCATCTATTTAATATGAATATGATAGAAGGTGAATTTGTTCCAATCATTTGAATGAGTTTAATACGGTTACCAATCAATTATCTTCTATAAATGTTACTTTTGATGAAGAAATTAGGGCTCTCTTGATTTTGTATTCTTTCCCTGAAAGATGGAATGGCTTGGTAATGGTTGTTAGTAACTCTATTTCTAGTTCTAATACCCTAAAATTTGATGATGTTATCAGTGTGATTCTGAGTGAGGAAACTCATAGGAAAAGCTCAGGTGGATCTACATCTGAAAGTGTCTTGAATGCGTAAATAAGAGGAAGAATGAATGAGAGAGGAAAAAATTCTAGAAATCATTGGAAATCAAAGGGAAAGAGGTCTGAATCCAAAGGACCAAATGATTGTTGGTATTGTAGAAAACTAGGTCATAAGAAGAAAGATTGCTAGTCTTGGAAGAATAAAGAAGGAGACAAACAAGAAGTGATGTAGGATAGGCAAGGAGGATCTAATTAAGGACAGTCCTCACAAGAAGCCAAACACCACAATGAGGAATTACACAACAAGACAATGTTTTCAACTAAATTTTCATTAACATGCCCAACTATAAGGCCTTCTGGGTTAGGGCCAATTACAATCAGAAAAAGTTCTGCAAGATCAACAAAGATCCAATCCAACTCTAGCTAGTCCAATTTTGAAACAAATAAACAACTAATGGAAACCCTAAGGCAGATCTGAACTTGAGCTCACAAGCCACCAAGCAATCTCCTTGTCTCTAAGCATGAAAACCACTAGCTCTACTATTACAAACTATCAGAAATCAATCTGATCTAAAATATTTCATAGGATCCAAATATAATCATCGGCTTCCACTGACTCCTCTCCTACTAAACAACTACCCCAAACACTCCTTAAATACTAATCTTTAGCCACAAGTCAGCTCGAAGAAACAATTAAATCCTAAGCCAAGTTGGCTTCTACTAAAAACAAATATTAAATGCAACAATAGTCAAATCTAAAATAGCCTTACAAAAATTTAATTCTCCATGTCGGCGTCTAGATCTACATAGGAGAATACAACAAAAGATATCAACAATAAATTTACCAAGTCGGCCAACCAAATCTCCAAGAACTTTAGTTGGTAAACTAGAACTACCGAGCATCAGTGAAACAACTGACCAAGCCAAGCACCACCGAGAAAGCATCACCAAGCACGAGTTCCATCAAGCACAAGAAGCTTCACCGAGTTCCTTCAACGACTGAACTTCCTTCAATAACTGAGACCGTCGGTTAAAGATGCAACCGAGTACCACATAAACAAAACAACGCACCTCCATGCAAATTCACTGAGCACCCTAGAATGCCCCTACATCAGACACCCTAGGTTTGAAAAGATGTTCTCATATGCTAGAAGAACATCTTTTGGGATTCAGCACATAAACCCTGAACTAGCTCTTCACATAGAAGTCCTCCAACTTTTCAGCTTGCATACTCTTTCACCCCCATTTCCTCTATCTTTTGAAGTCTTTCCTTGATAACAAAGGCTTGTTCTCCCTACTGATCTTCCATACCTTTAGGATCCACCAACTCAACTCGGCTACCAATACTCAGGCTCCTCCTACCGAGTGTTGTATCCAAAAAAGGCATCAGGGAAAACTTCCTATCATCCTTCTCAACAAAAAACACATTCTTCACACAATCATACATAGCTATGCAATCATATTGCCAAGGTCTACTGAGCAATATATCACAACTATTCATCTCCACAATATCACACAACACAAGATCCTGATATTTGCCAATCTAAAAATAAACAAAGCATTGTTCTCTTACTTCTAAAGCATGATCATTTTGTAACCAGCCAATCCTATAAGGATGAGGATGCTTCATTCTATTCAAACCAAGTTTTTGAACCATGTCCTTAGCAACAAGGTTATCAGTACTACCACTATCAACAATTACATCACAAAGTTTACCTCTAGACTTGCACTGAGTTCTGAACAAGTTACTCCTTTGACAAGGTTCCTCCTTTGTACTGAGAAATGTTCACCAAACCAAGAAGTTCTTAGATTCAGGTTCATTTTGAATGTTCTCATTTACCACAGCAGTCCCCTGGTCACCAAGCTTCTTCTATGTACACTCAAAAGAATGGTGTCCTTCTTCACCATAGTTATAACAAGTACCCTTAAAGATAACTCTACCTGTCTTCTTCTTCTTCAATTCCACAGGTTTTTGTTCATCTTCTACAATCCATTTATCCTTCAACGAGTGATCAATATTTTCCTTCCCTTAGGGATTACTATGTTATCTCCTTTTCAACTTATCTTCTTCCTTCATAGCATACTGATAAGCATCTTCAATAGAATCAATCTTCAGCATACCAAGCTCATCCTAAATATTAAGTCTCAAACCATTCACATACTGAGCTACCTTTTCCTTACCAAGTTCTCTATGTCTAGAATGAATAGTAAGTTTTTAGAACTCCTCGGTATAGTCTTCAACAATTAAATATTTCTGCTTTAGATTATGCAACTTCTTAAACAAGTCAAGCTCATAGTCAGCAAGTATGAACTTATCTTTCAATTTAGTCACCATTAATCTCCACCAATTGATCTTCATTTCACCTTCTCCTCTCTATCCCTTTGTAATTATTTCCACCAAAGGGAATCATGTGCTTTCAACTTAGTCTGTGCCAATCTCACTTGAAGAGGAGCTTCAATTTCTTCCAGCTTAAAGAAATCTTTTAATTCACCAATATAGTCAATCAGATTCTTAGGTTTCAAAGTACCAGAAAAAGTAGAAACTTCCATTTGGTAACTATTACTTAACTGAGCTCCAGATCTATGTAACTGAGTAGTTATATCTTCACCAGATCTATCTCTCCTGTCATCACCACTAGATCCATTAACTTCAAAGTCTTCAGCAGCTTCCTCATAACCATCTTCAGTACCAACATTCCAAGGTAAACCAGTCATACCCCTCATGATCCCAGAAATCATGTCATTCTTCATCAATTCCATCTCAAATCTAAAATCAAATTTCACCTTCTTTGTAATCTTCAATTACACAGCATTGCCAAGATCTACAATTTCTCTAGGGTCCAATCTTCTCGGAGGCATCCTTCAAGATTTTTGAAAATCCCAAGCAATAAGTCACCAACAAGGTCCTCATGCAATCAACCTCAACTAGTTTACACACTCAAGATCTTTAAGCTCTGATACCACCTGATGTAGGACATGCAAGGAGGATCTAATTAAGGATATTTCTCACAAGAAGCCAAACACCACAATGCAGAATTACACAACAAGACAATGTTTTCAACTAAATTTTCATTAACATGCCTGATTGTAAGGCCTTCTAGGTTAGGGCCAATTACAATTAGAAATAGTTCTACAAGATCAAAAAAGATACAATCCAACTCTAGCTAGTCCAGTTCTAAAACAAATCAGCAACTGATGGAAAACCTAAGGTAGATCTGAACTTGAGCTCGCAAGCCACCAAGAAATCTCCTTATCTCCAAGCATGCAAACCACTAGTTTTGCTATTACAAACTATCAGAAATCAATATGATCTACAAGATCTCATAGGATCCAAGTCTAATCATTGGCTTCCACTAACTCCTCTCTTGCTAAACAACTACCCCAAACACTCCTTAAATACTAATCTTCAGCCACAAGTTGGCTTCTACTACAAACAAATATTGCATGCAACAATAGTCAGCTCTCAAAAAACCTTAAAAAGATTTAATTCTCCATGTCAGCCTTTAGATCTACATAGGAGAATACAAAAAGGGATACCAACAATAAATGCACCAAGTCGGCCAACTAAATCTCCAAGAACTCCAGTCGGTAAACTAGAACTATCAAGCATTAGTGAAACAACTGAGCATCGGTGAAACAACCAACCAAGCCAAGCACCACCAAGAAAGCATGTCGACTGAGCACCATAGTCATCACCGAGCATGAGTTCCACCGAGTAGAAGAAGCTTCACCGAGTTCCTTCAACGACGGAGCTTCCTTCAATAACCGAGACTGTCGGTTAAAGCTGCAACTGAGTACCACATAACCAAAACAACACACCTCCAAGAAGATTCACCAAGTACCCTAGAATGCCCTTGCATCAAGAAGGTAACAAGGAGGCCAATGTGGTAAGTAATAAATCTAAAGAGGATTCTTTGCTTCTTTCTTTAGAAAGTGTTGATGATTCATGGGTTTTAGATTCTGGGGCTTCATTTCATGCTACACCCCATAGAGGTTATTTTCTTGATTATGTCCAATGGGATTTTGGGCTAGTTTATTTGGGAGATAATGAACCCTATCAGATTGTTGGAAAGAGAAAAATTAAGATTAAGTTGCAGAATGAGAATCATTGGCTACTACAAGAGGTAAGACATGTTCCAAGGCTGAGTAGGAATTTAATTTCAGCAAGGCAACTGGGTGATGAGAGTTGCACAGTTACTTTTAATGATAGAAATTGGAAGGTTTCAAATTTTTCTTAGTAGTAGAAAAAGGTGTGAAAGTAGGCACCTTATATCTTTGTACAGGTCATACTGTTCCTTCTACTTTAATTATTTCAGAGGAAAATGAATGTTCAGGAATAGTTGCTGCAGTTGACAAAGAAGAACATCAAAAAATTGTTATAGATTCTGACATAACACTTTGGCACAATAGACTTGGGCACATGAGTGAAAAAGGTATGAAATTACTTCATTCAAATAAAGTTTTACCTAGTCTGAAATGTGTCAATATGGATTTATGTGAAAGTTGTGTGTATGAAAAACAAAAGAGAGTTAGTTTTGTGAAGGGTGGGAAGGAAAAGAAAAATGAAAAATTAGAGCTTGTGCATACAGATGTATGGGGACTAGCTCAGGTATCTTCCCTTGGTGTCTCTTTGTATTATGTTACATTTATAGATGATGCAACTAGAAAAGTATGGATTTATTTCCTTAGATAGAAATCTGATGTATTTGAAACTTTTAAGAAATGGAAATGCTTGGTTGAGAATGAGACTGGTAAAATGCTAAAATGTCTCAGATTTGATAATGGCGGTGAGTATTGTAGCACATAATTTGAAGATTATTCTTCCTCTAATGGTATTCGTAGGTAGAAAACTATACCAAGGACTCCACAAGAAAATGGAGTGGCTAAACGCATGAACAGGAAAATAATGGAGCATGCAAGGAGTACGAGGTTGGATGTTGGTCTGACCTTAAAAATGTGGGAAGAGATTGTTAATACAACTATATATTTAATCAATAGAGGTCCCTCTACTCCTTTGGGCTATGGTATTCCAGAGGAAGCATGGACTAGTAAGAAGGTGAGTTATTCTTTTCTCAAAACCTTTGGTTGTGAAGCATTTGCACATATAGATTTTGAAAATAGAACCAAGTTGCAAGCTAAGTCAAAGAAATCTGTATTTGTTGGATATGGCATTGATGAATTTGGTTATAGGCTTTGGGATTTTGAAAATAATAAAATTAAGAAGTAGGGATGTCATATTCAATGAGAAAGTGTTGTACAAAGATATGTTGCAATAGCATGAGAAGAAAGAAAATGATTATGTAGTACTGGTTGATACTCCAAAAGATGATGTTCTAGTAGTTCCTTATGCTCCACAACAACAACAACAAATACCACAAACCCCAGTGAATGTTAGATGCTCGACAATGTTAAGTAGACCTCTAGAAATATTTTCTCCCTCTTTGTATTCTATTTTATTAATAGACGTTGGTGAACTAGAATGTTATGATGAAGCTGTGCAGGTGGATACAAAGCTTCAATGGGAATGGCAATGATAGATGAAATGGACTCCTTGCTGAGAAATCAAAGTTGGGATTTATGTAAGTTGCCTATAGGTAAAAGGGCTTTACAAAATAAATGGGTTTACAAGCTGAAAGAAGAGGATGGAGGTAAGAAAATATTTAAAGCTAGAATAGTCATAAAAGGATTTTCATAGAAAAAGGGTATTGATTTTGATGAGATATTTTCTCCAGTTGTTAAAATGTCTTCTATTCATACTGTTTAAAGCATTGTAGCTACTGAAGATTTGCATTTAGAGCAGCTTGATGTTAAAACAACTTTTCTTCATGGTGATTTGGATGAAGAAATATATATGGTACAACCAAAAGGATTTGAGGTCAAGGGTAAGGAGAATTTAGTGTGCAGATTACAGAAAAGTTTATATGGCTTGAAGCAAGCACCTCGACAATGGTATATTAAATTTGACACTTTTATGAATAAGCATGGATACACTCAGTGTCATTCTAACCATTGTGTTTATTTTAAGAGGTTGGATGATGATAGCTACATTATTTTATGTTTATATGTTGATGATATGCTTGTAGTTGGGTCTAATATGGATCACATTAAGGGGTTAAAACAATAATTAGAACATTCATTTTCTATGAAGGATTTGGGAAGAAAAAAAAATCCTTGGTATGAAAATTTGTAGAGATAGGAAAAATAGGAAATTGACTTTATCTCAGGCTGATTATATTAAGAAGGTGTTGCAACGTTTCTCTATGGAGAATGCCAAAGCTGTCAACACACCTTGCCTGGTCATTTAAAATTGACTAAGGAGATGTATCCAAAGACACCAGAAGAGGAGGCTAAAATGTCCAAGGTACCTTATGCTTCAATTGTAGGGAGCTTAATGTATGCTACGGTATGTACTAGGCCAAATATTGCACATGTAGTGGGAGTTGTTAGCAGGTATATGAGT
This sequence comes from Chamaecyparis obtusa, assembly GCA_027943335.1. Taxonomy (NCBI): domain Eukaryota; kingdom Viridiplantae; phylum Streptophyta; class Pinopsida; order Cupressales; family Cupressaceae; genus Chamaecyparis; species Chamaecyparis obtusa. The sequence continues at coordinate 2,190,362 of BSBK01001755.1, read as the reverse complement.
CACCCTAAGATTGAGCATTGGAATTTAGTCAAATGGATTCTTAGATATTTGAGAGGTACATCTAGTAAGTGTTTACACTTTGGGGGATCTACTACTACTGTACTAGGCTATGTTGACTTAGATTTGGCAGGAGATATAGATAGAAGGTGAAGTACTAAAGAATATGTATTTACTGTTGGTGGGACAATAGTGAGTTGGATTTCTTGGTTACAAAAGGTGAATGCTTTATCCACTATAGAGGCAAAGTATGTTGCTTCTACAAAGGCAGCCAAGGAGATGATATGGCTTCAATTCTTCATGGAAGAATTGGGACATCCACAGACGGATAATTTTCTATATACAAACAGCTAGAGTGCCATTCATCTTGCAAAGAATTTTTCTTTTCACTCAAAGCCAAAACACATACAGTTGCGGTACCATTTCATTTGATTAGTTTTTGATGATGGACAGTTAAAATTGGAAAAGATACATACAAATTATAATCCAACAGATATGTTTACAAAGGTAGTAACAAGGGAGAAGTTGAACTCATGTTTAGCTTAGGTTAGTCTACTAGAATGAATAGAATAAAGGAACATCAGAGTCTAGGGTGGTTGGATCCAGTGGGAGCTTCACAAGGTAGCATTTTAGCTACTGGATTAGTCTCCAAGTGGGAGGTTGTTGTTTTGTGTGGAGCCTGATCAATCCCCAAGTGGGAGATTTTTATCTTGTGGTGATTGATCAGGGGAGTACTATACACTTTTTCTCCTTGTAAAATTTTTTTGGGGGGCTATTTTTTGGCTATTTTTGGGCCGACATGTTGTAACCAATTCTAACCCTAAAGCAGAAAAATAAGCTTGTGTAAAATGGATTAGGGTTAGGGATTTCATAATGATGTATGTTTTAGTAGCTTCTTGCGGTGGTATTGAGTTGTAAGGGATTGTAGATTGTAATTAGGTTGTAATCATTGGATAATAATAATATTGGACTCATTGTTGGTGGATGTAGCCTAGGGATTGGGTGAACCACATTAAATCTTTGTGTCTTGTGTTCTCTTTCTGTGTGGTTTATTATTTTCTAATATTGGTTATATTTGCATGTAACTATTATTTCTATCTTGTTAATCCTAACATTTTTTTTTGTTGGTACCAAGGAGGTCAACAAGGCATCCTAGAGGAGGGGAAGGGGATGAAGGAGCCCCAATCAAAACAATAGATCTAGGATGACATAAAGCTAGGTGGAAATTGAAAATTCACATCATTAAACCTTGGTGTAATATGGTATATTTCTTACCCTACTTATGACATTCCCTAACATCCTTAACTATATATTCAAGGGAAGGAGGTAAAAGGGAATGGAAATCAAATCATGGTGACACAAATGATTATGAAACAAAAAGTGATAGTAATAAATAACCCCAAAGTGTCCTTCTAATGTAAAATACCTCATAAAAACATCACACACTTGGTCCCATGGGTCAAGTAACCTTCCTATCTTGCTAAGTCACCACAAACTGATGAGAGAGATTTTCATTAGAGCTAGTCATGACTTCCATGAATGGGATGATACCACCCTCAGAGAGAATGAGCCACAACCAATGGTTATTGCAGACATTTTCCTCAATTTTGTTTGGCTCCACACAAAGTCTATCCCCACCCATTTCAATTTATTCTAGCCTAAAACTCACCAAGATACACGTAGCTAGCAATAGATATAAACTGCAGAGCCCAAATTGCCAATTTTGCTTAGCAACAATAGCGAAAATAAAGTCCATGAAATGCTTTAAAGGAGTGTAATTATTAGAATTAATGCTCCTTTCCAATGTAGCTAGTGTGTTGGTAGTGAAATCATGTGGCAAGTCTTGTCCCAAATTTTGAACATCATAAAAAATATTACAAACCAGGAGGAAAAATCCAAAAGGGCCCTTTAAACATGTTCCACAATAAGGATCACCAATTCCAATTATCACCCCTTCATCATAGGAAATTAAGCACCCTCTCTACCAAAGTACCTTAATGTAGAATATAAAATGATGTGGCATCTCTATAATCCATCAACTAAGCATGGGATGGACCCAATGGCTATACATACTCAACATATTTGAATTCACATAAGGGGTCATGTTCATGCCTAACTTAATAAGAAAAGGCCCCAAAAAACTAGCTTATAATCAAAAAAACCATAGTGGAATTATTTATTATGGGGATTGAAGGATTTTTTCTCGTTCCCTAATAGGGACCTAATAGTCTTTGGGAGGACATGAAAATGTCTTCAATAGTGTAATCCCTTTGTGTTAAGACCCATATCTGCCATAGCATCTGCGATCACATTCCCTTCTCTATAAATGCACTTAATAGAAAAATCATCAAAACTCCTTAGTCTAGGTCTAATATCATTAAGGATACTTAATCCCAATGGAGAGGGAAAACTTAAGGCCCTATAAAAGGGCCATGCTTTCAGCTTGATTGCTAGAATATGACCCCAGATTACTAGTGAAAGTAAGAATCAATTCACCTTTTTGATCCCTAATTAGGCCACCCCCAACAACATTACTTTCTCTAGCTAACCCATCAAAGTTCATCTTAACCTATGGTAAGAGGACGACATCGCAAACAATATTTTTCCTTGCTTCAAACTTTGAACAATCATAATTATAAAAGGATCTTGGGAGTTTCCAGGCTTCAACCAGTTTACAATCCTTGGTAAGAGGAGTGGTCTAGGTCTTCCAATTACTCACAAAAATATTTTCAAGGAGGAGTTTATCTAGGATTGTTAGAACATTATCCATATAATTCTCAACGCTCCTAAAGACACGCTTATTACATTCTTTCCACAAGCACCAACACACATGTGGGGGTATTTGCTTCTACAATTATTTTATGAGAGGATGCTTGGAAGGGCATTTCCAATTGAAAATAAACTATTTAAGGTCCTTCCTAAAGACCTAGTAGACATTGAATATCCCAATAATTTTATTCCAATTGTAGGAAGAAATAAAACAATGTAAGAGGATATGTTGAATACTCTCCTCCAATTTGAAGAGAACACATCTATTAACTAGCTGAAAACCTTGGTTTTGGAGATTGTCTTGGGTGAGGATCTTCCCATGGAGAGTCTTCCACAAGAAGAAACAAATATTGTGTAGGAGTTGGGGTTTCTCTGATCAAATGTAAATAGGCAGATTTAATTCAAAAAACACTAGAGAAACTCTTAGCCCAAACAAATTTGTCTTCCCCGGAGAATATAGAAATTCTCACCTCATTGTTGTAACTCCTCATCCCAAGGGATAAGTTCAAGGGCATTCATTAGACCACCCATCAAGGATTTCCATCTTCCATGAGGAGAAATATAATCAACAAAAAGGGGCCCAAAATGCTTTTGTTAAGAGCCTCATAATGTGATAGAAAGAACTAGCAACAAGGATTTTATCACCTATCCAGATATCCTCCCAAAATCTAATGCTTCGACCATCACAAATTTTCCATTTCAGACCTTCCTTAATAATACCGAGACTCTTCAAAATGTTAGCCCATATCTTAGAGCCTAAAGGGAGGTCAGGAGACAATAGGTGCCTACAAAAGGATGAATTGTTTAAGTATTTTTCTTTCATGGTTTTGCACTAATTAGCCAAATCTAACACCAACTATCAACCAATTTTATCCAAAAGGGCTCTGTTCAACTCTGCAAGCTTCCTAACCCCCAAACCACCCAAGCCTTTGGGTTTGCAGACAATATCCCATTTGACAAGGATCATCTACTTATTTTCATACATACTAGTCCATAGGAAGGTGCACTCAATTTTCTCAAGTTTCTCAGCCATTTCCCCAAAGATTTTAAAAAGAGATAGAAAATACACTGGGATACCTTGTAGAGAGGCCAAAAGGAGCTTAAGTTTGTCACCACTATTGAGCATCTTACTTTTCCACCTTACCAGCTTCCTTTGAATCCTCTCAAGGATAAAGTTCCATAAATTAGGGGAGATATCCTTGATAGTAAGAGGTAGTCCCAAGTAGGTACTAGGTAAGTCAATTGTTTGAGAACCAAGGATATCCCTGATTTTCATTTGTAGGTCCATCTTAGTATTGAAGAAATAAATCTTACTTTTGTTATATTTGATTTTCTATCCTAACACATGAGAATAGTCCCTAAGGAGAATCATCCACTCCTTGGCCTCAATAATTGAGGAAGCGCCAGAAAGGAAAGTATCATCCACAAATTTTTGAATAACTTCTGGAGGAAGAGAGGAAGCAACCTTGATACCTTGAATTTTCTCACTCCTAGCAAGGTGTAGGAAATTTCTATCAAGAACATCTGCGACCATAATAAAGAGGTAAGGTGAAAGGAGATCACCTTGCCTCAAACCCTTCCTAGCCTTGCAAAATCCATAGGGGGTTCTATTAACAAGAATAGAGAAATGAACTATCTCAACTACTTTAATAAATCTGATAAATCTCTGATCAAATCCCAGTTTTGTAAGGATGACATATAAAAATGCCCATCTAACTTTATCATATGCCTTGGAAATATCAAGTTTGAAAGCTATACATGTTCATTTACTCTTATCCATGGAATGGATAATAGTCCTCCAATACAACTAATAGGGGGGGTGAATTAGTTGTATGATAGATTATTAAACTTTAAACTTTGAATAACAGGAATACCAAATCAAATGAACAAAATGAATTCCAACACAATAACATAATATTTGTTGTTGAGGAAACCTTGTTAAAGGTAAAACCCCAATGGGAATTAACACCCACTAGTGATGTACTAAGAGTATAGTATCCTTGTTAGAAGATCTATCCCTATTAGGAGTTGCTTAAAACATTACAGTACATAGTCCTTGTTATAGGACACACCCTATTAGGAGTCAAGAAAAGAAGTAGGCTCACTGCCAAGGCTCACTGGCCAAAGAAGGTTATGTCCACCTTCAGAACTCACTGTTCGCAACACAAGTGTATGTAAAGAGATACACACTCTTTGAACTGTCTGATAGCAATTTTCTTTGCTTGATCATTTCCAATGAAGTATATAAGTTATCCTCTACTCTACATCTAGTAGACACGAGCTCGCAACTTCCATAATATTTTTTTACATCATATACATACTACTATATCTTTTCAAAAGAAAAGATCTTACATAAATAACCTATTAACAAATAAATGATCAGGTGTCGGCCAATTAGGCTTTCCTAATATACAAATAATCATATAACCCCTTTCTAAGATACACATGGTATCTAAAAAAAGTATACAACAATTACAATTCAATACTTAAGGACTGACATCCATAATCCATGCTCGTCATTCATGATACATGCTATAACTATGAAGTCAGCTTCCAAATAAGTCGTCTCTAGAACACACGCCACAACTAACGTCATCCTTCTTTTCATACCTTGCTAAGATCAATGAACATTCTTCAATACATTATCTATCATCCTTAAGCTTGCATACACTGAATCCTCATCTCCTGTAAGATATACTCAAAACAAAGAGACTAAATCTTTCAACTTCCACTATCATAGTCCAGTATCTAGTCTTCACCAAATCATTTGTAACTTAACCAATATGCAATGCTACATCATGCGATCTTAGATATAGGATCATAACACCTTCTTGTACATACAACTATGTTCACATGTTCTGAATCAGCCATACGATCTTCGTACATAGTAATAACCATCCCATTCTCTTCACAGAAACATATGTTGACATTAGTGACAAAACAAAAATGACAACAACAATATTTCCAACATCACTCACCAGGATAACGTAGCGATTAAACATATTAAATGCATCCAACAATCTCCTCAATGCATTAGCAATATCCAACAATCTGCCCCTTTGGCATTGATGGCAACATATGAGAAAACCCATCAACCCAAAAATTATTCTCTCAGTATCTTCATCTCATGATCTTTTTCCCGTAGGATTTTCACATAGTCTCTCTCCCCCTTTGAAAACAATGGAAAAGGGTGCCATAAGTCATCAACTATCTACAACAACTATCTTCAATGATCACTACCCCTGAGGAGTAGATCCATACATCAAGTCTAGAATAAGATGGAGCTCTAAAAACCTCTAGACTGATGTATCCCTGCATCATTTAATTATCACTAGGAGGGGCTTGCACCCCAAGCGTACCTCTAAGATACTCAAATGCATATTTTGGCAATGAATTTGCAAAGATGTCTACTATCTATTCTTTTGTGCTAATGTATTCCAACCTTATTTCTTTCTCTGCTACCTTGTCTCTCAAAAAGTGATACTTAATATAAATATGCTTAGTTTTAGAATGCATCACAAGATTCTTTGACATATTTACTGTACTAGTGTTATCACAATGGATAACCAGTGGTTCAATGAAAGTTATTCCAATATATTTCAGCATTTGTTTCATCAAAACAATTTGAGTGCAATTAATTGCATCAGAAAAATACTCAGATTCGACAGTAGATTGAGCTATACAATCTTTCTTTTTACTTAGCTCCAAGAAATTAACTTTTTCCCAAGGAAAAATGCACCTCCACTAGTACTCTTCCTGTCATCAATATTCCTTGCCCAATCAACATCATTATAATTATGTAGTTCAAAGTAATCATTTCTATCACACCATACACCATATTCCATTGTTCCTTTTAGATATCTAAATATCCTTTTCACAATAGCCAGATGTGTTTCTTTAGGATCTACTTCAAATCTGGGAACAATTCTAAGAACATTAGCAATATCTGGTCTGGAGTGAGTTAGGTATTGTAATCCACCAACCATTGATCTATACTTGGTTTGAAAAACACTCTTTTTCTCATCATTATTTGTCTATTTATGACCAGTCACAATGGGTGTACCAACTGGTTTACAGTCTTCCATTCCAAACTTTTTCAACATTTCTTTAATATACTTAGTCTGAGAAATAAAAATGCCATTCTTGCTCTCATTTATTTGCAGTCCAGGAAAGAATTTCATTTTTTCTATCATGGACATCTCAAATTCATTTTCCATCTCTTTAGAAATTTTCTTACACATTTCATCATTTCCTTTAAAGATAATATCATCAACAAAAACTTCTATTATCAAAATTCCTTCTTCACTAGTTCTTAAATACAAGTTATTGTTAGCATTACCTTTTCTAAATCCAAGGCAAAGTAAGTACTTGTTTAACCTTTCATACCAAGCCCTTGGAGCTTTCTTTAGTCCATACAGTGCCTTCTTCAACTTGCATACCATATCTTCATCTTCGGATAGAGGAAATCCATCAGGTTGTTCTATGTATACTTCCTCTTCAAGATCCCCATTTAGAAATGCATATTTCACATCCATCTAATATACCTTGAAGTCTTTATGTGCAGCATAAGACAAAAATAATGTCATAGCTTCCAACCTAGCAATAGGAGAAAATGTCTCTTCAAAATCTATGCCTTCTTGTTGTGAATAGCCTTTGCAAACCAATCTTTCTTTATTTCTCAAAACAATTCCTTTTTCATTTATTTTGTTTCTGAAAACCCACTTAGTTTCTATTACATTTTTGTCTTTACGTTTAGAAATGAATTCCCAAGTGTTATTTTTATTTATCTGATCTAACTCTTCCTTCATAGTGTTGATCAACGATTCATCTCTACAAGATTCATCAGTAGTCTTTGGTTCAACTTAAGAAATCAAACAAATTTCTTCCCTTGTCTTTGATCTAGTCATTATTCCTGACTTGTATTACCAATAATTTAATTTTTAGGATGATTTTTCTTAACATAGCTCAAAGTTTTAGGAATCTTAGTAACCTCATTTGTGTCATCATCACAAGTCTCATTTTCAAATTCAATCTCAACATGTTCTTCTTCTATAGTAGTAACCTTCTTGATCTCTGTATTCTGATTACAATCATAAATTCTCTCTTATATCTGAAACTTTTCATCTATCTTAACATTTTTACTTTCAATCATCTTCCTTAATCTTAGGTTAAAACATTTGTAAGCCTTTCTTTTAGTAGAATAACAAAGAAAAATTCCTTCATCACTTATAGCATCAAATTTCCCTATTTCATCATCTCTTTTTATGTAGCATTTACTACCAAATATTTTGAAGTAGACTAGGAGTATGATTAAACCAAAATTCATAAGGATTCTAACTTGTACCTTCTCTAATTTGAATTATGTTCAATGTGTACACTACTGTCCCAATAGCTTCTCTCCAATACACATGAGATACATTTCCTTCTAACAACATTATCCTAGCAGTATCCAATATTGTTCTATTTCTTTGCTCTGCTATCCCATTTTGTTGTGGAGTCCTATGAGAAAAATTTTGCCTGTGTATTCCATGCTCTTCGTAATATGAATTGAATAGGTCTGAAGTAAATTCTCCACCACTATCTGATCTCAAAATTCTTATCTTTAATCCTGATTTATTCTCTACTTTTTCTTTGAATATCTTGAATTTGTCAAATTCTTCTGATTTCTCTTTCAAGTAAGTGATCCACATCATTCTAGAAAACTCATCAACAAAAAGTATAAAGTACCTTTCATCATATTATGATCTTTTCCTTGTATGTCCACATAGGTCTATATGTACCAGATCCAAATTTCCTTTTGCTATATATGATTTACTTTTATAACTGCTTCTAGTTTGCTTTCCCATAACACATCCTCTACACATAGTGTTAGATGGTTTTACAATTTTTGGTAAGTCTCTTACTATATTAGTCAAGCTTGCCTTCACAATATTATCAAAATTGACATGACAAAACCTTTTGTGCCATAATTATTAATATGATTTAGAATAATAGAGAGGGGGGGTGAATCAGTTGTTCTTAGGTCCTAATGTATAAAATAATCTCAAAAACTTATCCTTAAATCAGATCCAAAACCAAAACAAACTTGGTCATCACTGATTCAATAATAGAAACATCTAACAATGCAGTCCACTACCCAACTATAACTTAACTTGTAAAACATAGTAATGTTTAGATCTAAACATTCACACAAGTATAAACACTAGGATTTATAGTGGAAACCCAATTTGGGAAAAACCACTTTGTAACATGCTACTATTATTTTCACTCTTCTGAAGTGAGCTCGGTAAAAAGCCAACCTTGTCAAAGGTTACAATACACACTGTCAAATGTGACCCTGTTAAAAGTGAGCCTAGTCATAGGACTTACATACACTCCATTAGAATGCAACCTTGTTCAAAGGATTTAACATATGACTATTAGGTCAACCTCTATTAAAAGGATTTTGACTGTTATAATGGGTAGAAAGTAGCAGCAGTATTATCTGAAAAATATACAACTCACTTTGCAAATATCAAATCTGATTTTGTACACTAATGCTGGTTTACTGAATTTGAAACTTTTCCATTTCCATCTCTGATATGCTCAGAAATTTTCTTGAAGAAATCACCACCATTCTCCTTCAGCCTTTTTTGCTTATTCAGTCAATAAAACTTTTCTCTTCCAGCATTCTCTGTTCACCATGTGCATACATATCATAATCTTTAGGTTTCCTTATATTTTCCTCAATTAGGTTAACTCATCTTTTGCCACTCAATCTCATTCGTAGATCTTAGGGTTAGGTCAAATTCATTGAATCTACCCACTTTATGTTCTTCGGCTCCTTTTCTAGAATCATCTCAAATCTCTTAGAGATTTACAATAAAATGTTTTACAATGCATTTAGTGCTTCCAAACAATCAATAAATAAAGTCAACATGTTTTACATAATCCAAGAATTCAACCATGTCGGCTCCAAAATTAAATTCTCTTCAAATATAAAATTGCTGATGCTAGGTTAATACTATGATTGTTCACTCGGTCTTCATGTAGAACACTCGGTCATTACTAAAACCATTTCCTCATCTTGCACTATCTTCCTTAGCAATTTACTGATGCTCAATCGACACTATAATTTTGCTCAGCATATACTAACTCGGTCGAGACTAACATCACTTGGCTTAAACATGTTTTTTTCATTCTTTGCTCAGTTAAGCCTACCACTAGTTTAGTCTTCAGTCTTACTAAGATAAACAATACATTATCTCATCATAGTGAAACATAGTCAAGTACACTTTGTAGTATCAAGATAACTCAACCTTTCCCTAGGTGCTATTATTACCGACCTTGCTTAGCCCCTTAGCAACACTCAAATAGATATAGTACTTTCCTAAGTAGCAATAGTCTTACCAATTAAGGTTTGACATCAATGACAATACAACAATTGTTTCAATTCAGTTTCCAACAATCTCCCTCTTTGGCATTGATGGCAACACCATATGATATCACCTGAATAACACATGGATTACCAACCAATCCAAAATCTTATCTGTCCATTATAAAATTATTTATAATATCCTTAGCTTCATTCTGATTCAGAATCCTGTAAGCCTCACTTCTGTGACCGTCAGAAGTATTCAGATCTCCCTCTATCCTCATTTCAGTTCATCATCCTCTTTCCTTTTTCCTTTTAGTTCCATCAGCTCATCAAATCTTGCTTTTCAGTATCATATGTTATCATATCTCATGTGTTATCATATCAGTACATTCTCCCTCTTTGACAAAAATTCCAAAGCAGCAACTAAAACATACATCCATCAAATGTAGATAATATCTATGTAGCTTAGTGTTTCTCCCTCTATCATCTTGCTTATGACCGATTCCTTGTCTTTGCTTCTCTTCACAACTCTAGGCCAGCCCTAAAGTGTGACAATCTTTTGCATCAATTTGTCAAATGTTTTTTTGTAGCACACTTGATGCAATGCTCCTAGCTTGTCTAGGAAGCCTCAGTTAGGGGAAGAACCCCTAATTGACTTCTCAAATACTCATGAGCTTCTCTCGGTAAAGCTTTAGTGAATATGTCTGCTAATTGTTCTTTTGTATTCACATATTCCATTCGAACTTCTTTGTCTTGTACTAATTTTCTCAAGTAGTGATACTTGATTGTAATGTGTTTGGTCTTAGTGTGCATCACTGGATTCTTAGAAATATTGATAGCACTTGTGTTGTCACAGAAAATAACAACAGGTTCAGTGATTTCTTCTTTCATGCCTATCAACAATTGTTTTATCCATACCAAGTTTGAACAGTTTATTGTAGCAACAACATACTTGGCCTTAGCAGTAGATTCAGAAATGCAATTTTGTTTCTTTCTTGTCCAGGAGACTAATCTCTATCCAAGAAAGAAAGCTCGACCACTTGTACTCTTTCTATCATCTACATTTTCTACCCAATCAACATCTATATAAACTCGGAGTTCAAATTTTTCATCCTTCTTATAATATAGACCATAGTCAGTAGTACCTTTCAAGTATCTCATAATTCTTTTCACGGCCATCATAAGTGTTTCCTTAGGATTGGTAGAGAATCTTGCCACAATCCCAACAACTAATGCAATATCTGGTCTGCTGTGTACAACATACTACAATTTTCCAATCATGGATCTGTACAGAGTTTGATTCACTTCTACAACATCATCATTCTTAGATAACTTTTGTCCAGTAACCATAGGAGTTCCCACTGGTTTAGCATCTTCCATCCCAAAAGTTTTTAGTATTTCATTAACATACTTAGACTGTGTAATGAAAATTCCATTCTTCCTCTGTTATACTTGTAAACCAACAAAAAATTTGATCTCACCAAACATACTCATTTCAAATTCAGTTTGCATTTCATTTGAGAAACTTTTACATAATGCATCTTGTCTACCAAAAATAATGTCATCAACAATTTTTTTTTCCAATAGGATACCTTTACCTTCTTCATCCTTCATGTACAGATTGCTTGTGTCATTTGTTCTTGAAAATCCAATCTCTATCAAGTAGTTGTGCAACCTCACATACCATGCTCTAGGAGCTTGCTTCAATCCATATAATGCTTTGTTCAATTTACACACGATGTGTCTTCTATTTGGATCAATAAAACCTTCTAGTTGTTCTATGTAAACTTCTTCTTCTAGTATACCATTCAAAAATACAAACTTGACATCCATTTGATATACCTTGAAATCTTTATAAGCAGCATATGCAAGTAGAGTTCTTACTCCTTCCAATCTAGCTACAGGGGAAAATGTCTCCCCATAATCTATTCCTTCTTCTTGTGCATAGCCTTTGCATACTAGCCTAGCTTTGTTCCTAGTGATTTCACCATTTTCATTCATCTTATTCCGAAACACCCATTTTGTTCCTATAACATTCTTGTTTTTAGGTCTCGGCACCAGAGTCCAAGTATCATTCTTCTCAATCTGGTCAATTTCTTCATTCATTGCTTGTATCCAGTCTTCATTCTCCAATGCTTCTCTAGTTGTCTTCAGTTCAAATTCACATAGTAGACATGTTGGATCCTTAGTCTTACTTCTAGTCTAGATTCCAGTATCTTTGTCTCCAATTATCTGTTCAGGCTTATGATGTCTTCTCACATATTTTTCCAAAATAGGTTCAGCTGTTCTCTCCTGTATTTCATCATGTTCCTCAATAATATTGTTAGATTCAGCTTCAGAATGCTCAGCAACCTCTTCTTGATACTCAACAACATTTTCTTGTAGCTCGGTATGTTCTTGTTCTCTCTCGACACTATTTTCCTGATGCTTGGTAGCTTCTATCTGTCACTCGGCATTGCTTACCCAAGACTCAGCATCAGGTGCAAGTTTGTTACTTGCCTCTTCTTCTTCTTCAATGTACACAAAAGATCTATAACCTTCTGGTTCTCTTTTACTGTCAGCTTCATTTCTTTCTACATACTCATTAATTTTGACATTCACACTTTCCACAATTTTGTTAGTGTTATAGTTCAAACACTTATAAGCTTTACTTTTTGTGGAGTACCCTAGGAATATGCCTTCATCACTCTTAGCATCAAACTTTCCATTCCTAGTGTCTTTTAATATATAGCACTTACTTCCAAAGATTCTAAAGTATTTAAAACTCGGTGCATGCCCATGCCATAATTCATAAGGTGTCAGATTTGTACCTTTCTTGATCTGTACCTAGTTAAGAGTGTAGACAACAGTGCTTATAACTTCTTTCCAATATTTCTATGCCACATTCTTTTCAATCATCAATGTCCTTGCACAATCCAAGATAGATCTGTTTCTCCTTTCTACTATACCATTTTGTGGAGGTGTTCTAGGTGTAGACATCTGTCTTTTAATTCCTCTATCATTGCAAAATAGATTAAATTCATTTGATGTAAATTCTCTACCTCGATTAGATCCAAGACATTTTAGGTTCCTACTTGTCTCCTTTTCAACCTTAGTCAAATACCACTTAAAATATTGAAAAGCTTTAGATTTTTCTTTTAGAAACATCACATGCATCATCCTAGTATGATCATCAACAAATAAGATAAAGTATCTAGCACCATAGTAACTTTGTACACCCATAGGTCCACAAAGGTCAGTATGAACCAAATCTAAAGTGTTTTCAGAAGTAAAGGATTTTCTCTTGAAACTTGACTTTATCATTTTTCCTAACTGGTATTCCTTGCACATCACATTCTCAAGTTTCTTCAATCTAGGTAGACCTCTTACCTTTTTCTTCTTACTTATCTCTACCAAATTGTCAAAGTTAACATGACACAGCCTTTTATGCCATAACCAAATATCATCAAGTTGTGCAATCAAACATGTTTCTTTAGATAGGTCAAGATAGAACAAATTACCTCCAGTCTGATCTCCACTTCCAATCAGTTCTCCAGCAACATTAAATATTTTAGCTTGCTTGTGATGAAATTCCACTCAGTAACCAGTTTTGTTAAGCTGAGCAACACTTAACAAATTGTAATTAAGACCTTCAACCCAATATGCATTTTCATAAGATATCTTATCAGTTAGTTTAATGAAACCTTTTCCTCTAACAGGACATGGTGCATCATTACCAAATTTTACACTTTTACCTCTGTAATGATGTAAGGTCTCAAAATTATTTTTGTCACCAGTCATGTGATGTGAACAGCCACTGTCAATGATCCATTTATCATTCTTGTTCACATAGGATATGAATGCAGTTTTCTCATCCTCATCAGATTCATCTTTCATTGCCACATAAACTACCTCAATTTCAAAATCATCACTATTAATGTTAGTCTCTTTTTCAACAATGTAACAAGATTTCTTACCTTTTCCTTTGTAGTCTCTATTCCATCAGTAGCTTTTGTCATCTTTTCTATCTTTGTGTTTTCTTTTCCTTTCATCATCTTTATCCTTCCCATCAGGACATCTAGCAGCTATATGACCAACTTTATTACATGCAAAACATATAATAGGGATTTTACCTTTATACTTTCCTTTTCCCCTTCTTAGTCTTCTAGCCATAAGAGCTTCTAGGTCTTCATCAGAAGTGTCACTATCACTTTCACTATCACTTTCACTTTCACTTTCACTGATGCATCTTTCTTTTTCTTTCTTTGGCTTGTTCAGAACTAGCTATGACTTAAAAGAAGATTCAACATTTCCAATACTTCCAACAGTGAAGTTATCATAATTAGAGAGTTCAAAAGTAGTCAGCTTACCAACCAAACTTTCCAAAGTAAGCACATTAGCAAAGTTACATCTAGATTCCTAAATAGCTAAGATCTTAATAGCATATATAGGATGCATGGTTCTTAATACTTTCCCAATTATAGTTTCATCATCAATAGTCCCATTAGCTCCTCTAATAGCATTCACAACTTCTTTTATTCTACTACAATATTGTGCAATGTTTTCACCTTCTTGCATTCTCATTTCATCAAACTTACCTCTAAGACTCTCAACCTTTGCTTTCAGCACATTTAAGTCACCACCATAGATCTTTGCAAGAGTGTCCCACATATCCTTAACAGTTGTGCAGTCCTTAATGTTCTCAAATTATGGATAGCTTAGGGCAGATGTAATTTCCAGCATTGCTTGATTATGTTCTTGCTTAGCTCTCATTTCTTCGGCAGTCAAAGGTACGACGGGTGAGACATAACTATTCTCAATGTAGTACTTTTCAAAGTCACCAATACCGACCAGATGTAGCTTCATCAAGCTTTGCCATGTAGGGAAATTTTCCTTGTTCAGCTTCGGTGTCATGCCCCGCAAGGGAACCAGGGAAGAGAACAAAGATTCTCTTTGTTAAAGAAAACCTAAGTAATAATTTATGAAATTTTTTGAATTTTTAAAAGAATTATGTGAACCAAACTTAAACTTAGATTCCTCCCAAGGTTCCCTTTTCATTTAAATGCATGATTCATTCAAATCCATTAAGTAAACTAACAACAAGATTTATTTCTCAAAGCAAAATGCATCATATCTTTAAGAAATACAAAATATTTTCATTTCAGCTTTCCATTTAAAAATCATCTATATTCCTAAGTATCCTTTATGAACAATATAACTTTTAAAATTTATCCAACTCATTTGATACATTACAAATATACTACATTTGATTTTTCAATAGCTTCACTTAAACAACAAGTAATGAAAGCATGTTAAATAATTTGGAATGTTACAAAATCCTTTTCTTTTCCAATATACATCTTAAACATAAAGTTCACATCTCCCTTTCCCTTTTTCCTAAATCTACCCATTCCAAATACATCATTTTGAATTACATCAATGATTACATTCAACTCCTCATGGGAGGTAACAATAATTTTACATCAAGAGATATAATTACAAAGCCTTCATCCTTCAAATTGGTACATAAGAAAACATGAATCTTCAAACACTACATCCGCAAGAGATACCTCGATAAAATATTTACCACCCAACCACATGGATACCTAAAAAGGCCCACTCCCCTGTGCTAGGAGATAAACACCAAGGTCCACAAAGAAGGAATAGCTAGGCCAAACCTAGGGTTGGGTAACCTTTCCCAAATAGCAAATAAAAAATGATCGAAGTATAAATCTTTCCCCAAAAGACTCTAAGGCTTGGTAGAAACTCTAAGCAACAACCTAAGTGAGTGTCATCGCATAGCCCTCACTCCTTGGGTTGTCCTGGTACTAGCCACTTCGGGCCCCGGCCCCCAAGTAGGCACATGTGGGATCGAATGCCTTTTGTACAGATAAGTGCCATTCGATCGTACCTACGCATAGGTACCTTCTCCCACTCCCATCCATAGCCTTTACTAGCGCTAATGGCATGGGTGAGGTACACTTAATCTTTTTAATATTTTGACCCATTCCCATAAGTTTAATTTAATTTTTCACTTGTTAAATAACTCTTTAGCCGGTTATCCTGGTTCTAGCCACTTAGGGCCCCGGCCCCACACTGAGAGCCACTCACTAGGTGTCGTTAGGTTTTCTACCCTTAGCCCACATATCATAATTACATCATACATGTAGTAAAAACACTTCACATAATTCCAACACAACAAGAAATGAACATATTTATAGTTTACACAAAGTTTCATATGTCAAAACACAATATAAAACTTTCCACATGCATTGAAACAACATTCCATAGCTTATTCCAAAAATCTAGGAAAACGTCTCCTGTGCCTAAAATTTGACTAAGTCTGAATTTTAAGAAATCTCAAAATTATAATTTGCATCTTAACTCCTATGAATCTGAAACCTATCCCAAACATCTTAGAAGGTACCTAAACCCTTTATACAATTATAACTTAAATTAAGTCTGAATCCTTTTTTCCTCGGTTTATACTAGCTCTGTCGATTTATACTGGACTGGTCGGTTGACACAGTATTGCTCGGTTGACACACTACTGACCTGGCTTGGTTAACACTAAACCAACCTAGCTCAGTTAGCACACTACCGGCCTAGCTTGGTTGACACATTACTGACCTAGCTTGGTTAACACACTACCGACCTAGCTCGGTTAACATACTGAATCGACAGGAACTGCAGAGAACGACTGTCAACTTTGTCTTGCGGGTAAAACTGGGCATTATGAGGACTAAGGTTGCCTAATATGAGCATGACCCATTTGAGATCTCCCAATTTCCCTTCAGAAACAGCCCATAAATCCTCCCTATCTATCTAACAAATATATTCTAGATCTGGGAAAAGAAAGGTGGCACATAAATAGACATGAAATAGTAAGGTTGCAACAGAAGTTCTAAAATCTGGAAGCATTCATAATACATCCAATGATAGTAAAATACACTATCCTACAAGATCAAAACCACTTCTACCCTCCCAGGGAGGTTTCACCACAGTGAACATACAAACATTCATAAAATAACTTTCCACAAACACATTTCAATTACACAGAAATAAAACATATATATATATATATATATATATATATATATATATATATATATATAGAGTTCCCGATTCTAAACAAAAAGGTAAACAATCATAATCTGATCGAGTAATAGATCATTCATATACACAATCATAGTCATGGGAAGAATGGAGATTCTTCCTAGGTTAGACCCTACCTGGGGTCCTGCGGAGAATCGTCTATCCCTTGGTTGGGGACTCTCAGCAAAATTTCTAGCAAATATCCTCCTAGAAAATACTCCTCTGGCAATCAACTCCAGGCTCTTCTTCAAATTCCTCCTGTAGGTAAGCTCCAAATCCTTTCACCTCCTCTCAGAGAAATCAATAGTCTCTCTTCTCTAAACTATAGAAATATCCTATTAAAATTTAAGCCTCTCCTCAAATAAAATTTCCTCTCCAAAAACCCCCAACTCCCTTCACACAAGAAATATTTCCTGTATATAGAATGGAGAAGGTGGTTGCACGGGTAATCCAATTGGTGCAACCATCCCAACCATCCATCCGTTAATTGTTAAGCTTAAATAATATTATTAAAGCCTTTTCTGGAAAAGATATAACTATACCTATCTATTACCATAATCAAATTTATGTTTCCTCTACTTTAGGGAAGGTAATAGTAATTATTATTTATAACACATTTACTGTACCAATAAATTTATCTAATTATTTATTAATGTAACACCATAATTACTTACTCACCAATTATATAAATATATGTGTGCATATGCATATGTGTGCACCCATATGACTATGTGTACATATATTATTTTTATTACAAATATTACTGCAAACATAATATTATTATTATAAAATGTATTGTTTTCTAATCCATATTCTTTACAAAATATAATAGCGATATATAATATGAAGCATACCATTATTATTAAAACTTTTATTACTATAGACCTTTTGTCATTATGAGTATCATAAAATAATACCATAAAATTATTCATTATTATAGATATTAGAATCACATGATTTAATCGCATGCCAACTCGATCCTAACTAGATATGCTAATACATAAGTAGCTAATAATAAAGATTACTAAATCATATCCTCAAATGAACAATAATTCACTTCCATAATCTACTAATAAAATTGAACGTACTATAAAGACAACTAGAACTACTATACTCAAAAATTCATTCTCAATGAATACAAAAGACAAGATGCTAACTACAAGATCCACAAAACCAATAAACTGAGAGTTCACCTAATACATCCACACAAGAGACTGACTCGATACTTCCCACCTAAGGATAAAAGGATCAAAGGTGAAGTTTCTTCTTGTGGAACCTGGTGATATCTCTGTACAACAACAATGATTGAGGATTTTGAGGGATCGCTCAGACCTGTGAAGCCAGGTGGAGATGATATCCTGTACCTACAATCCTGCATCACCAAGAAGAGATACATATACATATGGACATACAAATCAGATATATGTAAGAAGATGACCAGGATTGATACATCATGTGGACCTCAACTAAGTGAGTAACTACGACTTCATCCTGAGTCATATAAACACATCAGACACATGTCCATGAAACATAAAACATCATGATAATGGTTAGATTCAAATCCTTGGGTTAGATCCATGAAACATATATTTAATAGATGGTTTTCTAATCTCATAAGCATATAAATATTAACCATAAATGAGCATATCCATCATATCATCATCCACAAAATATAAATGCAAATGTATAGTCCTGACCATAATAAAATTTCCAAATCAGAAAAGTCCAAGTATCACCATAGGAGAGGTATTACATTTGGTACCTCCTTCTTATACATCCTGATCATTTGCTTCAAGCCCCTTTAAACTTGATATCTATCAACACTAATAATAAGCAACAAAGCTTTGATACCAATTGTTCATATGATTTAGAACAAGAAATAAGGGGGGTGAATCAGTTGTTCTCAGATCCTGATGTATAAAATAATCTCAAAAACTTATCCTTAAATCAGATCCAAAACCAAAACAAACTTGGTCATCACAGATTCAATAATAGAAACATCTAACAATGCAGTCCACTACCCAGCTGTAACTTAACTTGTAAAACATAGTAATGTTTAGATCTAAACATTCACACAAGTATAAACACTAGGATTTATAGTGGAAACCCAATTTGGGAAAAACCACTTTGTAACATGCTACTATTATTTTCACTCTTCTGAAGTGAGCCTTGTAAAAATCCAACCTTGTCAAAGGTTACAATACACACTGTCAAATGTGACCCAGTTAAAGGATTTCAATCACCCTGTTAAAAGTGAGCCTAGTCATAGGACTTACATACACTCCATTAGAATGCAACCTTGTTCAAAGGATTTAACATATGACTGTTATGTCAACCTTTGTTAAAAGGATTTTGACTGTTACATTGGTTAGAAAGTAGCAGCAGTATTATCTAAAAAATATACAACTCACTTTGCAAATATCAGATTTGATTCCGTACACTAATGCTAGTTTTACTGACTTTGAAACTTTGCCATTTCCATCTCTGATATGCTCGAAAATTTTCTTCAAGAAAACACCACCATTCTCCTTCAACCTTTTCTGCTTATTTAGTCAATAAAATTTTTCTCTTCCAGCATTCTCTATTCACCATGTGCATACATATCATAATGTTCAGGTTTCCTTATATTTTCCTCAATTAGGTTAACTCATCTTTTGCCGCTCAATCTCATTTGTAGATCTTAGGGTGAGGTCAGATTCATTGAATCTACCTACTTTATGTTATTTGGATCCTTTTCTAGAATCATCTCAGATCTCTTAGAGATTTATAAAAAAATGTTTTACAATGCATTTAATGCTTCCAAACAATCAATAAATAAAGTCAACACATTTTACATAATCCAAGAATTCAGCAATGTCGGATCCAAAATTAAATTCTCTTCAAATATAAAATTGCTGATGCTCGGTCAATATTGTGATTGTTCACTTGGTCTTCATGTAGAACGCTCAGTCATTACTAAAACTATTTCCTCAGCTTGCACTGTCTTCCTTGGAAATTTACTGATGCTCGATCGACACTATAATTTTTCTCGGCATATACTAACTCGGTCGACACTAACATCACTCAGCTTAAACATGTTTTTTTCATTCTTTTCTCGGTTAAGCCTACCAGTTTAGTCTTCAATCTTACTAAGATAAACAATACATTATCTCATCATAGTGCATCATAGTCAAGTACACTTTGTAGTATCAAGATAACTCAACCTTTCCCTAGGTGCTATTGTTACCAACCTTTCTTAACCCCTTAGCAACACTCAAATAGATATAGTACTTTCCTAAGTAGCAACAGTCTTACCAATTAAGGTTTGACATCAATGACAATACAACAATTGTTTCAATTCAGTTTCCAACAATAACCAACTGTCATCTATCTTTGCAACAAAACAAAAAGCTTCAGATGTGTTTAAGTCAAATACATTACCTCTAGTTTTAGTACC
Source organism: Chamaecyparis obtusa (assembly GCA_027943335.1). Taxonomy (NCBI): domain Eukaryota; kingdom Viridiplantae; phylum Streptophyta; class Pinopsida; order Cupressales; family Cupressaceae; genus Chamaecyparis; species Chamaecyparis obtusa. The sequence continues at coordinate 2,169,729 of BSBK01001755.1, read as the reverse complement.
AGTTGCAATCATGTTTCTATCTTACTTTTGATAAAACATTTCCCATGAATGAACTTTAATTGATATCCTTTGTCCATCAGCTATCCAACACTCAACAAATTGTTCTTAAGTCCATCAACAAGTAGTACATTTATGATGAATATTAGTCCTTCCATCTAAAGAAATAGATCCTACTCCTATGATAGGTTTAGGAATATTGTCACCGAATCTTACAACACCACCATCATACTTATTTAGTTTAACAAAATTGTTTTTGTCTCCAGTCATATGATGTGAGAAACCACTATCTATAACCCATTCAAATTTCTTATTAGCACGTGATAATAAGGATTTTTCCTCATGTACTGGTTTTTCATCTTTAATAGCAATAAATCCAATCTCTTCATAATCACAATCATCATCATCAGAAATACCTTCACTAGAATAATAGCATTTCTTTTCATTTGAGTACTTAGGCTTGAAAAACTTAGGTTTGTGCTTAAGAAATCTTGTAGGACATCTAGATGCAAAGTGACCTATCTTATTGCATGAAAACCATTTTAAAGGTAATTTTCCTTCAAATTTACCCTTACCTCTCTTTTCTCTTCTAGAAATCAGTGCAACAAGTTCATCTAGCTTTCTTTCTTCTTCTTATATCTGTTCCCATTCATTAGCATACTCATCAAGCTCTTCCTTTATATTACCACAGCTGGAGCTCGCAATTCTAGATATTGTCTTCTTGTGTGTAGATGCCTTGAATGCTATTTCAAGCTTAGGTAAAGAATCTCCCAATTTAGGAACCAAGGTAACGTAGTGATTATCTTGGCATTTAGGAACCAAGGTAATATAATTACTATTAAGTTTCCTAAGTAGGCTCCCAAATTCTAACGAAGTCTTTGGAAACTTTAGTAACATCACACTTAACTATATCCCATAATTTCTAAAAAAATGTTGGGGGAAATCCATTGGGTCGAGGTGCCTTATAAGCTCCCATAGAAAACAAAACAAATTTTACTTCCTCCTTTGAAACTGGAGCAAGAAAAAGCACATTGTCAACATCCTGAATAACCATGGGAAGGTATTGGAGGAGGTTATCCAGAATTGTATTAGAGACATTCTTGTTTTGTTCAGAGTAAATATGGAAAAAAAAATGAGAGCCACTTCTCCAATTTTATCAGCGTCATGGACTTCCTCATTACTGGCAATAATCAAAGATTTGATGGTATTTATTTTCTTATGCCTAGAAGCTGACATGTGGAAGAAGGTCATGTTTCTATCCCCTTCCTTCAGCCATAGAACCATTGATCATTACTTCTATTAAATTAGAGAGGTTATGCTTCTATTTCTATCTCCAAACTTCCTCTTCCTCATGGATAGATGGCAAAAAATTTCCTACCACAATAATCTATTAGAGATATTCAAGCCTAGCTCCAATTTCTTTTTCTACTTGAAAATATCTCCAAAAGAGGACTTACTCCACTCTTTTACCTCTATTATGATAATATTCAAATTTTGGGAAATTTTGTACATGGTTGTTCCCTAAATCAAGGTGTTCCACCACCTAGAAATGTAGTTTCTAAAATCCGGATGAGAGTTCCACATTATCTTATAATGAAAGGGGAGGGGGCCAAAAAAAGATTTATTAACCCAATTTAGGAGGATAGGTGAGTGGTTAGAGACTGTTCTAGGAAGAGACGATAAAGAGGTATTACAATCCAGATCCCATCTAGCTGACATAAGAAATATATCACATATGACTTGGATCAAGTGCTGACCTTTCCTATTATTATACCAAGTATAAGGGTTACCCTAGAGGTCAAGATCAGCCAGGTCATTTGGGCAGACAAAATTAGAAAGATCGCCCATGCTATCACTATAGTCCAACAAACCTCCCAAATTTTTCAGAAGGGTATAATGGAGAATTAAAATCGCCAACCACCATATAGAAGGCATGTTCATTTTTTAGAAATTAACAAAGAAATTTCACTCCATACTTGAACTCTACCCGCTCGAGTGTTAGAAGTGTAAACATTGAAAACACACCAAGAAAATTTTCCTAATCGAAATGAAATTGCAAGGAAATTGTGCAAAAAAGAAAAGGCTTCTCCATCCAATTTACTTGAGTTCCATAGTGTAGCCACACCACCAGAAGCACCATCAACTTCACTGTAGTAGAAAGATGCTCCCAACCACAGTCTATCCACCAGGTTAGCAAAATTTTTAAAAGTCATCTTAAATTCCTGTATAAGAAGGACATCCACCTTAACACATAAAATGTATTATTTTAGAATATATTGCTTCTAGGGGCTATTCAAGTCCCTCAAGTTCCATGAGAGGAACTTCATTTTTTGGTCTAGTGAGAGGCATCCAGAGTCAATTGTCTATCATGGGAAATCTCTCTTGCCATTGCTTTGGTCCTAAGGACCCTTTTCGAAGGTCTGCCAATTTTGTTGTCGATCCCCACATCCACTTTCTTTCCTCCCCACGTCTTCCTCTTTGGGACTTTCCACTCATCTTTATCAACATTAGTAGGGGAAGCAGGGGCTAATTTATAATATGTAGAAAGGATGATATTTTTGGTGACTTCCACAACAAGGTCATCAATAGAAGAGGTTACTGAAAAAGCATGGGCAAACTAAAGGGATTTAGCTGGAGTGGAAGGGCCATTATTCTTCCAACTAAGAGTCTTATCAGTTGAGGATTATTTAGGAATAGAAGAACTAGGAAGAACTATATAACTATGTTAGGAATGGGAACACTAAGAGGGGAGGGAGGGGGGTGAATCAGTGTTCTATAATTAATTTTTGATTCTTGAAACTTAACTCAATTAATTAAATATTGAAATGAATAGTAAAGAAAATGAAGTATTCAACCATAACACATAACACAAGATATGTTCACAGGGAAACCTTGGCCAGAGGAAAACCCGGGTGGGAATTAGTACCCACTAATAATTGCACTTAGTATTATGAACCTATTAATGCTCCTTTGCCTTGTTAGGAGTAGTCTTTACAAAGTTGAGTACAATGACCTGGTCAAAGATCCAACCCTGTTAGGGGTGGATGGCTCACTGCCAGAGCTCATTGATTAATGAAGAAGGCTACAACCTCATGGTTATTAGATACACACTATATCTGTAAGGTGAATTGTTTCTTTGACACTGGTGTCTGATCAGTTCCTTTTCTATGCTGATGCTTTAACCTCTTGTAAAGCTCTATATCATTCTTACAGCTCTAATACATACTTCTCATATTTCTTCTCATCTCTATATTCCATGTCATGCTCAAATAAAAAAGTGCATGTCATATATACATGCTGAATAGATGCAACCAAAACTAACTACTAGGTCAGCCTATAACTTAACACATACAACACTTCCAAATTAATTGGCTCGAGCGTGTTTAAATACAATGATATTAACAAGTTTATAACACAATTACAATAGGGGCATAGCCTTTACAAAAAAAAATAATACACGCTAAACAAAAAGCTATTTGTCAGCTCCATGCTTTGTTATGTTTTGCCGCTGACTAACTGTGTCACTTAGACTTGCTGTAACTTATTCATATTGTCATATCTAACTATGCATTCTTAGACTTAGCATAGTAACATACTCAAAAGCTTATCTCTAAGGGCGCATACCAAAACTTAGTCATAGGCGCGTGCGTTGATGCTCTGATCATTGGGTGCTTCTTTGTCTGCTCTATCTTCCATACTTAGCTAAATTTTGATCTTCTAAGTTAGTGCGCTGACTCCAAAACTTCATATGAATTTGTTTCCATAATGAAAACATCAGACTTAGTCATATATACTAGTAAATTCAACTTGCCAACAAACTATTCTTAGGAGTCTCAGTTTCCCACCCTCTTTGAATGAGTAGTCATTCTTATTGCGAACATTAGCTACCCGACCAAGCTTCTAGCCTGGGATTGTATAACCCTTTTCTGGAGGGATTTATCCATATTCCAAGGGGCCCAGGGGGGATATTAGCTTTTCCTACAAGTTATTTTTAGCTTTATACTCTGGGGTCTTCATGAGATTAAGAATTCCATCTAGAAATGGGTAATCTTCCTGACCTTAAACAATACACATAGAAGAATCAGTCAAGTGCTCCATTCTAGAGGTTGAAGCTATTTCCTAACCATTTTCTTGGGCATTTTCCTAGGATGGAAACCTCTCCTTCTTCTTAGGTTCCTTGGGGGGAGGAACCTTACAGTTAGAATTGACATGACCATGCTTGGCACAATGCTAGCAGTAGAAAGAAGCATTCTCATCAATAATAGATTGAGTCCATTTTCCCCACTTGGATTTAAGGGAGATAAAATTTGGAAGGGACTTATTAACAACCACATTCACACAAAAGTGGTCATAGACTAACTTGGACCTGGTGAGTGTAACAATGTCTATCGAGAGATAATTCCCAAAAGAATTTCCAAACTATCTAAACACTTGCTCATCCCAAAACTTCAAAGGGAGGCCACACAAATGAACCCAAACCAAAGCCCATAAATTAAGGTCTACACTAGGATCAAACCTAGGTTTCCATTTTGAGAGCCCCATAAAGTGTTAATTACCATAGGTCCAGGTGCCAAAAATAACAAACATAAGGTCGTCCTCCACTATGAATTTAAACAAGAAGAGGTTACCAGGGATAAACAAAATACTAACACTCCCTTTGATCTTCCAACACACATTTTCCCAATGATGTACCATGTCAATGGTCGGCATGATATCCAAGAACCTCTTAACTAGGTATAGGTGAAAGGAAGAAACAATTTTGTCCATAACCATATTAGGCAAGAAAATTTATAGGCCGTCGTCAGCCTGAGAAACTTGAGGGGTGATTAACTACAATACATTAGTAGGCTAGCCTACTAATACGTTCTTCCTTGCACCATTTTGATCCTTGTAACTACTGTCCCCCACGTCAGCATTGAGAGATCCAGCTTGGGTGGTAGAATGATTTGGAATCTCCCCTAGAGAAACATTTTTGTGAGAAATGATAACATCGCCCTCATTTGAGTTGGAAGCACCCAATTGGGCAGAGGAATCATTATTCAAAACCTTTCCTTTGGTTCACATTTCCTTGCACACAGACACTATGGAGTTGAATTCCATCATCATTATTTGCATTTTAAAAACTAGATAAGGAGAAAAATGCTTCTTGGTATAGAGGAAGTGATAAATGTTTTGATGTAATTAACTTTATCATATGATAATCTTAGGTTATATAACACATCCATACATTGTACCATAATATCCATTTTAGGGAAACGTTTTATTAATTTGAAGAGCCAAATCAGCTAGTTTGTAGATCAATAATAAAAACCAACTGAAGTATTAGACTACTATAGCCTTACACAACAATAAAAAAAAGTATTAGACTACTTTGGCCTTGCACAACAATAAAAAAAAGTATTAGACTACTTTGGCCCTACACAACAATCAAAGTTGGTCCTATAATGGACATCTCAATACATGATACTTTTTAAAGTCTTACAAGCATTAAAAAATTGAATTTTATCACATGAGAAAATTGTGTTGTGCTCTAACATAAGCTACATTAGTGTAGAATTGATGTGAACTCACCACACCCCATGTTCACTCGCAAACTAAAGATAACCTTATGTAAGAGAGAAAATGGTGATAATAACATGCTTGATTAATTGGTTGAATGTGAAATGACATAAGATGCCTTGCTTATAAAGATATATTGATGGATAGGATTAACCTTGGTATTATGATGTGTCTTAATCGTATGTAATATGGGAATTAACTTGACAATTATTAAATGACCTAGAACATTAGAATTAAATATCAAAAGATAAGATTCTATGACAACTAAAACTTATAGAAAGGTTCCTAGGACCTAAGTAAACTTAATCATGTCAATAGGACCCCACCAAGGAATCAGTGAGGGCATAACCTTATTCACACTAACAATTAGACCTAAGCTTATGACACCAAATATTGACCATTTCTTATCTACTAAGGGACTTTTTCTTTTTATTTGTGATAGAAATTGAATCAAAAGGATATACAATTCTTGAATGTGAAAAAGACTTGCCAAGCATTCGCACTAACCTCATAAATAGTAGATGTTGCATAAATTTTAATAATATACTTTAAAAAAAAATGTATCATAGTTTCATTGTCTAATTATTTTGACTTTTGATTTTTGGATTACTAAATTAAAAAATGTATAGTTTGTAAGGGTGAAGATATTCAAATCAAATGAAACAAAACCTTGCATAAGATTTCCACGAAGTATATTGTTCAACATTTGTGTCAAACAAATGAGTTAAATCTATTATATTGTTTTGTCTTATTGCTAATCAATTTGTAACTTTTATAGTTCCATCACGTAGTATGATCACAAAATTATTATTAATAAGTTTTGTACAAACTAGATTGTAATTGAAAATTTATAACTATATCAACATATAGATATTTATGTGCTATGAAGTATGCTTTGTTCAATGAAATGTAATAAAAAAAATGAACATAAACAACAAAACTCTATATTATATCAATTCATATGCTAAACTATTAATTTTATTTTCTCTCTATATCTTTATGCCATGAAAATGCCTTCTGATATAAAAAACCAAGCTTTTTTCCCTTTTACATTTTTTTTTAAAACATTTTTTGTTAAATTATTTTCTCCATTTAATCCAAGTTTTTGAAGAAATCTATAATTTTGGTTTGTCCAAATTTTTCCTAAGATATTTTTGCATGTATGATATAATTCACTCCTCTTGGCATTATGACACAGGGTAGGCAAGGAGGATCCAAAAATGTATCATCCAAGTCTACACTAGCGGTAACAACAACAACAACCACAATGAAATACAACAATATAATGCTTCAAATAGAATTTCATTCAACATGCCCAACTCTAAGGCCTTCCGGGTTAGGGCCAAATACAATCACTTGCAAAAGTATTTCTACAATCTCCTAGCTAGTCCAGCTCTAAAACACATCAACAACTGATGGAAACACTAAGGCAGATCTAAAATTTAACTCGCAAGCCACCAAGCATGCAACCACTAGCTCTGCTTTCACACTATCAGATAAACAATCCAATCTTCAAGATCTCACCAGATGCAACTTTTATCTTTTAGAATCTACTTCCTTGACTCTATACCCTTAAATAACTACCCAAACACTCCTTAAATACATTTCCTCAACCATAAGTCAGCTAGAAGAAATAATTAACTCCTAAGCCAAGTCGGCTTCTACTATAAACAAATATTAAATGCAACAACAGTCGGCTCACAAATAGCCTTACAAACAATTAATTCTCCATGTCGGCCTCGAGATCCACATAGGAGAATACAACACAAGCTACCAACATTAAATACACCAAGTCGGCCAACCAAAACTCCAAGAATTCCAGTTAGTAAACCACAACTACTGAGCACTAGTAAAACAACCAAGCACGCCTGGCATCACCGAGCAAGCATGTCGAACGAGCACCACAAGCATCACCGAGTACATGTTCCACCGAGCACTAGAAGTTTTACCGAGTTCCTTCAGTGACTGATACTCTTCAATAAATGAGATCCTCAGTTAAAGCTACAATCGAGTAACATAGAACCACTTCAACACACCACCATGCGGATTTGCTGAATACCCAAGAATGCCATCGCATCACATTACTCTAGGAAAATTTTTATTATGATTTCTATAATATTAGAATAAGATAAGGATTTTTATTTGGAGATCAATAAAGATAAAATTTTGGTTTGTACATTGTATTTTCTCATTTAGGAAGATAGGTATAAGTGATGTATATACTTGTAAATAGGGAAATATAACCTACTTTCATACAAATTATTTTATCTATTAGTTAGGTCACAATGATAAATAAATGGCTTTGTATAATGAGTTGCAATTAGAATATTAAAATGAAATGTTAAATAAAAAGTAGAATTAATTAAATTAAATTTTCATCTACAACTAGATTTTAAATGTAGAGAGGTGATTTGTCCAAGGATCAGAAGTTTATTGCTTGCATGAATGATTCTCATGCTTTAGCAAGCTGATTGTGTCTTGCTTGGTATTCTTATATGTGTGTAGCTTTGATATTTGGATTGAACTTGATGAGATAATTTGAATTGTAACTCATGACTGACTTGACATGTTGTTGATTTTTGAGGGCTATTTTCTTAGGTCTTCTAATGTTTGGATATATACAAAGGTTGATGATATTCATGAACACTTTGGGGAATCTAATGAATTATGAGAATCATGTCCTCCTTGAACCCCTAGTTGGATTAGCTTTATAGTTTTGATTAAACCATTTAAAGGAAACAAATAATTGTTCAATGAACCTAGGATGATGTCACAAGAGGATAATGCAAATTATATTATCCTTCAAGCTCTATGGCTTGGATTTTCTTCACATTTCCACATGATTTTACATATACAAAAACATGCCTTATAATTCAATCATGCACATACATTAGCAAAAATGTGCATTAAGTTGGCTGACAATAATATATTGAGAGTTGGAAAAATATAATTAGAATCTAAATCTAAATAGTTTACAGATTTTTTATTCATTATTGTAGAAGTGCTTTTCATCAATTCTACACTTTTGGTTTTGATTTAGGGATGATAGGCTTCCAATATAGGATTGCTATGAGTCAAATTTACAAAACAATATGTTATTTGTATGCTTCTTATTCCATTTGAGGCACCAATTAAAATGGGCTAAAAACACAAGAGATTAATTGTAGACACTTAAGATGGCAACCACCACATTAGAAATATCTTGTATATTTTTTTTTAACAATAATCAAATTAATACTACTTATTTAAATGATAAAGTCATTTTTCATATTAATTGAGTAATTGTTTTATTATTTAATTAATAAATTTGACTTTTATTTTATCATTAGTTAAATAAATTATGTTGATTTATTTAATTAAATAATTTATTTTTTTCTTCTAAAGTTCTTATTCCAAATGAATAAATTCTATTTTTTAATTGTACCAACTATATCTTTAATATTATTTCATAAATTAAATGAATAGATAATATCTATTGAAGTCATCTAAAATTCCATTTTATCATTAGTTGAATAAAAAATTAGATCTAATTGACTAATTATTTTCATATTCATTCCTCATTTTCTTTAAAATAAACAAAGTCAACCTTGCACAAGGCTCTAAGTGCATAACATTAAAAAATAATTTATTTTCAATCTTCACCCTACATTGAAAATGAGAAAATCTATATTTATTACTTTCCACTCATTGTCTTAATCACATGCACTAATTATAAGATACTAATTGTAGGCTTCACATGCTCTCTTGCAAATGAATAAAACCTCTCACCATTGCACAAGATCAAATCCTATTAATTAATAATACTCTCCCAAATATATAAATCAACCATTTCTCATTATTGGAATTAGATCATGGAAGAAAAGGTCATGTTGCCACAAAGGATAACTACATCAACTTTCAACAACAATAATCATCTTGATTATATCTCATAGGCATCAAAATCTATATTTTTGAGAATCTTGTTCTCTTTTCATCATTTGTATGCATCCCTTGTAATGCCCCAAGCTACATGTCTAAGACAATAGCTAACTAAATAATGTTATTTTTGAAACAACGCAAATAACTAAGATTCAACATGTATTTTACACCAATGTAGACATTCGTGTTATGTCAAACATGGTACAAGAACACTAACAATAAGAACATGCTTAACCATTGTTGTCAACAAGAGGAAGACTAACCGATTGTAGGATAAACCATCATGATCAACCTACAAGAGGGGAAACAATTCCTACATAATGATTGGGTACTAATCCATGATCACTCTCTCTTGTTAACACAACACAATGATATGATGAGGGAAAATTAACCTCAAATCCCTACCAAGATACATAAACTCTTACAACACCACAAAAGATCACATAGATGATGGAATGATTATGAGTTATCACTTGTCATCTAGACACAACAATTGGGTTTACGAATGTGTAGGATGAGGGTTGTTTAAACATGTTTTCATTGTGCCAAAAGATCAACTTGTTAACACTTGATACAAATGTCAAAGATAAATTGATCCATGGAGTTAGTCCAAATCCAAAATTAGAAGGGGGTACTGATGATCACTCCAAGAATATTCTCCTCAACATCACCTAAGGGGGTTTGAACCCACAACCCAACTTTAATACCAATTTTTGGAACATGTATGTCCTTGCACCAAATATAACATGTTTACACTTAATACAAACACCAAAGATAAACAGATCCATGAGAGGTAGTTAGATTATTTCCCAAATCTAAAGGGGGAAATTGGTGATTATTCCAATAGAGGGAAACAACCACCTTTGATACTATCAAAAACCTTACACAACACTTAAGCACAAGGGAAAACATTCACAAAAGATATCCTTAATAGGAAATATAAGCCTTGCACTAATTGAAACAGTGACAAGTCATTTTGAGGTAGTGAAACACTTCCCATTTCAAAATGTTTCATAACTCCTCTATTATGAAACTTGTGGATGAAGTGACAACATGTGAAGAGTCACTAGGCTAAGGAGAACAAACTCACACACAATTTTCTTGAGAAACAATTTGAAATATCTATCGTACACCAAAATAAGGGACAACTATGCATAAGAGGACTATAACACCTAAAAAGGACACTAATGTGCTAGGACAGTAGTACCACACATTGGATTGGCATACATGCATTAGTGTCTAAGAGTTGTATAGGTATCAAAAATCTATATTATAGTCATTTATCATGCTATACTCTTAGCTAGCGTAATCAGGGTAATAAGGTAGTTGTAAACCTGCAATAAACATAAGATCTTAAACACAAGAAGATCATTAATAGAAGTTAGTATCCATGCAATGTTGGGCTCTTAGTATTGAGCTCAAAGTATGCCAACATAAGGATTAAAAGCATAATGTAGTTTGTGGCTCCCAAAATATGAGAAAAGGCTCTCATTATATAGATTTTTAGAGGTCTCAATTAGGATTCCCTAATTTGTGGGTTGATTGGCTATGATTGAAGAGTTGAACTTAGAGTGAGTGGGAGTTCAACTCAATTGATTTCTTTGTTTAATAGGATTGATTGATTTGTTAGCAAAATAGATTGAAGAGTTAAAAGGATAGATTGAATAGTTGACTGATTTGATTGAAGACTTAAAATTGATGAGGTGGACTAGAAGACTGGATAGACTGATTAGTGAGGAGAGAGAATTGTGGAGTTTTAAATTTGATTGAATAGTTAGGAATTTTGATTGATTAGTGAAGTGAAGGTTAGTATTAATCATCTTTGGAGGAATAAATATGATTAAATAAATGAAATAATTCATTTATTTTCATAAGTGGAGAGATATAAATAAATAATTACTTATTTATTTATTTTTAGAGGACCAATTAGTTTAATTACATAAATATTATTTATTTAATCATGAGTGGGGAATTGATTTAATTATCACATAAATACAATAATAATAAGGAAATATTAATTAAATAGTATGATTATTTAATTAAATATAATGACATAGGGAATAAATAAATAATGTTAATTATTTTATTATTTTATAGACAAATAATGGATGAAATTAATAAAAATTACTTAATTATGAAATTATAGAGAAATGAGAATTTAGAATTTAGATTATAGTAAGACACAAATAGATTAAATAATAAATATATTTTACAATTTAAGATGAATGTTAGTAAACTTATTGCATTAGAGAAATTGGTCATTTTTAAGTGTCTATAACTAGAGACAAAATGAATGACCATTTCTAGGTTTCGTACTTAGGGAAAACCTCTACGACTCACAAAAATAAGATTACAACCACATAGATAGAAATTTTTTTTAAAAAAAAAAGGAGAGAAAGAGAGACAACCTTGTCCAACCTTTAATGATTATCCAAAAAAGGAGATTCCTCCCAACAAGATGAGAGGCCTACAATGGAATCCAAAATAAATCCAAGGAAACATGAGAGGAAGGAAACATTCCCAACACACCATACCTGTCTTTCAACCTAAGAGGAGAACCTAAATGAACCACCTTGTGGTGGTCCTCACACATTGAATAACCATATAAGGATAGAAATAGGGTTTAATAGCTTTTATGGACAAACTAGGAAGCCATATATATTTCCCATTTATATTGGAAGGAGAATGATCCACTTAGATCATGATGCAGGAGCATCTTGGGTCTTTGAGCAATCTTGCATCAACCAAAAACATTTCTTGTTTTCTATTGTTTACATTATAATCATTGCATTTATTAGTTTCATGTTATGTGAAGCTTACATGATTTTAAGGACCTATTTGGGAACCTTCTCCTATGAGCACATAAGGATTGGATGGACTATTTTAAAGTTAGAGATGTTTTCCTCACTGTTAGAGTTGTATTTTCCTGCTTTCCACGTGCTGATTGCACATCATGTAGCCATTGATCCTTAATGAATCAGCCTTTGTGATCTTATGGAATTTAATAGGACCTAAAATATTATCTTCACCTAATATTGCAAGCCCTAATTCATTATGAGTTGAAAGTTATGACCATTTTTCTTGGGTATCTATTTTCAGCCAGTTTCACGTGAAACATGGAGTTTTTCATCTTCCGCAGTTGGGTATGATGTAATGGGATCTTGCTAAGTTAGGGACATGTTCTTGGATCATGTGTGGACCTAAATGTAACCTCACATTGAGGTTTTTTCATTCCTTCTTTAGTTTTGGTTTACTCTTCCAGGTTGGACCTATAATGTAATTAAATGCCTGACTAGTTGACTTGTGGCTTTGCTGGCTATATATTTGGAGCTTGGGTTATTGTAGAGAGTAGGTAGAGATATGATTATGAAGATACATCATTGGAGATAAATTAGTATGCGAGTTGAGACTCTAAATTCATAATTGTCTTTGTATAAGGCTGAAACCTGGAAGGACTCATAGCCGGGCATGTTGAAAGATTTTATATAATTGCATCAGTGTTGTTACCAGTTGCTTGTCTCATATCCATTGTGTTTTTAGTGATTTCATGTGGTTTTTCATATTTCTTCCATGTGTAACTCTAAGCAGGGATTGTTGCATCAAGTGGTATCAGAGCGAGTTCTTTCTTGTGGATTGGTTATAGGGTGGCAGATTTGAGATCTGACCTATAACTTGCAGAAGGTTATGATCTTGTTGGAACCTAATTGTCAAGGTGGTTCATGGTAGAGGAAATGATAATGCTATCATGGATATGTTGAGGTAGATTTCAACTAGGCTTGAAGTTGTAGAGATAGACCAGAGAAGAGGTGCACATCTTGAAGATGTTAGTGATGAAGAAGAAGAAGAACCTCATCCTGAACCTAAAATTGAACAAGATGAGGAAAGACTCTTGAGAGTTTTGTCTAAGGCTAACTCCAGACCTGCAGTTGAAGTTTCTTTCTATGATGGAAGACTTGAGACCAATATACTTTTGGATTGGATATCTAAGATGGATAAATACTTTGAGTATGAAGGTACTCCTGATAATAAGAAGGTTAAGATAGCAGTCACAAAGTTGAAAGGTCATGCATCTCTTTGGTGGGATCATTTGCAAACTGAGAGATAGAAGAGAGGAAAATAAAAGATCAAGACATGGATGAAAATGCTTGGAAAGATGAAAAAGAAGTTTATTCTAGCTGACTACCAAGTTATTTTGATGAGAAAAATGCAAAATGTTTGACAAAAGGACATGAGTGTGAAAGAATATACTAAGGAATTTTACAAATTAGATATCAGATCTGGACATGTGGATGATGAAGTTGAGAAAGTGGCTAGATACCTGAATGGTTTAAGGACATCTATTCAAGATAAGATCAACTATGTTAAGATAGAAAGTGTGGAAGAAGCATATCAATTTTCTTTGAAGGTAGAAGAAAGATTGACAAAGAGACATGAACAAAGACAGAGAGAAGAGGTGGCAGATTTAAGAGAAGTATAGGTAGATCTTATGGAGAAAGTAGCAGATCTGAGAATGCAGTGCAAGATAAAGGATGGAAAGATGAACCTGCTAAAAGAGGTAACTACTCTAGAGGCAGCCATATTGGTTACTCTTGGAATAAAAATAGTGGGAAAAGAGAACAGAAATATTGGTTTAAAGGTACTTGTTACAAATGTGGTGAAGGACATAGAGCTTTTCAATTTACTAACTCAGGAAAGAAGACTGGGGGTAATGGTAGAAATAATTTGGCTTGTGAAGAAGTTGAGGAAATGCCTAATGAACCTGAACATGGTGAGAACTTGATGCGAAGAAGGATCTTGTGGAATGAAGAAGCTGATGAGGAACCTATTTTGAGGAAACGTTAGTTCACAACTAGATGTAAGATCACTGACAAATGTTGCAAGGTAATCATTGATAGTGGAAGTTATGATAATTTGGCATCTAAAGAGATATTTAACAAGTTGCAGTTATAGAGATTGAAACATCCTAAGCATTACCATATTGCTTGGATCTAGAAGGAGCATAAAATACTTGTAAGTGAACAATGCCTTGTTAATTCAAAATTGGGAATTATCATGATGAAGTCTTGTGTGATATTATGCCTATGGACTATTGTCATATTCTTTTGGGTAGAATTTGGCATTATGATAGGAAATATTTTCATGATGGTAGTGTTAGTGCTCAAATATGTAGATTATCAAATACTCCTATAATCCCAATGGACATAATCTAGCAAGATGCAAACACTAAGGTAATAAGGTTAGAAAACCTTCTTCACTTCGAGTATGAATACTCAGGCAGGTGTACCTATTCCAATTCACAGTTTTGACTGAGCTTTGAATTGTGAACTAGTTCCTTCATTGTTCTATCCTCACTTCCAAACTCGACTCAATAAGATGAGAGAACTCTAAGTATGGCCCATATTATCCTGATACACAATATTATGATGGAAATCATGAAAGCAATAACACAAAACAATGGCTTAAGGATATTCATCCTTCTTCTTTTTAGAGTTGAACTCAAGGAAGGTTAACCTCATTCAATGCTTCTACAAAGCATTACAAAGCATATCTATGAACTTGTCATAGAATGATTCAGGTTTGCAATTGTACAAATAAAATAAAATGAAACAGTTATTTAGATTTAGGGTGGCAAATCAGTGTAAATAGATCTGAAACCAGTGCCTTATCCACTTGGGCAATAGAGTCAAACCCTACCTCTGCATATAACTATCAAAACTAATTTCCTGAAACTCAAATGACATGCCTAACATACCATCCTTTTAATTCATACTACTGCTATCAAATTCATACATGGATTAGTTGTTCCCAAAAATCTCCCCTAAGATTTTACTCTTTCCTTGAAAGAAACTTAAGCTTAACCCCTATATTCACCTTGTGAATAATGCATTTAAGAAAGCCTTGCAATTTAAATACATAAGAAAAATAACACACTCCATACACAAAGACAACAAAATAGTAGTAATAGAGCTTCAATGTTTTGTATTAATGGTCAAAATGCATAGATACAGTATCCTCTCACTTTTGAAAATAAGGTTTTGTATTCAAAACCTTTCTTATAGAGTATTTTCAACCACCTTTGAAATGAACAAAGACTTCCTACTTATACCAATCAGCCATCTTGGAATCCTCAAAAGGATGCAACAAGCTTCAGATGGCTATTAAAAGATCTTGCACTAAAAATAAGATTACAAACAGATAAAGTTGTTTGCAACAACAGATTACAAATATCTATTTCCAACAAGTCCGCAAGTGGCATCTTTGTCTAAAGATTTTTAAAAGCAGTTGCTAAATTTGTTGCATGAATGATGACCGCCATCCGGCTAATTTATATCATCCTCTATTTGAAACCGCTCTTCCTCTGATTCTATATCAGGTTCCATGCGTAATTCAATTTTGGCTAGGTGTCACATTCATGTCTATGATAACTTGCTTGACATCTTTGTCCTTTTTCACTTTGATCTTCAAGGGTTTGGAGTACTAACACCTGACGCTACTTCACCCGATTGCCCTTTCTTCTGAATCTTCTGACAGATATGTGGATTCCCAAGTCATGTAGGTTTCTTCATTTGGCCAATGAAAGGAAAGGACCTCATCTTTCTTTGGGGACAACTTTTCCCACTCAGCAACCAACTGGTGAACCTCTTTTCTTACATTAGCAAAGTACATCCTAGCATCCTAAAGGAGTTCAATAAAGTGTATGAATGGGGTATTATCATCTGTACATAGAATGGCATTTACTTTAGTCAGTACTTGTCTATCTATTTTCTCCATCCACTGATCTTTATCCTTGATTACCCCATCTACCTTAATAAGACCAGGGAAAATTTGGAAAGCATCCTGGAAATATCTTGTCCTTAAGATTTCTAACCTTCTTCTTATACTCTCCCTATTTACCTCAAAGTCAAAAAGATCCTTGACAAACCTGTAAGTATTTGCTAGCTCAATATTTACAACACATTTATCCTTATTTTGATCAAACCATGACCTCAAACTATCTTTTCTTGTAGACCACCTTTTCAAAATTTTATCCACAGTAGCCACCTCTTTCTGAAAAATTGCTAAGACATCTGCCAATTGTTTTGCATATTTGTATATTTCTTTAGGCCTCACCTTTGCAACAAAATGTGACACCACATCTTTTATCTTCTCACCTAACCTATCCTTTACTTTTTGATCAATATCCTCTTCATCTATAGAAGGAGGAAAAGGGGAAGGGGGAAGTTCAATAATAGGGCTTGATGAGGAAGGCCCAGCAGAGGAGGAAGCTATCTGAATTTGCTCTGATAATTGTACTGGGCCATGTTCTCCCAATTTCTTTCTTAAATCTGCAATCAGAATATCTCTCTCAAGAATCCCCTATTTCATCTCACCATAAACCTTCAAAACTATTTCCAATTTTGCAATGAGCTCTTCCTTCTCTTTAGCTTCCTTTTCTGCCACCTTTGCTATTAATTGTGCAATGGCCATTACCATGCCTAATGCTTCCACCAAATAAATATCAGTAACTCTTCTTACAATTAGACTCCCTGAGAGGTCATCTTTGACAATTTGTTTTCCTTTATCACTTTCATTCTTTCTTAAAGACCACATTACCAATGCTTGATGATTATCATTGAAAATGACTCCCTTAATAGCCTATTCTACTTCCTCTGGAGTGCTATGGAGAGGAGTGGTCTATTTTCTGACTGCATCAAACACTACTACATCAGCTATATCCCATTCTAGGAGGATTAGTACTCCTGACACCTTTACCATATCTCTTCCCTGTTCTATAGTGATTTGTTTAAACTTTGCAGTCATCTCTATTTTCACTTCTTCCTCTATGACTTCTAAATCCTTCTCCGGATTCTCTTCATGTTTCTTCTCAAAGATTTCTTGAAATTGTTTGATGTTTAATTTCCAAAGAAATTGCATAAAGGCCCTAGTTTTAACAAAAGTGTCATCAACCAAAAATTCTTCACAAGCTTGCTTGATTATAGGGTCCAATTCAGTACTTGCTAATTCCCCTACTATTAAATCCAACTTGGGTTCTTCTGGTAGCTCTGGCACTCCCTCATTTACTTCTACATAAGTCATAAAGATTTGACCTAGAGCATCTACTTGCTGTACTCATTCTGTAATCTGTTGGGCATAAAAAATTCTTATAGGAGACTGTGATGGGGAGTACTCCTTTTCCACATGAGCAGGTCTTTCTTCAAATCTTTGCCTTTTTGATGGGGGTGGTGAATCAATTATATCCTCAGAAGTTTGAGGACAAAGAGAATCGGGGATCTCCACAATCTCCTTTTGTTTTCCAACCTATTGTGAGGTTGATGGGATATCCCTTTTTTCTATTTGCTTTTGCTGGCTCTGTTCTGGTATCACCACATTGTAACCAGTCTTCTTTTGCACCATGTACCTCCTTGGGGGTAAGCCTTTTGCAAACATAGGCTTGCTCAGCAATTGTCTAGCCTTTTCTGGAACATCCTTCATAAGCTTTTCCTTCTTCACATTTAGGGTCTGAAAAATATCCTAAAAATAATTCATAAGAGTATCTATTTTCTTCCCCATTGGAGTTATGCTTTTCAGGGGATCCCATCCTGAATCAAATTGCCGGATAAAATCTAGTGTCTTCCTGTATACCAACCATTTTTCTTTCATAACCTCTTGTTCATGTATCTTTGCTACATTCCTAACAATATCTTCAAGGAAATTAAAAATATGGTTGATCATGGCACACTTGGCTCTCTTTTTAAACATTTCATTATAGAAACCTTCTGGATTTGCTATTCTAGCAATTGCAGTAGCCATATGGTATGGAGCCAAAATTTTATCCATGTAAACCCATCCACCCTTGGTAATTATGAATTGATGGGCAATGGTAACATTTGGGAATAAATTCCCCTATCCTTTCCCAGTGAGGGAACACTCTTCAATATCTCCTAATTGCCTCAAGAACTCTGCAATTCCAATCCTAAGGGGTACCTAATAGGGCAAGATAAAAGGGGTCCCCCTGAAACCATACAACCTGATAACAGTTGATACATTGTAGAAAATAACATCTCCCCAATTGTGTACGATGTTCAGGTTCTTAGCAAACTGGTTTGGCCTAACAAGATGTGCCAATACTGTTGGGATTCTTGGGTTGTCTAAGACAAACACCTTCCTGAGTCTAGCTGCAAAACATTTATCAAAATTGATGAAACTATGATCCTTCTTATCCCAGGTCATTGTGAGGCTCCATAGTTGGACTGGCATATCTTCACCATCCTTCTTTCTCACTAATTCCATTTCTTGTTCAAAATAGCTTGCTCCTTTGAACATAAACATGTACATTATGAAAGAGTACCAGCAAAAGGGCCTGTCACCTTCATTCTTTTGAATCTTTACTAATCCATTATGGATTAATTCAGTAATAAAAGGTGCAAAATCAAAAGTAATAGACACGTGTGCATGTAAAATTTGGATCATCATGCACATCAAGTGTATTGGCATCCTTTCACTAACATCTTCTCCAAAAACCTGACATAATGACCAATATGCACCCTTAGCTCTGAGATCAAAATATTCTATTTTAATATGCTCCTGAGTGTTCTGCCCCACAATAACCATTTTTCCAATTTTGGTGTAGAAATCCTTCAACAACTTGCCTCTGAAATAGTTCCTTTGTGCATTATACACTTGCCTTAGTTCTTCAAAATCAATGCTCTCCAAAATTTTTGAGGGTTCACTTAACTTGAACACCTCCCTGATTTCTTCAGTAGAAACTTTGATCAATAACACTCCCTTTGCATCCCTAACTTCTTTGGTGATTGGATCATAACTCTTTGCAACTTGGATCATCAAATCTACATCTAAAAAGACACCAGGCACGACAAGTTTTCCTAGGTCAGACTGCCATATATTGCTTGCAGGGTGAGGGGCATTTCTCTGACTAAAACATACTTTGAATAATTCCAATCCTGTGGTATCAGAATCACCTCTCGCATTGATTGTACCAATTTTGGCTTCTCTAATAAAACTTGTCGTGTCATATAAACCTTCTGCTATTTTTACCCTAGGATCTTTGGGAATCAAACTCTTGGTTTTCACCGGGGTAGTAGAAGAGCCGGGAAGTAATTGCAATAAATCTTTGTGCAAACCTCTTTCACTATACTCTATTTTACCCGACAATTCTTTCCTTGGTGCCATTTTAAGGTTTATCTTTAAAAGAAACCTTTGCAAGATAGACAAAATATAGAACTGTGATTCTTTTAGTAAGGAAGCAAATCGCCCTAGAATTTCACCAAACTTTTTTCTCTGAAACCACTGGGGAATAGTAGCCAAACCTCAGAATTCTTCACGCCTGAGTCTCTGCAAATTTTTCATCTCTTTGTGCTTCTGAAAGTGCACAAAATTCTGATATATGAGCCATTAAAGTAGTCATTTCAACAATTAATTTAGCATGATTGAAACAATTACTCCTCCAGAAGAGTGAACTGTCACTTCTTCAACGGGAAGTTTTAACTTTGCACCATTTTATCTTCAGTTTGAAAAAGAACCGTCGATCCTCATTAGAAAATGATCTAATGGCCTATCACATGATCACATGGCTTTGAAAACACTCACGCAAGCATGCAACTAACCATCACGTTACCTTTCTATTTTTGGCGGTCTCTTGTAACTTCCACCGTTAACACAAAATGTTATTCGCATGATCGCATAGCTTAAAAGAAGCTTATGTGAACATGTGAAAACCCGTTAGCATTCACCGTCATTATCTTCCTTCACATCACCGGTCCCACCTTGCCTTTGTCAATAAAGAAAATCGATGCTTGCAACACCTGGCAGAATGTCAGGTACTTTCTTTCTTTTTGAGCACCGGTGTCTGCTAATACTAACCAATGAGAAAACATTATTCATGCACATCTGTCAAAGGTTTCACCGAAGAATCACACTTGGTTTAATGCAAGATCAACGGCCTGTCGCATGATCGCATAGGCTTCTAAGATTCCATGCGATTATACGACAGCCGTGTGATGTTCCCCTTACTGCTTTTCAAACTTTGGAGATTCCTCTGTTACCGGCCCCACTGTCCTTGGCAAATAAAAGGCCGCCACTTGTGAAATACTTGTCAGTGGTCCCACCTTGTTTCTGCATCAAGCTTCATTATAAAATCAATAGTTATTTTTCATGTTCGCATGGCTTGGAAATATTCCATGCAAACACGCGACTGCCGTTAGATCTTCTTTAAAGATTCATGGTTGGATGAAACTCGGAACATTAGAATACAAGGTAGTTAAGTCATAGGAAATGTTATTTATATCACCGGGTTTCTAGACTTAGGAAGAGATATAACCCCCATGTGAAGAATAAATGCATGTGCTCTTTAATGGACTTAAGTGACTTAAAAATTAATGCTCGAAAAGAAATGAAGAGATTGACTTAGGGTTTATTTTGAAAATGGAAAACATTTTACAGTTTTTGACATGAATTCAAAATTCTGCAAGGACAAGACCTAGGGTAAGGATTTTTGAAATAGGGCTATGACAATTTTTTGAAGAAATTCTGACACCTATACCTAGGAAAACTTCATAGACCAGAGGACTAAACCAACGTTTGAACAAAAACCTTAGAAAATTAAGAATACTCCCAACAGTGGCTCTATCTGAGGATGCTTGATTGCAAAATCATAGCAAGAACTTATGAATCTCTAGGAGGCAGACCACAAAACCTTAACCTAAAATAGGAAATAAACACACAATAGAAACAAACACACCTATACATATATACAAGCCTACTGTGCATGGAAAAAGAATTAACTGAGGAAAAATTTTAGGAATCGTCCATGCACTGGCAATTCCTGCTCTTCACCATCAAAATTTTGCAAGAAATATGAGTCCTTACCATGGGTCTGATGAACAATATAAGGTCCCACCCACAAAGACTCAAATTTTTTGTGTTTCCCTTTATCTTCAGCCCTGGCATTCCATTGGAGAACCATATCACTAGGCTAGAATTTTCTCACAGTTGCTCTCTTATCAAAAAGATATTTCATCTTCTGCTACAACTTCATATTTTCCTTTTGTCCCTCCCTCCTAATCTCATCTAATTCAATCAGCTGAACCATTCTGTCCTGCAGTGGATCACTGATTTCCATGTCCTCTTCTTGCATAAACTTATAGATTGGAAGGAGGTTATTTACTGGCAATCTTGATTTAGCACCATATACCATTTCAAAAGGGGACTTACCAGTAGCCCTCTTCTCAGAAATTCTATCAGCCCATAGTGCTAACTTTACTTTTACATACCAACTTTTCTTATTTTTTTCTAGGGTTTTCTTCAGAATCTGCAAAATACTCTTGTTGCTGGATTCAGCCTGTCCATTGGCTTGTGGATGATAAGGGGATGAGTAAGACAATACTATGCCCATTTTTGAGCAAAAATCAGTGATCTCCTATGACCTAAAGCTCTTAGCATTGTCAACAACCAATTTAACAGGGACACCAAACCTAGTAATTATGTTGTTCATCAGAAACTCAATCACAACAGCACTGGTTTCCCTTTTTGTTGGAATGGCTTCAATCCATTTGGTAAAATAATCAGTAGCCACTAAAATGTGACTATGTCCCCCACTAGACTTCTCAGAGAATTCTCCAATAAAATCCATACCCCACATTGCAAAAGGAGCTTCTGCAACAACAGGGTTCAATAATAATGCACCTACGAACTTCAATTTTTTAGAGAACCTTTGACAAGGTTCACATTTCCTCACATAAGATTGAGTGTCTTTGAACAACACAGGCCAATAGTATCCTGCTCTTAAGATTTTATGAGCTGTTGATTGAGTAGAATGATGTCCTCCACACATTCCATAGTGCATTTCCTTTAACATTTTCTCTGATTGATGCTTATCCAGACAAAAGAGTAAAATACCATCATTATCCTTCCAGTACAAATCACCCTGGATCAACACATATCTCTGAGCTTGCAATCTCAGACTCCTTCTTTGATTATCATTCAAATCAGGTGGACATTTAGCATTTTTAATAAAATAAATAACATCCTTGTACCAGGCTTGCATTTCAATACTAGTAATCATATCAATGTTAGTAGCAACATTATTTACCTGAACAAGGTGCATATTTTGCTCAGTCATTAACTTAGCAAGTCCCAATCCTCTCACCAATTTGGTAATATGAATTTCTAGGTCAAACTCTTGAATCCTGTTTATCCATTTGCACCTCTTTCCTGTGACTTCACTCTGTGTTAAGATATCTTTTACTGCAGCATGAGGCACATAAGCACTAACCTTTGCGCAGACTAGATATGGTCTAAAAGCTTTGACTGCCTTCACAAGTGCGTAGACTTGCTCTTCCATTAGTTCATAATTTAATTCAGCAGATTGTAATGACTTTCTGAAAAAGGCTATAGGATGCTCATACCCTTCTTGATCCTTTTGCAAAAGGATAGCCGCAATAGTATGAAAAGATGCAAAAGAAAACAAAGAAAATGGTTTCAAGTAATCAGGTGATACCAAAACTGGGGCCTCTTGAATTGCTTGTTTGATTTTTACAAAAGCTTGCTGAGCTTCAAGGTTCCAATCAAACTTCACATCCTTCTTTAGGAACTTCACTATGGGCTTGACCAATTCTGCAAAGTTAGCAATAAATCTTCTTACAAAATTAATCTGTCCCAAGAATGACTACACACCTTTTATGTTCTTTGGTGGAGGGACATTTTTAATTGCTTCTACTCTTTCAGGATCAATCCTGACTCCTTCTTTTGACACAATGTGTCCAAGCAACTTCCGTTCTGTCATAGCAAACTGACACTTTTTGGGATTCAAAGACACACCAAATTCTAAGGCCTTAAGAATGACCTTCTCCAAATGGGAACAATGATCCTCAGCTTTCTTGGAATAAGTAGTGAGATGATCTTGATAAACAACCATTAAAAAATTTATCAACTCCTCAAATGCAACATCCATGGCTCTCTGAAATGTTGCTCCAGCATTTTTCAGACCAAAAGGCATGCAAACATATACATATGTTCCCCATTGGGTTGTAAAGGCTATCTTAAATTGTTCTGATTCTTTGACCAGCACTTGATTATACTTGGAGAAACCATCCATCATTAACAAGAGTTCACATCCAGTCACCCTATGCAGCATAGCCTCCATATTGGGCAATCCATAGTTATCCTTAAGTAAAGCCACATTCAGGTTCCTAAAATCAACACAGAGCCTAATATCACCGTTCTTTTTCCTTACTGGCACAAGATTTGAAACCCAAGTTGAGTGTCTAATTGGTTCAATAATCCCAGCATCTCTCAGTTTTGTCAACTCAACTTGCATCTTGGTAGCCAATAAAGGGTTAATGGGTCTTTTCTTCTGTCTAAGAGGCCTAGTTTCCTCTTTTAGAGGAATTTCATGCTGAAATAGGTCAGCCCTATAAGCTTTGAGGTCATCATAGGACCAGGCAAATACATGCTTGTATTTTTTCAAAAGTCTAATTAGGTTTCCTCTGATCTCTTTGCTCAGTTTCTTGCCAATGTATACCATTTGTGAGGAGTTTTCTGAACCCAAGTTTATTTCCTCTAAGTCCTCCATTTTAGTGTTAGACTTCTGAGATAGAAAACCATCATTTATTTTGAACATTCCTTCCAGTTCTACTAACCCTTTAGGTATGTGGTTGGATTGCAATTGCACTATCTCATTTCCCATGTTTCATTCATTTCCCTCAACACATTGTTGTATCTCATTGAGATCTATTTGCTGACCATCATATTGATCAAGGCCTCAAAGGAACCTAAGAATATCTAAGTCATCCTCAAAAACTTGCCAATTATATACATTATTAGGCATTGCAGGCCTAGATTTGACCTCTAACATAGACACACCAGTGAGGGTTATGTCTTCACTCTTAAGGGCAACATTTGTAAGAAAATCTACCATGATATTATTGGATCTTTCTACCCAAAGCAGATTGAAAGCATCAAAAAACTCTAGCCTATCCCAAACAACATGTTTATACAGTTTCAACTTTTCATCTTTAGAAGCATACTGAGATCTCACTTGGGCTATAATCAATTGGGAATCACCATGAACTTTTAAAGATTTAATACCATGTTTTATGGCCACATCTAACCCCAGTATCAGAGCCTCATACTCGGCAGTGTTATTTGTACACTCAAAAGTTAACAAGAAATAGTATTTAAATGTAATACCTGATGGGGAAATGAAAACCACACCAGCTCCTAATCCTTCCTTGGAGCATCCACCATCAAAAAACATTTTCCAGAGCCCATCTTTCTGCAAAATTAACTCATCCACAATTGTATCTATGTTTTTCAATTGAGGTACTATTTCTTCAATCACAAAATTGCTCATGTCAATATCTACAAAACAATTTAGATTCTCTGGAGCAACCACTTCAATCATGACTGAAGAACGGGGCTCCCTGTACAACTTTACCTCAGTTCCATTTATTGGGATGGTAGCATATGATAAATCTAGTTGCAACTTTCCACCCACTACTGCAGCCCATTGTCTTGATAATAACATGCCATAGTGAGGTTTTGTATCAACAACAACCACATCCATTTTATATGTGGCTTCTAGGAATGCAGAAATTTTCACTTCAATTCCAATTAGGCTCCCTACAATAGGTACTACCTTGTTGTCCATGGTATAACACCTTCCATTGGATGTATCAACTTGCAACCCCAACTCCTTCATCACTTGATAAGGCATTACAGTTGTAGCAGCGCCAGAATCAATCATACAATTTTTCAGCAAAAAATTATTTACAAGCAAAGTAACATAGAAAGGATTAATAGAAGAGGGTTCCTGTGTCACAATAGTCCCAACACATACATCAAAGATGTCATTAATTTCAATTGGCTTGTCCAGGGACTTCCCTTATTCTTGTAAAATATGAATAGTTCTCTGCTCACTTATAAGAGCTAGGGCTGCTGATTTGTGCTCTTCTATTTTCAACATTTCAAGTAGAGGGATGGAAACTTTCATTTGGGACAAGGCATGTCTCATATCAAAGGTAGGGGAGTCAGTACAAAAATCAAGGTGATCCTTTGACCTACCAAATTTCTTTTTCACCTTATTAGCAATAATTTCTTTTTTCCCTTTCTTTTCAGCTTCAAACCCTTCATCTTTACTATTTACAACGTTGGGCTTTGGGGAGTCCTTATTATGAGGATTACTTTTGACAAACACTAATCTAGGAACTCCCTACTCATTATCCACCTTTCTATTCCTCAAATTATATGAGGATTTTGCTTGTGTAATAGCAGCCACAGTTAAACTCTTGATCTCTTCTTCACTAGGCTTTCTCCATTGTCTTTCATCTGACCCAAATTGTACCATGTGAGTCTTATAGTCATCATTATCAAACTCTTCCTAATCAGACTGAGTAAATATTTTTTGTTCATAGTCAGAGAAAATATTCCTCTTATGATCAACATCAAGGAAAATAAATTCATCATCTGAAGACTCAAGGTCCCCCATTAGTTCAGTAGTGAACATGTTAATAGCAATCTTTTCATATCCTTCATAATCTCCTGCATATGAATCACTGGCCTCTTCTCCCAAAGCCTGAGCAACAACATACTGGAATGGTGAGTGGGGCACATTACAGGCCATACACCAAGGGGTACTTTTCACATTATGTGCTATATTTTTCTTCAAGAGATTTGGTGTATCTCTTCCCTTTTGGGGTTCATTATTATCAGGAACAGGCCTCCCATCTTTCCAATTTGTTTTGTAAGGCATATCTCTCAGATTAGGGGCTTTGTCCTACCTTTGATAAGGAGGTCTCACATCTTGAAAGTTTCTACCACCTTTATCAAACCTTGCTGGGAAATCTTTAGTGTTACCAGGTCCTTTGTCCATTCTATCCTCCTCTTTGGATGGCCTGGCAAGTTGTGGCCTGGTTTCTTTCCACAGTCTACTTTCATCCCTTTTGTACATTTGGCCAGACACATTTCGGTTACTCTCAATATTTTTGGCCAACTGAAAAGCATCTCTAAGGGTATGGGGATTCTTGTCTCTCAAAAGGTAAGACATCTTACCATCCATAGAATTGAAATAAGTTGTCATGCAGACTACATCATCTAGCCTCAATACTTGGAACAGTTTATACATAGCCTTTTGTAATTGGCTATTAAACTCTGACATGCTCTCATTGTAATGTTTCTCTATATTATTGAACTCATTGAGCATGTAGCTAGATTTCACATGATCTACATATTGCTCTTTAAAGCATCTAATAAATTCTTCCCAAGATGCAATACTGTTCTCAGGTAACCCCCTATACCAATCCCTGGCATCCTCAATCAATGATTGAACAAAGAGCTTCATTATGACATCTTCATGTTCAATCTCATAATCATTTACCTTATTTGTAAAAAACTTCAGATGCTCTTCACAGGTAATAACATTATTCCCAGTAAGTAATGGGATCTTCTTTCTGATTTCATTAGGGACAACACTAGGTTGGCCAGGAATACCATCGAAAAATAGAGGCCTATATCTATCCAAATGAACTGGTCTTCTTTGGATATTTGGTTGATTCAGGGGGGTAGTTGCAACATTTTGACAAGGTATAGTTCCCACTGTACCACTAGCTATAATGGGAACTTGATTAGGAACTAGTCCAGGTAAAGTTTGTCCAGGATGAAAGGCTTGAGCATTTGGAAGTGAAGTATTAGGCTGACTAAAAGGAATTGTTCCTATGGTGATAGGGATAGAGGTACTAGCGAATGTGTTCATGTTAGCATGTAGGAAGGCAATCTTCCTCTTCATTTCATCAGCAGCAGCCTCCAACTCAAGTTTCTCTAGTTGAATAGCCAATTCTTCCTTTGCTTTTCTAGCCTTCTCCAAGTCTATACTTGTTTGAGAATGTACATTAGGAGGAACCACAATTTTCTTGGGCTCATTAATATTTATACCCACCAATTTTTGTTTTCCCTTATCAGGAATTTCTTTGGGAGCAGTTATAATCTCCTTGTTTCTCTGGATTTCAGAGGGATTCAATTGCCTTAAGACATGACCTCTTCCCTCAAATTCACCTTGCTTAGGTTTATTATCCTGAGCCTGCTTTCTCAAATCTTCCATATCACCAAATAAGTCCTTATTTAAACCTTGAACATCTTGGTTTAAATCACAAACTTGGGTCTCATTTTTCTTGGTTCTTTTGAGAAGTTCTTGCCTCTTTATGAGCAAATCACATATTTTTTGTTCCCTTGCTTTCAACCTATTGGCAATTTCAGCCAGTTTTTAACTCTCCTTTTTTCTTAAAGCAATCACCTCTTCTCTCAACTTAGAATCATAGGAGGTGGTCTCAGTAGCAGAGGTTTCTTCTGGTTGTTCCAGAGTTTCTCTCACAGGGAAATAACATGCTTCTGTGACCTCTGTGATTACTTCTTTCTGCATGTGCACACTTGGTGTAACCCTCTTGACATGTTCATGATCATCAAAAGAGGATGAAGATTCATGAGGAAGTGGGACATGAGATCTTTCTCGAGAAGGGCCTTTGGAATTAGCAATATGCTGACCTCTTCTAGACCATTGTTTCCTACTTGGTGTATGGAGCTCATCACCCATATTATCTTCTAGGTGATCCTTGTAATAAGACCTAGTGTACCTTGGTTGACTCATGGTATAACACAATAATTTTAGCAAAGTTTACAACAATTAGCAACTGGTAGCACATAGTTTAGAGTCGCCACCCACTTTTACAAGGGAATGAAATTATTCTATACTGGTCTACAAATGCACAATAGATAGGATTTGCACTAACCTATTGCATGCTATTCAGAAGATTCCCCAGTAGAGTCACCAATTTTGTTAGTGCTCAAATCTACAGATTATCAAATACTCCTATAATCCCAATGGACATAATGTAGCAAGATGCAAACACTAAGGTAATAAGGTTAGAAAACCTTCTTCACTACGAGTATGAATACTTAGGCGAGTGTACCTATTCCAATTCATGGTTTTGACTGAGCTCTAAATTGTGAACTAGCTCCTTCACTATTCTATCCTCACTTCCAAACTTGACTCAATAAGATGAGAGAACTCTAAGTATGGCCCATATTATCTTGATACACAATATTATGATGGGAATCATGAAAGCAATAACACAAAACAATGGCTTAAGGATATTCATCCTTCTTCTTTTTAGAGTTGAACTCAAGGAAGGTTAACCTCATTTAGTGCTTCTACAAAGCATTACAAAGCATATCTATGAACTTGTCACAGAATGATTCAGGTTTGCAATTGTACAAATAAAATAAAATGAAATAGTTATTTAGATTTAGGGTGGCAAATCAGTGTAAATAGATCTGAAACCAGTGCCTTATCCACTTGGGCGATAGAGTCAAACCCTACCTCTGCATATAACTATCAAAACTAATTTCTTGAAACTCAAATGACATGCCTAACATACCATCCTTTTAATTCATACTACTGCTATCAAATTCATACATGGATTAGTTGTTCCCAGAAATCTCCCCTAAGATTTTACTCTTTCCTTAAAAGAAACTTAAGCTTGACCCCTATATTCACCTTGTGAATAATGCATTTAAGAAAGCCTTGAAATTTAAATACATAAAAAAACTAACACACTCCATACACAAAGACAACAAAATAGTAGTAACAGAGCTTCAATGTTTTGTATTAATGGTCAAAATGCATAGATACAGTATCCTCTCACTTTTGAAAATAAGGTTTTATATTCAGAACCTTTCTTACAGAGTATTTTCAACCACCTTTGAAATGAACAAAGACTTGCTACTTATACCTATCAACCATCTTGGAATCCTCGAAAGGATGCAACAAGCTTCAGATGGCTATTAAAAGATCTTGCACTAAAAACAAGATTACAAACAGATAAAGTTCTTTGCAACAACAGATTACAAATATCTATTTCCAATAATTTCACAGGTGGCATCTTTGTCTAAAGATATTTCAGAGAAGTTGCTAAATTTGTTGCATGAATGATGACCACCATCCGGCTAATTTACATCATCCTCTATTTGAAACCACTCTTCCTCCAATTCTGTATCAGGTTCCATGCGTAATTCAATTTTGGCCAGGTGTCACATTCATGTCTATGATAACTTTCTTGACATCTTTGTCCTTTTTCACTTTGATCTTCAAGGGTTTGGAGTACTAACACCTGCCGCTACTTCACCTGATTGCCCTTTCTTCTGAATCTTCTAACAGATATGTGGATTCCCAAGTCATGTAGGTTTCTTCACTTGGCCAATGAAAGGCAAGGACCTGATCTTTCTTTGGGGACAACTTTTCCCACTCAGCAACCAACTGGTGAACCTCTATTCTTACATTAGCAAAGTACATCCCAGCATCCTGAAGGAATTCAATAAAGTGTATGAATGGGGTATTATCATCTGTACATAGAATGACATTTACTTTAGTCAGTACTTGTCTATCTATTTGCTCCATCCATTGATCTTTATCCTTGATTACCCCATCTGCCATAATAAGACTAGGGAAAATTTGGAAATCAGCCTGGAAATATCTCATCCTTAAGATTTCTGACCTTCTTCTTATACTCTCCCTATTTACCTCAAAGTCAAAAAGATCCTTGACAAACCTGTAAGTATTTGCTAGCTCAATATTTACAACACATTTATCCTTATTTTGATCAAACGATGACCTCAGACTATCTTTTCTTGCAGACCACCTTTCCAAAATTTTGTCCACAGTAGCCGCCTCTTTCTAAAAAATTGCTAAGACATCTGCCAAATGTTTTGTAGATTTGTATATTTCTTTAGGCCTCACCTTTGCAACACAATGTGACACGACATCTTTTATCTTCTCACCTAACCTATCCTTTATTTTTTGGTCAATATCCTCTTCATCTATGGAAGGAGGAAAAGGGGAAGGGGGAAGTTCAATAATAGGGCTTGATGAGGAAGGCCCAGCAAAGGCGGAAGCTATTTGAATTTTCTCTGATAATTGTATTGGGCCATGTTCTCCCAATTTCTTTCTTAAATCTGCAATCAGAATATCTCTCTCAAGAATCCCCTGTTTCATCTCACCATAAACCTTCAAAACTATTTCCAGTTTTGCAGTGAGCTCTTCCTTCTCTTTACCTTCCTTTTTAGCCACCTTTGCTATTAATTGTGCCATGGCCATTACCATGCCTAATGCTTCCACCAAAGAAATAGCATTAACTGTTCTTACAATTAGACTCCCTGAGAGGTCATCTTTGACAATTTGTTTTCCTTTATCACTTTTATTCTTTCTTAAAGACCACATTACCAATGCTTGATGATTATCACTGAAAGTGACTCCCTTAACAACCTGTTCTACCTCCTCTAGAGTTCTATGGAGAGGAGTGGTCTATTTTTTGACTGCATTAAACACTACTGCATCAACTATATCCCATTCTGGGAGGATTAGTACTCCTGACACCTTTACCATATCTCTTCCCTCTTCTGGAGTGATTTGTTTAAACTTTGCAGTCATCTCTATTTTCACTTCTTCCTCTATGACTTCTAAATCCTTCTCCGGATTCTCTTCATGTCTCTTCTCACAGATTTCTTGAAATTGTTTGATGTTTAATTTCCAAAGAAATTGCATAAAGGCCCTAGTTTTAACAAAAGTGTCATCAACCAAAAAATTTTCACAAGCTTGCTTGATTATAGGGTCTAGTTCAGTACCTGCTAATTCCCCTGCTATTAAATCCAACTTGGGTTCTTCTGGTAGCTCTAGTACTCCCTCATTTACTTCTTCATAAGTCATAAAGATTTGACCTAGAACATCTACTTGTTGTACTTGTTCTGCAATCTCTTGGTCATCAAAAATTCTTATAAGAGACTGTGATGGGGAGTACTCATTTTCCACATGAGTAGGTCTTTCTTCCAATCTTTGCCTTTTTGATGGGGGTGGAGAATCAATTATATCCTCAAAAGTTTGAGGATGAGGAGAATCGGGGATCTCCACAATCTCCTTTTGTTTTCCAACCTGTTGTGAGGTTGATGGGATTTCTATTTGCTTTTGCTGGCTCTGTTCTAGTATCACCACATTGTAACCAGTCTTCTTTTGCACTATGTACCTCCCCGGGGGTAACCCTTTTGCAAACACAGGCTTGCTCAACAATTGTCTAGCCTTTTTTGGATCATCCTTCATAACCTTTTCCTTCTTCTCATTTAGGGTCTGAAAAATATCCTGAAAACAATTCATAAGAGTATCTATTTTCTTCCCCATTGGAGTTATGCTTTTCAAGGGATCCCATCCCGAATCAAATTGCCGGATAAAATCTAGTGTCTTCCTGTATACCAACCATTTTTCTTTCATAGCCTCTTGTTCCTGTATCTTTGTTACATTCCTGACAATATCTTTAGGGAAATTAAAAATATGGTTGATCATGGCACACTTGGCTCTCTTTTTAAACATTTCATTATAGAAACCTTCTGGATCTGCTGTCCTAGCAATTGCAGTAGCCATATGTTATGGAGCCATAATTTTATCCATGTAAACCCATCCACCCTTGGTAATTATGAATTGATGGGCAATGGTAACATTTGGGAATAAAGTCCCCTTGCCTTTCCCAGTGAGGGTACACTCTTCAATATCTCCTAATTGCCTCAAGAACTCTGCAATTCCAATCCTAAGGGGTACCTGATAGGGCAAGATAAAACTGGTCCCCCTAAAACCATACAACCTGATAACAGTTGATACATTGTAGAAAATAACATCTCCGCAATTGTGTACAATGTTAAGGTTCTTAGCAAACTGGTTTGGCCTAACAAGTTGTTCCAATACTGTTGGGATTCTTGGGTTGTCTAAGACAAACAACTTCCTGAGTCTAGCTGCAAAACGTTTATCAAAATTGATGAAACTATGATCCTTCTTATCCCAGGTCATTGTGAGGCTCCATAGTTGGACTGGCATATCTTCACCATCCTTCTTTCTCACTAATTCCATTTCTTGTTCAAAATAGCTTGCTCCTTTGAATAGAAACATGTACATTATGAAAGAGTACCAGCAAAAGGGCCTGTCACCTTCATTCTTTTGAATCTTTACTAATCCATTATGGATTAATTTAGTAATAAAAGGAGCAAAATCAAAAGTAGTAGACACGTGTGCATGTAAAATTTGGATCATCGTGCACATCAAGTGTATTGGCATCCTTTCACTAACATCTTCTCCAAAAACTTGACATAATGACCAATATGCACCCTTAGCTCTGAGATCAAAATATTCTATTTTAAAAGGCTCCCGAGTGTTATGCCCCACAATAACCATTTTTCCAATTTTGGTGCAGAAATCCTTCAACAACTTGCCTCTGAAATAGTTCCTTTGTGCATTATACACTTGCCTTAGTTCTTCAAAATCAATGCTCTCCAAAATTTCTAAGGGTTCACTTAACCTAAACACCTCCCTGATTTCTTTAGCAGAAACTTTGATCAATAACACTCCCTTTGCATCCCTAACTTCTTTGGTGATTGGATCATAACTCTTTGCAACCTGGGTCATCAAATCTACATCTAAAAAGACACCAGGCACGACAAGTTTTCCTAGGTTAGACTGCCATATATTGCTTGTAGGGTGAGGGGCATTTCTTTGACTAAAACCTACTTTGAATAATTCCAATCTTGTGGTATCAGAATCACCTCTCGCATTGATTGTACCAATTTTGGCTTCTCTAATAAAACTTGTCGTGTCATATAAACCTTCTGCTATTTTTACCCTAGGATCTTTGGGAATCAAACTCTTGGTTTTCACCGGGGTAGTGGAAGAGCCGGGAAGTAATTTCAATAAATCTTCATGCAAACCTGTTTCACTATACTCTATTTTACCCGACAATTCTTTCCTTGGTGCCATTTTAAGGTTTATCTTTAAAAGAAACCTTTGCAAGATAGACAAAATATAGAACTGTGATTCTTTTAGTAAGGAAGCAAATTGCCCAAGAATTTCACCAACCTTTTTTGTCAGAAACCACCGGGGAATAGTAGCCAAACCTCATAATTCTTCACGCCTGAGTCTCTGCAAATTTTTCATCTCTTTGTGCTTCTGAAAGTGTGCAAAATTCTGATATATGAGCCATTAAAGTAGTCATGTCAACAATTAATTTAGCACGATTGAAACAATTACTCCTCCGAAAGAGAGAACTGTCACCTCTTCAATGGGAATTTTTAACTTTGCACCATTTTATCTTCAGTTTGAAAAAGAACCATCGATCATCATTAACAGATGATCTAATAGCCTATCGCATGATCGCATGGCGTGAAAAACACTCACATGAGCATGCAACTAACCATCACGTTACCTTTCTATTTTTGGTGGTCTCTTGTAACTTCCACCGTTAACACAAAATGTTATTCGCATGATCGCATAGCTTAAATGAAGCTTATGCAAACATGAGAAAACCTGTTAGAATTCACCGTCATTGTCTTCCTTCACATCACCGGTCCCACCATGCCTTTGTCAATAAAGAAAATCCATGCTTGCAACACCTGGTAGAATGTCAGGTACTTTCTTTCTTTCTGAGCACCGGTGTCTGCTAATACTAACCAATGAGAAAACATTATTCATGCACATCTATCAAAGGTTTGACCGGAGAATCGCACTTGGTTTAATGCAAGATCAATGGCCTATCGCATGATCACATAGGCTTCTAAGATCCCATGAGATTATACGACAGTCATTTGATCTTCCCCTTACTGCTTTTCAAACTTTGGAGATTCCTCTGTTACCGACCCCACTGTCCTTGGCAAATAAAAGGCCGCCACTTGTGAAATACTTGTCAGTGGTCCCACCTTGTTTCCGCATCAAGCTTCATTATAAAATCAACAGTTATTTCACATGTTCACATGGCTTGGAAATATTCCATGCGAACATGCGACCACCGTTAGATCTTCTTTAAAGATTCATGGCTGGATGAAACTCAAAACATTAGAATACAAGGTAATTAGGTCATAGGAAATGTTATTTATATCACCGGGTTTCTAGACTTAGGAAAGAGATATAACCCCCACGTGAAGAATAAATGCATGTGCTCTTGAATGTACTTAAGTGACTTAAAAAGTAATGCTCAAAAAGAAATGAAGAGATTGACTTAGGGTTTATTTTGAAAATGGAAAACATTTTAGGGTTTTTGACATGAATTCGAAATTCTTCAAGGACAAGACCTAGGGTAAGGATTTTTGAAATAGGGCTATGACAATTTTTTGAAAAAATTCTGACACCTGTACATAGGAAAACTTCACAGACTAGAGGACTAAACCAACGTTTGGACTAAAATTAAGAATACTCCCAACAGGTAGATTGAATCAATATACTATTTGGATGTATGGGAAGTGTATGCAAAATTAGGTGAAAACTATTCTAAATGATATATTAACTATTCTAAGATTAATAAATCAAACTAATTAGAAAACTACAATGAAAATGAAGCTAAAATAACATTTTACCTTCACCTACCATGTAGCTTGTCTCCATTGCTCTCCTAGCTTTGATTTCTTGAATATGGTGAGCTCTAAGATTTCCAATTTGAATCTCCTTGCCCAAGATGTCACCAAAGTGTGGAGATTTGTATGAATGATTGCAAAATGGCCTAAGCTTGATTATGCAAAAATAATGGATGAAATGGAAATGATATGAGGATAACTTGGATGCTTGAATGCTTTTGATCTCTAGAATGCTTGATTGCTTGTTCACTATTAGCTATTAGCTCACAAAGGGAAGATGAGGCACCTTTTATAGAGTTTTATAGGATCCAAGCCTAGGTGGCACAATCCTATGGTGGAGAATGAAATGTGGAAGATCCTAGGGCTAGGATTGACTTGGTTGAAAGAGTTGAGAGAAAGGGGGATGTAGTTGGAATGTGAGAAGAAGAATAGGGATGATGTTCCTCTCACATTGATATGGAAGAGAAGATGGAAGGGAAAGACACATGTCAAGTGTCTCACAAAGACCAAAGATAGGAAGAGGGAATGACTTTTTCCTTATGAGGACTCTTTGTACAAGTGTCCTATGAGTCATCTTTGACCCTTAGAGGTGGCTTGAGAAGCCCCTTAGGAATAGGGATTGTCTCTTGACTTGGTTTGAGAGAAGACATGTGGTCATGAGACCAAGTCTTATAAGGCCACATAGCCCTTAAATATAGGACATGTGTGGGTGAGGATAATGATTAATAAATAATTAATAATAATTATTTATCTAGCCAAGGTGATGTGTTAGGTGAGTAGGTAGATGAGATGGAATAGGGGACTTAGTCATATTTAGGTGATTGTGTAATTGATTAAATCACTTTAATAGACTATTTAGAAGACTTAGGATAGGAGAATAAACTATAGTGAATCTATTAAATAAATTGAATAATTTATCTAATAAATAAAGGAATAAATATTAATTAAATAATAAATATTTAATTAATTCATCAAGTCAATATTTAATTAATTAATGAGGTCACTTTTTAGTGTATACAGTTTCCCCCTCTTTGAAATAATGTGTTGGTCACATTGTTTCAAAGAAAAATTCAAGCATTTTTGCCCCTGCCCCAAACAATGTCTTAGATAACCTATGCATGCCCCCTCGAGAGATTGATTAACAAAAATAATTAATTTATTTGATTTGTTTTTTTTTTCTTCGGTTGGACAATCAATCTCATGAATGAAACAAGATGAAATATTGGTGAAAATGAGGTGATTTGTAAAGAGATGGATAGGTAGGGTCCACACATCAAGCAAAATGGGTCGACAGACTATATATAGGGCCAAGGGGTCCACATTAAGGTCATTGTGCACACTTGCCATTTGGAGATTGGAGCTAGTGGAGTGAGCATAGCAGAGCTGAAAAGATGTCATTCCCACTTTTAGACCACCAATTTGAGAGAGTTAGATGCTTCGACAGACTACCCGATTCAGGAGAGCCAGTAGGTGACTCGATCTTCTTTGTCAATTTGATGATTTTATGCATGTTTTAGTAAATATTTTTGATGTTTAGGATAGATTCATACATAGGCTAGATGAGGAAAAAAAATTTTTGTAGCCAAATCACATATGCGCAGTTGCGGTGCATATATGTGCAGCATTGTGCCACGTTTGCGCAACAAAATGGCAGTTCTACGTATATGTGTGGTGCACCTGCACATGCATAGGGGAAAATTATGTGGATTGTGCATTGGTTAGATAAATGGGCACAAATGGAGTTTCTTTGCATTCATCAATTTTGATTGCACAAATAATTAGGGAAACTGCACAAATGTCAAGCCTGTACAAATGTTAGGGGACACTGCACAAGCATTTAGGGAAACTGTGCAAATGTTATTTCTACACATGTGTCACAGATAATTTTGCAAATGTTAAGGTTAGTTGCACATGTGAAATTTTAGCACAAATGGTAGGGGTTCCTATGCAAGCATTTGTCTATGTTGTGCATTTGTATTAGGTAGTAGAAGTTGGAGAATTTGGAAAATTAATTAGGTCAAACATGATTTTGATAAGCCAATTTGATCTGTCGACACTGTATGTTGATCGACTAAGTCAAGATAGGAAACATTGTAGCATGGTCACTAGTTAACCTTTCTGATTTGAGATAATTGATAGAATCATCTGTTAGGACATGTGATAAACATGTGTTTGATTGATAGATAGGATAGATAGATCATTGAGCTTGATCAAAATCTGATAGTTTGATTGATTGATTATGATAGGAGGATATCACAAACACTCTGATGTCGAGAGATATCCTGTGACTTAGAATCTAAGGCCGATGCTATCAGAGACTGACAGGTTGTTGATAAGAGTGACTAGTTTATATCACATCATATATATGCCTGAGATTCGGGCAAACTTGGGTATGTTGACTGTAATGGCTGAGAGATGGCACTCAGAGACGAGTACCTTCCATCTCCCCACAAGAGAGATAACGATCACATTAGAGGATGTATATTACATCCTATGGCTGCCTATCATGGGGGAGTTAGTACAGTATGATCAGTGCGGAGGGCTGACAAAGTGTAGAGCAGTGTTTGGAGATGATGACATTGATGAGACAAAGATTAGCTAGGAGGACATGGTGGATTTCTATGAGCCACTACCTGTTGTACTAGCTAGAGTGATCGGAGGCTATGTGTGTCTAGATCAGAGATCACACAAATTTGTAGTTGGTTAGTGTCAGACTCTGTAGAGGATGTTGGAGGAGGGGACCCATTTTTCTTGGGGGGTGTGTCTTCTTGCACACTTATATCATGATCTGCATCAGGTGGTATACCACAGGAGTGCTTCATTATTAGCTAGCATGACTCTACTCCATGTTTGGGCATGGGAGCACATTGCAGTGACACGACCAATAGCTATGAGGTTCTGGGATGCAGGGCAACCTTATATATTTTTGTATATATCCATCCAGACTCAGCATAAGCTGGGTCAATTAGAGTTTTGGTGATACACTTTTGATACCATTGATTCAGTGACCTGGAGACCCTACCTGGATTGTGAGCCATGGGATGACGAGTGTTAGCTCAGATTTTGTTTTGAGTCAAGATGGTTAATAGGGAGGACTCCCTACATTATTGAGAGGCAGTTGGTGAGATGGGTCTTGACACAGTTCGGTAGGATGCAGGGATTACCACAGGGGGTCATAGATTTTTACCACACACATCAAGAGTAGTGAGATTGGGGTCCCATGGTATCTTTTGAGATTGATCGACAGGAGTTCCTAGACATGTCATTTTAGGCATGGACCATGAGACAGGGGGTCATAGACCTAGGTATGATAGCGGACTATGAGAGGTACCTTAGGGAGCACCCATTCTCAAGGTTGACTAATCTAGCAGAGATGCCACCTAAGAGGGATGTCGTAGAGAGAGGTGATGGAGGCTGGGATAGGAGAGGCTGAGGGAGGGGCAAAGGTGATGGTAGAGGCCATGGTGGTGATGGAGGTGATGGTGATGATGGTGGCGATGGTGGTGGTAGGGGAGA
Source organism: Chamaecyparis obtusa (assembly GCA_027943335.1). Lineage (NCBI taxonomy): Eukaryota > Viridiplantae > Streptophyta > Pinopsida > Cupressales > Cupressaceae > Chamaecyparis > Chamaecyparis obtusa. The sequence continues at coordinate 2,131,320 of BSBK01001755.1, read as the reverse complement.
TAGAGTTGGGCCTCGGATGAGAGGTAGAGGTGTTCCACTGAGGAGATTGATGCCACCCCTAGTGAGATAGGTATAGGGATAGGTACCATCACAAGGTGCCACAGATGACCCATTATAGGTTCTAGCAAGTGTCATAGGATAGATACTAGTAGCTGTCCTAATACAAGAAGATGCAGTAGGACATGCATAGGTACCGGTACAGGTAGAGCAAGTACAGGATGAGGCTAATGTGATACTTTTCCAGGAGAGAGTGGTACAAGGTGGACATGTACAGGACATATAGGATGAGCAGATGCTAGAGATAGCTAGACATGATATATAGATGCTTGATGTCAGTGTACAAGATGAGCAGGCAGAGATGGACATTGGGGGACAAGATCCCTACCTACAGAGGGATGCTACTAAGGAGGAGGACCTAGACATTGATTCATTGCTAGTCAGACTAGCAATGACATAGGTACAGGCAGAGACATTGGAGAAGGAGAACATCATGATCAGGCATGAGTGAGATGTCACCATAGAGAAACTAGGGGAGTCTAAGGTGCTATTAGATGAGCTGCAGAGGACATAAGACTTGGGACCTCATGGAGATAGTCTTCGTGTTATGGTACAGGTCAGGAAGGAGATCTCCTACTGGGGGGATGCATACAGACAAGTCTTACCTAGTGATCAGTGGATTGGGAGCTCTTTTGTAGTTAGGAAAACTATGTATGGGAGGTAGGGACCGATTGGTAGTGGAGGGATATCATCACGTCCTCCTAGAGCACCTACAAGTTTAGGAGATCTGACAGGAGCTTTTGGTTTAGGGGATTCAGCAGCATGAGGTCTTATTGCATCTCATAGGTAGTGAAAGACTGAGTGTAGAGGCAGTGGCTCATAGACAGATGGCATCATTGTATACACACTCTTGTATCATTATACTTCATTATGTTATTGAATTGATGGACACTCTTGGATATAGTATCATTTTATGAGATATCATTGGACATTTGGACATTTTATTATTTTATGGACTCTATATATATGATGATACAGTTCTATCATGATTTACTTTGATGATTATATACATGTGCGTACTGAAATTTGCAGGATGTGATGATTTGATTTGATATGCATAGTACTTGTGGTCTATAATGTTTTTACTTTCTTGTGAATGCATAATGGTTAATGATCTAGCATATGACGATGATACTTATATGAATACATGTCCTAAATGATTTATTTATGCAATGCTATGTGGTACAAAATGCAATGATATAAATAATGATATGAACAATGATGAATATATTAATGCAAATAATGGATAATAAATGAATGATATTGTATGTAATGAAAAATTTACCTAATATAATAAAATGTAATAACCTAAAATATGATAAATAAAATGGAATAAAATGATAGCTATGATGAAATATCACTTTAAATGATCAAAAGATGCATGTTAATATATATGGGTAATATACAAATGAACACACCTAAGGAAGATAATACATTTCTTAAATGAATTACACAAAATGATTAAGTGTGATAATGAAAATGGAATATACAAAAAGTTTTAAAATGCAAGATGAAAGGTTAATGTTTTTGTTTTTGTTGCCCAAATGTCGTCAACTTAAATAATAATGTATCTGACACAAGAAGAATGGACTAGGAGAACAGATGACCTAATAAGCAAGATAACCTAAAAATCCCTATAAAAGGAGCACTGATATGCAATCATGAGTTGGTTAAGTGCAATGCAAAATGAAATATGAAATGAATATCTCCACAACTTCATGTAACATCGTGGAACTTCATAATAACTTGGAATTTAATTTTCATCATTGAGCTCATTATGTTGCAAGGGAATGCAAGCATCATGGTATAATTAAACCAGGATGACCTAAGCACTTCTTGCATGGAGTTTAATATAGAAAACTTGACAAGCATCTAGGTATAATTGAACCGAGATGACCTGAGTTTCGTTTGCATAACAGACAAGGAATATTTCCCCCTCCATCAGGGAACAAATATTTGGAGTCAAGGTATGTGTGGCATATCACCATTAATAGTACGTGTAAAACAACATGATTTTTATGTTGTCAAGACTATTAAATTGAAGAAGGCACTTATGCACAGATACCCCAATTACTTGTTCCTTCGATTTCATCATAAAATATCCCACAAATAAAAATCAAAGAAAAATATCATGCCCCATCCCAGCTATTCTAATCAATGACATATGGGAGTTTCAAAATCATGTCAATGATATCCTGGAATAGCATAGGAAACATGAGAACAATAAAATCTAGATGAATGCATAATCTACAACAAGTCATTCAAACATACCTACCATGAATATACATTTCTTTGCCAAAAGATAGTGATTAGGTATATTGATCAAGTCGATTGATGTACAGTCAAATGTATAGATAAGCGGTCATGTTTTGAAGGATAGATCAAAGATTACGATTCATCATGAGGATATCATTGTGTAAGAATGTTTGATTATGCTTGCTTTTCTGGTGAAAAATACTCCATTTTGTCCTTTAAGAGTCGTGACTATCATAGATCCACTTCCCAAACTAGGTCTAGGACATGCCCACAGCTAGGTGATGGACTGACTTATTATGGATGAAGGACACAAAAAGACTAGGATGAAGACCAATACAATAGATCAAGCTATGATGGGGTTTTATTATGGATAGATACAATGGATGGTGTTATGAATTGGCCTTTTTATTATGATATATACATGGCGGGAACAGTAACTGACTAAACATTTTATTGTGGATATATACAATGAATGGACATGTGAGAAGAATCCTAATAGATAGAGGAGCTAACTCATCACACATGGCGCCTGTTTCCAAGTTTTCACCACATGCTTTTACTGAAATTTTCTTTGATTTTTTTTTTTTTTTGTATTTTTGAGAGATTTTTCAATTTTTTGTTTTTGATCTTATCTATATACATACCATATACATACCCCTTGCATTGGGATTTCAAGCATAGAAATTCTTGAGGTGCATGTTGTTAAGAGGCTCAGCCAAAGGATCTCCCTCAGGCATAGACAACTGATAAGCCCTGGAGCCATAGACTGTTGTAATCACAAAAGGACCTAGCCAATTTGGTTCGAACTTGCCCTTCTTCTCATTATGTTGCTGATTTATTGGATTTTCTCAAAGGACTAGATCTCCCACTTGAAAGTCTCTGAGTTTCACTCTGCTGTTATACTGTCGAGACATCTATTGATGATAGACTTTCAAATGATCATAAGCTCTCTGATGGTGTTCATCCAACAATTCTAGTTCAGTCAGCCATGCAACTTTATACTCTTCATCTAGAATTAAATCTTTTAATGTGACATGAAGAGAAGGAAACTCGACCTCGAGGGGTAGGAAAACTTCAAAACCATAGACAAGGGACTATGGTGTGGCTCTAGTGGGAGTACGGATGGAAGTGTGGTAAGCCCATAAGGCAAGATTCAATTAGATATGCCAGTCACGACCAGTGTCATTGACAGTCTTTTGTATGATTTTGGCAATGGTTTTATTAGATGCCTCAGCTTAGCCATTACCTTAGGGATAGTATATGGTGGAATAGTTATGGGTGATGTGGAATTTTGCACATAGTTCATCCATGTCCTAATTTTGGAACTACTTCCCATGATTAGTAATAAGATACATAGGTATACCATATTTGTAAATGATATAGTTTAAGATAAATATGGATATTTGTTTTCCTGTGGTAGTGATTAATGGAATGGCCTCAATCCATTTAGTAAAATAATCATTTGCAATGATAATCCATTTATGGCCATTGGAAGATGGAGGGTTGATTGTGCCCACAAGGTCGAGTCCCAATCGACTAAATGGCAAGGTGGTCATAAAAGGATGTAGCTTCTATGCTAGTGCATGAATAATATTCCCATGTATCTAATAGTTTTTGTATGCCCTAGCAAAATGGAAGGAATATATTTCCATAGTAGGCCAATAGTAACCCATATGCATGAGTTTCTTAGCCAAGGAATGACCACTTGAATGTGTCCCACAAATACCCTCATGTACGTCTCATAAGGTATTTTGAGCTTCATCATGTTCGAGACATCATAAGAGAGTACCATCAAGACCTTGCTGATACAGGGTGTTGAATATTAGGACATAGCGGGAGGCTTGGCGGAGAAAGGTTCATTTTTTATTTCAGGATAGGTCAGGGGGTAGGATGTCATTTTTTAGATAAGAATAGATTTTTCCATAAATTGGGGAGTCATGTCCAATAAGATGACATATAATACTCATATTAGGATCATCATATGCGAGATAAGTCAAGAATTCCACCAAGAACTCAAAATGGACTTTGGTATCCTCCGTATCAAACATAGAAGCAATCATAGCCATTGCATCTGTAGCCTTGTTATCATGTCGTGGAATTTTCTCAAAAGTGATGATTGAGAAATATTGTTTGAAGTCATCAACCATATGTTTATATGGTAATAACTTATCATCCTTAGTCTAATATTCATCATTAACTTGGTTGATAATCAACTAAGAATCTCTGTAGACATTCAGTTCAGTGACTTTCCATTGTAGAGCCATCTTTAACCCAATCATCAAGACTTCGTATTCAGCTACATTATTTGTGCAAGGAAAAAGTAGCTTGTAAGACTTTGGAATTGTGTATCGTTGTGGTGTGACAAAAAGAATGCAAGCTCCTGAACCCTGTGGAGTATATGATCCATCAAAATATAGCTTCCATGTTTGTGTGGATAATGTCAAGATGTGTGCATCTGGAAACTTTGTATGTATAGGTTGATCATCTATTAATGGTGCCTTAGCTAATTGATCTACTATCACTTGCACTTTAATAGCCTTCCTATCCACATACTCAATGTCAAATTCACCAAGCAACATAACCCACTTAGCCAATCTGCCTGTTAATGTTGTCTTGCTCAATAGATACTTCAAAGGATTAATCTTTTCAATGAGCTTGATAGAATGAGACAACATATAATGTCACCACTTCTATGAAGCAAAGACAACTATTAGACATGCTCTTTCTATTGGAGAATAGTTTAATTCATATGCCACAAGGGTGCAACTGATATAGTATATAGATTTTTCTTTTCCTTCTTCATCTTGTTTGGCCAGAAGAGCACCTAGTGATACTTTCGTAGTAGAAATGTAGAGCAAGAGTGGCTTGCTTGGAATTGGTGACATCAGAGTTAGAGGATTTGCTAGATATTCCTTGATTTTAGTGATAGCTTCCTCACACTTATCATCCCATTTGAATAAGATGTTTTTATGCAACAAATGCTAAAAGGCATGACTTCTATCTGCTAGTTGAGAAACAAATCTTCTGATGGATTGGAGATGTCCTTGCAAAGATCTTAACTGATTGATGTTAGTCGGGGAAGCCATCTCCATAATTTCTTTAACCTTTTCTGGATCAACCTCTATTCCTTTGGTTGAGACAATGTACCCTAACAGTTTACTTGATGCGACCCCAAATGTACATTTCTTTGGATTGAGTCTAATTTGATAATTTTCTATTTGGGTGAATATTCTGCCCAACACTCTCAAATGACCTTCTCTATTTTTGGATTTTTCTAAATTGTCATCAACATAATCTTCCATAATGGTATGCATCATGTCATGAAAGATTGTGGTCATAGCTCTCTGATAAGTGGCACTAGCATTCTTAAGCCCAAAAGGCATCACATTCCAACAATATGTACCCCAAGGACAAGTAAAAATAGTCTTTTCCTGGTCTTCTGGCATAATCTTGATCTTGTTATATCCAGAAAAACCATCCATCAAAGATAACATATCATGTCCAGCCATCAAATCAACTATAATATCAATATTGGGCAATGGGAAATCATCTTTAGAACAAGCTTTATTGAGATCTCAAAAGTCTATGCAATTCTGGATAGACTTATCTGGCTTTGAGACTGGGAAAATATTTGAAATCCATTCAGCATAATCAATAGCATGAATGAATCCAACATCTAGGAGCTTTTTCAATTCTTCTTTCACCATTAGTGCAATATGCGGGTGCATCTTTCGAAGCTTCTGCTTAACTGGTTTAATGCCTGGTGTAATAGATACATGATGCATAATGAGATTAGGGTCCAGCCCAGGCATATCAACATAGGACCAAGAAAAGTTGATTTGTCTCTCTTTGAAAACTTTGCAAAAGCTTATTTCTCTAATTTTGTCAAGGATGCTACTACTTTGAGAATGCGCGGAGACTCCTCTATTCCAATGTTAAGAGGCAATGTTGGTTCTATAAGAATTGTTGATTTCTCTTGATATAGATAATTGGGAAGAGTGTCAATCCTTTCATCATCAGGCACCTTAGAGAGGCTTTCACCTTTAGATGCATCTTTTATTTTTACTATTTTTGGGTCTAATACTGCCACTGAGTGGTTTTCACCATTAGATCTATTGATTATTTTTATATTTTTATGACTAAAAGGATTGTCACTCTCTCCAATGTAAGCCATGTCATTGAGTTCTATTAGAAATCCTGACTTATGATCCCCTAGTGGTAAATAATCCTTGATTCTGAGATAGTCAATGATTACATCATCATTATGGAAGACATCAAGTTCTAGATGATTGGGAGAATCCCAATCTATAAGTTTAGGATGTACATGGGGTATTGGATCATTCAGGTTAGTTTCAAAGGAAGAGATGGTATTGATAGAGAATTTTTCAAGGTTTATGATGGTATTAGTGAGGTCTATTTCCATACTCTCATCTAAATTGTCTATCACAGGATAATGCTCACTTCCCTCACAATTGACAAGAGTAGTATCACATGGAACTAATCCTAGTGAGTCAATCCTTGAACTCTCTCCCTCATGGTAATCGTTACTATAGTGATGAACAACATCAACTCCTATTTCTTCAATACAATTAGATAATGAATCCCATTCATAATCATTAGAGTCAGAATCATCATTATCCCCAAGTCTATCAATGATTCCTTGTGCTATCTTTTGTTTCTCTGGATCCACATACATACCATTTTTTTGGAACTATAACGTGGGTGCTTTAGATGTCTCATGAAAAGGTGTGATCTTTTCTTTTCCTTTTAGTTCTTTTGGTCCTTCTCCTTTATATCCTAATCCTGCGGTATCTCTTTGGTAATTTGGATTTTGTAGAAGTGGTTTTATAACACCTTCTCTTTGTAGCCCTAAAGGTCTGGCACCTTGGTATCCCATCTTTTGTAACAAAGTATACCCTTTACCATATACATTAGGTGATATATATTCATGTTTGATATCCTCTTCATTCTTTTGTGACTTAAGCAAATGATTAGCATTACGCTCAGCTGCTTCTTTTGATATAGTTCCCCCACTTATAAATTTGTTATAAACAAGTGTGGAAGGGGGCTCTACTTTTTGTTTGGTAATCAAAGATCTACCATATGATCTAGGAGACAAAGGTAACTTTGTGATGAAAAAGCTTGACCTAAAATGTACTCTCCCATACTTTTTTCTTTTATGTCTATCTTGATCCCATTAGATTTAGAAGTTGATGCTACATTACTTGGATCAATGGGTATAGTTGTAGAAGGTCCTATACGATTATAAGGTACCAAAGAATCAAACATCTTCACAGTGCTACAATACTGGAAAGGATTAGGATCTCCTTTGATAATGATCTCTTGACCATTGTGAGGAAATTTCAAACACTGATGATAAGTTTATGGCATAGCTTGCATGGAATGAATCCATGGTCTTCCCAAGAGAATGTTATAAGCGATATCCATGTCAAGAACTTGGCAAGGTACATTTTTGACTACAAGACCTATTCTGATAGGAAGAACAATAGATCCCTTGGATGACCTCTCTTCTTCATCATAAGGTTTGATTGTGATTTTCTTCTTTGGATCTACAACATTTTCAAAAAATTCCAATTCAAGGACTAATTTCAAAGTGCATATATTCAAGCCAACCCCTCCATCTATTAGTACTCTCTTGATTTTGTGACTCTGTACAAGGACTTTTATATGTAGCAGAGCATTATGAGGTTGGGTAATGGATAAATCATCATGTTTAGTGAAGGATAGATAATGTGGGGTAGTCAAATGTCCCACCATAGCTTGAAATTGATCATGATCTAGATTTGTGGGAACCTGGGTTTCTAAGAGAGCTTTCTCAAGGATATCTTTATGAGATGGTGATAGATGCAAAAAGCTCTAATATGGATATCTAGGCTGGTGTTTTCTTGAGTTAATCCAATAGATTATACTGGTTGGAAATATTTGGTATAGACTTTGGGACATAAATAGACTTGTTTTGAGAGGTGCTTGGTTTAGATGGGACTCCTTGGAGAGTAACCTTGGATTGAGCTCGAGTAGTAACATTGACTGGTTGACTCTCATATTTTTCCTTTATGGTAATCACATTGGAATAGTACTTAGAAGGATGACATTCAGAAATGTTACCAATATATTTATAGGATGTAGCATTATAGTTGGCTTGGTTGTCACCTTTAGCATTGGAAGAACTTCCTTTCTCATGTTCAGGAAGTGGATCTTTAAAAGCCATATGTGACTCATTCGAGGTATGTCCATCAACACTAATTTCACCACTTTCAATTAAATATTGAATCACATTTTTAAGCCTTTGGCAATCATTGGTTTTATGCCCTTTCCCTTTGTGAAATTCACAATAATCATTCTCATTCCACCAAGAAGGTTTCACTCTAGGTTCAAAATCTCTAGTTTCAGGAAGTGTAATAAGTTTCTTTGTGATCAACTTCCTTAACATAGACTCAAGAGATTCCCCCAAAGGAGTAAAAGTTCTTTGAGGTGACATAAAAGGAAATCTCAGTTTAGATGAATTTTTGTTGGTGTTCTGAGTTCTAGATTCATTGATGTAAGTAGCTTGAGTAGCATTGGCCTTACTTGTGAGATTTAAAAGGGGTTGTGTTGGTTTAACATTGTGATTATCAACAATCCCATCATTGACAATGTTTCTATTTTTATTCCAGAATTTGGATTTGTCATTATTGTTGTTTTTTTTATTGGGATATGAATTTGAAGATCCAACACTGTCCTTCGAATAAAGTTTGATCTCACCTGTTGTGACCATAGCTTCCTCAATCTTGACACCATTTTATATGAGCTTATTAAAGTTTGGAGGACATTGCAATTGTAACCTATAGCTCATTTCTGGTGTAAGGTGAGCATCTTTTCTTGTTCAGGAATCATTTGTGGATATTTGGCAAACAATTGACACCATCTTTGCAAAAAAGTAAGGAAGGGTTCTCCATTATTTTGATGTGCATTGCAAAGATCAAGCATAGTGACTTCATGTTTGATATTATATGAGTAATGAGTCACAAAATTGTCAATAAGTTCATTAAAATATTTTATGCCTGGGGGTAGTTTGGAGAGCCATTCCATGGCTTGTCTTCCTAAACTTCATGGAAATAGTCGCATAAGATGAGTTTCCTTCTGAGCGACTTCAATACAAGCAATGAAAAGCTCACAAATGTGGTCTTGTGGATCTGAATTCCCTTTGTATTTGTCAAATTTTGGTACCTCAAAATGAGGAGGGAATGGAATCATTGCTAAATTATTATCAAAAGGATAAGGACATATATCATTTAAGTAATACTTCTTAGTTGATGATCCAGTTTGGATGTCACAGATTTGTTGTTGAAGCATCTGCATTTGTTGTAGAAAGGGATCCAAAGATAATGTGTGTCCTTGAGTGTTTTGCGAAACACTATGTTGTTGAGTATTTTGAGAAGCATTGGATTGTTGATTGTTTTGGGAAGCATTATTTTGTTGATCATTTTGAGAAGCATTGGATTGCTGATTGGTTTCCTTTGCTCCATGAGTATGTGTCTCTTGAGAACTACTAGGGATTTCTTGATTGTTTGTGATAGGTGGTTCTCTAAGATGGAAAACATCAAAATCACTTGGTAGTTTGGCTCCTTGTTGAGCAAGCATGAGGAAATACATCTCTCTATCCATGTCTAGGAGTCTTTCCATGACATTATAAAACTGAGGATCTTGTGTAGCATCCCTAAGTTCTTGATCGGTGGGTTCCTCATCCGATGTAAAAATTGAAGTCTTCTTAGAAAGTCCTTTTGACTAAGGGTTCTCTTCACTACTGGTATTTCCTTCCATCTTGTCTATGGATTCTAGATCAATGGTTTTTTTGAGTTTTTGAGATCGAGTTTGAACCATAAAAATGTGAAAGATGATTGTGGGATGGAAGATTTTTGATAAAAAGATGGAAAAAGTTCTTGATAGAAAGGATATGAAAAAGAGATTGAAAAGTGTTGAAAATGGATGAGATAACTTGATAAAATCTAAGTCAATAGGAGGTATGGATCTCACTATGATATGACAAAGAAAAACCAAGAGATAATAACCTAAGTAAGTTTGTTGATTGAGGATGATAGATCCTGATATGATAAATTCACAAAGATCAAAATCTGATAGACAAGGTAATATTTCAACACTGAATTGGGAATTTTAAAGATTGGAAGAAATGATTTGATGACTTTTGATGAAGAAAAGATGATGAAAAATGATGAAAGTGGTCAAACTGAAGATCAGAGGTCTGTAAGGATCAAATGTTTTCCAGAATCATGCTAAAGACCAAAATGGGTATTCAAAAAAGTGTTGTTGAATTTTTCAAGGTCTCAAAAAGTGCTCTCTATTGTAAATGCGTGGTAATAAATGTGCATGACAGATGAATGAATGCACAGTAGGATTGAATAAATGTGCACAAGTTCCTAATAGATGTGATTTGGCAGAATCAAAAGTGTAGACAGTTTAAACAGGTGCGTAGCAGAATTGATCAAATGCAGAGAAAGATTTGGTAAATGCGCAAGTTCTGATTTTTAATGATTTTGGACTAAAAATTTGAAATTTTTGGATTTTCTAATGGTTTGGTTTTTGGAAAAGTGAAATGCATAAACACACACATGAAAGACAAATATTATTTTAATCTAATTATTCTAGTATGAATGCACAAACACACTTACAATCCTAAGGTTGGCAAGGACAGTATCTGTTGAATCCCCACTAGGATAATAAAATCCTGCCATACAAATCCACAGTAGATAGCCTAGGAACTTGGAGGCACAGGCTCCTCCTTGCAGTGCACTCACTTCTCAGGCACACCAAGTTCCGAATTCAATGGGTCATTACTTCCCAAAGACCTGCTATCTCTACTATGAACTATGAGTAATGTGGGGTGTCTTCACGGGCTTAGGTGACCCCTTGAGCCAGCAAATAGAAGGTTTTTGGCCACTATACAAAATATTTTAGTAAGGATATCCATTTAGGTGGTTATGATCAAGTCATTTTCCCAAATAAGGGGGTTCTCCAAATCCTTTAAAAGAAAGACTTTCACCTCTACAATGTAGGACTTTAACGCACCACTGGGGTACTGGAGGAGATTTTGGTTGGCACAATGAATTCACACCTGACTAATGTGAGACTAATCACACTAGAATTTTTTATATACCAGTTTGGAAGGGCTTGGCTTTAGCATGTTACCTATTGGGTCATTCCTTGGGGTGAGTACCTCTTTTCTCATCAAAGACCGCCCTCTAAAAATTATAACAATTTCTCTTACACCCAAGATCCATGAATGATGAGGGGAGAGGATACATTGTTATAATTTTGGGATTATAGATAACTATAAAGTAAAACACAATAGACACTTGACTATGCTAAAGAAGACACATGAAATTGAAAAGCATGTCATATTTTAAAGCCCAAACAAGATTATAGTTTATTTTGCAAACCCCTTAAGAAACCTGCAAACAAACTATTAAGAATTTAGCAATGGGGTCTTCAAAATATCATCCTGTAAAATAGCCTAAAGACTACCAGAATGAATAGACACTTATTAAAAAAGGTTAGCTAAAACAGAATGATTATAAAACTAAAATTTAGAAACTAGAAAAATGAATGTGCAGAAACAGACAACAAATGCGCAACAAATAAGAACCAATGCGTGAAATCTATATATGCGCAGAAGAATGAAACATATGTGTAGGGAGATGGTGTATATGCATAGGAATTACGTATGCACAACAGAATATTATGAAAGTGGGAAAAGTATGAATGAATGCGCAGGAAAATGAAAAAAAATAGAAAATGGAAATGTTAGGATGGATGCATAGCAAAAAGTGATGTATGCATAGAAATTGGGTATGAATGCATAGAAGCAACTTGTAGAAAATTTGCACATGAAAAACTAAAACTAGAATGTTAAAAATGTGGGTTGCCCCACGGTGGGCACAAAAAATGTATGCAAAATTAGGTGAAAACTATTCTAAATGATATATTAACTATTCTAAGATTAATAAATCAAACTAATTAGCAAACTACAATGAAGAATACAATTAAAATGAAGCTAAAATAACATTTTACCTTCACCTACCATGTAGGTTGTCTCCATTTCTCTCCTAGCTTTGATTTCTTGAAGATGGTGAGCTCTCAGATTTCCAATTTGAAGCTCCTTGCCCAAGATGTCACCAGAGTGTGGAGATTTGTATAAATGAGTGCAAAATGGCCTAAGCTTGATTATGCAAAACTAATGGATGAAATGAAAATGATATGAGGATAAATTGGATGCTTGAATGCTTTTGACCTCTAGAATGCTTGATTGCTTGTTAACTATTAGCGATTATCTCACAAAGGGAAAATGAGGCTCCTTTTATAGAGTTTTATAGGATCCAAGCCTAGGTGGCACAATCCTACAGTGGAAGATCCTAGGGCTATGATTGACTTGGTTGAAGGAGTTGAGAGAAAGGGGGATGTAGTTGGAATTGGAGAGGAAGAATAGGGATGATGTTCCTCTCACATTGACATGGAAGAGAAGAAGGTGGAAGGGAAAGACACATGTCAAGTGTCTCACAAAGACCAAAGAGAGGAAGAGGGAAAGACTTTTTCCTCATGAGGACTCTTTGTACAAGTGTCCTATGAGTCATCTTTGACCCTTAGAGGTGGCTTGAGAAGCCCCTTAGGAATAGGGATTGTCTCTTGACTTGGTTTGAGAGAAAACATGTGGTCATGAGACCAAGTCTTATAAGGCCACATAGCCCTTAAAGATAGGACATGTGTGGGTGAGGATAATGATTAATAAATAATTAATAATAATTATTTATCTTAGCCAAGGTGATGTGTCAGGTGACTAGGTAGATGAGATGGAATAGGGGACTTAGTCATATTTAGGTGATTGTGTAATTGATTAAATCACTTTAATAGACTATTTAGAAGACTTAGGATAGGAGAATACAATATAGTGAATCTATTAAATAAATTGAATAATTTATCTAATAAATAGAGGAATACATATTAATTAAATAATAAATATTTAATTAATTCATCAAGTAAATATTTAATTAAATAATAAATATTTAATTAATTAATGAGGTCACTTTTTAGTGTATACAGGAAGAAAAAAGTATTATTGCCTTTGGTAGAGAAGTCTGATGAAGGTCACTGTACTACAATCAGAGTATGCTTGGTTGATGGTAAAAAGTTTGCAAGAGAAATGAAAGAACAAAATATTGGTTTTTCTTTAATTCCAAGGAAAAATGAGAAACAAGATGAGTTAGAACATGCACCTGAGGTTAAACCTTTGTTGACTAAATTTCATGACAACATTTCTGATAATGTACTTGATGGTTTACCACATATGAGAAGTATACCTCACTATATGGATTTGATACCTGGAGCTAGTTTGCCTAATAAAGCACCACATAGGTTGACACCTGATGAAAAGACTGAGTTGAATAGACAAGTGCAAGAATTGCTTGAGAGAGGTTTGATTAGGGAAAGTTTAAGTCCTTGTGTAGTACCTGCTATGTTAGCACCGAAAAAGAATGGGGAATGGAGAATGTGCACTGATTCTAGAGCTATAAACAAGATAACAGTAAAGTACAAATTTCCTTTGCCTAGGATGGATGACATAATGGATAGTTTGAGTGGAGAAAATTATTTCACAAAGATTGATTTAAAGAGTGGATATCATCAGATTAGGATTAGAGAAGGGGATGAATGGAAAATTGCTTTTAAGACTAATGAAGGTTTGTATGAATGGTTGGTTATGCCTTTTGGTTTGACTAATGCACCTAGTACTTTCATGAGGCTGATGAATGAAGTTCTGAAAAGATTCTTGGGTAAGTTTGTGATTGTATATCTTGATGACATTTTGATATTCAGTAAGAGTAAGGAAGAACATCTTGAACATATCAGACAAGTATTGTAGAGATTGAAGGAAGAAAAGTTGTTGATTAATTTTAAGAAATGTTCATTTATGAAAGAGGAGATTGCGTACCTTGGTTTTGTAATTTCAGCTGATGGATTAAAGATGGATCCTGAGAAAGTGAGAGCTATACTTGATTGGCCTACACCAGAGAATGTTGGAGAGGTAAGATCATTTCATGGATTGACAAGTTTTTATAGGAAGTTCATTATAAATTTTAGTTCTATTTGTAATGCTATGATTGAAACTATGAGAGGCGATAAAAGGGATTTCAAATGGACACATGAAGCACAAAAGAGTTTTGAAACATTGAAACAAAGAATTGCAGAGTTGCCTACACTTTCTTTGCCTAATTTCAGTAAAGTTTTTCAAGTTGAATGTGATCCTAGTGGAAGTGCAATTGGAGTTTTTTTGAGTCAAGAAGGAAGACCTGTAGCTTTCTTTAGTGAAAATTTGAATGATGCTAACAGAAAATATTTAGTTTATGACCAGGAATTCTATGCTATTGTTCAAGCTTTGAAGAAATGGAGACATTATTGTTGGAAACAATTGTCTGAAGGAAATTGCTACTCAATTATGTATTGTCTTTAATGTCACACTATGTCATAGTCCGCAGCAATCAGCTTCTACCGAGCTCAGTCGGTCTACCAGACAGGAATATTAATGTTTACCGAGTTCACTCGGTTGTCGAAGAAATTTAGTGTTTACCGAGTTCACTCGGTTATCGAAGAAATTTAGTGTTTACCGAGTTCACTCGGTTGCCGAAGAAAGGCTAGTGTTTACCGAGTTCAGTCGGTCTTCGAGAAAAGATAGTGTTTACCGAGTTCAGTCAGTTATCAAAGGTAAAGAATTGTCGGTGTTTACCGAGTTCCCTCGGTCACCGAAAGATTATAGAAAGATATGGTCACCGAGCACTGTCGGCCCTTGAAGGATTTTTGCAAATAGAGTTTACTTAATTCAGCTGACTGTTATACTAAATAATGTCGATTTGACTAATCCAAAATCATATAAATAAAAGGTCAAATGTGAAAAGTAAAAAAACAACACAGCAGAAGATTTACAGAAGAAAAGAAGGAAAGGTATATGCGAACTTGTGAAGGATGTTCAGATATCCTTGAGGAGCAGCAGAGATTTATTTGATCAGAAAGGATCAGAATTATGCAGAACAGAGATCTGTAATCAGCAAGACAGTTGCATTATTATACAGGTTACTTTCTCATTGTTACCTTCTTATCATTGTAACAGTGAATTCTAAATCTCTTAACCGAGTTGGTTTAATAGCCATAATATAAATCCTCTAACAAGGTGACAATTCCATTGAATTGTTTTCAAGACCTCTTACCAGGCCACTCCTTGCAGGGTGTTTTAAATCCTCTAACAAGGTCACACCTAACAGTGTGTTTTGTAACCTTTTACCGGGTTGGCTTCTAACCGGGCATCACTTCAGAAAAGTGAAAATCAGTATCTAGATACATTGGTGGTTTTTCCCATATTGGGTTTCCAGGTTAAATCTTGTGTCTCTTGTGTTCTTAATTGCTTTCACAATCATATACATGTGTTAATGAATATCTAAAGATAATATTGATAATACTTTCTGCATCTTCAAAGTTACTGCAATCTATTTACCGAGTGCTAAAACAGATAACAGTATTAAGATATCCTAAGGGATCTGCAAAAGAATAAATAGTCAAGGTTTTATGGTTGACTGATTCACCCCCCCCCCCTCTCAGTCACTTCATCCATATTCCATCAATTGGTATCAGAGCTTTTGGTGCTTGCAGGAAGGGTTTCAAGGACCTAAGCTAAAGATCAGGATGTCTTACAAGAGGGAAATTCCAAAGCTTAACAGAGATAACTTTTCAGCATGGCAAGGTCTCATGCGACTTCATCTAGCTTCCATTGGTGATTCAGGATGCAAATACATTGATGAAGAATACACAATTCCTAATGGCGCATTAACTGTTGAAGACATTGCAGATAAAAAGACTCACAACACCATGATGATAGACATTGCATTTGCTCTCAGCTATGAAGAATTTGATGATATTAAAGACTGCACCACTGCATATGAAATGTGGGTGGCACTGAAGAAAATATATGGTGGTGATGCAAATGTGAAAAGAGCCAAAGCAGAAAGCCTAAGAGGTCAGTTTGACAAAATGAATATGAAGGAAGATGAAAACATTGCAAAATATGTTGAAAGAATCAAAGCAAGTGTAAGTGCAATTAGAGCTTCTGGAGGAACAATCTCGGATGAGACTGTTATAAGTAAGGTACTCAGAACACTACTCCCTATCTATGCAATAAGAGTATCAGCTATTCAAGAAAGAAGATGTGAAACAAACCACAGTATAACCTTGGATGCTCTAGTTGGAAGATTGACAGCTTTTGAATTAGACAACTATGACAACTATGTTCCTAGTTCCAAAAATATTGAATCAGCATTTGAGGCCAAGGTTTCACTAAAGAAGAACAAGAAAATTAAAGAAGTTCAGTCAGAAAGTGAAGAAGAATCAGAAGAAAGTTCTGATAGTGATCTTGAAATTGTAGAAGCATTACTTGCAAAGAAGTACTCTAGAGGGAAAGGTAAATATAAAGGTAAAACTCCTTTAATCTATTTTTCATGTGAAGAAATTGGACATATTGCAGCTAGGTGCCCAAACAAGCAAGTCAAGGAAGAAAAGAGAAGTCACAAGTACTATGGCAAAAAGAATTTCAAATCATACAAGGATAAAGGTAAGAAATCATGTTTTATGGCTAAAGATTCTGATGATAGTGAAGAAGAAATTGTCTTTATTGCTATAAAAGATGAATCTGATGATGATGAAGATAAGATGGCACTTATTTCTCATATAAGAAAAGATGATATATGGATAATAGACAGCGGATGTTCACACCACATGACTGGTGACAAGACAAAATTTGAATATCTAGAAGACTGTGACAATGGTAATGTAAGATTTGGAAACAATGAACCTTGTTGCATAAAAGGAAAAGGAAGAATCTCATTAACCAAAGAACTCATATGTGATAATGCTTACTGGGTTGAAGGACTAAAACATAATCTTTTAAGTGTAGCACAGCTAATCAACACTGGTTTCAAGGTTGAATTCATGAATGGTCAAGCAAGACTGCTGGATGGAAAAGGAAAACTCATTGGATCAGGAAAACAAACAAAAGGTAACTTATTTTATCTTGATCTCAATGAATATTCATGCTTTATTGCTCAAATAGAAGAAATTTGGCTATGGCACAAAAGGTTATGTCATGTGAATTTTGATAACATGATAAAAATAAGCAAATTCAAGAAGGTTAGAGGCATTCCTACTTTGAAGAAACTTGACACTGGTCTATGTAAGAATTGTCAGATTGGCAAAATGAGTAAAACTAGTTTCAAGAGTAAGAACTATCAGTCTAAAGAAATTTTGGAAATTGTGCATACTGATTTATGTGGACCTATTGGAATACAAAGCTATACTGGAGATAAATTCTTTATTCTTTTCGTTGATGATTATTCTAGAATGATGACTGTCATGTATTTAAGAGAAAAATCCGAGGCATTTGAAAAGTTCAAATGGTACTTAGCAAGAGTAGAAAAAGAAACAGGGAAAAGATTGAAATGCTTAAGATTAGATAGAGGTGGTGAATTCATCTCCCATGATTTTAACAACTTCTGCATTGAAAGAGGAATCAAAAGACAGGTATCAGCTCCGAGAACTCCTGAGCAGAATGGAATAGCAGAAAGAAGAAACAGATCTATTATGGATTGTGCAAGGACTCTAATGATAGAAAAGAACATTGCTATAAAGTACTGGAAGGAAGCTATCAGCACTGCAGTTCATACCTTGAACCGAGTACAACTGAAGAAAGACACATTCAAAACTCCTTATGAATTATGGTATGGCTATAAACCTAATGTAAGTTACATGAAAATATTTGGTAGCAAGTGTTATATCTTAAAAGAATCCAGAAGAAATAAATTTGATGTGAAAAGTGATGAAGGAATATTCCTAGGATATTCTAGCAAAAGCAAGGCATACAAATGTCTGAACTTATCTACTTACAAAGTCATAGAAAGTATACATGTAAAATTTGATGAGTTTGCAGAAAAGACTGAGGAAGAAAGCAAAAGGGAACCTGAGAACTACAGAAGATTCATTTACATTGAACCTGAAACATTGACAGACACAACTATCAATAAGGAAGCTATATCTACCGAGCCGAGCACAGTTACTGAGTCACAGGAAGAAGTTCAAACCGAGTCACAGGAAGAAATTCAGACCGAGTCTCAGCCTGAAGTTACCGAGCAAATATCTACCGAGCCCGAGCAACCTGAAGAAGAGATCCTAGAAGACAACAGCATGAATCATTCAAAAGGCAAGGAACCTATACTAGCCAAATATGTCAGAAGACATCATACACCAGACCAAATCATTGGAAACAAATCAGATGGTACTATGACAAGAAGCAAGCTAAAAGGTACATGTCTACTTACTAATTTTGAACCTAGAAATATCAAAGATGCATTGGAGAATGAAAGTTGGATTGAAGCAATGAATGAAGAATTAGAACAAATACAAAAGAACAAAACTTGGACTCTTGTACCTAGACCTAAAGATAAGAATGTAATTGGAACAAAATGGGTATTCAGGAATAAGCTGAATGAAGATGGTCAAGTATCTAGAAACAAAGCTAGACTGGTATGTAAAGGTTATTCTCAAGAAGAAGGTATAGATTATGGAGAAACCTTTGCTCCTGTTGCAAGATTAGAAGGTGTAAGAACTCTACTTGCTTATGCAGCACACAAAGGATTTAAGGTATATCAGATGGATATAAAATCTGCATTTCTCAATGGAATTCTTGATGAAGAAGTCTACATTGAACAACCTGAAGGTTTTGTTGATCTAGATAAAAGGGACATGGTCTGCAGGTTACACAAAGCATTGTATGGTTTAAAACAAGCTCCTAGAGCATGGTATGAAAGAATCCATAACTATTTGATTCAGATTAATTTCAAAAGAGCTAATGATAACAGCAATCTGTATATTAAAGAAGGACCCAATGACAAAATTGTATTGGCAGAAATATTTGTGGATGATACTATATTTACAGGGAATGAAGATCAGTGCAAAGAATTTTCAGAGAAAATGAACAGAGAATTTGAAATGTCCATGTTTGGTTTAATAAAATTCTTTGTTGGTCTTCAAATTCAGCAAAGCAAGAATGGTATATACATCACTCAATCCAAATACATTAAGGAGATACTTAAGAAGTTTGGTATGGAAGATTCAAAACCAGTTGGTACACCCATGTGTACTGGACTGAAACTTACCAAAAATGATGATTCAAAAGAAGTTGATCAGACCCTATACCGATCTATGATTGGAAAATTGTAGTATGTAGTACATACAAGACCTGATATTGCCTTAGCAGTCGGTATAGTAGCTAGATTCTCAGCAAAACCTAAGGAAAATCACATGATGGCAATCAAAAGAATATTAAGATACTTAAAAGGAACTGAAGAGTATGGTTTGTGGTATAAATTTGGAGGCAATCTAGACTTGAAAGTGTTTACTGATGCTGATTGGGCAGGAAACATTGATGACAGAAAAAAAACAAGTGGTGGAGCATTTTTTCTTGGAAAAAGACTGGTATCCTGGACTAGTAAAAAGCAGAATATGTTGCTGCTGCAGTAAACTGTTCAAATATTGTTTGGTTTAAACAGCTATTAGAAGGTATGAAGGTTGAAATCAAAGAATCAGTTGTTATATTTTGTGACAATACCAGTGCAATAAACATTTCTAAGAATCCAGTGATGCATTCCAAAACCAAGCACATTGCTATTAAATATCACTTTGTCAGAGAACTGGTGCAGGACAAGGAAATCAGATTAGAATATATTCATACAAAAGAACAGATTGCAGACATTTTTACCAAACCATTACCTAAGGATGCATTTATGTATCTAAGAGGTAAGTTAGGGGTCATTCCCCTATCCGAGGCTCACTAAATACAGTTTTAGTGATGCATCAACCTCAACATGATTGAAAATCAACCTGTTGATGCAGTATATTAAAGGAATCATTGCATATGAATCAGTACTTGAGGTACATTAATTTTCACCGGTAATATGTGAATTATCTTTGGCATGTGTTGTCAAAGAGGGAGTGTTTGCTATGTCTTTACTATTACTTCAAGAAATTTTTCAAATAGTCAGAAGGAAGAATTTTCAGGATACAGGAAGTTTGCTGACAGAGGGAGATTTGAATCTAAACCGAGCTAACTCTTTCAAATTTCTTATGATATGACATATTGTGTTGCCATCAATGCCAAAGAGGGAGATTGTTGGAAACAATTGTCTGAAGGAAATTGCTACTCAATTATGTATTGTCTTTAATGTCACACTATGTCATAGTCCACAGTAATCAGCTTCTACCGAGCTCAATCGGTCTACTAGACAGGAATATTAATGTTTACCGAGTTCACTCGGTTGTCGAAGAAATTTAGTGTTTACCGAGTTCACTCGGTTATCGAAGAAATTTAGTGTTTACCGAGTTCACTCGGTTGCCGAAGAAAGTTTAGTGTTTACCGAGTTCAGTCGGTCTTCGAGAAAAGATAGTGTTTACCAAGTTCAGTCGGTTATCAAAGGTAAAGAATTGTCGGTGTTTACCGAGTTCCCTCGGTCACCGAAAGATTATAGAAAGATATGGTCACCGAGCACTGTCGGCCCTTGAAGGATTTTTGCAAATAGAGTTTACTTAATTCAGCCGATTGTTATACTAAATAATGTCGATTTGACTAATCCAAAATCATATAAATAAAAGGTCAAATGTGAAAAGTAAAAAAACAACACAGCAGAAGATTTACAGAAGAAAAGAAGGAAAGGTATATGCGAACTTGTGAAGGATGTTCAGATATCCTTGAGGAGCAGCAGAGATTTATTTGATCAGAAAGGATCAGAATTATGCAGAACAGAGATCTGTAATCAGCAAGACAGTTGCATTATTATACAGGTTACTTTCTCATTGTTACCTTCTTATCATTGTAACAGTGAATTCTAAATCTCTTAACCAAGTTGGTTTAACAGCCATAATATAAATCCTCTAACAAGGTGACAATTCCATTGAATTGTTTTCAAGACCTCTTACCAGGCCACTCCTTGCAGGGTGTTTTAAATCCTCTAACAAGGTCACACCTAACAGTGTGTTTTGTAACCTTTTACCGGGTTGGCTTCTAACCGGGCATCACTTCAGAAAAGTGAAAATCAGTATCTAGATACATTGGTGGTTTTTCCCATATTGGGTTTCCATGTTAAATCTTGTGTCTCTTGTGTTCTTAATTGCTTTCACAATCATATACATGTGTTAATGAATATCTAAAGATAATATTGATAATACTTTCTGCATCTTCAAAGTTACTGCAATCTATTTACCGAGTGCTAAAATAGATAACAGTATTAAGATATCCTAAGGGATCTGCAAAAGAATAAATAGTCAAGGTTTTATGGTTGACTGATTCACCCCCCCCCTCTCAGTCACTTCATCCATATTCCATCAATTATTTGATGCCTAAAGATTTTGTGTTGTATACTGACCATAAAGCTTTGCATTATTTGGGAAGTCAGAATAAATTGAATCAGAGACATATGAAGTGGGTTGAGTTCTTGCAGAGTTTTTCCTTTTCATTGAAGCATAAAAGTGGATAGTCAAATAAGGTTGTTGATGCCTTGAGCCAAAGAAGAAATTTGCTGATAGAGATGAGAGTTGAGGTACTTGGTTTTGATGATTTGAAGTGTTTGTATGAGACTAACATTAATTTTGTAGAGCCTTGGAAAGCATTTAAGGAACATACAGTAAATGATAAGTGGATTGATTATTTCATTCAAGAAGACATGTTGTTTAAAGGAGTTCAATTGTGCATACCTAGAGGATCTATGAGAGAGAAAATAATAAAGGAGAAGCATAGTGGTGGACTTGCTAGACATTTTGGGATTGATAAGACTATGAATTTGATTTCAGAAAGATACTTTTGGCCACAGATTTACAGAGATGTACAAAGAACGGTTAGAGGTTGCAAAATTTGCCAAACAACAAAAGTAACTAGTCAAAATTTGGGATTGTATACACCTTTTCTTGTACCTCATAGACCTTGGGAAGATGTGAGTATGGACTTTGTTCTTGGATTTCCTAGAACTCAAAGAGGTAATGATTCTATTTTGGTAGTGGTTGACAGATTTTTTAAGATGACTCATTTCATACCTTGTAAGAAGACATCTGATGCATTGCATGTAGCTGAATTATTCTTCAAGGAAGTGGTAAGCTTGCATAGTTTGCCTAAATCTATTGTTTCAGACAGAGATACTAAGTTTACTGGTTACTTTTGGAGAACACTTTGGAAAAAGATGAGTACTGAGTTGAAGTTTAGTTCTACATTTCACCCTCAGATAGATGGATAGACTGAAGTTGTGAACAAAAGTTTGGGAAAATTGTTGAGATGTTAAGTTGGAGATAAGCCTGTTAGTTGGGATTTAGTTTTGGCACAAGCAGAGTTTGCATATAATAATTCTATGAATATAAGCACTAAGAGGACACCATTTGAGATTTTTATTGGATTTCATCCTAAGGGAGCCATAGAGTTGAGAGATTTACCTACTAAGACCAGAAGAAGTGCTGAAGCTGAGGATTTTGCAGTATACATGAGAACTTTTCATGATGAAATCAAAAAGAATTTGGAGGACTCTAATCTGAAATATAAACATATTGTAGATAAGAGAAGGAGACATAAATATTTTGAATTTGGAGATGAGGTTATGATTCATTTGAAGAAAAATAGATTTCTAGTTGGTACCTACAACAAGCTGAAAATGAAGAAGTTTGGACCTTGTAAGATTCTAAAAAAGTTTGACAGTGGAAATGCTTATGAAGTGGAATTACCAGAGGACATGGATATATCACCTATATTCAATATTACTGATATTTTTGAGTACTTTGAATCAACTGATGAGATGGGAGATGGTCTTTATTATCCTAAGAAGAAGAATGACATCATTGAGAAGATCTTGAATAGCAGAGTAAGCAAGAGTACAAGAGAAAAAGACTACATGGAATACCTAGTTCAGTGGAAAGACAAGCCAGTTGAAGACAGTTCATGGATTAAAAAAGCTGAGTTGGGTTTTTATGATTCAGGTTAGAATATAAGTAGTGCATGATGTGGACATGAATTCTTTATTTACCCTAGGTGTCTGATGTAGGAGCATCTTGGGTCTTTGAGCAATCTTGCATCAACCAAAAACATTTCCTATTTTCTGTTGTTTGCATTATAATCATTGCATTTATTGGTTTCATGTTGTGTGAAGATTAAATGATGTTGAGGACATATTTTGGAACCTTCTCCTATGAGCACATAAGGATTGTATGGACCATTTTAAAGTTAGAGATGTTTTCCTCGCTGTCAGAGCCATATTTTCCTACTTTCTGCATGCTGATTATGCATCATGTAGCCATTGATCCTTAATGAATCATAATTTTCTCTCTCATTTAATTTAGGAGGACCTAAATTAATATCTTCACCTAAGACCGCAAGTCCTAATTCATTATGAGTTGAAAATTATGACCATTTTTCTCAGGTATCGATTTTCAGCTAGTTTCATGCGAAACATGGACTTTTTCATCTTGCTCAATTTTGTATGATGTAATGGGATCTTTCTAAGTTAGGGAAATGTTTTTGGATCATGTGTGGACCTAAATGTAACCTCACATTGATTTTTGTTCATTCCTTTGTTAGTTTTGGTTTACTCTTCCAGGTTGGACCTATAATGTAATTAAATGCCTGACTGGTTGACTTGTGGCTTTGCTGGCTATATATTTGGAGCTTGGGTTGTTGTAGAGAGTAGGTAGAGATATGATTATCAAGTTACATCGTTGGAGATAAGATAGTATATGAGCTGAAACTCTGAATTTATAATTCTCTTTGTATAAGGCCGAAACCCAGAAGGCCTCACAACCGGGCATGTTGAAAGATTTTATATAATTGCACTAGTGTTGTTATCAGTTGCTTGTCTCATATCCATTGTGTTTTCACTGATTTCATGTGGTTTTTCATATTTCTTTCATGTGTAACTCTGATCAGGGCTTTTTTTTGATTCACGTGGAGTCAATTCTACTTGATTTTGCTTACATCTACCTTGCCCCTGTGTGATATCAAGATCTTTGAGAACAAGGTTAATTTAGTGGTCCTTCATGATGATTAGAAAATGAATATGTAATTATGGAAGATGTAGACAAGATCTAGATAAAAATGTGATGAAATGGTGAATTTATGCATGTACATGAGAATAGAAAATTGAAAAATGAATTCTAGGAAATGATTTAGGAAGTAAAAACTACAATTGACATGCAATCCCAATTTTAGGCAAATTTAGGAGGACTAGAGCACCCAAGTCGGCCTGCTTTTGACAATTCCAAGTTTGATGAGTTTCACCTTATCCTACACACATAAAGGAAGGGAAATCTTGTGGGCAAATGGGTTTACCTAAGTCAAACCTCATTTTAGGAATTAACCTTGAATTTGAAATGAATTGAACTTGAAATAAAAGTGTGTTGATATGTAGTAGAGGCTAGATTTGAGAAGTGAAATGTCATATACCTCCATTTTATGATGCAATTCTCTTAAGATAATTTCACCATGTGTTGATGCAATAACATGATTTAAACATGATGAAAATCATAACTAAAATAATAATTGAATGTTCCATGAAGTAACTTGATTCTCCTTGAATTGGATATGCTATTGAAGTGATGCCTTGAATAGTAGATGATGAGATAATAGATTGAAATGAACTAAGAGAGAGGCCTTTATATAGGGATCTCATACTAAAATCAAATTTTGGTCCACTTATGAAAATGATAAATTATGCATCAGGTAATTATGGACCATTTTCACGATGGTCAACCTACTAGTATGTCTCCTCATGTAGTTTTTGAAAATGTTGAATAACTGAGAGGGTGGGGGAGGCAAGGTAAATCAGTTATTCCAAAACACTTTCTAAAATTTTTATTCATCTGATATACACATAAACCATTCAAATAATCAATACTAACAAAAGCATGAAATAAAAAGAACAACCAACACCATAACACTTGATATAATATGGAAACCCAAAATGGGAAAAGGCATGGAGAAGCTAATTCTAATGAAATTAAACACTAATTAAGGTGATTTTTACAAAGGTCTCACTACCAATTTTCTCATTATTGGTTGGCTCTTTACCAATCGGGCTAACTACCCTTATATAAAAGATGTATTACAAAATATTTTATTAACAAAATGTGAACTAATAGAATTGCATTTTCCTATGCATGAATCAGTTCTAGTTGACAACACAGTAACCACCATCTGCAACAGATCCAGTTAAGATCTTCCACCAGCATATACCAAACTTCAACAACACAGTATGAAAAACCTTCTCTCTATACCACAACAATACTTCACTCAACTTCCTTCTACTTATAAACTACTGCTAGATATACACATAAACAAACTTGCACTATATTACCTTCAACACACACATGCATACATCAGCTACAAAATGATATCTCTGTTTATATATACATTTGATAGTGTAGCTACATATGTAGGCCAAGCCACAAAATACAAGATGTTACAATTATATTTAACACACTACTACCAAACCTAAATATATATCATACATACTTGAAGTCTTCACATCATGTAACCACAAG
Organism: Chamaecyparis obtusa; assembly: GCA_027943335.1. NCBI lineage: Eukaryota > Viridiplantae > Streptophyta > Pinopsida > Cupressales > Cupressaceae > Chamaecyparis > Chamaecyparis obtusa. The sequence continues at coordinate 2,105,340 of BSBK01001755.1, read as the reverse complement.
ACCTAAATATAGGTCACACTTAAGATACACACACTTCATATCATATTTAACAAAAGATAAGTAAGTTCTAGAATCATTGGCACACCACAACCAATCCCATGACTTGATCAAAAAATCTTCTGAACCAACCAATGGATAAAACCCAAAAGAATCTATCAAGAAACAAAATATAATTATTGTATCAAAAACATTTAACAAACAAAAATAATGTTCAGATAGCAAGGATACCCAGAAGAACTCTATAACTTAGCAGTTAAAAATACCAACCAAAACTTCATTCATCTGCAAAAAATGAAACACATAGATGTACTAAATAATTTTATTCCAATATTGGGAACAAGTACACCCATAAACATAATCCAAAATTGCATGCATTGAATTTGTCCTACATAAAACTTAAAACCTAACATCTCATTGACAACCAACAAACATCCAACCGATATTGCCAACAACCAACCAATATAGCTATGTAATTGGTATAAAGGTTTTGACATCAATAACAAAAATACCACCAACTGATTAATATGTCCAATAATTTCGCCCTTTGGCATTGATGGAAAAATACCCAAAAAATGACAAAAAGTCCAAAAACAACCCTTGAGTAGATAACCCTTCAATTTTTTTGTTCCTCCTATTTCTCTCCCCCCTTTTGCCACAATGGCAAAAGGCTAAAAATCCAAAAATAAAAAAAATTTAACAAATACAAAAAACTTCACAATAAAATGTTTCTTATACCTTTCTTTAATGGTTGGAAGCTTCATCTTCCATTTTATTGGTGTTTCAAAATGACTTATGCTCTTAGGCTGCCAATATACCCTTAGACAGATTTTAGGAGTGGCTAGTTCCAAAATGTAGAAGGATATTAGGGTAATTGGACCAACTATAGGGACAGGACTTCCCTCTTCACTTCTGGCTCTGCAAAACCAAGGCGGGTGCACCTAACCCAGTGAAAACTATACCATACACACCAAAGTTTGGGTTCATATAACAGATGATAGCAAGAAAGTGGTAAATGCCAACCTTACATTCATTGACTCTCCATTACTATAGGGTAACAAAACTATACAACCCAAAGATTTAAAATTTAAAATGGTTCTTGATTTTAAGATTTAGATTGCAACAACTTCAATCAATTATGTTAACAAGAGATTTACTCATTTAGGCTAGTGCCTCATCCATTGGGCAAGATTTCTTAGACACAAAAGGTACACAAATTAGAGAATATATGAGATTCATATCCATAAATACATTTACCACAATCATTACTACTTACAAAGAATCCTTATGTAGACAAGGGTAAACTCACATCCCATCTAGAGCATCATTTAATCTAATCCCAGATCAAAACTCAAGAATGAAGATACATACATAAAATAATATGTAACAAACTAGAAAGCTCGAAGCTTACCTTACTTGACATAGAGGAGAGAGAAGAATGATATATTTGTATTAAGTACGATGAATCCTTTCTGTGCATACAATCAGTCACAACAAATCATGCTTGCAAACTATAGCTTAGACCTGCAACTTTTATCTCTCATAAACAAGCACTAAAACAAAATTCTTACAACCCTAACCAAGAATAGGGCTCACCAAGCAAGAGATTATGAACACCTAACTCCCAATGCCCTTGAATGATCATAAAAAATCCTTTTATCTCAAGGATTGCAACAAGCAACTGATGATCATTCAAAGCGACTATTCAAAATCACCTAACTCAATCAAAAAGTGAATGCAAACAAGACAGGCACCAAGTGCAAGGCTGGTGAGATAAAAAAATCACAAACTCTACAACTGATCCGACCTGTACTAGCCTCAAGGACAAAATCATCACAAAAATCCCCATTAAATCTAGCTGTAGCAGACAATCCCAAGGACACAAAATCATGATGGAACAACAACCAGGATCATCTTCATTAATTCTCACCTACAACCAAGCTGGAAATGACCAAAAATGGTCCTGCAATATGGCTCCTTCAGCGCACTGTCTCCTAACCCTGTAGAAAAACCCTCAAAACATTTGAAATCTTATGAAAATGGCCACTTGATCTTCTTTTAAAACACAGCCGTCGATCCACTTCCTCCTGGCACATCGGACAGTTCACCAAAATAAGACAACAGTCAACTCATATCGCATCTCATAAACATAATCAGCCAGTTGTTGCTATACTGCGATACATAAACAACATGCATCTTCTCCAAATGGTATAATGACAACTGTAAGATTTGCCCAAACTTTAAATACACCTAGACACCGAAAGACTGGCCCCACAAAAAAACTGCCAAGTCACAAATCCATCGACCAATCAGGACTCAACAAATAAGCTCCACCTGTCAAAGGACCCACCTCGCATATTGACACCTAAGAAAAGAAAAATCAATGGCTGGCATAAGATTTCATGGCTCTGACAGAACCCATGAGAACTTACACCAATCGTTGATCCTCTGCAAATGTCAGGACCCTTAAGGACACGCCAGCAACCAGGTCCCACTGACACTCACCAAATCATCAGCACCTCAACCAATAATAAACTACCATATCATCATCATGTGGACCAATGAAAAGCTGCCAATTATGCACACCTGTCAATGATCCCACCCATTTGAAAATCCATGCTATAAAGGGAGATCAATGGTTGTCATAAGATCACATAGAGAGAGAGACTCTATGAGAAGATATGCCAACCATTCGATTGAACTGTGTTAGAGGACTGGGCCCAGGGAAATATTAAAGGCCAAAACATTAGGAAAAATTAAAGCGCAAGGGCTTAGGAAAAAATAATACTGCTGGGCATTAGACTTAGGAAAATATTAAAACACATGGGTTTTAAGAACTTAAGTGGCCCGAAAAAGGTAACGCAAAATTAAAACAAGGCCGGGGTAGTTTAGGGTTCTTCCACCAACGGCTATAAATTTGAAATTTGACCTAGGGTTTCAAGCCAAGGACACATAAAAACATTGTAGAGACCAAAGGGAATGACCAGAAGCCATGAAAATTTTTCAGGGACAGACCATTTTCTGAGGATTTTTGCTATTACAGGAAAATGGGCTAAAACATTCAACCACAAAAAAACCCATTTGAGTGCATAGACTATCATGCTCCACTAGCATGTCAAAAGATGAAGTCCAGTCTAGAGACTGAAACTATTATTCATAGTTTTCTACATCAGCAAGGATACCAGAGACATGCTCTAACCAAATTTCAACCAAGTTCTTCACCAACCATAAAGTTTTCACCAGGTCTTCTCTTTGTCTTTGCAATTGTAGAATTTCCCCTTGAAGCTGACAACTTTTATCCTTTGTTTTCCTTTTCTATCCTTTAAATAATCATATGTCTCTCCTAATTCATTCAATTCTCCCTCAATGACTCCAACTCTTCCTCTAAAATTATCAACGACAATAGGCCACTAAAGACAATACCTATATATGTATGGAAATTTCCTTTATGCACTCATTTGTCTCACAGATCATCCTAGATAATCTATGTTTAGCATTGATGCATTTATTTTCAATAGACTCCTTGACCATCTAGTAATCTACACCATATTTCAACAATCTTCCTTCAACAACCTTTACCAATTCAATTAGTAGAACACTTGATACATCAGAAACAATTATCTATTTACTTATCAAGTGATCAATCAACATATCCTCAATCTCTATTCTCCTCACTGAAGAGAAACCATACTATAAATCACCAATTTTCAAACTCACCATCTTCTAACATAGATTGAACCACATCAGAATCCATAGAGCTAGATTCTGATAGAGAAACTACATCTTTCTCAATTTCCTCTTCTCCTTCCTTTTCTTCTATTTCCTTCTCTTCCTAAACATCTTCTTCTTCATCCTCTGAAATGGTAACAATCTCTTTTCCTTTAACACTAGTTTTTCTCCTTTTAGGTTCTGGAGGGGAACCATTGACACCAAAAACCAAAAATTTTTTACCAAAGGATGATCCCTCCTCAACACGAGTCATAGAAACAATAGTAGAAACATTCAAATTGAAACAAATATTCATTTGTAAAGATGTAAAATATGAATTTCAAACATCTTCTCTATTCTCCAGGGACCATAGGTACCAATAGGTTTATTTTTTGATAGGGATGCCAGACCTCCACTCCAAATTCTCTCTACCCAACAAAGATCTCAAGAAATAGAACACCAAGAATACAATGAAAGACCCAAACCAAAATCCATACTCACCTTCTCATTTCATCTTGATGTTCTCAACAAAATTATCCAACAATAGTTTATAGAGATTAAAATGAACACCTTCCCTAATCATTTTGTGTGCAATATAGACTGCTACTTCCAAAGTAGTACCATCCTAATTTCAAAAGAAAATTTTGTAAGAGATGCCATAGGAAACATACCTCACAACCAGATCTTCAAGATGCTTAATTAGAAGTATACACTGATCATGGTTGATACATGTTAATTATTGCACTTCCTTGTACTTAATCATCATCTTCCCTAGAAGATCACCAATATAGCACAACCTAGTCATATCCTCAATTACTTTTTTTTTTATGTCATAGGGTTTATCCAACACTAGTTTTCCATCCCAAAACTAACTCATCAAAAACATGATAAATTACTTTTCATCGAACTAAGGAAATTCTCCCCGTATATCCAAGACAAAGTTGTGAAGTCTCTGAAACTCCTATGTAGACAAACTAACTTCCTATTTTCTGATCCTGCTATGATCAAATTCCTCTAATTCTACCTTCTTCAACATCCTTGATGTGACCGCACTGGTATCACAAATAACCAATTGAGACTCCATTTATTGTACCTGACTATTTTCCTTCAACCTCTCTCAAGCTCTACTAAAACTTTAATTTTTATTCTTTGCAACAGTGCCAAATGACTTCGAAAGGTCACTTTTATAAACATGATCCATGATAATTTCTTTTCCTACCAAGAATTAATTATTAATAACACAACCCAATTGTACTGCATACATTAATCAACTGAAATAGATACAATCATTACTTTATCATCCAACATACTAGAGAAAAGATAGTTGTAATTGGTATCACTTCAAAGAAAGGGAAGTGACTAATATAGCATTTTGATACTTCCCTTGAGCCAATGCATTCGTCTCAGTTACTTGAAGAGCTAGTACTGGAATATGGTACCATTGGGTTCTCTTCACTAACATATTTCTTCCTCCATACCATAATTATCTTCTGAGATTCACTTGATACTGGAAATTTATCATCATTCCCACATTTTAGTTAAGCATCAATAGATTTGTAGGTATCAGCATAATGACCGGTCTGACCACATTTGAAATAATTGATATTCCTCTATCTTGATCTCATTGACTAAACCTTAGATATACACTAATTATCCTTGCTACCATAATTGTGACACAAAAAATTTGTGAGGTCCTACCCCGACCCATCTTAGCTCAGAAAATGTTTTCACACATGGACTGTCTAGATGATACACTATTTTGAGATATTAGATCTATTTTGATTATGACTTCACATTATTAGACATTATGCAATGATTTTACATGATTATATGGATGATGATGTTAGACGTACCTTTATATGATTATGATAGATTCATCCCAACCTTATGATATAGGCAGATAATTGAATTTTGAATTCTACATTTTGATTTATGTTATCTTATGGAATAGGAATTGAGATAGTTATGATGTTGATTTCCTAATGAATTGGTTCTGCATTTGATTTAGGGTTACTTGTTAAAGTGAAACTGAACTTACATGTGATGCTTATGGAAATAGGATACAATATGGTTTATGTATATGTTGAAAATGTGAAATGTATTTTATCAATGTATTCATATTTGAATGTTATTATGGATCCCACTTTTCTTTCAATATGATTATATATGTGATGATTTCATGTGACACTGATATATGATTGAGTGTACAATATTATGACCATGGTTTTAAATGCGGGGAAACAAGGATGGATCAATGTGAAAATAGTAAAAGGCCAAGGTCGACTCTATGAAGAGAATGACCTCGTTGTTATGTGTTTTAAATTTGTAAATGTGATGTATGAGTGAATGTTAATTTGTAAGTGTATATATATGTGCATAAGTGGATGTAATTATATGTGTAAATGTAATTGTGTTTAATCCATTTCACATGCCATGTGTGAATTTAAGTGGAGTGATGTGTTCCTTTTGTTGTGTCACTTGACACTTTTGCTTATGTGTTGGCATGCCTAAGTGGAATGGTTAGACTTTAGTCTACACTTAGGTTGCCTTGTGAGTGCCTAGGTGTAGTTACTTGATTAGGGAACCAAGGCATGAGTCACAGCATTTCCCATTTTGGTGAGTTAACCTCACATGGGTTTTAGAGAGGTTAAAATGAGCCCTAGGGAGTGGTTAAGGTTATTTTTAGCTATCCCAATGCATGTACATAGGAATGAGGGTCAATTTTTTTCTTTTTCATCACCCAAAACTTCCAAATGACCTCTTAAAGAGAGCTTTCTTTGAGAGTGACGAAATTGGGTATGTTTTCAAGATTAGTCCCTTCCCCCATGTGTTGACTTTCTTCTCATTCCCTAGTTAGGGACAAGTGGAAAGGAATACATGAACCAAGAAATCTTCTTCACATTGGGGTGGGGGTATAGGTGAAAGGAATGTCTTGCTATTAACAAAATGTGAGGAAAAATAAAGAGGAACTTCACTCCTTGCATTTTGTTTTTTGCGGGGAATTCATCTTGGTAGTAACTAGAAGAATAGAGAGAGAATAGGAGAAAGTCTTGGAATGGATAGAAGGAAAGCTAGGGAGGGAAATTGAGCTCTTCATCAAGTTCATCTTGCCATTTTTCCTTGGAGAAAGGTTAGTGCACTTATCATGAAAAAGATTTGTCTTATGTATTTGTTTTAGTTATGTAAATTCATGTTGTAAGTGTATTGTGTTGATTTCAAATTGTTTCATGAAGTTTTTTTCTTGTTTTTATTTGGCTTGTTTATGAGAGTTTTGGGAGTGCAAGACTATACTCATCCTTGGGAGGATTTGAGAGTCTTGAGGGTGAGGGGGTTAGTTGATAATTTTTCATTTGTGTAGAGCCCATCCTCTTGGAGGAAGGGAACAATAACATGGATGTATGGGCATCCATGTAGCCTACTTATGTTCTTCATGTTGGGGGCCATAAGGGAAGTTGATTTGTGCTTTATGAGATGAGAAAGTTGGTTATGAGGTGAGCCTTGTGAAGGCATGTTATGTGAAAGGAAAGATTTGTTTTTGCTCAAGTATGGCTACTCCAATGGCTTATTTACACCTTCACCCATTTTTGGATCTAATGTGATCCTTTGTGCAAACCTTGGGATTGGGAGTATATGTTTTAAATTCATGTGTTTATGTTTAGTTTATGTGTGTATGATTGTATGATTGTCACCCATTCTACTTGTTTCCCCTAGCTCGGGGTTGGCCTTGTAAAGGCTTTAGCTGGGAGGTGAGCCTCCATGGTCATGCCATTAAATGTCTATGTTTGCAAGTTTTGAATGGATGATGAAGAGAATAAATTTTCAAAGTTTGAGGTTAAGATTTTCTTTTGGAGAAGACTTGTGAAAGTTTGAGAAAAATAGATTTAAGTTGTTTTACCCTATCCTTTGTATAAAATTCATGGATATGTATTAATATTTGTAGAAACTCCTTATTTTCATTGCATAACATTAAAAAAGAATGTGTATCATTTATGGTGAAATGTACTATGTTGTAAATAGTATTGAAGGACAATGTAATTTTATGAATTTGATGTAATAGGTTGAGTTAAATTTTAATTTTTGGGAGCAAATATGTTGCTGGTTGTACTTTAAAAAATATATAGATAACAATTTTTTTTCAAAATAAATAAATATATATTCTAACTCTTTCATGTAATGTTATCTAATTAAGATTAAAAAGAAGATCAATGATAGCTATGTTGCTAGTTAAATAGAATTAAATATGTTATTTATCCTATGCACTAAATAGGGAAAGATTCCTTCCAAATATTGTATTTCTTTGCATATAGATACCCAAGGAAATAAAGACAGTATTTACTGGCATGATAATCTTAAACAATATAAATAAATTATATACATTTGAGTATATGGATATATATTTTTACTATGTAGTCTTTAAAAACTTTTTTTGTTGGTGTGTTTTTCTGTCCTAGTTTTAGGACATTACATTCTGGTATCAAAGCCAAGTTTTCAACATTGGAACCTTGAACCCGCTATGTTTCATAAACTTTAAACATGTTGTGACCACATAAATAGCTTGCTTAAAATAATAATAAATAAATAAATCATTTGAAATCTTTTTTTTGTTACCTATACATAAATGACACGCAGATATTAAAGGAAATTTGCTTACATATATCTAACCTATAAATCTTTTTTAAAAAAAATAATACATAATTTCACAAGTACCCTTGCAATTTTATTTTTGAATGTATGATTTAAAATTCACCTAGACTTTCTAAAAATATATTTGTTTTAAAAAACAAAAAACAAATTCATTGTGTATATAGTCATGATAGCATGAATGTATATAAACATGAATAGACATGAGTTTATAAAAAAAAATAAAAATAAACACCCTATTTTTTAAATGTTATTTTGTTTAAGCTTGCTAAAAGATAAATACACACACACACACACAGATATATATACGTACATATACATATACATATATATATGTAAAGCTTTTAACATAATTGGTATATATATATATATATATATATATATATATATATATATATATATATATATATATATATATATATATATAATATTATATAAAACACTTAGTATTTTTTTAATTAATTAAAAAGTATAACAAAGAAATTAATATTAAATAAAGAAATTAATTATTTTTTGGGGGCTGTTTCATTTCTCCCCACCCCCGCGCACGCATTGCAACACATGACAGGGTCGAAGCCCTTACCGTGTGTTAGAGGCCCCTGTGCCACTACCCCCTTAAGGTAAGCAGTGACACAACGCTCACCTGCCACCCACTATGGGTGTGAGAGGGTTTGATGCCCACCGCACTCCATAGTGGAGTGGTGGGTAGGGCACATCCCCCCCAACCCTCGTGCACAATATTGGGAGCTGGCTTGCAGAGTGCAGCTGACGGCCCTAATTTTTAAACAAAAAAATTTAAAAATTAAACTTTTACAGTATGAGCCAAATAAAAAAAAAAGACAAAGAATTAATACGCATTTAAATTTATTTTTATAATAAGATTAATTTATTGTATCAAAGATTTAATAGCTTGTATTTAAAGGAGATAAAACCTTTGTTTGAAAACCCAGATATTTCTTTTATAGAAAAATAATATGAACGTAAATCTAGATTCAAACGGTAACCATTTAAAAGAGATAGAACTACAATGACTGGATATATTATGGTTTAACCAGAGTGTAGATCTGCAATAAAACAAAATATAAAATCTAAAAAAAATACTAAAGATTCACCATACCCTAATGTAACCAAATAGAGAACATGTAATAAAAGGAACATAGATTTACCCTTGTGTAACTTGAAATGAGGGTTCTGTTGAAACCCTAGGAGGAGACCACAGGAACTATGAGCATTCCTCTGAAGAGGGGTAATAGCATATACACACAAAGGTATATGTGTGTATATACACACCTCTAGTATGTATATACACATATGTACACTTGTGTGTACACAAAACTAAACATTCACATCTCCCCAACCCTCTGCCTCATCCGTGCATCAATAAAATGAAGAGATTAGGGTTTCAGGAGACTTTTAAATCTGGGCCTAACCCTAAATCCAAATTAGGGTTAGGGTTGCCCACATTTGGATTCTAATTTCTTTTATTCTTTTTATATTGTTTTTTTTTAAAGTTTTAGAGGCACTTTATTTTATTTTATTCTTACTTTAGACTTTATTTCAGTTATTAAGTTAAGTGACTTTAGGAAGTCACTTTTAATTTTCATAAATTTAATGTTGTTTTATTATATATTCTTTTTAGAGGATTGTAATTTTGAAATTTGTAATGATGGATTTTATTTATCAAGTGGGTCTCACTTTGATTTAATTATTATTAAAAGCTATATTAAGGTTATTCAAGTTAATAATGTTGTAAATCTTGCTTATTAAATCTTTATATTATTTTAATATTAAATTGAGATTAGTGGACTAAGATTGGATATATATTCAGTACCTTTTTAAAATTTTGGGAAAATTTAATCAATTATTATTTTTATTTATTGACCTTATTACCTTCATTAAATAATTGGATTAATGGGGAATTAGTTTATTCATTAAAATCCCTAGTAGGGACCTAGGTGAAGATTATTACCCTAATTTAACATTTTAATAAATTGATTAGTATTTACAATATTTGTTAATTTAAAACCCTAGTGAGAACATTAATAATGTTTAATGAATTTAAAATAAAATTACATTCTTATCTAGGGGTACATTCCTTTTAATTTAAATCTATCATTTATTAACAACTTTCACTTCTAATAGTTCTCTTACCCTAGTATTGTATTAGGGAGACTTTCATAATTACTAAATTTGGATTTGAACTAGATAAAACCATTTAGATTATTTTATGGCAAACCTAGTTAGGGGTCTCCATTGATTAATGCAGTCTGACAAATAATTTACTTTTACCAACTTATGCATGCACTATGGAAATATCAAATTAAACCTCTTCATGGGTCACTTTGGTAGTTTAGGATTTATCAAATTAAGATTAATATGGAATAAAGTTTAATTTAAGTTTTTAGTTAAAAACTACTTCATTAATTTAAAACTTGATAATGTTATTTTTATGAGGCCAATATATGTGGCCAGTATATTGGCAATGGTAAAAATAGCATTACAACTTAACCTAAAATTATGTTGAAATCTTTAGTACTCTTAAAAAATTAATAAATTATTTATATAAACATTAGAGTTCCTTTTAATTAAATTTTAATAAAGGAGTATAGAATTTTTCTCATCTTCAAACTCTATTAGTATATATTATGCCATGCTTGGAGAGCTCATTTATTGTCTTTTCTAAGACGTCCATCATTTCAGGGACAACCTTAGTAAAGAGAAGTTGGTAGTAGGATGCCTCCAGTCACACATAATGGTCGCTGACATGGATGGAGAGTGAGAGGTGGCCACGTGGAAGCTAAGGACATAGAGTAGGTAGCCGAGGGAGTAGGTGGTGAGAATGGACCCCCTCCTATGCCACTACTAAATCCCAACTAGGACATTCTCAATGAACTTCAAAATTTAGCAGGCATCATTATGGATAGATTGCCTCTAGGAGGTCAGTAGGCTGAGGCTCGAGAGTGGAGTAGGAGTCCTCCTCCTAGAAAAGTTGAGGAATAAGGAGATCATGAGGGTGATTTGGTTCACATGCTAGAGCCACCACCAGTGATAGTGTCGAGAGCACCCTGTGATATAGGGGACCAAATCAGAGACCTTCTACGACTACAACCACCATGTTTTTTAGTATCTACAGGTGAGACATAGGAGGAGGAATGGATTTTGAGCCTCAAGCATTGCTTTGGGTTGTGCCCTTATGCTTGAGAAAACTTAAGGCACAGTTTGCAATACATATGTTGAGAGGGACCACTTCTACTTGGTGGAGGCAGGATGAGTATAAGAACCACCTGATCATCGACACCCTCACATGGGAGATATTCCTTGATAGATTTAGAGCTTGATTTATGTCAGAGAACTTTAGGTAGCGTCGTATTGACAAGTTCCATGACCTTCAATAGAGAGGTCTTTGTGTAGCATAGTATGAGAGTAAGTTCCTCAAGCTCCTTCCCTGTGTGGACTATATGAAGGATGAGAAACTTCAGGTCAACTACTTTATTAGGGGGTTGAACTATACTATATCTAATAGGGTGTAGATGGTACCTCTAATCCATTTATGTTATACCATAGAGAGGGCCATGATTGTTGAGGAGATCCATAATAGGTCTCACGATGCATGGGACAGGGCATAGAACCATAATTCTGCACCATAGTCTTTTGGTTTCTAGAAATACCACTGGAAGGGAAATTAGAAGAACTCCTCAGGGTTTTCCAAAGCACCTCAGCAGTAGTAGTCTCAGCAAAGTCCCCAATGTGACCAGAGAGCTCAGACATAGTCATCTAGGGGAGGCTTCAGTGGATCCAATATAACAAGTGGACAAAAACATTCTAGAACTCAGTGGGTTTAGATTCAGGCTAGAGGTCCATGTTATACATGTGGTTCCATGGGGCACATTGCTATAGATTATCCTATGGGTCATCCAGTCGATAGTCAGAGGTCGATAGCTTTAGAGCCTAGAAAAGGTAACATGGGTAGATCCCATAGAGTATTTGTAGTGGTTGATAACTGCCAGGTTGAGCATAAGGCCATAGTTATTGAGGGCATAGGTGGAGTCAAATGGGCAGCTAGCTTTGTAGCCCATTCATATACTAGCAAGCAGGACCTTGGCCCTTCGAGGCTGAGAGCTGGACCAGGTTAGGGTTTAGTGGGAATTCTATGATGAGGTCGTAGCATCTAGGGAGGACACAACACAACTGAGAGCTTAGTATCCCCATCTATTTGATGAACTCCAAGAGAAAGTTCATGCCTAGGGGGGGAGGATGTGAGGTCCTACCCTGACCCATCTTAGCTCGACTTATGTTTTCACATATGGACTATCTAGCTGATACACTATTTTGAGATATTAAACCTATTTTGATCATGAATTCACATCATTAGATATTATGTGATGATTTTACATGATTATATGGATGATGATGTTAGACATACCTTTATATGCTTATGATAGATTCATCCTGACTTTATGATATAGAAAGATAATTGAATTCTGAATTTTGCATTTTGATTTATGTTATCTTATGGAATAGGAATTGAGAGTTATGATGTTGATTTCCTAATGAATTGGTTTTGCATTTCATTTAGGGTTACTTGTTAAAGTGAAACTGAACTTACATGTGATGCTTATGGAAATAGGATACAATATGGTTTATGTATATGTTGAAAATGTGACATGCAGTTTATCGATGTATTCATATTTGAATGTTATTATAGAACCCACTTTTCTTTCTATATGATTATATATGTGATTATTTCATATAATACTGATATCTGATTGAGTGTGTAGGATAATGACCATGGTTTTAAATGCGGGGAAACAAGGATGGATCAATGTGAAAATAGTAAAAGGTCAAGGTCGACTCTATGAAGAGAATGACCTCGTTGTTATGTGTTTTAAATTTGTAAATGTGATGTATGAGTTAATGTTAATTTTTAAGTGTATATATATGTGCATAAGTGGATGTAATTATATGTGTCAATGTAATTGTGTTTAATCCATTTGGCATGCCATGTGTGAATTTAAGTGGAGTGATGTGTTCCTTTTTTTGTGTCACTTAACACTTGTGCTTATGTGTTGGCATGCCTAAGTGGAATGATTAGACTTTACTCTACCCTTAGGTCACCTTGTGATTCCCTAGGTGTAGTTACTTAATTAGGGAACCAAAGCATGAGTCACATCATTTCTCATTTTCGTGAGTTAACTTCACATGAGTTTTAGAGAGGTTAAAATGAGCCCTAAGGAGTAGTTAAGGTTAGTTTTAGCTATCCCAATGCATGTACATAGGAATGGGGGTCAACTTTTTCCTTTTTCATCACCCAAAGTTTCCAAATGGCCTCTTAAACAGAGCCTTCTTTGAGAGTGACGAAATTGGGTATGTTTTCAAGATTAGTCCCTTCCCCCATGTCTTGAATTTATTCTCATTCCCTAGTTAGGGACAAGTGGAAAGGAATACATGAACCAAGAAATCTACTTCACATTGGGATGGGGGTGGATGTGAAAGAAATTTCTTGCTATTAGCAAAATGCGAGGAAAAAGAAAGAGGAACTTCACTCCTTGCATTTTGGTTTTTTGGGGGAATTCATCTTGGTAGTAACTAGAAGAATAGAGAGAGAATAGGAGAAAGGCTTGTAATGGATAGAAGGATAGCTAGGGAGGGAAATTGAGCTCTTCATCAAGTTCATCTTGCCATTGTTTCTTGGAGAAAGGTTAGTGCACCTATCATGAAAAAGCTTTGTCTTATGTATTTGTTTTAGTTATGTAAATTCATGTTGTAAGCGTATTGTGTTGATTTAAAATTGTTTGATGGAGTTTTTTTCTTGTTTTTCTTTGGTTTGTTTATGAGAGTTTTGGGAGTGCAATACTATACTCATCCTTGGGAGGATTTGAGAGTCTTTAGGGTGAAGGGGTTAGTTGATAATTTTTCATTTGTGTAGAGCCCATCCTCTTGGAGGAAGGAAATAGTAGCATGGATGTATGGGAATCCATGTAGCCTACTTTTGTTCTTCATGTTGGGGGCCATAAGGGAAGTTGATTTTTTCTTTACAAGATGAGAAAGTTGGTTATGAGGTGAGCCTTCTGAAGGCATGTTATGTAAAAGGATAGATCTATTTTTGTTCAAGTATGGCTTCTCCAATGGCTTATTTACACCTTCAACCATTTTTGGATCTAATGTGATCCTTTGTGCAAACCTTGGGATTGGGAGTATATGTTGTAAATTCATATGTTCATGTTTAGTTTATGTGTGTATGATTGTCACCCATCCTAATTTTTTTCCCTGGCTCGGGGGTGGCCTTGTAAAGGCTTTGGCTAGGAGGTGAGCCTCCATGGTCATTCCATTAAATGTCTATGTTTGCAGGTTTTGAATGGATGATGAAGAGAAGAAATTTTTAAAGTTTGAAGTTAAGATTTTCTTTTGGAGAAGACTTGTGAAAGTTTGAGAAAAATAGATTTAAGTTATTTTATCCTATCCTTCGTATAAAATTCATGGATATGTATTAATATTTGTAGAAACTCCTTATTTTCATTGCATAACATTAAAAAAAGAATTTGTATCATTTATGGTGAAATGTACTATGTTGTAAATAGTATTGAAGGACAATGTAATTTTATGAATTTGATGTAATAGGTTAGGTTAAATTTTAATTTTTGGGAGCAAATATGTTGCTGGTTAAACTTTAAAAAATATATAGATAACATAATTTTTTCAAAATAAATAAATATATATTCTAACTCTTGCATGTAATGTTATCTAATTAAGATTAGAAAGAAGATCAATGATAGCTATGTTGCTAGTTAAATAGAATTAAATCTGTTATTTATCCTATGCAATAAATAGGGAAAGATTTCTTCCAAATATTATATTTCTTTGCATATAGATACCCAAGGAAATAAAGATAGTAATTACCAGCATGATAATCATAAACAATATAAATAAATTATATGCATTTGAGTATATAGATATATATATTTAGTATGTAGTCTTTAAAGACTCTTTTTTGTCGGTGTGTTTTTCTGTCCTAGTTTTAGGGCATTACAAATTTCCAAGAAAAATATTGTTCATTTGACTTTTCTTAACCAAATTATAAACTTGACTTCTGCATTAATTTTCTTTATACCAAACTTACGACAATTAAATTATTGAACATTGTGTTCCTTCCTCAACTTCCATTCAATAACCATATGCCCAAAATTCTTACAAATGAAATAGTATCTGTTAAAAGATAAGTACCTTTGAGCATTTGGTTTCCTGATTGGAGGCCTTCTTGTAGATATATTCAAATTCTTGACCTTTCTTTCTACCTCATACTTTTCCTAGGCTTCAACTTCCTTATCTTTTCCTTTGTTCTTTAGATCTGAACACTCATTGATAAAACCCAAACCTTCCTTGTCCTTGTGAGTTTTTTGCAGGGACAAAATTTGATCCAAAATAGTACTACTTTGACAAACCTTTTCTTCAGATCTCAACTTTCTTAATTCTTGATCCAACTTCTCAATTTCATCCAATTTCATTTTGATGTTATCATTAAGATTCTCTTCAGGTTTCTGCCATCCCTCTATTTTTTAATTGATAGTGTTCCTCATATATCCTTTGGTCTTCTTCCAATCTTCCATCTTTTGCTTGATCTCTTCCTTGATAAATTCCTTAGTATTGTTAGTGATACTTAGCTGCTTTTCCAAATTTTCCACCTTTTCTTTTGACTCCTTTAATTCCTGACTTACTTCCTTGTGCCTTTCTTTGAACTTCCAAATTTGATTGCTTATCTTTGAGATATATACATTTTCTTTGTTTAGGTTTTATTTCATCTCTGCATTCTTTGATTTAGTACACTCAGTGTCGATTATCATGACCTAGAAATCCTCATCAAAATAGTACTCTTCTTCCATCTATTCAAACATTATAGATCTACATTAACTAGCTAAGCTCGATCTAGAAGGGACCAAGCTCTGATACCAATGGTTGAATATGTTGAATAACTGAGAGGGGGTAGGTAAATTAGTTATTCCAAAACACTTTCTAAAAATTTTATTGATTTGGTATACACATAAAACATTCAAATAATTAAGACAGATAAAAGAATGAAATAACAAGAACAACCAACACCATAACACCAAATATAACATGGAAACCAAAGCTAGGAAAAACCATGGAGAAGCTAATTCTCATGAAACTAAACATAGGGTAAAGTAATTTTTATAGAGGTCTCACTATTTATTTAATCACTACCCCTTGAGATAGCTACTCATATAAAAAAGATGTATTAAAAAATGATTTAATAAAAAATAGTGAACTAATAGAATTGCATGTGCCTATGCATGAAATAGTCCTAGTTGATAGCACAAAACCATCATCATCAATAGATCTAGTTACAGATCTTCTACTAGCATATACCAAACTTTTGGAATATAGTACATAAAACCTTCTCTTTGTACCATATCAATACTTCAATCAAATTAATTTTCCTTACAGATCGTTACTAGATATACACTAAAAAAAACTTGTACTATATCACCTTTAGTTCTCTCTCTCTCACACACATACATACATAAATACATACATACATTGGATACAAAAAGATATCTTTGATTATATATACATCTGATAGGGTAGCTACATATGTCTACTAAGCCACACAATATATCTATCACAATATAGGTCATACATATGAAGTCTTCACACCATGTAACCATATGACCTAAATATAGGTCACACTTAAGATACACATGCTTCATATTACATTGATATAAAGATGAGTAAGTTTTGGAAATTTTAGTACACTACAACCAAGTCCATGAATTGATCAACAAAACTTTTGAACCAATGGATGGATGAAACCTAACGGAATCTGTCCAGAAACAAAATATAATTATTATACCAAAAATATCTGAAAAAACTGCATGAATGTCCAGGTAGCATGGATACCTAGAACAAATTTGTAACTCAAAAACCAAAAAATACAAACCAAAACTTCATTCATCTACAATCACAAAAACACATAAATGTACTAAAGTGTTGTATTCTAATAATAGGAACAAGTACACCCATTACCATAATTCAAAACTACATTTACTAAATTTGTCCTGTATAAAACTAAAAACCTAACATCTCATCGATAGCCAATAGGTATCCAATTGATATTGATAACAACCAATCGATACAGCTATGTAACTGGTATAAAGGTTTTGACATCAATGATAACTATGCCAACATCTTCTCAATATGTTCAACAATTTCCCCCTTTTGGCTTTGATGGAAAAATGTTTTTACTTAAAAGAAAGGTAAACAAAAGGAAAAAGCTTCAAAGTAAAAACTTTATTATACCTTTATTTAATGATTGGTAGCTTCCTCTTCCATTCAGCCACAAAAACACCCATTTGGGGGCATAGACTATCATGCTCCACTAGCATATCAAAAGATAAAGTCTAGTCTGGAGACTAGATTTTTCATTCATAATTTTCTACATCAACAAGGATACTAGAGATATTCTCTAACCAGGCTTCAACCAAGTCCTTCACCAACCATATTTTTTTCACCAGGTCTTCTCTTTGTCTTTGCAACTGTAGCGTTTCTTGTTGAAGTTGACCAACTTTTATCCTTTGTTTTCCTTTTATATCCTTGAAATAATCATGTATTTCCTAATTCATTCAATTCTCCCTCAATTGCTTCAATTATTCCTCTAAAATTATCAACAAAAAGACATCAAAGAAAATACCTGTATATACTTGAAATTTCTTTTATGCACTTCTTTGTCTCACAAATCATCCTGTATAATCTATGTTTAGCCTCAATTCATTTCTTTTCAATAGACTCCTTGACCATCCAGTAATATGCACCATATTACAACAATATTCCTTCAACAACCTTTATCAATTCAATCAATACAACATCTCATACATCAAAAATAATGTCTTCTTACTTATCAGGTGACCAGTCAACATATCCTCAATCTCTATTGTACTCACCAAACAACAACCAGACTATAAATCTTCAACTCTAAAAAGCTCACTATCTTCTAGCATATATTTAACCACATCAAAATCCATAGACCTAGATTATGATGGATAAATTGCATCTTTCTCAATTTCCTCTTCGCATTCCTTTTCTTCTATTTCCTTCCCTTCCTCAACCTCTTCTTCTTCATCCTCCAAAATGGTAATGACCTATTTTCCTTTAACATTAGTTTTTCTTATTTTAGGTTCCAAAGGGGAATTACTAACAACAACAACCAAACTTTTTTGACCAAAGGAGGATCCATCCTCAACATGTCTAAAAAGAAAAACACTAGAAACAATCAAATTGGAACAAATATTCATTTGTAAAGATGTAAAATATGACTTGCAAGCATCTTCTCTATTCTCTAGAAACCCTAGCTATCTATATATTTTTTCTGATAGGGATACCATTCCTCCATTCCAAATTATCTCTACTTGAAAAAGGTCTCAAGACATAGAGAACCATGCATACAACCAAAGAACAAAACTAAAATACATAACCACCTTCTAATGTCATCTTGAAATTCTCAAGAGAATGATCCAACAACAGTTTACAAAAATCAAATTGAACACCTTCCCTAACCATTTTGTGTGCAATATAGAATGCTACTAGCAAAGTAGCACCATCTAGATCTTGAAAGAAAATTTTGTAAGAGATTCCATAGGAAACATACCTCACCACTAGATCTTTAGAACTTTTTATCAGAAATATGCATTGATCATGGTCGATACCTATTATTTCTTGCACTTCCTTGTACTCAATCATCTTCTTTCCTAGAAGGTCACCAATACTACACAATCCCATCATATCCTCAAGTACCACTTTTTTTATGTCATTGGGTTTATCCAACACAAGTTTCCATCTCGAAATAGACTCAACAAAAACTTGATAAATTTTTTGTCATCAAACCAGGGAATTTCTCTACATATATCCAAGCCAAAGTTCTAAACTCTCTGTAACTCCTCTATAGACAAACCAACGTCCAATTGTCTGATCCTTCTATGATCAAATTTCTATAATTCTAACTTCTTCAACATCCTTGATGCAACCACACCAGTATCACAAACAACCAATTGAGACTCCATTTTTTGTACTTGAATATTTTCCTTCAACCTCTCTAGACCTCTACTAAAACTTCAAGTTTTCTTCTTTGCAAAAGTGTCAAATGATCTCAAACTTTCACTTTTATAAACATGATCCATCATAATTACTTTTCTCATCAAGAATTAATTATTGCTGACATAACCCAATCTTACTGTGCACATCAATCAATAAAAAAAAATACAATCATTAATTTATCATCCAACATACCAGAGACAAGCCAATTAGAATTGATATTGCCTTAGAGTAGGGGAAGTGACTGATATAGGATTTTGATACTCCCCCTGAGCCAACACATATAAATCACTTACCTGAAGAGCTAGTACCAGGGTTTGGTACCATTGAGCTCTCTTCACCAACATCTTTCTTCTTCCATGCTATAGCCATCTTCTAAGATTCACTTGATACTTCAACATTATTATCATTCCCAGATTTCACCTGAGCATCAATAGATTTGTAGGTATTAGCATAATGACTAGTCTAACCACAAATGAAATGATTGATATTCCTCTTTCTTAATCTCACTAAATAAACTCTAGATCTACATTGATTATCCTTATGACCATAATTGTGACACACAACAATTTCCATGAAAAATATTATTCATTTCACTTTTCTTAACTAGATTAGAAACTTGTCTTATGCATTGATTTTATTTATGACCAAACTTATGATAATTGAACCATTAAAAATTACATTCCTTCCTTAACTTTCATTCAACAACCTTATGACCAAAATTATTATAAATAAAATAGTAATTTTAAAAAGATAAGTACCTTTGAGCATTCAGTTGCCCGATTGGAGCCATTTTTTTAGATGTATTTAGATTCTTGGCCTTTCTTTCTACCTCATACTTTTCCTCAACTTCAACTTCATTCTCTTTTCCTTTTTCCTTCAAAATTGAATACTCACCAATGAAACCCAAACCTTCCTTTTCCTTGTGAGTTTCCTACAAGGATAAAAGTTGATCCAAAATAGTACTAATTTCAAAAACCTTTTCTTCAAATCTCAACTTCCTTAATTCCTGATCTAGCTTCTCATTTTTACCTGATTTATTTTTGATGTTGTCCTTAAGATTCTCTTCAGTTTTCTTTCATTCCTCTATTTTTTGATTGATAGTGTTTCTTATATCTCCTTCATTCTTCTTCTAATCTTCCATTTTTTTCTTGAAATGTGCCTTGATAAATTCCTCAGTATTTGTATTGTCACTCAACTTCTTTTCTAAATTCACCACCTTTTGTTTTGACTCCAATTCTTGACTTACTTCCTTGTGTCTTTCCTTGAACTTCCAAATCTAATCCCTCATCTTTGAGATACATGCATTTTCTTCCTTTATATTTTATTTTAACTCTTCATTCTCTTATTTGGAATAATCAATGTTTCTCATCATGATCTTCCAATCCTCATCAGAATAGTACTCTCCTTTCATCTATTCAACTATCCTAGATATCCATTAAGAAGTTACGCTTGATCTAGAAGGGACCAATATTTGACACCAATTTTTGAATAGGACAAAAAATTGAGAGGGGGGTGAATTTGTTATTCCAAAACACTTTATAAAACTTTTACTAACTCGGTATACACAAAAACCATTCAAATAATTAATACTAATAAAATCATGAAAGAACAAGAACAACCAACACCATAACACTAGATATAACATAGAAACTAAAACTAGGAAAAACCACAAGAAGCTAATACTCATGAAAGTAAACATCATTTAAGGTGATTTTTATAGAGGGCTCACTACCAATTCGCTCACTTTTGTTTGGCTCACTACTGGTCGAGCTAACTAGCCATATACAAAAGATGTATTACAAAATATTTTACTAACAAAATTTGAACTGATAGAATTACATCTTCCTATGCATGAAACACTTCCAATTGATAGCACAGTAACCACCATAAAAAAAATCCAATTATAAATCTTCTTCCAGTATATATCAAACTTATGCAACACACTATGCACAACCTTCTCTTTCTACCACATCGAAAATTCACTCAACTTCCTTTTCTTACACACCACTTCCAGATATACACCAAAATAAACTCACTATATCACCTTTATTTCTCTCTCTCTCTCTCATACATACATACATACATACATACATCCATACATCAAATACAAAAATATATCTCTATTTATGTATACACCCAATAGGGTAGCTACATATGGCGGTCAAGCCACAAAAAAATATATATTACAATTATATTTAACATGCTACCACTAAACCTAAATATAGGTCATACATAAGAAGTCTTCACATCACACAACCACATGACCTAAATATAGGTCACACTTAAGATACACTTGCTTCATATTAAATTTACCAAAAGATAAGTAAGTCCTAAAATTGTCAACACCACAACCAAGTCCATGACTTGATCAAATTTTTTTTTGAACCAATTGATGGATGAATCCCAATAGAATCTATCCATAAAAAAAATATAATTATTGTACCAAAAACATATTATGAATTGCAAGGATGTCCAAGTAGCAAGGATACTTGGAAGAACTCTGTAGCTTAGTAGTTAAAAAATACCAACCAAAAATTTATTCATTTTCAATCACCAAAACATACAAATGTCCTAAAGAGATATATTCCAATAATGGGAACAAGTACTCCGGTCACCATAATCTAAAACTACGCGTACTAAATCTATTCTGCATAAAATGGAAAACTTGACATTTCACTGACAACCAACCGATACATGTATGTAACCATCATAAAGGTCCTGGAATCAATGAAAGAAATGCCAACATCTTCTCAATATATTCAACAATAGTCATGGGTAAGACTTGTAAGCCTCGCTCACCACCACCTTTCCAGACATGTGACTTCATTTCACATCTCCAAAAGGTCTTAAGTAAGAAACTATCTAGAATGCTCACCATACTAACTCATGTCCTTCACATTTGTTCATGTTTCAAATTTTTGTATGGGGCCCATTTATCAGTACACCCTCTTCATTTGGATACTTCAATATAGAGGATCCCATAAAAAACTTATGGAAATAGAAAATGATGACTATCCAGGATACAAAGGACCACTATCAACACCATATTGGTGAAAGGTCAAAAAAATAATATGAACAACCCATTCCATTGTCATCAATAAAATTTAGAAGGTCTACCTTTTTTGGTCAGATCATGTTGGATATCAAAAGATGCACCCCGCCTAGATCTGAAGAGATGAATTGCCTATTTAAACCTTAATATTTATGAAAAAAAGGAGAGAGATGTACATATTTGTCTTACATCAATGGGAATTAAGCTAGTTCATCATTTGTAAATTTCCTTGCAATATAGAGGAACCTTTTTTCATTACTTTGCATATCTTGGTCTTTGTAATATGTGGCTTAGATCCTAGACTTTGCATGTTTACTCTTAATAAGGTTTTAAGACTATTCCTCTATTTTCTTTCTCTTTTTTTTATGTGGGGGTGTAATGTGCCAATCCATTTTATGCTTGGCCCAATTTTTAGACACTAGCCTTTACATCTTTTTGTTATGTGGGAATGTAATAGACCATGTGTTAGGAATAGTCCCAAGAGATAACTGAGAGGGGGGGGGATGAATCAATTATCTACAAGATTCAATTATTTATCCAATTAAGTACAAAAGAATATTAAGTGCATACACAATAAGATAACACTTAACACAACATCAAAATTTTGGTTACGGGGAAACCCAAATAGGTAAAAACCCTGGTGGGGATTAGCACCCACTATAAACTGCACTAGAGTATAATGATCCATGCTAGAAGATCTTACAACCCTGTTAGGAATTGATCTTTACAATACATGAAGTTTAGTAACTTGGTCAAAGGTTGGACCCTGTTAGGAGTCTTTTATAAATAACCCTGTTAGAGGTGAGGACACACTATCCAAGAGCACATTGCTCAAATGGTGAAGGTTGCAACCTTTTGAACAACAAATACACACTATATCTAGATCTTGATGAACTATGAATTAGACCTGCTATCTTGATCAGTTCCAATGGATAGCATATAATCTTTTCTTCTTCACATAGATCTTCAAATGATGATTGATATGGCTTTACTAGCTCAATACTTCACACATTCTACTCTTCTCTTTTCTTCACTTCATTTTCTTTTCTACTTCGTCTTTTTAAGAAATCACAACTGATTGGCTATAAGTAGCCTTCTCAAAAAGATATAATCAATTCAGCCTATTAGAGCCTTCTTGAAATCATATTAGAGAAACACTACAACTCTACAACAACATCTCCAATGGCTAGACCAAGCACACAACACAAAAAGGGACCGCGCAACCCAATATGAGTAGATGCATCATTTCACACTATTGGCTCCATCAATTTAACTGAAACTTTACTCTCAAGATGAAATACGTTATTCACTCTTAACCAAAAATTCTTAACTCATCACCAAGCATGAAACCAAACATGCATATCAAAATGATAGGCACAACTACTGAAATAATATAAACACTATTTGCTCCATCAAAAAATCTTCAAAAACTATAACAGGCAAATAGAAACATCATAACTCAACTTTAACTGCACAAATAACTTTGTGTCCATGGACATAGCTTCACAAACATGTCTACAATAAAAATATAAATGTGCAAGGCTCCAACATAATCAGATTGTGAATCACATACAAAACTCTTCTTGTAACACTATTAGGAACACTACTGTTACAAACAACTACACAACTGTCTATGCTCAGAATCAACCTTTGTGTCTATGATATCATGTTGATAACATATCCATACAACATATGTTCAAGGCTCTTTGCATATAACTACAATGCATGTTGCTTACCATATGTTGTCATCAATGAAAAACATACAACCAACACTGGCTTGTTGGCAAATCTCCAACACCATGTGGGTCCTACACTCTTTCATTTCTACCTTTGTTGAAAGTATGGATTGTGTCACTTAAATTTTGTATCCTTTAATAATGAGTTAATTATGCATGAGTACTCATAATGGATCTCTAGTGGGGGTAGTTCTATTCTAGACAAAACCATTACCCACATTGTGTCTTTCATTTGTGTGAGTTTCATAGCTAAAGATATCTCCTCCCTTTCATTTGGTTCCTTGTATTTGTAAGGTGTCTACATTGTAGCATTGGTCCCCTGGAGTTGAAGGATCTTAGGTTTTGCTAAGGTTTCACTATGAACCAAAAAAATGTTGAGAAAATCTTGGCATGTCACCTTGTAGTGTAGATTTCTTTTGTTTTGTTTCTTTACCCTTTTCTTTGTCTAAGGAAGGAAGAGATAGATTCCAAAATCCAAGAGTTCACTTTTTCGTAGTGCATAAAATCCCCCATATGAAAAGATTCATGATTATCCTTATTTAGGCATGAGCCTCTTTGGGATCAAATTTTTTTTTGGTATGCCAAGTGGGATCAAAATTCAACACTGCCAAAAGTTAGTACTCTCTTTGGTGAATCAGATTTCAAAGAGGTCTCTATAAAGCACCATGTGTTGTATCATAATGAATTTATTCATTAATTTAAGGTCCTTATCTAAATCTCACAGACCAAGATGATTGACGCTATTTCCTCATAAAACATTTTAGTTGGAAGTGTGAAGCTTCCCCATGGACTGCAACATCTCCTTCATAGAAAGATCTTATGGAAAAAGTGTGCAAGACATCGTGTGTGACTTCTAGCATGAAATAGAAAAGATCGATGCATAACACCATTGGTATGTTCCCCCAAACCTAGACCACAACAATGTTCAAGATGCATGTCTTCCAGAGGAAATAAGCCCGCCAATTTTCATCCAGGATTTGGCATCCCCTATTTTCATAGAAAGAATCTACATGCTTCACTTGGAGGATTTATTTTCACCCTCATTTCTCCTCTATGAAATGCTCTCCTTGTATGAGGGAGGCCCAGTCATTTGGTGCAAAGAG